>JALJEV010000650.1:3747543-4996724 GCA_026586105.1 Hylodesmum podocarpum | reverse complement strand
ATTGCGTTTCAGGGCAAAGAATGAGGGAGTCCGTCGTGATCTTATTGCTCAGCATCTTGGAATTTCTATGGATAAGCTCATGTCTCTCTTCTCCCTTTCTCTTTCTCTTTCTCTTTCTCATGCTATCAAAATTTTGTTGACTCTGATTCCGATTCTGCAGGCTGGCTATTAACAATCTTATTGATGAAGGTGCCATTTATGAAGGTGTAGAAGATCACTACAAGTCAATCGTCGATGGTTAATATCTTGTTGGACATCGACATCAATTTTGCTAGTGTGCTCCACTTTGTGTAAATATTTATGCATGTTAGTGATGTTACTTACATAACCAAAGCCAGAAGTTCTGCTTAGATTTTGATCAACTAGCTTTCTTTTTCATGATAACTGTGGTATGAACCGGTAATTGTTAACAAGAAATCTAACCATGTCCAAGGCCTTATTTTTATTATCGTTGGCAGTTGCACATAGTTTTAGTAAAGACTAACGGGATTTATTTCAAAAATGTTACACTAGATCGTTTCTGTTAAGATCAGTATATGGGCCGATTATTGGGCCCTACTTGATAATACTCGTGGGCCGGCCAATTTTCTAATTTGTGACAATTTCAGTTAAGGACGTTTTTAGCCTTTTAGCTAAAATTCGGAGCATGCTCACTGGTATGAAAAATATATAGATATAGATACTTAAGGTTTTGCACATGTGAGACGAAACTGTTTCATCTCGTTTCATTAATATATTTTTATTTTGAAGTGTATAAAATAAGAGCAAATAATTAAATGTAAAAGGCACCGGAGACTGATTCTGCGTGAAGTGGTAACTATGATATGTTCAAAACGCACAACAAGGCGTGGTACTACTCTAGTCATTATGCTATGCCTTCTTTCAATTATGTGAATTCAATTTCTTGCTATCGATGTAAAATCTTCATTGACAAGTAATTTAGGAGTATTTGTATAAGTATTATATGAGTTTTGAAATCTAATTCATCTATAATTTATCGACAACAAAAAGGAATACAGAAGTTGCAAATGTAAAACATTATTATAGAAGAATGTGAATTAGAAAGTGCAAGTTGCAGATGACAATGGCACTAGCATCACGTGTACTTTACTCAAGCACAACTTCCACCGCCCTCATCGTCCTGTGCCTGAAATGGCACGTGGTGTAAACACAGCTCTTGTTGCCAAGTCACGTGCTGTGGTGATGTTTCATTTTTTTTCTTAGAAGGTAGACATCTTAAGATGCCACGTTCAATCTCATTTTCTATGTTTGACCATCATGTGGATGCACCGTTTTCACTCTACCTCCTTAATTACCACTTTTAGTTTTTTAGTATGAAAAAAATAATGTTGAAATCCAGATACTCATGCTGAATCCGAGTATATGTACTAAATCTAATTTTCTATATCACAATAAGAAAAAACGTCAAAAGAAAATATTTTTTTGCTTAAAAAATGGGGGAGCTAACAACCCTCTTGATACACTAGTGACGTTCTTTTTTTTTTGTTAATAGAATCAAAATCAACCACACGTATTGTGTATCCTTGTTGGACCCACATGTATGTCTCAAATCATGTAAAATCAGACACACAACCTTTCTCCAAAACAAGAATGTAAGAAGAATAATTTAAGCAACGCAACTGAAATAAAAAATAATTGGGAAACAAGAATACAAAGAAGCGTAAGAGATGATCACGAAATAATAATGATAATAATCATAATCATAATATAATAAAATACAAATTAAGATATGGCAACGAACGTGAGGAATGATTCGTTTCTCTGACCCGAAACTACACACTGCAATGGCTTTCTGCAACAAAGTTTGACTGTGTTTGGCAAATTATTCGGCCTTGAACTAAAGAAAATGGCTTTTAGTAGCCAGCTGCACCCATTGCTTACTTTATGTTACAAAATCTGTATGTTAGTGGGTATTTTTTAAAGTCCACAATTATTAGTTTAAGTTTTAAACTAATTGTATTATATTTCTTTTTACTGCAGATTTGAAGGGAATCAAGCCTCAGATGCGAACACACTCCCACTCCCGCCGAACTCTCTGCCAATCTCAAACACCCTTTACTTTTTCTTTATTCCTAACAAATAACTTCACCCTTATGTAACCTTTTCTGTTAGTTTTTTAGCATTTTTTTTCAATTCTGATTGCTTATTGTAAAAGCATTTTTAACTCTTATCCGGGTTTTGAGGACTTGCTTGTCTCCTGGCCACATTTTTAGTAAATTCAATTGTTTTTTCCACTACCTAATCTCTATTACAATGTTCCTCATCACTATCTCTTTTGTCTCTTTGTCACATGTGCAATATGAACGTGAAACTTACTTTCCTTCGCTTCACATCTGAATTCTTGATTGGATTTGGTGCTGTAGTTGCGTCACTATAATCACACATTATTTTTTTCTTAACGATTGCGACAAGTGTCCGCATGGTCCGGGGTCAAACGTGTCCTTTCGGGAACGAGCCACCATATTTCTTGCCTAATCCTGCTTCACTTATATTCTATAATTGTCATCACTCTTTATCATTTTATTTTTATTTATACACTATATTATTTTAATCCTTTCATTTAAATAATAGGGTTGTGACAAATATCAACACTGCTATCTTAGTCTCAATTTTCATCAACTCACCTCTTGGTCTTGTCTAAGTGACATTTATTATGTCATTTAGTCATGTGTATTTAATAACATTACTGAAATGATTTGCTCGAATCATCATATGCAATTCTTTTATAGGTTAAAAATGTGATTATATATTTAACTTAATCTTATAAAACAGTTTTTATTATTTATATATATAACAGTTTTTATCTCTAGTGATGTGAGATCTAATTTTATAGATAAAATTTGTAACATTAAGTCATAATAATTTGATTAATTTATATTAACCATTAGATTTATCAAATGAATATTCAAAATTTTTAAATAAGATAGTTAATTTAATTATTTTCTAATTTAGTTAACTTCGTAATTAAAAAGTGCTTTGATAAAAAATAAGTTGTTAATAAGATAATACATAATAAAAAAGCTAACAATATATTTTTTGAATTTTTTTTTGCAATTCATGTGTATTTTTAATGATGCTCACTTCCCTCTGAATGGATATATATCACGTAAATATATTCTTTAATATGAGTGAGAAATGTGATTAAATCTAAGAGATAATAATATTATTAGTAAAAATACTATGTAAATTCCATCCAAATAAAAAAATTTGTCCCACGGAATTTACTCTTGAGATTTATAATAAAATAAAAACACATTTGTACCAAAAGTGAGTTTTAAATTGGACCATTGACACTACGATGATGGAGTCCCAGAAAGTAACATGATATAATTTGGACCATGAACCGTTAATTTGATGTGAGGGGTATATTGTGCTAAGCATTTCATACTCATTCCAGTGATGGATATAAGGGTGGGTAGATCTATGTAAGTTGGACTTGGGTCTACGTGGGTTATAGGATCGAAAGAATTGAAAATAAATATTCAAAATTGAAAAGGAAAAATCTTAAAAGGCTAATAATAGAAAAATGTGGATACGTCTCACTTGTTTATTCTTTATTATCGTTTTAGTCTGTGTGAGTCGGTACTTTCAATCTATACTTCACTTCTTAATATCATGACGTTGTGTCTAGTTCAGAGTTTAGATCCTCTGTTATCAAAGATTTTGTATAAACGGGTTCTTTTTAATGTTCTTTTTTGTTTGGTTTTGTTCCCTACTTTTTTTAATACCTTTAAACTTTAGTTATTGCTTTGATAGCTTTTCATCTCGCCTCATTTTCTTTTTATGAATGATAATATATTAGAATACTAGAATATTAATACTATGTAACAAGATAAATTTATATCCAATAAAATATAAGGAAAAATTAGTATTTATATTTACGCTGCTCTATTATCTAAGAAATAACAATGACACAGAAGAAAATAATTAAATTTCCTTTTCTAATATTTATAATTAATTAATAATAAATTCTATGAATAATCCGTTATAACAATAAATAATCTCAATAAATAACATGACGCAAATAAATAAACAATAAATATTAAAATGTTTAATACGGGGAAACCTCAAAAAAACCCCACGAAATCTAATAAAAATATGTCAATAATTTATATAATTTATTTTTATAAATTTGAATCTGTCAAAAAAAATTAGTCTACAAGTTAACCTATATATCCCACACAAGACGGGAATAGACAAAAAGATGAAGTGTATATAAATTACTGGACAAATACACAAACTAACGCACCTTATATAACAGCGGATCAACCCGCTACTCACCCATGGTACCACCCAACGCACTTGCAGCATTTATTTGCATGTAAACCTCACATTATTTCATGACTTTGCATCCACAGAAATTAAATGACTCATTATTTTGTTCCTGCCTCGTTCAAGACTTCAAACTTTAGACACGGTAGAAAGGAGAGTTTTCTCTTTATGTCTTGTTTTTTCTAAAACATATAACAAAGGTATAAAATTAATTGAAGTTATAAGGTGAATAAATTAGAAGACACGTTAGGTAAAAACTAAAAAGAAAACTAGAAGATTAAACTATTATTTTGTGTAATTGGTTGGAAGAAAAGAAAAAAATAATATGGCGTGATCTATCTTCTTTTTCTTTTCACTCCCATGGAAAAAAAAAATACGAGAGGGGGAAATTTGTTTAAAATAATAAATTCACGGTATTCGCTCACTTTCGGATTCTACCCTTTTATTCACCAATATATCAAAATGATGTAAAAATAATTGAATCTACTGTTTAAGCGTGATTTAATAGTGAGTGAGATGCAAGCCTGTTTTTCTCGGGAAGCCAATGCATTTGCATGCAGATAATTTAGCCAATTATTTTGTTTTGAGTTAAATACTCCAGTTAAAAGTCTGTGCACGTTGACAAGGTGAATTATATACCTCACAAAATTTAAAAGAATAAATAAATAAAAAATCCTATATACATATAATTAAAATATTTTTTAATATATTAACAATCATATAATATTTATTTAAAGAAATGTTATTATTCATGTAGTATTGTATCGTTTTTAACAAATTTATCTTATATTTTTCTTTCTTTATGATCTCTTTTTATTATATGAAATTCTGTATTCAAATATAATAAAAATACAACATATATTTCTATTTAAAGATCGTTGGTTTGTCAATATGACAAAACGTATATGAAATCATAGTAGACTTTGTTAAGTGGATATATTAATTCATATTTTAATTTGTCCAACTTAGTATTACATCTTCTTCAATAAGTTCCAGTTCCAACATGATCCGATCCTGTCGGTACATATCGAGTTTTTGTGTTTTGTTCTCTTCACTTGTTTGATGTCTTTCTTGTCATTTGTTTACTTGTTTCTTAGCGAAGAGAAGAATTATTGTTTGCACATTTGAGGAATATCTTTTAGGTGGAGAAGGAGAAGCCTTTCACGTAATTTTGACAATCATTCATTAACCATCTAATAATGGAAATCATCCCTCAGTTTATCCAATAATTTGGTATACATGCTGTGCCTGACCACGTGCAATTTGACGCCATCTATCAATAACTATAATAATTCATATTCTCATGTATATCCGAAGATTGCATTTGAATTCAAAGGCAAAGTGATAAGCGAATTAGGCTATTGAAGTATCATTCAAATTTCTTTTGGAGTTGAAAAACAATTATATTTAACACACACGCACAATTTAGCCTGTATAACTTTGTAAAGGGTTTGGAAATATGGTTAGGTGCTGATAAAATCATTTGACATTTATCCTTAAAAATCAGACATATCTAAATAAATTGTTATAATTTAAACTATTGTGTACTTTTTTTAATCATTTTTCATTACGTGAAATCAGAGGAAAAAGAAAAGGCATATGGACAACCTATTGTGGTGCCCGCTTTTAACTTGCATATTCATGTGTAGCTTTGTTTCATTTATTTTTAATGTTTATGTGATTATATATGAATACTTTAGCATGATTAAAATTTAATTTCTTTAGAGAACATGATGATATTTACAGGTGTGTTTTCTTCTCTCAATAAAGTTTTTTCATATATATGATGTCTGGTCTTACTCCTTTTTTAAAAGCGACTCGGTTCACAAGCTTATTTAAGAAAAGCATATAATAAATTAATATAATGAAATATTCATATTATTATTTCACCACAACATATATATAATAAATTTATTGAGTTTTGAAATATCACATTAAAAGTTATAACAACAACAATTTATAATCAAATGAGATAATAAAATTATTTTTCACCTCAAGTATTAAACTCAATTTTTCTTAAATTAATATCAAAACAAAAGTAAAAAAAAAATGTGTATGTTCAGTTTTATAAGAATATAATTTAACATACGTAAAAAACATAAAAAAATAGAATTTATTATAATTATACGATAGAAGTATTATTTTAAACTCTAGTTTACTTATAATTAAATAATACTATAAAGGGTGATAGCCATAAAGAAGATGACTTGAGGAAGAGAAATAGGAATGGGAGGGTTTGAATTTTTCTATTAATAAAATTAGCATTTACCCGATCAAAAAATAATACAAGGATTTGTTATTCTAATTATAGAATAAATAACAAACTCAAAATTTTAATTAATCTAGACTTGTTTTGCATAAAAAAATTTATCCACACTCCAAGTAACTAGACTTGCTTTTTATTAGTGAAATTAAAAAGATTTTTTTTATTTACATGATGGTAAATAGTGAACTAGAATTATCAATTAAGATATATTTGTAAATACTTTTCATTTAATTTCTTATGCATGATTCCAAAAATCATTAAAGTTCCATAAAATATGTTTCAGTATTTATTTTGATATATGGCATTTATTAATGACAATAAAAGATGAATTTATTGTCCTAGGTCCATGGCCTTAATAATGATACATGAATACTCACCGGTGACCATACCTCAGCAATGGCGGGGCAGCCTGCCTCTGGTACCAGCCATTCCTATCATGTGTTTTTTCTTTGCTTTTTCTGTATTATATATCACCCATCACCTTAATATAATACTTATTAATAATACATTTTTAAATATATTTCTCAAGCATATTTTTATTATTAGTTGGAATATAGTAAGAAAAAATAATAAATGTCAAGTTTTTTTTTTCTATTTAATAAACTACATTTATAATTTTAATTAATTAATTTTTTTTTTAAGTTATATTGTGAGAACAATTCTCAAACTATGAAAAACAAACAACCAACTAATAAAATAAACCACATCGCGTACACACAAAGATAATGTAAATATATTAAAATTGCATCTGAGATCTTCTTGCCACGTGTTAAGATTTGCTTAACACAAACATTAAAATGTTGAGTACGTGTCCGCAGAGTTACATGCTGCTGTACCAGCCACGGTGCTCTTCCAAATTACATGGTAACGTTACTTATTCTTCTCCATTAGAGCAATATTTTTAATGGTTTAACTAATTTTCTCTTTAATATTTTTAAAAATTAACTATTCTAACCATTTAATTGTTAGATATTATTTTCATAATTTTTTATATAAAAAATTATATAATTTTCATTTTTCTAAATATATTACTCAATAGCCAGTATATATTTGTAATATTATACTATATGTTAAAATAAAATATATGATAAAATACTAAATATTTTTAAAGTTATATAATATAATTTATAAAAAAATTAAATTTAAGACGATTGAGTGAGTTAAATTTAACTTCTAAAAAATTAATAAAAAAATGTAACTTCACTAAGTTTTATCATGCCCCTATATTATATATTCTCAAGTGTTCACATCACATTTTAAGATATTTTAATCATTAACACAATAAATCTACGAAATCTAGTCAAGCGATGTTATTTTAATTTATTTGAGATACAGTTGAAATTATTTTAAAATTTACTATAATATTACTTATAAAACAAAGAATACAAAAAAATACAAAATTAAAACTAAATAATATAATTAAAACAATTAGCACATTACCAATGAAACCCGCGCCATGTAAAATGGCATCGCACCTACTTTCATGTTATACACTCTGGTTACGATTTTAACAAGTATATTACTTTAATTTCTTTTGAATCTGTTTTAAATTTATATTACTTATTTTAATCAATACATTTATTTATTTATTTACTTTTTTAACGAAAATTTCTATCTTTAAAACAATGGTACCATTTAAGAATTGATTAAAAGATCTAGTATCATAATTATTTTAATAATATATCAATTTTACCTATAAGTTAAAAAATAATTGATGTACAAAATTAATTTAACATTCTTTTAAGTCATTTTATATTTATTACTCAAACTAATAATTAATTTTATTACGTAATTCTAATCAAATAAGTCAATTTGTCAAATTTTAATAAAAGGTTAAATTACAGTTTTCAAGTGACTTTTTTTCTACTATTTTTTGGCACACGAATCCATAATGAATTTAATGAAACAGTACATAGATATCTCAGTTCAAGATATTTTTAATTAAAATTATTTTCAAATACTTGCAGTAGTTATTTTTCAAGATATTTGTATAATATTGTCATATACTTGCAGTAGTTATTTTTTAAAAAAGATTACATCTACTTCCATTAATTAATTTTTTTATGACCCGTTTGCAATTTTTTTTAATCGCATGTATGAGTGTGTTTTTAACTAATTCCATAGTAAACAATAACTCTTCTTTTATAATAATTATTTTCTATTTATTCAAATATGATTTATTTTTATATAGTTCAGTAATTATTGATATTATTTATTTACTATCAGTTAATTAAAAAATATAATATTTTTATTTACAAGTTATTTCCTAAATGTATCCGTATAATTTAAATACACGCGTGTGAGATAATAAAAGTATATCATGTAAAGTGTTTGTAAATTTTAACTTTGTACTTTGAATAATCTTTAACAAAGTTCTAAATGAGAAAAGAAATTTGTAAATTTGATATGAAATGAGAGGAAAAGTGAAAGCAACAAGGTTTGAGAAGAGTACGGAAGAGATGCATATGGCGCGAAGAGATCTAACGTGAGAGTCAAAAGAAAAGAAAATTAGGAAGAAAAAAGTGCAAATATGATTGGATAGTGTGAAAATGTGACTAAAGATGTCATGATCTATTCAGGGAGTTTATCTTCCTAGAAAACCATATTTGATCATTTGTTTTAATTCACATAGCTGCCTAATTTTATGTTAATGCTGCATCAAGAAAATTTAATTTCACTCTATTAAATGAATAGTAAGATCAACCATGTTCATCTTTCATTTTACAAATGATTCATTTCAAGACTCACCCTATTATGGGCGATGGGTCACCGTGTCCCCTCTTCTTCCCTCTTGCTTCCCTGCAATCATACACTAAACATTTCTAAAAACCAATTATAAATCATCATATCATATCTTATACACATTCTTCAATTCCTTTACGTCCATATATTATATATGTAATGAGGTTATAATAAAATAAATTGTAGTATGTAATCAATCTAAGATATTAGGTGATTGTTAACTATCATGTGTATCTATATCCTAAATTAATTGTTCCATAAATATTTCTTATACCCATACTTTTATTGCGTATTTGTTTGACATGCAAATCTCTATCTCTATCCTAAAACGACAATGCTTTCTAATATTGGGTAAAGTCAGAACGCGACCGCCCATTCTTCCTATAAAAGGCTTTCACATTGTCTTCCTATATTTTTATGTTTTCGTTCCTTTCTCCTTAATTTATTCTCACCACTATAGATCAATATACTATATCTAATAAATTGGTAATAAAGTGTACGAACCACACAAACTCATATATACAGTGGTAGATATATATACATTAAAATATGCTCTAAATATTGAAATAAAATGAAACTAATTTGATGTAATATAAACAGTTTAATTAAACATGATTGTTTTAAAAAATTAAATAAATTTAGTTAACGAATAACTGCTACTTATATATTCGAACATGTAAAGATATCTATGAGAGCTTATGAAAAATTAGTATTAATTATGAGTATTGACTCGAAAATTTGAGTAAGGGCTAATATTTATATATTTGACGGTTACATGACTGAATATTATTTTATTGATATATTAGGAAAGATGTATATAGACATGCATGGAAGACATGGGCAATTTGCATACATATTCACAAAAATGATATATATTCATACAATTAGATTTATATTTCCTTATACATTTACATGTAGTACATAACTTTTTTTATACAGTATTTAAATAGTTATAAAAAGAGAGTAAATGCATTTTTTAAAAAATGATACTAGTAGCATAGAAATGTCACTGTTGTGTGGCATATCTACAGCCATCCTAAGATAAAGAACCTCGTTTTTGGTGCAACCCTAAGCAGGAGCTGAGTCTCTTTCTCTCTTCTCTCTCTCTTAGACCACCTCTATATCTGTGTCATAATCTCACCTCTTCCTTCTTCAAACTCGAATACTACTTTCTCTCTCTCTTTATCTCTCTGAAATAGATTCTATAAGATCGCAGTTTCCAAAGAAGCCAACTGAAGTTCAAACCCCATAATCTCTCTTTCATTCACGTTCATCCATCCACATAAAACAACACGCGCACCATGGACTCTTCTTCTTCACCCCCCAACACCAACACCAACACCCTCGCTTTCTCTCTTTCCAATCACTTTCCCAATCCTTCTCCCTCTCCCCTCTCTCTTTTCCATCCCTACACATATCCATCTCTCACTCTCACAGGTTCCTTACCATAATAACATTCTTTTCTTGATTTTATTTCTATTCATTTTCTCTCACTCAAATATTTAAAGACTAAAAACCTCCATAAAATATAATATATTATTTTATATACATGTTCCAGGTACAAATACGGTGGACACATCTCCGGAACCCACCACCGGAACAACCAACCTCTCCATATTCACCGGTGGCCCCAAGTTCGAGGATTTTCTAGGCGGTTCAGCCGCAACTGCAACAGCAACCGCCACAACATGTGCACCGCCACAGCTTCCGCAGTTCTCCACCGACAGCAAAAACAACAACAGCAACCTATACGACTCCGAACTTAAGACGACAATAGCTGCATGCTTCCCTCATGGCTTCAACACCGAAACAACCTCAGAACCTCAAAAACCTTCTCCCAAGAAAACCGTTGACACCTTCGGCCAACGCACCTCCATCTACCGCGGCGTCACCCGGTATTTTATTCTTGTTCACCATCGTTATTTCATTTTTTATATGATAATAATTATTTTATTTATTTAATTTGATTTTGTTTCTTATTTTCAGACACAGATGGACCGGGAGATACGAGGCTCATCTATGGGACAATAGTTGTAGAAGGGAAGGACAAAGCAGGAAAGGAAGACAAGGTAATACTATTAATACTTTCAATACATGCTAATTTAAGTTACTATTATTTTTTTGTTTATGTGAAAGAGGGGTTGTTTCTAACGTGCACCGGGGAGGGTAGAGTGTTAAAACGGGTCCACGAGATCTGGGACTGAGTGTGTGACCGGAATAAATGGGAGTAAAAGAATGTGCCTCGCTATTTCAAATCCCAATGCAAACCCTTCAATGGTTCTGATTTCTCTCGCATCAGCATTAGTAGATTGTTGTAGATATATGTTTTTTTTGGTTTGATGAGTGTCATGTCTATCTAGGTTCTATAGGATGATAATATAGCGCAACTGCAACAGTACCAGTGTTAGCGTTTCTTTATTCATTAATGATAAGTTATTTTGATTATTATGGTTGAAGATTCTGACCGTGATCTCTTTTGTTTCTCTGCGTTGCTTTTGTACCTGTGGAATGATTGCGGACTCGTGTGGATCTTTTGCTCATTATGTGGTTTCAGTTTACTTGGGTGAGTATGCTTTACTTTGCAACATATCTTCAACATGGTTTGGTTTCGACATTGACCTCATCATTTTGTTTTACCGCATATTCTCTTCCTTCTTTCTCCTGTTCATAATAAGTTTGATTTCGCGGTTCCTAGATTCACATTCGATGATAATCATTTTGGTCAAAAAATGACTTTTTTGTTTCTTCTTCGTTTGGTTATTGTAGGTGGTTATGACAAGGAAGATAAGGCAGCCAGAGCTTACGATCTCGCAGCTCTCAAGTACTGGGGTCCAACTACCACCACCAACTTTCCCGTAAGTAGAAGGATATTCCTTTCATTTCACAAACCCATTTTTTTGTTCTTGTATTGTACTTGTACGTACTATTATGCAACTTTGATTTCTAGTCTTGTTTAACTCTTCGAGTTGATGATGATCTTTGATGCATGTTTTGTTCTGCATTTCACAGATTTCCAACTATGAGAAGGAACTGGAAGAGATGAAGAATATGACCAGGCAAGAGTTTGTTGCATCTCTACGAAGGTATAGTATTTTATTTCAAGGTTCAGCTTTTTTTTTTTTTTTTTTTTTTTTGGAATTACTATGGACATGTATGAGCATAATTTTCTGGGCATGTTTTAATATTTTTCCCTGTTCTGTGTGTTATAGGAAGAGCAGTGGTTTCTCTAGGGGGGCATCTATATACAGAGGAGTGACGAGGTATATGTGTAGTACTTATACGTTTTATCGTTTTGTGGCATTATTTCTCTTTCCCTTTGGCCGCTAGCGGGTATGTTTTGTATCTGAATGAATAAAATACATTGATGCAGACACCACCAGCATGGCCGATGGCAGGCCAGAATAGGCAGAGTTGCCGGAAACAAAGACCTCTACCTTGGCACTTTCAGTGAGTCAATCCACATCCTCACTTCAATTATTGTTTTCTTTTTTTGCTTTCCATTCCTTTCTACATATGTGCTTTTTTGAAAAGTAAACAAGTTCCTCATTTTTTTTATAGAATAATAGTGACAATGAGGTTGTTAGATCAACCAAATCTCTTACCACTATTCCCACTGCATATTGTTAAACATTTGGATTTACACTCACATGTCTTAGAATCAATAAAATATTGGCTCTTTTTTAGCTTAAACTTTCATGGATTTGTTAACTTCTCTAACATATATTTATTTTTTTTAATAATTTTTTATATGATGCTAATAATAAATTAACTTTTTAAAAAATTAGGTACTCAAGAAGAAGCTGCAGAGGCCTATGACATTGCAGCTATCAAATTCAGGGGACTAAATGCAGTCACAAACTTTGACATGAGTCGCTACGATGTGAAAAGCATTGCAAATAGCACTCTTCCCATTGGGGGGTTATCCAGCAAGAACAAAAACTCTACAGATTCTGCATCTGAGAGCAAAAGCCATGAGGCTGTTCGATCGGAGGAGCGCGATCCTTCGTCGGCTTCATCAGTGACCTTTGGATCACAACAACCACCTTCAAGCTCTACATTAAGCTTTGCAATTCCCATTAAGCAAGACCCTTCAGATTACTGGTCCATCCTAGGGTACCATAATCCTCCTACCCTTGACAATAGTGGCATGAGAAACACAACTAGTGTTTCCACAGCTTCATTAACTGGCACCACCAATGCCAGTGTCACACCCTTCCACATGGACTTTCCAAGTGCACCCTCAAGTACCGGCAGTGATAACAATGGAACGTTTTTCAGTGGAGGAGGAATCTTTGTCCAGCAGCAACAGAGTGGTGGTGGTGGAAGTGGAAGCAGTGGTAACAATAACAGCAACAATTCCTCTGCTTCTTTAAGC
Source organism: Hylodesmum podocarpum (assembly GCA_026586105.1). Lineage (NCBI taxonomy): Eukaryota > Viridiplantae > Streptophyta > Magnoliopsida > Fabales > Fabaceae > Hylodesmum > Hylodesmum podocarpum. The sequence goes on along the minus strand of JALJEV010000650.1, from coordinate 4,983,048 downwards.
TGTTCAATCCCATTTGCCACGCCCATATTTTCTCTAAATAGTAACACTAATTATGAAAGCAGTGCTGGTTATGGAAACTGGATTGGACCTACTCTGCACACATTCCAATCCCATGCAAAACCAAGTCTCTTTCAAACACCGATATTTGGCATGGAATGAGCTCATGCACGAGGGTTGGATGAGAATCTGTGCATATAATGATGAAAGTGGGGGAAGGACAATTGTGATGAATAATGGTGATGGTGTTTTAGCATGCAATGCAGCAACGGACTAGTCTCTTTAAACTGATGCAGTAAGCAGTATATGAATGAATATGACTTGGACTGACAGTCATAATTCATAAAGAGCGTACTATACCTAAGCTGACACTGTACTAACTCAAAGTTCCTTTGTTGTGTTTCGGATCATTTTTCTTTTCTTTTTTCAAATTTTCGCCTTTAGCTTTTTGTCGCTGTTTATATACTGACATCATTTTATGAGTATAATGGGAATGAAATCCTTTTGTAATCCCTTCCATCTCATTTTTGTTAGTATCAACTTGCCATCTACGCGAAAGTCTCTCTATTTAAGTGTGTATATATTTATTGCTGTACTTTTTTTATATTTCTTTTAACTCAAAGAAAAATGTACTAAATAGCTAGTTAACGGTTTTATGGTTATAATTTTTTCTCGATTTCTCATTCTTTTCTCTTTATATTTTTTCAAGTATTTGGCGGATAAATTATGTTTATATAACGCTGCAAGGGACATATCTTTATCCAACGTGTTGCAATGTTTTTTGTCGATGAAACTGGTGTGACTTATGTGTTACGGAAAAAGCTGAGGTTATATTCGTTCAGCTAGCCTCGGGAGAATTTGAAATCTGGCGTTTATTGTGAGTGCGTGTCTCTTTCTCTTTCGGCTAGACCTGCTTCACATGCAACCACACTTCTCCATCTCTACTTTATATACTCATCACAGTTTCTTAGTCATTAGCTTTTACTTTTTACTGCGAATAAAAAATGAGGCTAAAGATTAGTTTAAATTAATTTTGAACAATTAGTTAATTATGAATTATATTTTGTATAATCTTTAAAAATTTTATACAATGTGTGAAATACTTTATATTACTTACATTTGATTTTGTTACAAGATTTAATGTTTGGGTGTTTTTTTTCTTAAAATCTAATTCTTTTGATAGTGATAATAATACCTTTAGCGGTTCAGCTGTAATGATATTTTCAGTAGATGTTGTTCTTAATTTATTATATGGAGATCCAGAATATGACGGTTCATGTTTGCATACATTTTTATTCATTTAAGTAAATGGTCCGATTTAATTTCACAACGCCATTCATCACTCAAGAAATTCGTCTAGGATGGTACACCTTGAGCTTCGTCATTTAGGTTGTGTAATAACAGTCCACCATGACAAGACAAGTTTGAAAAAATGTCACAGTTTTAAACTGCAATAGTAATATACTTTATTTTTTTTTTCAATTTTAGTAGGGTGATAGTAAAATTTAAAGATGCAAAATTTGACCCCTGTTAAATTTCTTTTATTCATATGTGTGTGCGTGTTTTCTTCTTGAGGCATACTAGTTTATGTTCTAAAGAAACTCAGGTACGACCAAAGTTCTTTGAGGATAGATCCTTCAATATTTAGCTAGGTAGTTGTTAAACCTGTTTCGCTGTCCTTTTTATTATACAATTAGTGAACACGTTAGTTTGTTATAATTAACTATTCTATCTCTTTTCTATTTTCACGATCCTAATGGGCAAACTCCACATTTCAGCTAAGCATATACTAAATCAAATTCTCTAGGAGAATGCAATAATTGGTCCTATATACTTGTTGTACTACTTTCATTAGAAAGGTAAGTCGGGGGCCACTAATTATGAGGGAGCACAATTTTTGACCAAAAGTTGGATAATCGAAATTCAAAAGTTAATAAAAAAATAAAGTGCAACTAGCAAGATCATGATACACATAGGACAGAAACAAAAACCATAATATTGTTAGTGTTGTTGTGAACTTTTTGAGATGGGTCCCTTCCTTTTAGACTAGTTACAACTGGACTTTAATAAGTTTAGACATATTGTTCAAAAATTCAAAGAAAAATGGAACGAGAAAAAGGAGGGAATAGAATAGAAGGGATCACCTAAGAAAAATTTTTTTTTGTGTCTTGTCTTGTCTCTTAAACCCTCTAAGGATGATGACTGTCCTTTGTACCTTTCGGCGCTTATTAGATCGTTCCCACCGTGCCCTCATCTTTGACCATTGCTTTGACTATTGCATCTTTTTGTTTGAAGCAATAGGATATAGTGAAGTGTACTGAAAATGGAAGTTATAGCACGAATAGAGTATGGTTCGGAATAATGCTCCCATATTTATGTCCAATATTAACTCCAACCCCTTCATCTGAGCATGTGTTATATTGTTATAACTTGTATCTTTTGCCACGAACGATAACGAAAGGAGAAGAGAATATTCCAACTATTTGGTTCAATTATATATGATGGAAAGACGTGTCACGGAAACTGCTATCATGCACGAGGGTATCCAATTCATATCTATATATTCTTACACGAAAACCTCTTAAACACAAGTACACAACTAACTAATTATTATATATATAAAGTGAATTTAATTTACCTTTAATGATGAATAGACTAATTTGATCGTGTGGTCAGCTTCCGTAAGATTTTGTTATCATGCATCGTTTTAATTGTCATCATATATGTCTCTTTGAGGATTTTTTTTTTATCTTATCAAAATATTTTTTATTTTAGAAAAATTAATAAAGTATTTCTCATTTATTATTTCACCAAAATGCTTAAATGATTAATAATTATACTCTAAGGGTATCTCCTATAGAAGTTGCTTAAATACATTACGTGAGTTGTTTAACAAAAAATAAATAAATTAATGTGTCGACATATATAATTTTGAGTTTCTTAAAATTATAAAAAGTTATTTATGTAAGAAAGCTTTTTTACTGATTTCATAACATTTGCATGGGTACGTAGGAGAGAAAATGTGAGATATTAAAGAGAAAGAAAGTGAATATTTGTTAAATTAAATTGTTTAAAATTTAGGTAACATATATATGACTTGCTTATATTATATTAAAATATTAGAGGTCCTCTAACTCCTATATAAATAATATAAGCCTAAAGGAGAAGGCACGAATTCAAAAATGTATTAAGGGGCTGAATTTTTTTATTTACAACTATTTGGACATCTAATTTCTAACATGGTAATTTAATAGAAAATGAGTTTCACACAAATATTTACTAAATTTTGTCAAAATTAAAATTATTAATATAATTGCGTAAAGTTAAAGATACGATCTACTACTGAGAATAAATTAAGCAAATATAAGCTATACATGGTGTTTAATATTCTTCACAAAGAATACTGAACAGTGAGTTGCATGCATGAATTATAGGCGATGATTCAAAGAATAACGGGGCAGGGAAATTGTGTCCATTAATTTGAGCCACATACAATACATAAACGTAATTGTAATTGTTTGCACATACGAATCTCATCACATGGTCTCTCTATTGATCTAACCCCTGATTTGTCATTACTTACATTCCATTCTGTAAAAGTTACTTCTAAATTGCATTATTAACCTAGGTACTAGTGGCTATCTACTAGGACCTATATATACAAGTTAGTATGGAAGTACCAGACATGTTTTTCCTTCAATTAAGGTCCTTCTTATGTTCATCACCTAATGCAGCCTTTGTCTCTGCTCAAGCCTTACCTACAAATTTTAAAAACACGTTTCAGTCAAAGCAAAAAACCACAACTGCGCCATTATAAATAAATAAATACATCACAGTTACTCTCGCACGAAGGAAGCATACCATTAACAATATATATATATATATATATATATATATATATATATATATATATATATATATATATATATAAAAATCTTAAATGGTAATTAATTATATTTAGCTTTTTCACGTGAGAATAATCATATATAAATAACTGTAGTACATATAATTATGTATAAGAAAGACAAGAGAATCACTATTTTTGTTGTAAAAAATTATTAGAGTTGAATATATAATTTAATTCTTGAAAAATTAAAAATTGAAAAAGTCTTTGAAAATGTCAAACATTTACTATTTTAGTTTTTTTTTATCATTTTAATCCTAAAAAATTATGGACTAAAAGAAATGATGAAAATTTATGAAAGACTATATTACTATTTTTCGAGTAACTAAATTATCTCGTCTTTATATTTTCAATTATAAAAAAAGTGCTTTACTAAAAAGAAAATAACGTAGTGTGAATGGTGTGCTTCACATCCTTCAAAGAAGGAGGGTTCCATGTTTAAACTATTTATTTGCAATTATAAGCCGTTTTAATAAAGATCAAAATATTATTTATATAGATGAGAGTTTGGTTTGAACTTAAGTCACTTGTGACAAGGGTATTTAATAATTATAACACAATAAGTTTCTTGAATTATATATATAGTTGTAGAGTGAGAAAATTAACGTGGGTGGGCCTTGATTAATTTGCACTAAACTAATTGATAATTAGCTGGGGTTGGTGCTGTAAGGAAACCTAGTTGATTAAAATTATGTGTTCAAAGCAAGTTGAGAAGCACATGCGATATAAATCTCGAAAAGGCTACACTTTGAAATGGAACAAAATGAATAATGGTAGTCAAATGTAAAACTTCAAAAAGTTGCCACTTTTTCTTTTTGGTTGTTAAATTTGATCGTAGGGGACCTCTTTTTTCTGTTTTCTTTCTGTAATGCTTTTCCTTTGGCTGAGTTAAGTCGCAATCTATGTTCCCCATATGTTTTGTCTTCAATCAAACTTAAGTTATGTCGGCCATAGGATAATACAAACATCCACCTTAACTTTATTCATATATTAATTACATCATGCATGTCTTCTTTTTTCTTTTTATCTTTGACAAGGCCTAAAATTGGAAGGTACAATATTTTTTTATCCTTCAGTTTATTAGGTCAGATATTAATCTTACTTGCAATTGTGATTATTACTAATCCAACATTCTCGGACACAGGAGAGATTTAACATGAATTTTCATTAAATAAATTGTCTTTTTACAACATATTTAACTATTTAACTATTACACCCAGTAGATTGGTAGATAGAGTATTTTAGGTAGCTAGCAACCAAACCCACTAACAATTGTTTATCTTTTTATGTTAATATAATGATGGAAATTAGAATATTAGAGGAAATGTGGGTTTTAGGATACGAACAAGAAATCGTGGAGCAAGGTCACCATAATTAACAAATATTAATGTGGTTATCTAACCATCTAAGTTTCTCTGCGACACTAGTTTTAAAATAACTAGTAATACTGTGTGGAAGGAATTATTATAATGATTTGTTAATATGGTGATAATCATGGGTTGATGAAACCTCACGTGCTTTTCTGACCGCCGAAGCGTGCGGTTGAATGTCAGAATTAGATTGCCTACATCTTAATTATTACTATTTTCTCTCTCTCATCCTTGTTTAGTTTATATGTTTCCCTTTGATCTTATCTTAGATTTCTCTCCTCACTGTCATTTTTTTTTTTCATTTTTTAGATTTATTAGTAATAATATGAGTTTTTTCATCATTTGAAACGAGAATATATTCGCAATTTGAATTTAATTCACAAGTGTGTCTTTGGGTTCATGTTCTAGATAAATTTTTGAATGATTGATGTTATGTTAAAAAAGATTTTTTAATCGAAAATTGATTCTAAATTAAAACAATTTAAAATAATTTCTGTATTTAGATATACATCAAGTTTTATTACACATTTAATTTTACGATAAAAATATTTAAGTTATATTATTTCAAAATTAATTTCATAAAACAATTTTGTTAAAAATCAACTTTATCAACGTTCAGCTGAGAAAATAATGGCTTGCATAATTTATACACGAGATGTTAAAAAAAAATAAAAAATTATAACTTCAATTGAATATTTCTCATAATATCAGAGTCACAAATTACACCATGTGTGATTTCAACTTAATTGTTACTTGTCAATGAAATTGCCTATTCTTACTTCTAAAGTTTTAGATTTAACAAAATTAGATCTTTACAATGTTAATTTTAATTTCGTAGCCATAGTTGATCGTATGGCACAAAAATCTTGTATCGATTTTCAAAGCTTAACCACTGATTATATTTTGTTATTGAATATTGTACAGAGATGCATTTTCAAAATAAACAAATGAAAGAAAACATTTTTTTTTTTATTTTTTATGAAAGGATTAAAACCAAACTCTTAAACTTTTGGAAAGTTAAAAAACATGTTTCCCTTAAAAGAACTAAACAATTTTAAAAGCAATTCTTTGAACTGATTAATGGAAGGCCCATTCCACTATCAAGGTGAGCGAATAAAACGGTCCAAGTTGAAATCTTCACAATGCAATTCTCATACCCCACTGGGCCCAATAAAAATAAATGCTTTGCTATTTTAACTAGGTGGGCTGTTATGGGCTTAAAATAATATAACGATATAGAAAAATATATTTTTGCTCCCCTATTATCTTTCCATCACACATTTTCGTTCTTGTGAATTCCTATTCTGACCCTGAATTTTTGGATTGATATTTGTGGCCTAAATACTTTCAAAAAATAAAAATAAAGGGGTAAATGAAAGTTTAAAAATAAAAAAATTGATTTCCAGTATTATTTATACTAACAAATTTTTGATGGTTATAAAAATAATAATATAGACTTTTTAGAACTACAAAGTTTCAGCGAGGAATAACCTGCAGTGATAATTTTGCTTAAGAAAAATAAAAGTGTGATGAATTGAGAGGTTTCCTAATTCCATTTATAATAGTAATGGAAACGTGAGCAACATCATTGAAATAACTTGACATTTCCTAACTATCTAATATGTTAAATTCTATGTTTCTTTTTTCGCAAACAGAGATTAAATAATACGTACCCAACAATCATCCTAAAGTAATATATATTATGTCTCAATAATAATAATAAAAAAATGTGATGTACTAAGTTTAGATGCATATTACGTCACTCATAATAAGTGATATAAAATTAAAATTAACTATATTTTTAGGAAAAAAATAATTTTTATATTTTAAAATATAATTACAGCTATATTCAGAGATTGGGTTGGACCAAATAAAAAAAGAAGAAGACATAGATCCAAAATCTGAGTCTGCATTTGGACTAGGCCTATATGTAAAACTTTTTGGTGGATAAGTCCTCTATGTATACCAAATCTTTTTCGATAAGAAAGGAAAAAGCAGACTAATATAAAAGGTTTAAATTTAAACAAAGAAAAAAAAAATATTAAAGACATTAGTTACTATATATTAAAGATAAGAATTATTCTACTTAATATGCTAAGCAACATAGACAAAGATTGAATTTTGTATAACCAATTTTAAAGCTTGTTACTGTCCGTATAATACTAGATAAGAAATTCATCTTCACTGCTTAATGCTAATACCTACTCATTCATGTTTAATCACGAACCAGGTTGTAATTTAGAAGACAAAATTTATGAAAGTTTAAGCAAGTAGTCTGACATGTGACACATAAGTTGTGAAAACCTTTTAGATCATCTTTGTGCAGATGTTGCAGTGAAAATAAAGGCTAAGAAAAAGAAAATGGGAAATTGATAATGACAATACTGCATGCAGTGATGAGTATAAATCATGAACCATTACGCAAAGGCAAATTCACGTGAATGTGACTGTGTTGTTGGCCTCAATAAACTTGACTCAAATGTCTCCATCTTAAACTTTTTGGCACTATTCTACTTGAACCAACTAGCTATTACAAAATTAATTTTTAAAAATTATTTTTTCATTAACTAATACATGAAAGTTTTCTATTTTAACTTTTCTAAAAGTAAAAAATTAATTTTAACCCTTGGAAAATATATTTTATTTTTTTCTTATTTTCTTTTCTTAAAATTTATTTTTGGAAAATTGTAGATATTTTGTAATTTTTTTTTTTTATTCTATAATGATTGTACATATCTCTTGACGCACTCACTAATAAATATGGCCGTTGCCTTTGGAGACTGAATCTGATCCCAATTTCACTATCCATAGTGGGCCGGGAATGAAACCCAAAATTACAATTTTATATGGAATCAAGACAAGTTTGTGTACTACTTGTGACACATGAAAGAACAATTTGGCAATGAGAATTTTTTATTTTTATTTTTCTTCAAGAAAATTGACAAGAGATTTGTGTAATTGATAAGCAAAAAGGTATGTTTTATTTATAAAAAATAGCTTTATTTTCATTATTTATAAAAAGCTCACATGAAGAATTTCAATTTAATTATCCAAAGTTGTCACTATATAAGTTTTTCAAAACTTTAATTAGTTACTATACTAAATTTTTAATTTCTTTTGGCAAACATATATTTTTCTTTTTTTTTTTATCTATATAGATAGAAATTTTCTTGTGTGTGCCTACAATCACAACAGTAAGATTAAAATTTATTATCTCATGTAAACTACTCAAACTTCCCACCATTAGACGACCTTAGTGAATTATGAGAGACTAGGTAATTGATTTTTTTTAGATTAGTATTGCAAAAAAATATTTAAGGAAATGAAATTTTAGAGATTAATTCAACAATTAAAATTTTTGAAGGACTAATGTGTTAATACATAATTTTAGTGAACCAAATTGAGAGCTATCTTTTTTTCTTCTTCTTGAAATTGTATATATTAATTTAAAAATTGCTCATATATATTTCTATAAAAGAAAATAATTTTTTTTTTTATAATTATTGATAAAATTAAAATCAAAAATACTTTTGTACCTCAATTTATGATCTTGAAGGGTAAAAAAAAAAACATAACGTCTACCGTTCAATTCATTAAGACTACGTTTGGATTAAAGTTAAAGAAAGCATTTTTCTAAATTCTAATTGTGAATTTTAATACATAAGTAAAGAAGGAGAAATTATTATTTTAGGAGTAAATACTACTAAATGTTAGAATCTTCTTAATTTGACTTTATGTTGATTGATATATTTTGTTTTAATTAAAATACAAGTTGGATGTGAGATTTAATACTTTTTCCTTATGAGACCAAATTTTATTAAGTGATTTTATTTGAGTTTTGGGAATCATCATGTATTTATGAGTTTATTGGGTCAAACCCCATAAGTTAATGTGTCTGCTTCATCGAATGATAAGTTTTTGTTCGTTATGCATACGTTTGTATATATGATTTTACGCAACCACGTGACATTGTCAGTAATAAACACAAAATTTATGAATACTATATTACATTTCAGGTATTGTAAATTATAGTTTATTTCATTAACTGTTACATTAAAGTTTTCCAACTTTAATTCAAACATGTTAGGTCAAAAAGGACTTTGAGGCAAGGTTGAATATATATAGTTCAATAAAAAGTTTGTTCTGATTAATGCGCTTTATATGAGTACACCAAAGAAATTATTCATACATGATTTTAGATATTTTCTTACTAATTCCCGTATGTTTTTCATTTAATAATTTTTTATAAGATTATAAAAGCATTGGTACAAAAAATTAACATTAACCAGTTTTTATTATTAGTTTTCTTTTGTCTATTGTTGTGGATACTTTTTCTTACTTGTGTGCATGCTTGTCTCTGTCCTAGCTAGCAAGAAAGAAATAAAAGAAGGTCAATAGCATAACCATGCTGGTTTTCACTGAAAACCAAAAAGTACTATGAACTTTTTGTTATGAATATTTTACTGAAGAAGTGCTCATCATGAATTTTCTATTTTTATTTATAAACAGGACAACTGCAGTAGAAGACCCTTGAGCAGACAGACACAGTTGTTTTAGTACTTCTTGGGCATCAATGGTGTTAATGGTCTGATTTCAAGACCCTTGTCCACATTCCAACATGTTGAGGCATGTGTATAGTAAAAAGTAATTGGATAAGTGACTAAAATGATTTTTTATTTTATTTTTTAAGTTTGTGAGAAATTTCATCGTATTTTTAGCTTGTGTTTCATAAAAGAAAATAAATAGAGAAAATATTGTATTTATTTCTTCACTTCTTTTTAAAATAAATAATAAAGCAATTTTTTTAGTATTTTTTTGCACGAATCAAATAAGATAATTATATAAATACAAAATTCTTTCTTTAAATATTTGATAGTTATATATTTATAACTTAAATTTAAGACTAGTAATTAAATGAAAATAATTTTACATCAGTTAATGCATATGTTTAGCATTACATGGTTTATATCAAATGTTAGTAATCTTTAACTAGCCTTATACTTTCACTAAGTCTTACCTACAACAGATGTTAAAAATATAAAAATTTATACTATAATCCAATTTATACCATAGTATTAACTTTATATAGTGTTGATAATTTATATTCTTATAACTTAAGTTGTTAAAAACATAAAAAAAATATACATACTTGATCATTTATATTATTTAAGTTGTGATATGGATCAAACATGGCCTTGATAAAGATTTAATTTTGATGGGATGATTGCAATTGGCACTTGCTGTCCCCTTACCCCACTTTATATATTTTCGGTGCTCCTGCTTGTAATTTATCTCCCTATTGGCTCTGTTTCTTTGTGCTTGCATTATTGTGAAATTAGAAAATACTAATAAATTATCCAATGGAGTGACACTTGGAAGAAATAAACAAAGCAATGTGATGAGGAAGCCTTTGATGTTGATTTTGTACGAAAAGTTAACCTAACCTGCATGATATGGCAAACTCCACAATCAATGCTTTTATTATCATTCAATAACGATTGAATTAATCTCAATTTATTTCGGCAACTTTGCGTGCAATGACACTTTTTAGCCATAACAAGGCTTGCCATGGAGAGAGGGAAAAAGGTGTGTGGAGACAAAAGAAGGTAGCTGGAATTGACATAATTTTCACCATAGTTGGACTTTTCTGACTCAACAAGTGCATTCAACACAAATGCGCCTGGAAAAGGTATAACAAGAATCACATTTGTAGCACTGTTTCGTATACACGCCGAAATCAACCATAACATTGACTTCCAGCATGGTTTTTTAGAGCATTTCTTTCTCTCTTACTATGTCACGTAAGATCCTAAGATTTTATTTTATTTTTATTATTATAATAGATTTTATTTTATTTTTATTTTTATAAAATATTTTATTTTGAAATTTTTATGGATTTCATATAAATCTCACATTTTATTTTTTAAAGATATTAATTTAGATGAATAAATAGTTTTTATTATAAAATTAGAATAAAAATAATAGAAAATTAATAATTTAAATAAACTTAAAATTTAAATTAACATTAATTAGAAGATGTTTAAATATTGACAATTAGAATAAAAAATTAAATCTCATAATTATATCCTAAGTATGTTCAACAAATTAAGTCTACGTGAAATTGTTTACGAAGATTTGTAATATGCATATCACGTTTTATCTGTAGCCTGTAGGTAGACAACAAAGTTAGAAAAAAATATTATGAAATTACAATGATATTTGAAATGTCTTCATAATTATGTTCGTAAACAGCATCAATACTACTATTATCTTGTTGGTCTTCAACAATCATATTATGTAGTATAATGTATGCTAATACAATGTTCTTAATCATGCCCATGTGCTAATTACATCGTGAACTACACAGAATGACAAATTATGTTCTTAAATTTAAAATTATTTTTGTCATACGTAATTTTTTTTATATAAATCAAATTATATTAAATCTATTTTTAAGTAAACTTAAATTTAAACGATTAAATTTAACTCAATTTCACTTTTTCAGCCCCAATCTAATTAAATATATGCTTATGGTCAGTTTGGATAGTATGAAATTTATCATGGAAACTTGCATTAGATTTTTAAATACTTAAAAAAATACATATTGAAATGGAACCAGTACATAACACACATATATGATAATACTTATATTTACTTCACTTAAAAAAAAATAGATTCAACCATTTATCCTACATGCACCGGACCTAGTGTCTCTAAGACACTATAAGAAATTAGTGAGAAAAATTGTTTAATATATAAATTACGAGTGAATATGAAAAAAGAAAAATCGAGGAGCATAATGTTACATATTTGAATTCAAAAATTTCTCTCTTTAGGATCTGTATGAATATTTCTTTTTTCTTCTAGAGACTTACAAAAAAGATAAAATAAGAGAAAAAAAAATCATTTATTTAAAAGTTAAAATACTTTTTATATATCATATATTTTAAAAATATTTAAAAACTAATGAATTCCTTAGTTCCTTACTCAGGATACGTAATTTTATTTTATTTTTTCTCTAAGCTGTTGAAAATTAAATAGCAAGTCATATCATTGTTAATTTGTGACTCTTGGATGCCTTTAAGACCTTTGGCCGAAATCAGGAAACGTGTGCATTGTGCAAAGATTCGCCTTCTTTAAACTTGAAAATCACAGGCACTCGCTCATATCTAAAACACTGTTTCTGTACATTGAAAAGTTTCAGAGTAGAAGATAAGAGGGTGGGTTAGTAATTAACGAGCGTTTGTTGTAGATGCTTTGATTTTTTTTAATTATTTTTATATTATTGAATGATTAACATATTGATTATATTAGGCTTTATCATTTTTAATTTAAGTAGACTTTAGTGTAATATTTAATGTGGTACATATTGAAGTTGGTCTCCTTTAAAAACTAAATTTTCTTGATTGTTTAGAGTTTGGAACCTGCTCCACTTAGGGTTTGGTGGTCAATAAAATTATATTATTTAATATTTTTATGAACTTCGAAATAATTTGTTTAAATATTTGTTTGAAACTTTTAATATTTATTGTTAAAATTTTCTTTTATTTTGTAAAGTTATATGAGAATTGATGTATTCGGTATTTATTAAAAATTTTATTAGTCAAGATTTTATTTAAATGACAATTGAAACGCTTTAAGTTTTATTTTTTAAAAACTATATTTAATATATAAAATAATAATTGAATATATAAAGTATTTTAGACAACGAAATTTAGTAGATTTAATAAAAATATTTTCCGTTCATTTTTTTAAAATTAGTATCATAAAAGCTCTTTTCCTTTAATAATACGATGGGAAATTCTCCTTTATAAAAGTAAGCAAAGTTTGGTAGTTACCAAGAGATTCTAGAGTGCATTCCATCATTGTACTTAAATCAAAGGGAGTGTAAGGTAGAAAATTGTTTCAAACTCATCATTGATAATCAATACTAGTGTGTTAGGAGAGAGGTAATTTGCATATAACCAAGGGTTTGAACACGATGGATCCAGCTTTAAATTCAAAGTCTGAATTTTCAACAAAATTAACTAGACTATTTTTCTAATAAAAGTGCATAAGTTTGAATAGACAAAGGAGTACGCTTTTTAATTTAATGTAATCGTACTCTAACCTTTTGATTTTGTTGGCACTTGGCACCTTTGCTGCTTTCACACACAAAGATAAAAATTGCTTTCTATAGTTTCCTCCTCGTTACACTTGTAATTCCATGCATGATTATAACTATATTTCCAGTTTTATATTGCAAGCATTATGCTACTTTTCACTTGATCACTAATTAATTATTAAACGAATAAAGTAATTAAAACACGATAAACTAAATGAGTTTTTCTTTTTACTTTATTCAAATAAAGTAATTGATATATATATTACTTGTGATCTGTTTTCCTTTTTCATTTTCTAGACAATTATTACTAATACTTTTTGTATAATTATGATTTCACTAGTCTCGATCGAGTATGATCGTGAAAAATACTGTATAAATTGAAAATCCCCTTGAGAAGTTAATATGATTAAAAACTTTGTGATTTGACTAAATTAACGTACCGTATAATTAATGAATCATTTATTTGTGAGATGCTGTATTTTTTCTTCCTATATATTAGATTTTTATTGTGTGATGTAAGTTTGTAACATTACATAAGGTGAGTATAATTATGTAAAATATTCTAAAATTTAAATATTTATTTTTTCTCTTTTTAAATATTTGTATTTAAACATTTAAATAAATAAAGTATTATTTTGTCTAGTTTTAAAGCATAACTATAAAAAACGTTCAACAATTCAAATAATTGAGACTACCTCATGATATTTAGAAGGTTAAATAATCATTAAATTCCTAAATTATTTGAGAATTTTTAATTAGGTCCACAAACTAAAAAATTACTGTTCGAGCTTTGATTTTGTAAATTTTTTTAGCATGGGTACCAAGTTTAAAGAAAGTTAATGTAAGAGAGTCCCAATACCTAAGTTTAGGTTACCAAAGATGTGAAGAGAATTTAAGGCAAAAAGGAAGAGCAAGTTGAATTTTGAATTTTGCATTTAATTTCAACGCCAAATTGCTCCAAAGCTGCATGTTGATGGTACAAAATGATAGGTGTCATGGCTACTTGGATTATGTTTCCGATGAGTTGATTTAGAATCAGAATTTAAGGTAAAATATTCAAAAATTGTGTTTTCTCTCAGTAAAATATTTTATTTAACTTTTCTTGTGTCCCTCAATTTCGTTAATATCAATTTCATGAATATGAAAACTTAATTAGAATAATCCATGGCCGGATATTTCTCTATATAGTTGAACAAAATTTTCGTAAGTTAATTTAGGGGAAGCCAAATCAGTTTGAATTGAGTAATATGACTTAGGTTTGATTCTGCATAATGTATTTTTTAAAAGGGATTAAAGATTCGAGGTATGACTCTTCTCTGGACTTTAGATATTAAAAGAAAAACTAAATATTAACGTTGAAAAGTCAAAAATACTAAAAAAAAAATATCTTGTTAATTTTACACACACCTCACCCATCAAGTAGAAAGTGAATTTTGACCTTTTAACATGACCATGTTATATATATTGATGTACAATTGGCTTTCACTTCAATAGCAATTCTAATAATCTAGAACCACCTTAACTTTACTATTCGGCGTTTTCTTTTGTTTTCTACATTGTCTACCAACTCTAGCAATGTTAGTTCAATTTTACATTATTATTCCATTATAAATTATTATTACAACATGGGAAATTTTAGGAATATATTTTTCATACATTCTTTTTAATAACTTTTTATTGGTTAAAATTTGATGGAGTACGGTAGAAATATACTATTAATGCATGTAAAAGCAATGGAGGAAATATTTTTCATTTACAAGAAATATAATTTGCATTTATTGAAGCAGAAGATATTGTAATTATTATGACGTGAAGTGATCTAAGCCATTATTTTGAATAGATATTCTCATCAGTTAAAATTTATATAAAAAATTATAATTTTTTTTGTGAGTTTTACATCTTAATTAATAGTTTTTCTCTTCATTTTGTAACTTCCTTTTTAAACAATAGGCAACATTTCCTAATAGCACTTCCCTTATTTTGATTCTTGCAATGGAGAAGAAAATATTGAAGTTACATACAAAATTATAAGTTAAGAAAAACGATTGAAACAACCGATTTATATATATATATATATATATATATATATATATATATATATTATAAATTAATTGGCTGGTTAAGTACATATTAAAGTTGATTATATAGTAAAATAGATGAGTTAATTCCAGAGAAAAAATTTGAAAAAGAGAGAAATGCCACCAACTTAAAAAAATTTGTTTATTAAAAAAAGAAAATCATTGTTCACACAAAAGCACTTCCATTGTGGCTAATTATTTCACAGTGTCATCTTTACGAGTTATCTCGTTTATATATGTAGCAAGGAAACTTAAGGGACAATAAGGAATGCAATGATTTTCATGTAATCATTGATAACAAGAAGGACCACCCAAAAATTATATATGAATGAACGAGGACCACAAAAAGGATAATAATTGTTGGTGAACGATGGAGTCACTTATAGAAAATTCTGTATGGAATAGCCAAACCAATAATAGTCATACTTAATTACATTATCACTAATCATGATTCCCAATCGTACGTATACAATGTATCCAAGACATAAAATAGCTAATAAACAATAGATATTCCTTTCATATTTTTAAGTGATTGAGATGCGCAAAGATTATAGTAATATACAATAGGTTCTCTATTACCTACTTCCAAGGCTAATTTTAATTTTATATCTTGTTTGAAATGTATGGTAGCTGCCAGCTGCAATAACCTAAAATTTGCTTTAAAAAAGTCTAGATTAAAAAAAATAAAAATTGGTGAATTAGGTTCCATATCAAGAATAAAGTAAATTTCGAAATTCTGCCAACAGAAATATTGACAAATTACTTATAAAAATTTTTTTTACATCAACAACGATGTGTATGTAATATATAAGTCTAACTTTCACAATTGAGCCAATTTTTAATTAGAAAAAACAAGTCTAAATTTTAACAATATTTGTTATGGGATTACATTGATATAATAGTAAGAGTAGTATTATTTTTACATTATTTTTTATTGTAATTTCTATAACAAGAAAAAAGTAAAAAAAAATGGAAAAAGTGTGAAAATATTATAAAATTTCTACATACAATTTTTGACATTTTATATTATCGAAGATACCAGTTAATCTCAATATTAGGGTAATTAATCTTAAAGATAATTAATTAACAAGACATGTCAAGTTAGACACAATATAAGTCAAATTAGTTTTCTATTTTATACATTTAAGTATATATATATATATATATATATATATATATATATATATATATATATATATATATGATCTGATCTATTTAAAAGGCTTAGTTTAAGTTATGACATAATAGACTATTTAAATTTACTTATAAAGATTTATTAATAAAGTCTATTTTCAAGGTTTATTTATAATATTTATTTATAAATTTGTTTAAGTTATTTTTATAATAAATTTTAACCAAAAAAATATTAGCTCAATAGAATAGACTGACCGCATGAGCTAAAAGATTATAAGAGACATTATAAGAGCTAAAAAAGTTTATATAGATAAATGAATATTTTTACCAAAAAATTGTTGATGAAATTTTATAGTAATTTTTAATTAATTTTATAATAGTTTTTACATGCATATAATTCTATAACTCATTTCATTTAAATATTTTCTAATAAAAAATTATTAATACAAGCCTATCATAATTTTTAATAAATTTCATGATGATATTTAATAAAAAAAAAATATTGTTAGCAAGACCTCGTGTAATTGGCTGTTAGTCTTTGCACCCTTTTGTCTGTCTGTAAGCAATTTAAAACTGCAAATGTGTCAGGGTTCCCCACATTTACCTGTTTAAGTGTTTATAAAACTCCATTGCACTATTAAAAAAAAAAAAGTGTACACTCTAGCCATAATAAAATACTAATCAAAATAAGTATTGGTTAAAATGTTGGCTTGTCAGATGAAAATTTTCTTCCTTTCGGTTTTACTACTCTTGGGAGTTGAGACACCAAGCACATGGGGACACTTGGCACATTTATGATACCTTTGGCTCGTTTGTTTCTTCATTCTTGCGAGTTACTTCTTTATAGGCGAAAATAAAGTGAAAAACACTCAACAAAAATAAATATTATAACCTGGATCTGGAAACAGATCGATGCATAAAATTGGTGGAATATTGAACAATTTATAATATGAATTACATGCATCGCACGTTTGGAGGTGTTGTTTAATTCAATGATGGAAATTGTATACGTTGACATGTGACTAGGCCCAGCACAATTTGTTATATTCCTCATGTCTCGTCTTAATTTTGATATTTCTGTTTCTCTTGAGACTTAGTTTTGTTTTTTGTTTGTAGGGAGATAAACTATACGTCAAATCAAATTTTAAGGAAATTGACTTTCACTATTAATCCTAAAACTAAATAATATCTTATGAAATATACCACCTCATTGTCCTTATTTGGATAAAATATCTCATGCATGCATCACCTCGTCCCTAATAAGCATCAAGATTCATTAATATGCTTCTCAAAATTTACTTAGTGTGTCCTTAGATCCGCATTAGATGGATAAAATAAAAGATCAATACTCGTGTCGTGTCGGTTTAGTATTTATCTATTAGATGTTTTTGAATGAAAAGTAACACTACAAATTATTTATTCAAGTGTGTATTTTTATGTTGATCGGTTTAGTATTTATCTATTAGATGTTTTTGAATGAAAAGTAACACTACAAATTATTTATTCAAGTGTGTATTTTTATGTTGATAATTGATGACAATTCAAATGTTGAATTTTGACTGTCTAATCCAATTTCTGTTAACAACTTGTAGCATTAAAGTTACTTACTTTGAAATATTCAAATAACTATTTATGCGGTAAAATAAGACAATAATTCATCTCTAGATGTCTTATTCAAATACAATGAATAAGAGCTTAAATAATAATAACTATAAAAATATATATAATTTATATCTCATAATACGAAACATTATTTATATCTTATTAATATTTTTTGAGATAAAATATCATAATTTTCTACTTCTTCTCAGTAAAGTTTATCTACGAGTATTTACAATAGTTAAGAGTTAATTTATAAATATTTAACAATAATCATTTGAGTTTTTATCACCTCGACAACCATTGACATTTTTTGTTTGTATCATTTATTGAATAAGGACAAGAATTACGAAATTGAGATATCGTAAGGTTAATAAACATATGAGTATTTATATATATATATCGGTAAAATATTTTCCATTTTAAGATAAGTTTTTGTGGATTTATTTTTTATCATCATCCAGATGGTCCTTTGCCTATAAAAATGTAATGAATATGTATATTTAATAAACGATGTCAGACATTATTTATATTATAACATATAAATTCATAAATTTGGCATGAGAGTTCATTATATCATAATATTATTTTAATATCTGATTTCCATCTTAGGAAAACTTTTCCTTATAGTCGCTATAAAAGAAAATAAAAAGTAAAATACAACTTGAGTATTTTGAAGATATATATATGGACAATTTTTTTCTTAAGTTTTTCTCCGAGAATTTTCTACAACGAAACAAATCATAATCAATAAAAATTTATCTTTTTTAGTAAAATATTTACTTTCGGTTTATATATTAAAAAACTTGTATGGATAAAGTTAGTCCAATAATAGAATAAATATATTAAATTTAAATAAAATCATCTTTCATTGTAGAGAAGAGAAAGTATGAGGCTAACCTTGAAGTAAGTGTTATTGAAATGAATTAAAAAAGCAGAGGTGGTTCCAAGCTCTTCCATCCCATCATTCGTACCCATGACATAAAATTTATTTCGTCGGCACCTCCTTATCTCTACCTTTGTTTAATATAAGCAAACGTCATTTTCATTTCAACTATAATTCACTTTATCTTTTCGTTTTCTTTCCACCATTCATAAACCTTCACGCCAATTAAATATTCATCTTATATAGTCTGTTATTCGGTTGGAATCTCACCAAGTTTTACCTTACCCGTGTTTCCGCCACTCACGTTATTTCATTCAATTAATTTCTATCTTGTTCACACATAACAAAATAATGTTTTATATATCTCTTATTTCATATTCATAAAAATGTGAATGCATACATACACACTGATGACCAATGTAACTAAACTTAAGCATTAATCACATGACACGTAACAAAATTTGACTAAATGATTTAAGCATTTTGGAAAGGATCTCATTTACTGAATTAACTAAAAAATAATGATGATAAAAGTAAAAGGAACACGTATTGATAAAAAGGCAATTATTTTTTCTCAGAAGCATAAATTTTCTTAAAGCGTAGTATCTTCTAAGTACCCTGTATAGAAGAAAACTACCAACCATAAAACAGATTGGTAATTTATTTTATGCATGTAAGCATTATTAAAGGAAAACCATTTGCAGAAGTGAGAGTAATGGGATGAGAAAGAATCACTTCACAGTTCACACCATTATTATTGTACAAATAACACGTGAAACAGATTTCTCTCTCTAAAAAAAATAAATAAAAAACAAACTTGAAAAAATTTCATGCATATATAAATAAAACCGTACTTGTTTCCTTACACAGCAGTAATTTTGTTGGGGGGCAGCTATTGTGAATTGACCATGGTACCCTTCTTGTTGACTCTCTGAACACCCATGTGTGTGCGACTGATGTACTGCCACCAACAAAATTTAACACTCCCCGTTATCCCGCAGCTACTGAATGGATAATTTTGTCCTTCTGTCAGATAAATAATTTTTGTTTCGTTATTATTATTTCATAAGCAAGAAATATTTATAAATAATATTGTTAAAATTATTAAAAAAAAAATTCCTAACTAACTTTTAGAATTTTTACTATGATGTATATTTATGGATCTAACAGTCACCAAAAAAATTCATCATTTGAATCAAGAACTTTGGACCATTACACTGTAACGTTCTTTTGAGATAAATGATAAACAATTATGTTCATATAAGGTCTTTAAAACAAATTTTATTAACAACTTTATAATAAATTTTTATAGGTAAATTTTAAGAAAGACTACAAAACATATTAAGTTGAAAAATATAATTTATTACATGTTAGACTTATTCTCATCTCTATATATATTCTATGTATGTTGATAGTGAAAAATAATTATCACAGTTTAATAACTATTAAAACTAATTATTGATGAATTAAATGTTATTAGTTTTTCAAGTAAGTAGTGTTTTATTAATTTAAATTTAAAATATTTTAATTTAATTCAGATTGTTTTTGAAGTGTTATATTTTAATTTTTTAAATATATTTTTAAAAAATAGTTTATTTTACATTGATATTATCATGATTTGAATTTTAAATTTCTTAAATTTGAAATTAGGATGACTTTTAAGTACTATTACGTATATTGAAAAATGGAAAAATAATACATTTTAAAAATTTAAAATATTTTTTAATAAAAAATTATTGAAATAATTAAAATGGAACGTTAAAAATATAAAAAGATTAAATCAGGACTCTTAAATTAAAAAGATCAAAACTAAAAAATCTTTTAAATTTAAAATATCACAAGTAAGGTAGCTTTCTTGATATTTTTTTGTGGAAAAAAAAAGTGTAAGATTCTGCTGAATATTTACGAATAAAACTGCCGAAAAGAAAACAAAATCGAAAAAGAAAAAATAGACAGGACGGTTAAAATATTGTCCTACGATGCAATGTAGTGGTGTGTCGCGCCAGAACACTCCCTTTCGATACGGATGATGTATGAATTTATGGTGCAGGTTAGTGATGGGATATGGTGTATGTGGATGCTACATGCACCAAAAAATAAATGCACGTCTCCTAATAGATATTGAAGTAATATTTAAATTAAATTTTTAAGTATGGTATTGAATTCAAAGATAACGAATTAATTTCTTTGAAAAAGTTAGCTAAGTACTAATATTCACCTCTCGTAATCTTATATTAAGTTCTAGTCAATTCACTCTAAATTATTGTTGCTTGTTAAATTCCTCAAGTTACTATTTAAGTACATGGATACTTTGCTAAAAATAATAGTTGTTATCAGTTAATCAATTTAGCATATAAATTACATTTAGAGGTGAAAAAAGGAATGTAAGATTATTATTTTATAGGCACCTTTATCTTATGATTTAAACTAACCTAAGTGTTGAAGTCCTATTACATATCTCAGGTAAAAGTACACATCAGATTGACATCTGTACCTATTTGATATAAGAAGGAGATTAAAGCTGAATGTATTGCTACTTTTTGATAGATAACATGGTGATAAGAGAAAGAAAGATATCAAAATAAGTTGAGAAAAAATTGTTTTAATTAATAAATATACAATTCATTAATGAATGTGAGTTTAATTGAGCATTATACAAGGAATTCTATATAATTTATAACACTTTGAGTTATATTTAATTATTTTTACGTCAACATTTAAGGACATTTATGAGATAAAACTAATTTAATAAATCTGATAATTTATACTGATTATTTTTTTTTTCATTGAATTTAAAACTTAAATTAAATCAATGAAATCTGATGATAATTCAGATTGATTTGTATTTTTAGACTTCAAACTACATATTATACATAATGAAACTTATATATCATTCACAGAAGTTATCAATCTGATTAAGATAATTCAACTTTCATATGTTTTAACTTTTGTACATTAATTTCAATATTTAAAAATCTTAATCTAATAATTCTCTCGCGAGTCCATCACGATTTTTGTGCATTGTTGATCTGATGTACTTCTTTATCATATTATTAAATAATATTAATCAATATAAATTGATAAATTATATTAATTATTACAGATAATTAAATTATATTAGTTTAAACGATAAAATCTCATTAAAAAATGGGTAAGAAATGATTCTTTTATATATGATTTTATTTGTTTTTTTATTATAAATATAATAAAATCAAATCAATCCAACTCAGTCATAAAATATTTTTAATTAAATCCGAACAAAATCAAAATTATTTAAAATGAATTAATTTTGATTTTAATATATCCCACATTAACATAAATCAAGAATAACTTTAATTTTGTAATATTATAAACCAAACATGTATATTGAACATCCTATGAGTGATTTTGACATTCTCAACTAGTTTCTACACTTGGTATAAGTTTTGATTAAGAAAAAAAAAAAACCTACTGCAGGGGCATGTTGGTAAATTAGTAAGTTGGACTATTCCAATTTCCAACAGCAGCAAAGCTGAAATATGTAAACGTCGTTGATTGAGTATCGCAATATCAATAGCAACAGCAATAGCATGCAGCTGCTTTTCATTTATTTTATTCATTTTTTCATTTTCATCTAACAAATTGCGCAAAACCTTCTCTCTCTCTCTCTACACAACTTGGAAGCTCTCTCTTTCTCTCTCTAAAAGCTCAAGGTCCTTCACCACCTCCTCCAATCTCTCTCTTTTACAGAGAGAGACTGGGACTGTCTGAGACCAATTCTGCAGTTAATGGATTCGTTCTAGAATTTCTATAAAGCATATTTTCTCGGTATATCTTATTTCATTCTCTCTATTAATTTTTGGGCTGTTATAATTTTTTTCTCCAATTTATCAGTTTTTGGTTTTTAAACGATGACCCATGACGCAGATTGGATTTTCCGTTTGGCAGGTTAGAACAAGTTTTCGGCTTTTGGTGGTAATGTGGTGGGTTGAGTGATTCCTTCTCGTTGCACAGCTATGGCCACGGATTCGTCTTTTGAGGGTGAATTGTTTATTTTGTCTCTCTATTTAGCCATGTTTTTGTTCTTATGAAACTCGGGTTATTGAATTCTGTCAAGGATTCGTTATCTGTGTTGTGTTCATGCTCTTGTACCATTTAATTTAAGGATCCACATGTAGATTAATCTGTATGCAATTTTAGCATTGTGAATTATCTGATTTTTTTTTTTTTTTTTATTTAATTTGTTGTGATCTATTCCCGTGTGACTTTTCTGAATTTGGGGCAGTGATTTGGTTTTGATTTTCTTTTTTCTTTTTTTTTAAATTTTAGTTTTTCATAATAAAGTTTCTCTTTTTTTTTGGGTTTTTTTTTATGATTTGATTTAATTTATGTTTTTATTTTTATTTTCATCTGTGATTCTGCATTTGAGGTGGAACAGTTCACGACCTGAGCAGTTTAGAATACTTTATTGATGCATTATAAGGGAAGAAGGAGGGTTAGTAAGGTTCTAATTTGGTATTAGATGTGCCAGCTAATAAATTAGCCGTTTTATGGGGTCTGTATTAGGAGAATGGAGTCTCCAATGGTGGTCAATAGGAGATTAAGTCCAACTGCTTAATTGTCTTACTTGTTTAGTCCATTGCACGAGGCATCCTATATTTTCTATAATTTACTGTGTTTCAAGTGGTTGAGGTGTCCTTGTGATGCAAAGTCAACTGGTTCTAGTTGTGTACCTTTTATAGTATTTGCCTGTTTCAGTTTTCTTGGTAATATTTTTAAGTAGTCAATAATTTAGATTATTAACAAAATCGTGGCCTTTACTTGTTAGAAATATACTCAACTGATTTATTACTTGTGTAGAAGGACAAGTCTACTCTATTTGCATGTGAAAATTCAAGTATTTTTGTTTTTAGTCTCAAGAAATTTCTAATCTTTTATGGTGACATGTCTAGCATGAATACAAGTCGTGGCAGGAGTCTTTCTTGAACTAGTCTTGTCTCCTTCACTGCCTGGAAGTTTTGAAGTTTATGCATCTAATCTTCTAATGTACTGATATACGTTTTCTTTTTCCTTAATCTCAGGCCTTTCACTTGATCCTTCTAAGTGCAGTAAATTGAGTATGGAGGAAAAAAGAGAACTTGTATATGAAGTATCTAAGTGGTCACATGGGGCAACTGAGATGCTGCAGTCGTGGAGCCGTCAAGAGATTTTGCAAATATTGTGTGCGGAGTTGGGGAAAGAGAGAAAGTATACTGGGTTGACAAAGTTGAAAATTATAGAAAACCTTCTAAAAATTGTTGCAGAAAAGAAATCAGGGGGGAATGAAACTACAACTGACCCTGAACCACAATCTTCTCCTGCATCTGGTCAGAAACCTGCTAAAAGGCAGAGAAAAGCTGAGAATCCTTCTCACATATCAGTTCCTGCGACTAGCGTTTCAGTTGATAATGGTGGTGATTCTGTTAATACCACATACTGCAAAAATTTGGCTTGCAAAGCTACCCTAAATCAAGCAGATTCATTTTGCAAAAGATGTTCATGCTGCATTTGTCATCAATATGATGACAACAAAGACCCTAGCTTGTGGTTAATATGTAGTTCAGAGAATCCATTTCCTGGTGTTTCTTGTGGCTTGTCATGCCACCTTGAGTGTGCTTTAAAACATGATGGTTCTGGAATTGGCAAAGATGGTGAGCGTCCTAAGCTTGATGGAGGCTTCTACTGTGTCTCTTGTGGGAAAGTAAATGATTTACTCGGGTAATTATGCTGATGCATTTCAGTTTCTTAGATGAAATCATGTATCCATTTAAAAATTTCTGCTTCTTTTTCCATTCTCTTTCTCTATCTTCGAATGTTTTTTATGCTAAACTTACTACACATGCAAATTATTAACACATAACAGAGTTCTAGAAGATAGCATTTAGTCATTTGTTGTTTACAAAATGCATCAAAAGACTTTCAAAATAGACAATAAAGGTGGGGAAAGTCAACTGATTTGTCATAGAGTTCTCTCTATGCTGAAGTTAAAATCTTGTCCTTCATGCTAAAGTCTTAGTTAGAATTCTCATGAGCAATTAAATATCTGTTAGCAGAATTATCTGGTGTAACTGTATGAAATGAGTCAACAATATAAATGGAAATCTGTCTCTCTGCTTTTAAGAAAATAAAAGGTAAATTCTACAATGCTATCCTTAAGTGGACGGTATCGTGCCGTTATCATATAAACTAACTAAATGCTGATAAGCATATATAAATTTTTATATTTTAAAAAATCTCAAATAAAAACATAACTAAAAAAATCAAAATGGTATGGTTCCGTTATAGAACAGTAATAAACACCAAAAAGAATCCTCCTCCCCTTTTCTTTTGCTGTGTTTATAAAACTTTAAGTTGTGTGTAATAGAAAATTGGATCATGGCTTTATTTAGTTTATAAGTTGCTTTAAACATGTATAGGACTGTTATTTCAAGATGAAATTTAGACACGATCAGTTTTGTGAAAGAGAGAGAGGTTGATTAATGGTTGAATTTTATTTTTGATTGCTTAGCTATAGTGATTAGTGAAAGCTACTCAAAATTATGGCAAAGATGCTGTAATTGTTCAATCAAATGATTGTTTCTTTACTATGTGGTGTATGTGCCTTATTTCTTTTAGGATGGAATTTTGGAAATTTGTAAGGTAAGATTAATCTAATCCGGGCCTGTTTCTTAAAATGTATTAGGTGCTGGAGAAAACAACTGATGATAGCAAAGGATACTAGACGTGTGGATATACTTTGTTACCGCGTCTCCTTAAGCCAAAGACTTCTACAAGGAACTGAAAAGTATGAAGAACTTCATAAAATTGTTGATGAAGCAGTAAAGAAACTTGAACCGGATGTGGGTCCACTGATTGGCTCACCAGTGAAGATTGGCAGGGGGATTGTAAACAGGCTTTCATCAGGACCTGAGGTTCAGAAACTCTGTGGTTTTGCTCTGGAATCACTTGATTCACTGCTTTCAAAAAGGATCATGCCTCTGTCACCCAATCCATCGATTCAAGGTGATCACTCTTTATTATTTTTACTTCTTTTTTGATTTTCCTTGTGGATCTATATCATTTGGAATAAAGTGCAAATTCATTGACTGTCATCCATTAACCAACCCCCCACAACCACCACCGCCAAAATCTTAGATGGTGTTTTGTTACAGAAGCAGAACTAATGCATTACTTTATTTTATCTTAATATTTAGGTTTTGTTGTGTAATTAAAGAATGAGTCTTATGTTTGGGAATGGTTTCCCAAAAGTAATTTTAGATAATTGGTGGAGATACCAAAATTAATTTGGCCAGATGTAACAATGTTATTTCACTTTTGGGACCCAAAACTATTTCTGGGATCAGCAGCCAAACATAATTTGGTACCCAAGGCTATTTTTTTGTATATGAATTTATATGGATTTGTTTCAAAGTACATAACTATGGCATTAGATGCATACATGGTACTGTTATCAGCAGATTATGTTTTTGTCACGTGGTTTAGATTCTCGAATAAGTATTAAATTGATCTGTGTGTTTACATCACATTTTCAGATGCATCCTTTCTGGCTCCAAATATGTTGAGGCTTGAAGATGTCACAGCCACATCCCTCACTGTTATTTTGGGTTCTGAAGAACCCTCTGGCGAAAATATTGCTACTTACACCTTGTGGCATCGCAAGGCTGATGATGTGGACTATCCCACAAACCCGACTTGCACCTCACTCCTACCAAATAGAAGGTTCAGTGTCACGGGTCTAATTCCAGGTACAGAATACAGTTTCAAAGTTGTTTCCAATGATTCAAGAGAATCAGGTATGTGTGAAGTTCCAATCTCGACAGAGCATGGTGAGGATGAGGTCCCTAATTGTTCAGCAACAGAAAGAAGTCAGAGCCCAGTAACCAACTGTAGCAGCCTTTCCAACCCATCATCAGTGGAAGATGAAACCAATAACTGTAATCCGTACAGTGACCTGACTGATAACCGAGCAGACGATTATAGATCTTTTCACAAGGATAGTGACCAGCTTGCTTCTGGAAATTTATCTAATGATGCTATTAACTGTTCCAATATAGGCAACGTGGGACTTCTTCCTGATGCAGATTCTTTGTCAGGCAAGCAGCATGCTGGAGGAGTGACTGGCTCCATACCTACTTCTGATTTGCTAAAGCTTGAAAACAAGCATTCATCAGAGGAACAAGTCACTGAGGACATTAGCACTGATGATGGGTTGAATTCCCCAGCTCTGACGGGGAGAGAATGTGTGCCTTTAGTAGGTAGCTCAGAAGGAGGCTTGCCTAATACTCCCTGCAAACTGGAAACACTTAAGGATGGACCTGGACGAAATGGAAGATCTAAGTTGAGTGGCAAAGATCAAGAAAATGGATCTGGGAAAAGGGACCGCCCCCAAGATGGAAGCACATCAAAGAAGAGAAGTGGAGAAAGGCAGGATGAGGGTCGCACCACAAATGGTTTTCCGGATCGAGATTTTGAGTATTATGTGAAGGTGATTAGGTGGTTAGAGTGTAAAGGGCACATAGAAAAGAACTTCAGGCAGAAGTTTCTGACTTGGTACAGCTTAAGAGCCACCCCTCAAGAAGTAAGGATTGTGAAAATATACATTGATACATTTCTTGAAGATCCAGCATCTCTTGCAGAGCAACTTGTGGACACATTCTCAGAATGTATAACCAGCAAGAGAACATCAGTGGTGCCAGCAGGGTTCTGCATGAAGCTTTGGCATTGACCAGATTTTGTAGGTCCAGCTACTAGCCCCAAAAGCTTGAAGCCCCTCCTGGCTTGTCATGCTGTAATTCTTTAGATTTTTAATATTCTTCATTTATCAGTTAAAATACATATATTTATTTTAAAATGATCATTCATATGATGATGTAAGAATTTTAACTTTACTTTTATTATACAGTTACTATTTCAAATTGATAATTTTATTTCCAATTTGTAACAGGTCTATCGTTAAACATTTTAGTTGGTAACGTTGATGTATTTATGCTAAGTTAATTCATCTATAATTTTAGCTTTTTCTAGCTGACGAGGCTCTCAATTTGTTGAAAGTATTTCGACTCATGGATGGAAGGAAGGTCTATGGTTAGTGTGCAACTTTAAATCTTTAATCTTCTACCAATTTGATTCTACAGGAGTAATTTTTGTGTTGACTAAGCCATCGTGTAGAGTAAGTGAACTACATATTGACATATCATCAGTGAGCAATAGTTAACAATAATTAAAGCTAACCACTGATGTAGTAATAATAATTACTTAGTAAATGTTAATGAATTTGTCCGAAAGTTCAGCATTCCGCTAGTTGATTTCCACTTCTACAAGTGTTTGAACTTATACGGTGCTGCTTAAAGCATGTGTTCCTCACTTTGTTAGGCAATTTTATCAGATGTTAGTTGAGTTCTGTTGTCAAGCATGAAACAAGACAAGTTAATGGTCGCGTGTTTGACGAAAATTCCTGCAAGAATAGTATGATTTCTTGAACTTGGACCAGCCTCATTGCTGATTATTGCAGTAATGGGTTGGTTTAATGAAGCACGGAATTTGAATTCACTTGAGTATACTTTGACAAAAAGATATTAGATATTTTATATGAACAATAAAAATTTCAATCTTTATTAGTATATTTTTTAAAAATTGGGATATAAGGTTGGTCTCGCAACAAGCTGACAAGAAAGATGACCTCAAGAATATTTCTAATAAAATTTTTGAAGCTAACATAGGTCTAGGTTCGGTTGGTGTTGAGTT
This sequence comes from Hylodesmum podocarpum, assembly GCA_026586105.1. Classification (NCBI taxonomy): domain Eukaryota; kingdom Viridiplantae; phylum Streptophyta; class Magnoliopsida; order Fabales; family Fabaceae; genus Hylodesmum; species Hylodesmum podocarpum. The sequence goes on along the minus strand of JALJEV010000650.1, from coordinate 4,954,214 downwards.
GGTTTAATGCAATTCCCAAAAAGAATCTTGTTTACCATATCACAATTGTTATACGTGCGTTTAGACAAGAGAATTGAACTTTTTAACATTGAATAATTGTGCACATGTAAATCGACACATTTCCTAGTAGAGAGATGATATTTGAACACCTGGTATTTTTAAACACCCTAACAATAACTCTTATTTCTTTCTATTTCTATTTCTCCCTTTATATCAAAATTACGCGGATTTTAATTCTAGGATTAGGAGTGTTATGGTACAAGTTGAATGAATTTTGAATTGGGTATGATAATTTTGCTAGGGGCAAAGTTCCTTTGTTACCTATTCCATTAGGAATCGTGATTTTTTTTTCATTATATTCATGCATTTATGATTATGTAACCCTATTGATAAACTTAAAAGATGTTTTATTCATAATGTAATGATTTTCTTTGTTGTCAAACTGCTTGCGATTCGAAATATCTATTGCATAGAGATGAACCATATGTTGAACCCTATAGAGTATATAGTATTAAAACTACATAGTGAGAATCAAACCATAGACAACTACAGAATGAAAAGAGGAAACAGGAAGTGAGGGAGAATAAAATTATTTTTGTTCTTACTTCACAATCATATTATTCAGCTGTTTGACATTCATATTATAAGGAAATACATGAAATTGGACAATCATACACTACACCGTACATTGAAGACTAAAAAACACCTATTCACAGCACTTGAGACAGTTTTAAAAATGATAACTATTATTCCTTCAACACAAATACTTTGTTTAGACTGTTGGAATATGAGTTGGACCCAACTTCTTGACGATACTAGCATCATGAGTCATGATTTGTACACCTCGGTTTATAAGTCAAACTTCTTTGTTTTTTCCTTACTAAAAAGTAAGAAGCAACAAATAAATTTTCCTTATATTCTTTACACTATTCTTCATGTTTAGTCACTTGGACTTTTTTTCCTGCTGGTTTGTTTTATTTTTGCAAATCTTCTCGACACTAAATTGATTACAAGCCCAACATTTAACACTTGGCTTGAACCAACAAATTTTTTTTAGCACGGTTGTTCTTTTTACACTTAGGCAAGGTGGAAACTTTTTCAAAACTTCTTCTTTGCTTCCTTCTTTCTTGTCACTAAATGGCTTTTTCCCGCAAGTGTTATAGCTTTGGGTTGTGCCTTTTGTGTATGCCATGAAGACATCTTCCATCCTTATGGAAAATCTTTGTCATGAGCTTCCAATTTATTAATCATTTGAGAAACAATTAGTTTCTTAAGATTGCATGATTCTTCAAATTTCTAGGATAGGCTTATCAATATTTTTTCTACTACCTTGTTGTCTTCTACAACTTCACCATACAGTCTCTTTTGATTCACTATATAGGATATCTTTGAAGTATACTATTTGATAGACTTATTTTCCTTTATTTTTAACATTTCAAATTCTCTTTTTAGAGTCAATAATTTTATGGACTTCACTCTTTCGTTGCCGTCATATCTTCCACGAAGTTCATCTCATATTTATTTGGCTATTTCTAGGTGTATGATACTAGTAAACACATCATCTATCAAAGTTGAATGACGGAACAAAACATTTTTTTCCTTCTTTAAAGTCTCCTCCTCATGTTACTTCATTTGAGCTATCTTGGAAGTAACTCTTGATGATAATGATAGAACTTGTTTATCTTATTTTACATACTCCCATAAGTCAAAGGACTTTAAACATTATTTCATCAAGATAATAAGAACCATTAACTATAAAATACAATAGAGGAGAAATTAAATAAGAGAGAATAAAACTATTTTCATTTTTACTTTAAAAATTACAACCATATCATTCAATTGTTAAACATTATATTTATAGGGAAATACACGAAACTCAACCGTCATACAACACACCCATGATACCAAATACTTATTCATAGTTATTTAAGTTTATAAGTTACTCAAAAATTGGACTTACCAATTCTCAATAATAGTACATTGTAACTTACAAGAAACCATGAATATCAACTAAACAAGAAACATAATTACTACATAAAAAATATTTTATTTTGACAACAAAAAAGTCTCACCGCTGCGGTAGAGTATAGATGCATGGTTTATATTTTTGGCTCAAGATGATATCACAAGGACAGGGAAATGAGAAGTATTTGATGGAATTAGAGCCTCGATGTAATGAAAGCTACAACAATATGCCATAATAAAGTAATTAATTGCTTGAAGTTTCTTAGAATTTGATCAAATCGATCGTCCACAATTGTGTAGTAGTATAGGAAAGTAACTCAAGGATTTCAATATACAAATGATGAACTTTTGTTATTATTATTATTATTATTATTATTATTATTATCATTATCATTAATATTAGTATTATTTTTATTTGAAGAAGTATAGTTTGGTCGACTGAATTCAGAATCTGGAACATGTTTGTTTTGCTAGTGTAAATTGAAGTAGTGATTTTAGATTTGGGCAGTAGAGAAAGAAGATTGTTGAGATTCCTACAAAGTCCAAATCCAGCAAACTTGTATATTGTGCACAAGAAAAGCCAAATGAAAAAGTGGAGGAATCGTTTGTTTATTTTATTTCAAATTGATGGCAAAAATTCCTCAGCACCAAGAATTGGTGGGGCCCTACCTGCACTCCAAGTGTAAACAAAACTGTGTTAAGCCATGGTATTGTACTACTTGACTGTTGATGAAATCGAAGATTTGAAACCTACTTAAACTCTCGCTTTTCTTGTGCCCACCTTTCACATCATTTCAGGATCACCAAAGCCTATTGCTTTAGCCCTTTTCCTCTAAACTATTTGTCCTCACTCAAGATCACACACTGATTTAAGTCATTCATAGTTGTTCCATAATCAACATTCCTTTCAATACTTAGTTGAGTAAAATGTCTGCTGGAACTTTTGCAGCACAAGTTGCTGGGGCTGCTTTTGTTGGCTTGAAGTTCAACTCATCAAATTTTTGCCCTAGTATAGGGTCCATACAATGGAAAAGGAAGACTGTTTCTAGTGGTTCTAAAACTCACTGCATGAAGGTGAGCTGATCAATTGAATTGTCCACTAGTGATAAGATGGTTACATGTTTAATGTGTTAATCTATGATGTTTTTGAATTTCTCAACAGACGTGGAATCCCATCAACAATAAGAAGTTTGAAACACTGTCCTACCTGCCACCCCTTTCAGATGAATCCATTGCAAAGGAGATTGACTACATGTTAAAGAAGGGATGGATCCCTTGCCTTGAATTTGATGAGGTTAGTTTCAGATAAGTTAACATTATATTTGAAGAGTTGTGTTTTTATTTTCCTTTGGGGATAACAATAAGAAACATTATAACTTTTGATGCATAAACTAGCAATTCTCAAGCCATTAAGATGCAATTAAGACTTACTAATACGCCTTCTCTAAACTGACGAAGTATATATTAGATAATAGAACACATTAATAACTACAAATTAAAAAAATCTAGTAACTAAGTTCAACATTTATCATACACATTTAAGTTTTCTTGCAATCTAAATTGTTATTTGTTAGACAAATAAAGTAAGTGCACTTTATTCTCTGAAGTTATGGCTCACTTTAAAGGGTCGGATAGCTTTGTTCTTCTAATCTAGGCTAGGCTAATTCTTTGTCTCTACATGGAGAAATATATAATATGTTTTTTCCATTTTATAAAGATGGTAGTATATATATCTTAGTAACATGGAAGTGTGTTGTTTTGATCATGGAAGTTGGGGTCTATTCATAGAGAAAACAGCCGTATGCCAGGGTACTATGATGGGAGATATTGGACATTGTGGAAGCTACCAATGTTTGGTTGCACTGACTCTTCCAAAGTCATGAATGAGATCCATGAATGTAGAACAACATATCCAAATGCATACATACGCTGCTTAGCATTTGACAACAAGAGCCACACGCAGTCCATGGCTTTTATCATTCACAAACCTGCTGCCACTTAACTCTTTTGCTCTTCTTTCTCTTCAATTTCACTTTAAATTTCTCAATCTTTTGTCCATATTTTTCTTTTCTTTCTATGTCTTTCCTTTTCTTTTTTTTTAATATTGTAATATGAAGTTGAGTGTTTACTCACCTAGTGGAATGAATAAGATGAATTTGGAAAGTTGTGGCCGTTTGTTTGACTAAACATGCCAATGTGATTGAGTTTGGTTTGATTTTAAGTTAATTCTACCACACTCTTTTAAGATCATGGTGTATTTATCAAATTAAAAATGGGTGTATTTTAGTTGTTTACTTTAAGCATAAGTTTATTCTAAAAAGTGTTCTTTTATTTAAAGGATAATATTAAACATACACTCATTCTAGAGTGAATTTGAATAGTAACAAGAGATATCAAAAGAAAAAAATAAGAGTTAAAAAAAAAGTGATAATTTTTTTTTTTTTTTTATGTTGATCATGGTATTGGTACATATTATTCATCGTCTGGTATAATAACCAATTTTATCACAGACATTGAATGTACATAATGTAAATATATTATTTCTAACATAAGTTATTCCATATTTAAGATAGTAAAAAAAAATTGATTCTTGAACTAGTCGTTAAAATACTAAGTCAGACACTAAGTCTAAGTCATTACCAATGTACGTTAATTTAAAAATAATCTTATGAAGTTCATTACAATAAGATAAATGATCTCATCTGAGGAGTCTTTTTAAGGGAAATGTTTGATTAATAGACACCTCTACGGAAGAAATGATATATTTAATAATGTAATGAAAAAAAATATAATGTTAACCGATATACGGATACTATTTTTTTCTGGATCAAGAAGGATTTTGAGTATTTTAACTTTTTGGCTAAACCAGCCCATAGATTTCGACATGCATCCCTTGATTTAAAATGTGTCAAAGTTGTGTGCATGTATGATTGAGGATCATCAATTAATATTTTAAATAAGCACTCGAGTTAGTGGGTTAGGACTTTAGATCATCGATTTAACCTCTAGGCCCCTAGTTTCCTAGTAAGTGAATAGTGAATGTGGTCCTTAACGGATAGGTAAGTTGATTATAATACGACTAAATCACCATTAAACAATCAATTTTCTCTAATAATGAAGTGTTTTAAGTGTCAACGCCCAATTACTTAAGGGACACATAAATAAGAAAAGGGTATATGCAGCAGTGACGTGTAAAGTTTTTCACATTCATTGAATACTTGAGCATTCGAAGAAAATACGTAGACTGGTTGCTCTTCATCTACATACCATGTCTAGAAACCATTATTATATAATTAAGGATTTATGACATTTTTCTTTTGTCATGTAAATGTGATTGCTAGATAGATGAATTTTAATTCTTAATCAATGATTGATTATACCATGAAAACATTTCAAGTTATTTTTGTTTCAAAAATATAACAGCGAGACACAGAATAAATAAGACATTTTTAACAAGGTGTTGATAAGGAGAACTCGTACATCCTCCTCAATAAATTTATCCTTTAGAACACTAGAAAAGCGTAACAACGTATTTGGTTATCTATTGAAAATGTCTTTATACTTTTCAATGCCTTTTCTTTCATTCCAATGTTTCAAGTTTGTTTCTCCATTCAGTTAAAGAGAACGTCAACACCCTACGATTTTCTGCATGCACCCTACAAAATTACATTTAGAGGGTGCAGGGAGAAATAACCAGAAGTTAAAGCAACAACCAAAATGCATATGTAACAAAAATGTAGGAGAAAAATATACGAGAAAAAAAAAAAAAAAAAAAATATATATATATATATATATATATATATATATATATACTTCTTTAAAAATTAAAATTAACCTTTTAATAACTAACTTGTAAAAAATTTCACAATTTCTAAAAATTAAGAGAGAAAATTATTACAAATTAAATAATGAAAAACTACTTTACTTTGTATTTTTTTTTTTTTTCTTTTTATATTTTCCCCTAAAAAATATTTAAAGAAATTTACTCGAATAAACCTTATTTTTACATGTGCCACTATCCAATGCTCAACAACAATACTGTGCATTCTATATTCACATTAGATGGTGTTTGCTAGTGGCTGTGCCGTCCTAGTGAGACAATTATTTAATGACAAATGGTCAATGGGCAATTTAACCTAATTCAATTTAAAATACTAACTGGTACCAAAAATATGCATGGGTTTGCTTCATGCTTCATGCTTCATTTTAGTTTTTATAACTTTTTTATTAACTCGTATTACAAAATCAGTTAATTATAGCTCGGGTTAACTTTTTATAATCGGTTATTTTGATCACCCCTGACTCCAAGTTCCAAGAAATATTTACCATCCGAAATGGATGAAAAAATAGAAGCCTTATCTAAAAAAAATGCCTTGAAAAAGGACAGATGTATAGATTCTAACTGAAATAAATTGCGATGTGAATGTGCATCAGCAGCAGCGTAGATAAGAATTAAAACTTATAGTTTACGGCAGAGACTTGACAAACTTGCACAGCCAAATCCAGAATCACTTGATTACATAAAGCATGCGTATCCCAATGTGTAAGGCATGCAGCTAAATCTACATACTGTACGAAAATTTGGCGAATTCTGAATGTTGCTAGACAATTAGATAGGTAAAATATAAAACATGCCTGAATAACTGGAGGAACCTTTACAAGCTTTCATTTTGGGTTCCACCGAGGGTTTCTGGTTCCAATATTCCACATCATTAAACTGCCACCAAAAGATATTACTCATCTGCAATGAACGATGGCAAAATTTGATTAAGCAAAGGAAAATGCCTAATATAGTATGAAAGATAATTCGTGAAATGTAGCCAACAAGGATAAGAAAAAGACTGCATTTGGGGTTTTGAATGAAAAAAATAAAATAAAAAATTGGCTGACTCGTTCATTAGCCATTATTGACTGATATTTGAACGTCCATACCAAACGAACAATTTTGTAGAAATCAATTGCAAAATCACACTACACAGACAGACAATTTGCTGTAACAATTTCATTTGTTATAGTATAAAAGACATGCAACCAACACTGGCGTAAACAAGACAAATATGAAAGTGGGAAAATTAACATTAGCATAAATGCATAATACGTTCCAATGTTTCGGAATACCAATTATATACAAATGAGAAATGAAATAGAATTGTGGAAGGCATTAAAACAACCACAAAAACATATTAATGTCAAGGGGTAGTTTTTTCAGAACATGGAGTTCTTAGCAGTGGTAGTAAATGACCATCATCCTTATTGCATTATTCGACTTATTTCTATGTTACATTGGCTTAGCTCATCCTTTTGACAAGCTAATACTAACATAGCATCTTACTGTCATACAAAAGTAACACAGAAGCAAAATAAATGCAACTAGAAGCAAGCCCAAATCTATAATATCTACTTTATCAGCAAATTTATACTTACTATTGCGTTGTATCCTATAACAATTCACACCTTAAGTTCCACAATATAACAATTAACCACTGTGTAGATGCAATCTCTCTACTGTCTCTAATCTTAAACAAGATTTAAGGAGGATAAGTTTATTCTAAAATGAGCCATAAATAGCAAATACTTAACATTCCCAATAGATCACAACTTCCCTCTAACACGCTTGTCAATTCTTTGATCAGTAGTTTTTTAGGAACCTGCATTATCAAATGGAACAATTGTCAACAGCACAAGTAGCCAACAAGCCTAGGCTGTAGGCCTGAGTTCCAGGAATGTGTATCTAGAAAAGCTAGAGGTGTTTGGCTGAAAGAAGAGAAGTATGTGAGGGTGTGGAAGAGTTCTAGTCAATAAGAACAGAAGAAGAATTAGAGTGAGACGGTGTGCACATGACAAATCCATTAGGGGAAGGGCATGGATGGATTTGTCAGTGAATTGAGGCTTGCGGTGAATTTTCATTTCTCGAGGATCATCCATTATATGTTTTCCATTAACCATTCTTCAATCATGTTAGACATATTCACATTTATTTACTGTCACTGTTGAGAGGAAGTAAGAGTCTTTCACAGTCCGCCCCACATTGCATGTCCAAGGTAGACAAGAATGTCTCACCTGCTTAAATAAACTATGGTGCTTGTCTCCACACTGAATGACTTGCAGCATAAGCTCTGAATACAATACTAGCATTACAAAAAGAATGTGATTTATGGAGGATTTAAAAGGGAATTATGACTTTATGATTACAACACTAATATGACTTGGAAGTTGGAACATAAAAAGAATAAAATGGAATGGTAATTAATTTGTCACTCCTGAGCTCTCATATCCGAACCTTCTCTTTGTAATTTGTACAAATGTGTAGCATCTCCAACTAAGAATGGAAGCATGCACAATAAACCACCATCCAGCCTAATTTCTAACAACTAACCAATTCCAAGTGAGATTGATACGTATTTAAAGGAATCAAAAGAGAACCTATGAATTAAACACAAAACTAGTAATACTGCAAAACATGAAAATTGATTCATATTGTAAGAGAAATTCAAATTGCTATACATATTAGCACGAAACCACATCTAAACAAGTTAGAGACAAAACACTGCTGAATCAATGTCCAAGTCTTAAAGAAAAGACGATTTGACAAAACATTCCAGCATCACAAGAGAGCTAAATAACCGCAGTAAAATTGACCTAACCTAAAGCTACGCACGAATACCAAAGGGTACAGCACTACAATGCAATACATGAAAGGAATGGCACACTCCAACAACATGAGCAACAGATATCATCACAAACCAACACACAAAGTCGCTAATTTACTACTAATCATCACCGTCTGGAAGAGGAAAACAATTCAACTTTCAATCATAAGCTGAATTAAGCTAAATCCGAATGTAATCCTAAGCAACAACTATCAAATCCACACAAAACCCTAATCATCGAATATTTCTCAGAAAATTGAACAAACCTGAAAAGAAAGAAAAAGCAAAAAACCTAGCGATTCCTCTCAGCAGGCAATGGACGATTAAACCCGCCGCGCCGGTTCATGTACTGGCGCGGTTGGCGCTTGGTGACGGCTCTGACACCGCTGACGTCAGCGCCGGGAACCGGCTTCCCCTTGGTAGAGTCGAATCCGACGGGAATCCCAAGCATCTTCATCATCTCCATCTCGTCTTCGTTCCCCTCACCTTCTCCTCCGTTATCCTTCTGCTTCTGCTGCTGCTCCTTCGCGATGCCGTCAACGAAGTCCGACACCGCCTTCTTCGTCTCCTTGTGATCCTCCTCAACGGACTCCCTCCGATGGCGCTTCCGCGGCGGGTCGGGGGACGGTGTCCGGTGGTGGCGCCGGCGGTGGGAGCGGTCGTTGGGGGAAGGAGAGCGCGCGTGGCGGGAGCGTACACGGTCGGGGGTTCGCGAACGGGATCTCTTGGAGCGAGCCCGGTCTCGATCTCGGTCACGGTCTCTGTCTCGCTCTCGGTCACGTTCGTCCTTGTCTCGTCTTCGTTCTCTTTCTCTGTCGCGGGTTCGGTCACGGTCACGGTCACGGTGGTCGCGCTCGGTCATGGTGGAAGAAGAGGGTTCAAGTTCAAGTCATGTCTGACTAAACCCTATAATAAACCAGCCCGGCCCAGCCCAAGCCCGGCCCAGGCCCATCATACACACTAGTGCGATGGACGGATGGTAATTGGTATGCACTATGCACACTCGCTACTGGCGTCTCAGATACTAAATATTCAATCGTATGATAAATAAATTAATTAAATAAATCCAAAAATTAAACAGTTAATAAATACTTTTTTTTTTACTACTAATGAATATATTTTATTACGGTAAGATAAGGGTATACTAAAAATTATGGTGCAATATATTGTTAATGATTTAATTGATACCAGTATGTATTAAATGTGTAGAAATTTTTTATAAAATTAATATTTAATTAAAATTATTGGATATGGTACATTTATTGATTTTTTTAAATGAATATTTTAAAAGTCATGTCTGTAACATTTATAGATTGGTAATATTAAAAAAAGTTATACCAACAATATATAATAACTAGATTCGATTAATAATATATTTTAAAGTTTAAAATTCATAAATATTTAATTAATGTCTTGATGTAATTATCAGTAGTTTCTAAAAAGATAAATTCTTCTTTAAAATTTATAAATATCTTTGGAAACATTATTTGAGTCTTAAATTCCCCAGAAACAAGATGGTGTGGCGTGGACTATAATTAGGGTGGCACTATCCATGCAATATTGAACTTTATTCAGCCTTGCACTCAATTAGTTTGAATTCAAAGACAAATTATTAATGAATTCGTTATTGGAAGTGGTTGTAACTTCATTTTCTTGTAACATTTTTTTTCCTTCTAATTTTTATGATAAATTAAAGTTCATATGACCAAATTGCATGGTTTCCAATTAAATTTTTAATCATTTTATTCCATATCATAGTTAATATTGATGGCTACAAAATATAAGTAAGAAAAATAGCCTCCGAAGAAACCATTTACAAATAAATTAGTTTTGACTTTTTCTTGATTATCCGATTTTTTATTTTGACATTGTAAAAGATAGATTCAAATTAAAAATTAAGTAACCCGTAGAACATAGAAAACTCATGATGGAGACGGCTCCTTTAAATCGTTTTTCTTAAAACTCTGTTTATATATGAATTTTTTAAATGGGAAATTTGAGGTGTATTAAATTGCATTATATTGTAGAAGGTGGACTCGATTTTTTATTTCAAAAAGTGAGCAACAGAAAAGTAAATCAAAGTCTTATCATTCCTTGTTAAGCCATGATCAGCTGCAAATAGTTATTAGGAAAATCTGTAGACTCGATCAGATCAGTTTTGGGAAAATTCAATAATTTAATTAGTATTCTAATACTATTATACATATGGTTAATTTAGTTCTATAAATAAATTCCATTTGGTCTAATTGATCTGCAGAAATTTGGATAGGATCAATTTTTTTGTTTGACTTATTTTTTTATAGATATCTAATTCCATCAAAATACACAGTTTAAATCTTTATACTTCTTTTGTAGATATCTAATTACACTAAATACAAATTTAAGAAATACATTAAAAATAATACTGGAATGTAATTTTAAAATAGTCATCAAACCAACACGTGGGTTGGTCATAACTAATATTTTTTATATTAGGGGAAAATTAAATTCGACTTGATATATACTAGGGAAGTGTATTGATAGGGTATAAACAATATATTTTTAAAGCAAAATATCACTACTTTATCTTCTAAACATATTATGAGAATCTCTGGTCAATGCATGAAAACATCCATTAGATATGTCAACTTTCTTTAATTCAATTTAATTGAATCAAATCTTATATTCATATAGCCTATATTTAGCCAAACTAGCTAAAAAGAAGTTGGAAATTGAAGAGTTAATTGATAGCTGAGAGCTGGTAACTAGTAATTGAAAAAATTATCTTATTTAATTATAAATATTCAGTAAAATGATAAGTTAAAGTTGTCGATGATAAATATCAAATTACAGAAATAGATATATTTATATGATATTTTTACTTAAAATTTAATTTTGTTTTTTACAAATTTATATTTTAATTATAATTATTTTAATTTTTATTATACTCTTATAATTTTATTTATAGATCAATTATTTGAATTGCATTGTTTTGTTGTAATTATTTTTCTTTATATTAGATATTCTACTATTGATCTTATATTATATTTTAGAATATTTTCAATTAAGTATAACAAAATCTATGTCTTTTAAATATAAATTCCTGTTTTATTTAAAAAATATTGTAAAAGAATTAATAAATATTTTAAGAATAAAAGGAGAATAAAATATAAAAAATTAGAAATTACATATTAACTTTTTAAAAAACGCGAATTCAAATAACATCTCAAAAAATATTAAAAATTACTAAATAAAACTTATTCAAAATTTCTTCATCAAGCATTAAAAAAAATCTTATGTTAAGTCAAGATGATTTAGCATCTCAGTTTTGATAATTACAGAATAATCTGTTGTGTTTACAGACGGAAGCATCAGACTGAAGACTCAGACGAAACAAGTATCAGACGGAAGAACTCAACATGAAGCATCAGACGGAAGAGAGTCAGATGAAACTAAGTCGTCAGACGAAACCAAGCCATCGGACGATAGTGGCACAGACCTTCGTCTGTCCAAGAGAAGCTTAAGACGAAAGGATAAGACGAAACAACATCATTAAAGATTCATATCGTCTATCCAAAAGAGAAGTCAAGTTGAAGTCTCGCGCCAAGATTCAAAATCTAAAGAAGTCATCATGAGAAGAATCCAAGATCAGCATGAGGATTTGTGCTTACACTCCAAAGTCAAAAAGGCATTCACATTTTTGTCACATCTCTGTACAAGTCAGAAAAAGATACTGCACACGCAATCCAGTCCGAGATATCCGCTGCAACTCTCATCTATCAATCAAGGACAACTGACAACATTTTGGAAAGCTCTCAAGAAGATGTCTCAACGACTCTCAACGACATTCAAATTAGTCTAACGGCTATTTGAAGAAGTAGCTTATAAAAGGACTTCACTGCAACAAGAACAAGTTGGCGAATACGCTTATCCTTCATCTACTCTGATTATTCGCCCAAATCTGATAAGCTCTGTAATGTATTGAAAAACACCTCTCTGTGTAGAGGAAATCTTTGTTGATTCACAATATTTGTAAAAGTCCACTTGTGTGGCATTATAGCCTGTGGAGGCTGGGTTCAAAGAATACCTGTATAACCTGTGGAGGCTGGGTTCAAAGAATACCTGTATAGCCTGTGAAGGTTGGGTTTAAAGAATACCTGTTTAGCCTGAGGAGGCTGCGTTCCAAAGAATACCTTGTAATAGCCAGAAGTGACTGGGTTCAAAGAATACTTGTAACGTTTTCACGGTTGGTAGTGAAAACTTAGTGGTTGCTGGGTAATTGGACGTAGTCTTGCATAGACGAACCAGTATAAAAATATCTGTGTTTATTGTTTCGTCTGATCAACTAACTTGGGATAATAAGTTTAACGTCTGTCATTTAAAATCAACAGTTCAAGATAAATCTTGTTTCGTCTGACCAGATTTGAACCCACAGACGAAAGGGAGTAATTTTTTTTTTAAACACAATTCAACCCCCCTTTTTGTGTGTTTTTATCTTTTACAGTTTGGTATCAGAGCTCAGCCTCTAAGGGTTAAGCGCTTAACAGCTGCTAGAGGAAAAGATCCGGGATGGCGAACTCCCAGATGACGCTCATTGCAGAAGGCTCCTCCATGAACACTCCTCCAGCTTTCTTTGCAAATGATTATCCTTACTGGGAAGACCGGATGGAGATGTATATCAAGTCTACAAATTATACACTGTGGAAGATCATAACAGAAGGAGACATTCCCATAACCAAGCCTGAATCAGAATAGGGAAATGAAGAATATACTATCGCAGAGCTCAACAACAAGGCACGTTATGTCATAACGTGTGCTCTTTCTAGGACAGAATATAACAAATTCTATGCCTACAAAACAGCCAAAGAGCTTTGGGATGCGTTGAAGATCTCTTATGAAGGAACTGAAGATGTCAGACTTAGAAAAGCTGTCACCCTTCAAAGAGAATACGAAATGTTCTCCATGGAAAGAAGAGAATCTATAGACGGAATGTTTGGAAGATTCCAAACTATTCTGAATGGGCTAGCTGCATTGGAAATTACTTTTTCAAGAGCCCAAATCAACATGAAGATTTTGGATAGCTTACCTGCACCATGGGAAGCTATGTCCACTGCTATATCTGTTGGGAAAAATATGAAGACCCTTACCTTGGATGAACTCATTGGAGCACTAAGAGTGCATGAAGTTCATTTGTGCAAAAGGGGGAAGCTGAAAATTCAAGAGCTTGTTGCTCTATCCAACACTGATAAGCTTGATGGAGAAGAGTCAAGTATGAAGAAAGCAGAATCAACAGACTCAGAAGATTCCTCTGAAGAAGAAATCTCCTTGATGGCAAGAAGATTCAAAAGATTGATGAAGAAGAGGGATCCCAAAAAGATTAGAAGAAAGAAGAAACAAGCCACTTGGGATGATCTCGATGATGAAAGCTCAGACGATTTAGCTGAAGAAAATGTAAATATCTGTCTCATGACAAAACTATCATCTGAGGTAGACCTTCTAAATATATCTAGTTCATTATCATCTTCTTCAGATTCAAAGTCAGACTATGAGGACATGTCATATGATGTTCTTCTCGCTAACTCATATTTTATAGCTCAAGAATATAAAAATTGCAGATCTAAGCTCAAAAAGGCTTTAGAAGAAATTGAAAATCTGAAAGCTATAAATGTCCAGTTATCTGAGAAAAACATATCAGATGAATCATCCTCTTCGTCTGATACTGAAAAGAGTCATCTTCTTCTTAGTCATGAAAACCTAAAAAAAAAAAGAAAATGAACTCTTAAAGAAAGATTTAAACAAGTTCACCTTGAGTTCTTCCAAGCTCGAAAATACTTTAAAATATGGAAGATCTCCTCTTAACAAGAGTGAACTTGTTATAATCATGTGACAGACGAAAGAAAATCACAAATTCATTCGTCTGTATGTAGAAGCGATTTTTAACAGGTCTCCGAAACAGTCTGAAGGTCATTCAAGAACCTATGACAGACAAAACCTTACAACTAACAAAATTGGACCCAAGAAAATCTGGGTACTAAGATCAAAAATAATTTTTGTTGCAGATAGAAAGAGAGAATGTATAAAGATGGTACAATCTGAACAATGGATACATACAATATGTGATCATCAACATGTCCTTGTTCCAAAACAACAGATCATGTAAGAGATCTACCATCTATGGGTCTTAAGAAGACAGATTCATCCATTCAGACGGAAGAAGCAAAGTTTTCAAAGAATGCAAACTGTAACATCCCAAAAATTTAAATATAGTTTAAGAGAGGTTTTTATAACAGAGAGAAATATAAAAATAATTAAAAATTCTGAATTTTTGAAATTACTATAGTAAATAGTAAATTACTGTAGTAAATAGTAAATTACTGTGTAAATAGTAAATTACTGTGTAAATAGTAATTTACTGTGTAAATAGTAATTTACTGTGTAAATAGTAATTTACTGTGCAAATAGTAAACTATTGTGCAAATAGTAAAATACTGTGCAAATAGTAAAATACTGTTTGAATAGTAAATTACTGTGCAAATAGTAAAAAATAAAATATTAATTAACGGGTTACACGAGTTTTTTTTATATTCAAATTACTGTGCAAATAGTAAAAATTACTGTGCAAATAGTAACTTTTGAAATTCTATAAATAGGGCCTAGAATTTCAATTATAATCACAAATTCAAGAACATTCTTTCATTCTCTCAAAATCTCTTAGGAAGAAATCTCTTCAAGAGAGAAGTAAGTAGGTAGAGGAAGATAGGAAGCTAGGAGAAATTGGTAAGGGAAGCTATCCTTATCTTACTATTCTTTGTTGTTATTATCTTTATTTTATCTGATACTAAGGTGCTAAGAAAATTCTTAGTATGCTCTGTGGTTGCGGTTTTGTCCGATCTTCCACATCAGAACAGAATTATTCTTGTTGTTAGAAAAAGGGTGGTAGTGTGGAAGTGCATGTCTAGGAAAGTTCTGACTAAGGAAAGACTTGGTACTTAAGTGTGTCCATTAGTGACCCACCTCTCTTTCCTGGGAACTTACCTGGTGTACTATTCACGGACTACGGTCACTTATACGTTACTATTCACGTATACAGTACTATTCACGTATACGGTACTGTTCACGTATACGTTACTTTTGATGGGTGTTTTCTTGGTGTTTCTTGATTTCCTGGTTTCATGATGTTTATTGGTATTCTTGGTATTTGATGGTATATCAAAATATGAATGATTAAAAATGATATTCTAGAAAGGGAAGTAAAATTTTCATTCATGCATACATGCCTCAAAAGAGGTGGCCTCGGTTAGAGGGACAGATAATAAACTTAAAACGTGCGTGAGTGACCCGATGGACAGTGGGCTCACAAAGCGGATAATCGTATTATCTATTATGGTACCACATTGCATATTTTTGGAGTTGAGGTTGGAGCATTCATCATATAGAAATTTCATTTAAGTCATAATTCATCCTTTATTGATTTGATTATGACGTGTATCATATTGATATTTTTATATGATATGTATTTTTATTAAGATATTGGAACTTACCCTTGCGTGTTTATGTCTGTGGTTTGACACCTGTGATGATCTCGGATAATGTCCGGGGGAGCAGATTGACAGGATTGAGAAGATTGTCATTGTTTGCTCTGGTTGTTACTACTATCTGGTTGTGAAGATGCTTGCTATGTAGAAGGGTTGGGTAAATGTTTTAAGGTAGTAGAAAAGTATTTATGTAAAATAATAATATGACATAGTTATGCAATCAAGTTGTAATGAACTTTAAATTTTATGAAATAAAAGTATTGTTTCCTAAATTTCTCTTTTATTTACTACAAATTACTAATTAAAATACAAGTAACATAAGTAATTATAACGGGGCGTTACACAAACAGGTCGAATTTTAGAGACCTTTCTGAACGTGCTTTGGTGTCAAGAAGAATTGAACCCAAGTGCATTGAAGAAATGCATTCAAATATCAATTGAATGGAGCTTGAAATAGGCAAGAAATAAGTTTTCTTATCCGTGCAAATTTCTTTTGTTTATCCTTATCGAATCATTGGTTGAAATAGTCTATCTGACTCTTCAACAGACGCAACGTCATGTTATCTTCTAACATCTCTGTTGGAGTGTACAGACAAAACTTGTTAATGGTTTACATATGTCTAGCTTTTTAAAGCAAGAGACACGCTATCCTTAGATACACCTCATCAGACGAAAGAAGGTAATGAGAAATAAGAAGGCCTTCGTCTCCGTGGAAAACCCAGAGGATTGCAAAAGATTCAAGAAAAAATGGAAGAAAGGAGAGATCAGAAGCTGAGGGGGAGCAAAATAGAAGAAAAAGAAAGATGCAAAAGCTGAGGCTGTTGAGGCTAATGTTCAAGAAGCTGAGGAGTATAAGACTCTGAAGCGCAAATATGATGCCTTGGAGGATGACTGCACGCACTTGAAGCAAAAGAACAGAGAGCTTGAGGAGAACCAAGTTTCTCTATCATCTGAAGTGCAGCAACTCAAAGTCATTGTGATGTCCCTACTTCACAAAAAGCCAAAACATTCTTCTTGATTAGAGTTTTGATGATCACAGCCAAAGGGGAAGAGAAAGAGAAGATCCTCGTAGGGGAGAGAATGGACAGAAAGAGATAGCCCAAGGGGGAAGAAAAGGAGAACCCAAGGGAAAGAAGAAAGGCAAGGGTAAAGCATCGCATCATCTGAGGGGGAGCAAACAGGGAAGAGCAAAGAGAAAGCTTCGTCTGAGGGGGAGCAAGAAAGTCAAGTTCAGTCTGATAAAGATCATCTCTCTAACCCTGATACATCCTTTGTTCTGTCTCAAGTAAAAGATCAAGGATCTGGTGGTGTGGTCTGTAATCATCAAAAAGGGGGAGATTGTTAAGTCAAGATGATTTAGCATCTCAGTTTTGATAATTACGAACGATCATTGTGTTTACGACGGAAGCATCAGACTGAAGGTTCAGACGAAACAAGTATCAGACGGAAGAACTCAACATGAAGCATCAGACGGAAGAGAGTCAGACGAAACTAAGTCGTCAGACGGAACCAAGCCATCAGACGATAGTGGCACAGACGATAGAAGGACTACTCAAGTTGAAGACCTTCGTCTGTCCAAGAGAAGCTTAAGACGAAAGGATAAGACGAAACAACATCATTGAAGATTCATATCGTCTATCCAAAAGTGAAGTCAAGTTGAAGTCTCGCGCCAAGATTCAAAATCTAAAGAAGTCATCATGAGAAGAATCCAAGATCAGTATGGGGATTTGTGCTTACACTCCAAAGTCAAAAAGGCATTCACCTTTTTGTCACATCTCTGTACAAGTCAGAAAAAGGTATTGCACACGCAATCCAGTCCGAGATATCCACTGCAACTCTCATCTATCAATCAAGGACAACTGACAACCTTTTGGAAAACTCTCAAGAAGATGTCTCAACGACTCTCAACGGTATTCAAATTAGTCTAACGGCTATTTGAAGAAGTAGCTTATAAAAGGACTTCACTGCAACAAGAACAAGTTGGCGAATACGCTTATCCTTCATCTACTCTGATTATTCGCCCAAATCTGATAAGCTCTGTAATGTATTGAAAAACACCTCTCTGTGTAGAGGAAATCTTTGTTGATTCACAATATTTGTAAAAGTCCACTTGTGTGGCATTATAGCCTGTGGAGGCTGGGTTCAAAGAATACATGTATAGCCTGTGGAGGCTGGGTTCAAAGAATACCTGTATAGCCTGTGGAGGCTGGGTTCAAAGAATAACTGTTTAGCCTGAGGAGGCTGCGTTCCAAAGAATACCTTGTAATAGCCAGAAGTGGCTGGGTTCAAAGAATACTTGTAACCTTTTCACGGTTGGTAGTGAAAACTCAGTGGTTGCTGGGTAACTGGACGTAGTCTTGGATAGACGAACCAGTATAAAAATATCTGTGTTTATTGTTTCGTCTGATCAACTAACTGGGGATAATAAGTTTAATGTCTGTCATTTAAAATCAACAGTTCAAGATAAATCTTGTTTCGTCTGACCAGATTTGAAACCACATACGAAATGGAGTAATTTTTTTTTTAAACACAATTCAACCCCTTTCTTGTGTGTTTTTATCTTTTACATCTTATATAAGCGAAATGCTAAAAAATATCTGAAATGTCTTGTAACAATAGACAATTAAAAACAATTCTATTTTGGTGATATAATATTACATTTATATTTTATACATGTAGATGCCCAACTCAGTATACACAATAAGAAAGTAAATTAGTTGAGTCATCCCATCCAGATTTCCTTAATTGAGTCTGATCTTCTACTGTTTTCTGATTCCTCAAATAAATCTAATCTCCTACTATGTATTACATTCCAAAGTTTAATTGTCTAATATTTTTTATTCATTTTGATTATTAAACTAGGTTTTGAATAGTCATCAAAGCGGTTAATTAAATTAATATATATATATATATATTAATTATTATGTGTACAGGGATATCATCAACTAACAATCTAAACTTAGTTTATTTTAAAACATTATAAAGGTGAGCTTTGTCTCTTTAATAAAATTTTCTTGATGCATACTGTCAGAAAATTATATTCTTATCAATATATTTAAAAAATTCAATTATCTATCAATTGTATACTTTCATGAATATGTTTAAATATCAAGTGTGCATGGTCAACCATGAAGAATTGTCAATTTTGAAGTCCATGTTCAAAGGCTAGTTAGGCTGAAACTTAACGGTGGCCAATGTTGGGTATAGTTCAGTTCAGTCTTCAATTCTCCAACTTAGAATTGAATTCAATTGACAAATAGATAATCACAAGACTCTAGTCTTGAGTCATTGTATAAAGTATAAACCCCCACGCCATAAAATTGAATTCAGATACTCTAAGGCCAGCCATGTTGACCAACAAAACAACAAAAGAAGAGTGAAAGAGAAAAGCAAAATTGGTAGGGATCAGATACAAACACGCAAAAACACTTAATAACACACAAAACTTTCTTATTTTCTTAACACCGTGTCATTTTCATTTATTTTAAATAAATTTGTGAAATACACATACATACTATGAATTTATCTGCTGCAGCTAAACGACGCTTTTTTATTTATTCTTTAAATCACTTTTCAATCGGTATAAATGTATAGCGCATGCAATAAGCAAGAGATATAAACTAAGCATACTCGTTGTATTCATGTTAAATGAATACATACAATTCTGGTGACAAAAAAAATAAAATACTGATTCATGTATGGTTCTGAGTATAGTTTTTCTTTCTATCATAATTAACTCAAGATTTTATCAACTAGTTATCCCGAATTCAAAATCTGAATTGAATAGATCCTTTCTCCTTAAAATAATAATAATAAAAAAAATCGAATTATGTAAAAAAAAAAACAAGGGTCTTCATTTAAAAATTGTGTCTTGAAATGATTAAATACTAGCGACAAACATTTCTTGCACGCGTAAATCAGTTTCTGATGCTTGTTGGTTATATCGATGAACACAAGAAACCCGAATCTTGGGTACAACACTAAAGTGTAAAGCTGGTAAACCTATTTATCCATCCAACTCTTTCCAACACTGTAGTTAAATTATATATTTTATTAAAATTTCATTTAATTTATCTCATTCTTTGTCTTTAGCCGATGATATTTTTGACCACTTACCAAAGGCTATTGTATAAATGAAAATTAGATCAACAAAAGAAAGACAAAAATTTCACATTTTTGCACCTCAATGACAAAGTGTATTGATTTCACCCGGTTAATTATCCACAAATCCTCATTGAAGGGAGATAATAGATACCATATTTAAAGAGAGCGTGATCGATTAGTTATTTTCAAATTTCGGGTATCTCAAATTTTTGTTCCTTTAGGATTAAAATAGACTCAGGCTAATGTAAAACCCGTGAAGAGGGAGCAAAGCAGAAAAGAAAGTATCAAAGCAATGGCATGTCTTGCAGTGTTTCTCTTGTTAAAATTTCATTGGAGATTGTTCATGTGCTCCTAGTTGAACAACTTTAATTGCTAAAAGTGACCACACGCGCATGTTTACACATAAGTAGTTAACAAGAAAGGGACTTTGTAGTTTCCAACTTCCAAGATTGTGGTACAACCAAAACTATGTAACTCTTCACCAGTGGTCCTCTCATGCACATACATATATTTTACAAGTAAGCAAACAAAAAAAACTATGGTAGTATATTGTGCAATTTAAAAAGTAGACATGTTAAAGCTCGTGGCTCTATTAATTTCATATTGAATGTGACTGAAATTTAAGCTGGCAAACATTTTGTGTATATTAGCTTGATCAAATTAAAATGTATAAAGATGACAAGAAATTGTTACAAAGAAATGAAATCTAATTAATATGAGAAAAGGAGTAACCACTTAAATTTTTGAATACTTAAAAAAAGTTTTTTTTTTTTGTCCCTTTTTTGCATTGCCTAAGAAAATCATGTTCCAATTTATTATAACCTTTCACAATCTAAGATCATTTTGGTGCCTCGGAAACGAAGGAGGAAAATAACATATTATAAGGACATCAATGGTTATTTTGTTGACGCATTGGCCAAAGTTTTGAGACAATAACTAGCATGGGATCAATGCTTCATGATGAATATTAATTAGTACCATGAAAACTTTAAGCCTAATTTGGATGTTAACGTTGTACCCCCTCAAGTGTCTTTTGTCTTTATATATTACATATCTGCGTCATGACAAATCTCTCGATGTAGTGGTACTAAGAAAATTAATTAGAAGAAATGATTAGTGAAGAAATGATTAGTGCAGAAATGGTGTAAACATATGTATCATGTGCCTAAACCACTAAACCATCGTGAATTATCATCCACAGATTTTTTTTAGTGCATCTATTTTTCTTATAATATATATTAATTTTAAATGAGAATTTCAAATAAATAATCGATTATACTGATTGTTCACATAACATATCATCATAATCATCAAGATTGTAGATTACCTGAGGATGACATCAACTTTTATTTGCTTTTTTTTTGTATTTTATTTTATTATGATAGGCATTTCACTTTTGATTAATGATAAACGGGTGACATGTCCCTTTTGGCTTGAAATCAACACATGCATTGCCTAGAACGTACTGAACCAGTTCAATAACTACGTACGAATTGATTATAAATTTGACGTTGATCTTGTTCCAGTGTTGCTATTAACTAGTGGTGATCGTGTAGAATCTTTTAATTTAGAGGTAGTGTGAGATTATTTTGATTATTCTATAATACTATACTACGCTTAAGAAGAAGAAAAAAATTATGATTTAACTGCTTCACATATAGTAAACTAAAAGGTTTAAATAGTTGAGGAATAATGACCACCTAACACCTTTATTCCTCCACTGTTTGAATACAGTCAATGAACTCGATTTCTCTGTTTGATTTATGTTCTTCTCCAAACTATCTTTCCCATTTTAATATTTTTCCTTCTTTCATTCTACGAAGATTGTTTAATATCAGCCAAAATGTATTGGTTCCTAAAAAGAAAATTACATTAACACTCATTTTTCTTTTCGGGATTTCACGCTATTATTATAAAAGATAAGTATCGCAGAAATAAAATAAAAATTTAGACTGACGTAAATATGATTACGCAAAAATAATTGGGTGGATTTTACACTATTTTTCTATTTTTTTAATTATTCCTAACGTAAATTTTTTTAATTATTTTAGAAAATATCACACTGACATAAATTTTTTATGCACGGTACTAAATCAATATTAAGATAATTTTGAAAAACATTATACAGTTGAGATCTTAAAAAAAATAAAAAAATTCATGTGGGTATAATTCAAGGAAGAAGGAAAAAAGGCACAGCATCTTCAAGTAGCATTAGTTTGTTTTTTAGATCAATAATTTGTCACATGCTCTTAAGTCCCACTTGATTATATATGGACCGTGGCACATGAAACTGTTACATGATCAACATCAATTTTCCAGCTTCGGAAAGAGGAAAAACACCCAAATCCAAACAATAATGAACTTAATCCTCAACTTTTAGTTAAATGTTTGCAAGACAGTTGAGTGAATAATTTATAACCTCTTTAATATTGATGTTTGATTCTTACACACACACACACACACACACATATATATATATATATATATATATATATATATATATATAAACTCAATTTTACCACCATGAAATCAGCTAAATGTATCATGCTGGATTTCATCGATCTTCACTCCATTTTATTTCACACGTTTTCTCGTACCAACCTAGTCTTAATTAATCTCACAAACTTCTAATTGTTAGAGGGGCCACCGACATCAACTTTAAATATATGAAGAAATTAAAAATCATAAGCTGAATTTTACTTTTTGAAACAATCATTTAAACCTTGGAGTAATTTCACCATAGCCACCAATATGCAGAGACATTTCATAAAATGGGCGTGATACAATAAATATGGGTTTTAACATAAACTTGGTCTGAAAATAATTTGACAATAATAAAAGCTACTTTTTCGTCACAGCTCGTTTTCCATCATAAATGCAAAGTAGTTTACCTGAACCATTACTATAGTTGGATATGGCTATATCTACTGTAGCACCTATTGCAGCACACTCGGAAACTGACACATGGAGTGATGGTTCCCTCCAAATTTTCCTTTTCAACTAAAAACATTAATTTATTTGAAGTTTTACATTATTTATAAGGAAAAATAACTAACTAGAGAAATAAAAAATAAAGAATTTGATTTTCCGTTGTTACATTATATTAACCAATGACATAATAATTAGATTTTGAGAATACTTTTTTTTAATGATAATCGTATTTTTATAAAAGTAATTAGATTTATGTCTAGGTTATTTCTTAAAAGATTTAACATAATATTTAATAATAAAAATGGTTTTCACTCAAATATAAAAAAAAAAATTTAAAGTAAAAAACAGCAAACGTTTAAGAAAATTGAGTGAAAAAAGATATTTAAAAATTGAAGAGATATGTCATAATTAAGTTTCAATTTAAGTTGATTCCACTTTACTATTTAATTACTAGATTAATAATTGTTTGTCTTCCATTAGAAGAGTCTAAATTAATTATTTAAAATATCAGTGCTTTGATAGGTTTATAATTAATTAGATACTACAGATACTTAATTAGTGTTGATTTATATCTATAATTAATATTTATTTTTTGTTCTCTTCTAAATCAAAGTTTAAGAAAAAAATTATCAATTTCAATTAAGCTATTGATTTAATTTTGAAGTAATCAAATTCATAAAGTATTAAGTGAATGAAGAAAATAATAAATCATATTAATAAGACCCTAAAAAAAAAAGATTAATTACACCATGAGTAAAAACTCCTATTCAATTTGATCTAGGACATTCTGAATTTTAGTATTTGAATGTTATATTTTTTAAGTTTTTTAAGTGTTTAGATATTATATCTTTTTAGGTTTTTGTGTTAATGTTTTTTCTATTTGATTCTTTCCCCATTTCTAAACCCTTTAAAATTACGAAGTTGGTTTTGACGGGAGAAAAGCTTTATTTAAATCTTCATTTGAAGGACAACTTGTTTAAGTAGGAATGTCAAATTTTTTATTATCTTTTTATATAAAAGTTAATCAGAATTTATTTTATTCAAAATTTTCATCAATTTTATCAATAATTAATTTAAATTTTATAATTGATATAAAAAGTTAAGACAAGAAGTCATATATATTAATAAATTTTGACATGATTTTATAAAGTCTAACCAAAATTTAATATTTTAAACCATGAAGTAAGCACTTTTTTAATTTTACAGAAACAAAAATATATTTAACTCAAATACTTAACATATACATCAAAGATCAAATTTAAGACTATCAATGGATAGGGACGTAATAATAAATTCATAAAGAAATTGAGAATGAATTTAATATTAACTATATATTTTATTGCATCACAAATTGAATTAGTCATGGACCATGCATGTCTTACTTCTAGATGGTATTAATCATTAAGAATAAGAAAGATATTCACATGGGATATTGAGAAGCTTATGTTACTAATACATATACATATGTCACGGGCATGGGTCTCTAGTGGAATTAATTAACTGAATTAGCAATATTCAAAGCAAATTAAATAGAGAAAATAATAGGGTGACCCTATCCTACACGCACCAAAATTGCACCCTGTTTGATCCATCTTTCTTTCTTTCTCTCCACAGGTCAAGTTTTCTTGCTATTTGTATCTCAAAAAGCATGGATAATTGAGACAAAGCATTTAAGCTCCTCTAACGGTCCCTCCCTAGTACATGGCACTTCTTTATGTCACACCTTTGAACTAACAAAACCTTTGAACGTGTGAGTCTGTGGTTTCTCAATTTGAGACCCAAACGCGGTCTTACTTCACTGGTCCTCTGTTCTGAATTGCTCTGTTTTGCATGAAACAGAGTCCCCTGTTTTATTGTTCATAGAAATGAAGTATATTCGGGGCAAGAGCTTGAAGAGGCTCTTCTCCTTGAGAAGAAATGGTTCAAGGGAACATGTTCTGAGTCCTAACGGTGAAGAAAACAATGATCTTCTTCCATTTGAAGACTCTTTTCGAAGACCCTCTTGGAAGTGCTTCTCTTATGAAGAGTTGTTTGATGCTACAAATGGCTTCAGCTCAGGTAATTTATTTAGGCTTGGGTTTTTGAAAATCTGAGTTTTTTTTTTCCTTTATATTAAATTTATATATATATTTTTTTTTTGCTTCTTGTGTCAGAAAATTTGGTGGGAAAAGGAGGGTATGCAGAGGTTTACAAGGGAACAATGAATGGTGGTGAAGAAATTGCAGTGAAGAGGCTCACAAGAACTTCGAGGGATGAGAGAAAGGAGAAAGAGTTTTTGAATGAGATTGGAACAATTGGTCATGTGAACCATTCCAACGTGTTGCCTCTTTTGGGGTGTTGTATTGACAATGGCCTTTACCTTGTTTTTGAGCTTTCCTCTAGAGGTTCTGTTGCATCTCTTCTTCATGGTACTAAAACCAATATAAATCTTAAAAAATAATTTTTTTCCACATAAAAATTGAAAATTTGGAAGCAAAACATGTCATGCCTTCTGGGTTTTCAAGAATGAAAAAGGGTCTTAATAATACTGTGATTTTTCCTTGTAGATGAAAAATTGCCTACTTTAGATTGGAAAACGAGGCATAAGATAGCTATTGGAACTGCACGTGGCCTTCACTACTTGCACAAAGGTTGCAAGAGGAGGATAATCCACCGGGACATCAAGGCTTCAAACATTTTGTTAACAAAAGATTTTGAACCACAGGTCCTTTTAATCTTTACTTATTTACTTACCTATTTTCTTTGAATCAATGTTTCAAACACTGGTTTTTGAAGGGCTTATTTTTACCGAAGTATATATATATGTGTCATATGATTGTGGCAGATATCTGATTTTGGACTAGCAAAATGGCTTCCATCTCAATGGACTCATCATTCAATTGCTCCAATAGAAGGGACATTTGGGTACTTAATCTTATCCTGGACCATTCAATTATAGTTTTTTTTTTATTCATAAAAATCAAATACAAATATCATAGAATTTACAATAACTCAGGTATTAGCAATCAAGTATCAATGATTCAATGTGGTATATTTTAAGAGTATATGAATGGTTTGAAAATGGACATGATTTCAATTTTGTAGACATTTGGCCCCAGAGTACTACTTGCATGGTGTTGTGGATGAGAAGACAGATGTGTTTGCCTTTGGTGTATTCATGCTAGAAGTAATCTCTGGCAGAAAACCAGTGGATGGGTCTCACCAAAGCTTACATAGCTGGGTAAGTAGACCCCTCTTTTTTCCTTTGTGACTTTGTGAACTTGGCGTGTTCCATTGGACATGCTATTTGGATTTCTTCTAGAATTTGGCTAGACTAATGGTGACTTGTTACTTTTGTTAACTCATTGATTAAAATGTTTTTGGTGCATAATTAACCCTGTATTTTGAATAAATAGGCCAAACCAATTTTGAACAAGGGTGAGATAGAAGAGTTGGTAGATCCAAGGCTTGAAGGGGCTTATGACGTGACACAGTTAAAAAGACTTGCTTTTGCTGCCTCCCTTTGCATTCGGGCATCTTCAACTTGGCGACCTACCATGAGTGAGGTACCTTGCTCTTGTTTCTTGTCTTTGGATTCACTTGTTTGCCTTCTTCTAAAAGAAAACATTCAAGAAATTAATAATCAAAACATTTATTGAAAATTATGTTATGAATAATAATGATATAATAACAATAACAACATAGTCTTATCCCAGTATATGAACTTGATTACATGAATTGCATAATATTATTCAGTCCGGTTTAAAATTAAAATTTCTAAAAATATGTTAATAATATGTTAAATATTACAGGAAAGATATATTAATAATATTTTTAATGCATAGAATTATTTTATTTTCTTAACTAGTATCTATAACATAGTGGTTAACATTTATTAAAGAAAAGTATGCTTTTATTTTTAATAAATATATGCTTAAATAATTTATATTAATTTTTTTAAAGGACAAAAGTCTTTTGAAGAATCATTTTTAAAATGTTTGTCGCAAGTTAAAAAATAATAAATTTTAAAAAATTGAGAAAATAAATTTGAAAAAATATTGAAAATAATATTTATTTAATTTATTTGGTTGGTTTAATAATTAGTATACTCTTTGGCATGGTGAAAGTCCCCAAGCCATGTTAGGGACTCTGGGATCTTGGGCTCTACTTCTACTCTTTTTATGGGACCAATGCTAGCAGGAATAATTAGATCTTGGATATTGATTTCTTATTCTCCTCACTTATTTTAGAAGAATTTCGCGTTTAGAAAATTATGAAAAGATTTATATTAAGAAAATGTTTTTTTAATCAATAATTTAAAGTGTCATTTTTGCCCCCATTTTTAATATTTTTATAGCTGTGTTTTTACTGTTTTTTCTCTACAAATCTTTGGAAGTGCAAGATAAATTAAAAATAGAATAATAATTTAGTAATTATTAGTGAAAATGGAAAAGGGTCTGAATAATGAAAGTATTAAGGTTATGCTAAATATTTAATAGTGAGTAAAATTAAATAAATTATACTGATATGAAATGAAATTAAGTAAAATAGAATAGAGTTAATATTCTTTTATTTGAATATTTTTATGAGGGAATGGGTAAAAGTACGACTTCTTTTACCTCCAAAACCTTGAGAATAGAGATACTTCTATCTTATTTTAAACAATTCAATCATTTTAACCTATTATTATTATTTCATTTTCAAAATTATTATTATTTTTAAAATTTTTAATACCAACGATAATTTCAAAATACTTTTATATTTAGTTTTTAATCAAAAACATTTGCAAATAGGAATTTTTCATGTTTTTCCATCAAATAGCTAATCACCAACTTCGATTTGGTCATCTGATTAATTAGGACAATAAATGATTGGTATAACCACCACGATATTAGTAAAACAAATTTGATGTTAGGAAATTCTATTCTATGTATTGATTCGTGCAACAGATTGCGACTCGTCCACTTGGCAATTTTTTTTTATCCCGTTACTTAATAAAGTTTTATTTGAACAATCTCACTAACAATGCTTTCAAGTAATGGAAGTATAACAAAAAGCAAAAGAAAAGAAAACAATGCTTTCAAGTAATAAATACTTCTAAACAACAAGAAAAGTATTGTTATTATTTTAAACAATTCAAAACATTAGAACTTCAAGCAATTAATAATATTATTATTTAGGGTTTATTAAGTATAAATATTATTTGATAAGCAATTGTTTTTATTATTTGATTTTCTCAATGGCACAATTTCTTCGTTAGGCTGAGTTCACCTTCGTAAGATTTGTCAAATCATCTAAAACTATTAACATGTGTGGCGTGTTCACTAATCCAATTGTTGCCTTTAGTCACTTTCCAAATTAGCAATAAATTATACATATTAAGATGAGTTTCCTTCAACAATCAAAGTTCCCAAATATATATAATACCCTATTGTTAGCTCCCATTTTATTTAATTATTACATACGATATGGCTTTGCTCATCATTTTCACTGGTCAAAAAATCTTATTCAGGAAAGATTCATCATAATTTTCTCAATGCCAATGGCGGCTTCTTCTTCTTTTTTTTTTTCCACAGAAATTGATTTATCACTCGGTCTTCTTTCCTACCTAATTTTATGCATTATGATAACACTACAACAGATAAAATATATGACCCTTTTCATATGACTCTATATATAATGAAAAAAATTAAGTTGTAAATCAATTATCTTAGATTAGTATATTTTTGTTAAATTATCATATATGACAATTGCACATTTAATATCATTATAATTTTTATAATCACCACTATAAAAATCTTTACACTATTTTCTCATAAAAAATGTACATAACACAACTTAAAAGTCAAAATAAATGCGCAGGCTTTATTCAATTTCACATCACACTTGGGTGATGATTTGCACATTTATTTAACGCATATGAAACATGTATGTTGACTTGATCAGGATTGTGGGGGCATTTGCTCTTGTTCTTGTTGTGAATCACGCGAGAGGCAATAATGGTTACAAATCTCTTAAATGTGCACAGTGACTTCACTATAACATGAAGCTTTACAAATAATTTATCCTAGATTGCTCTAAATCATATATTTTATTTATTTATGAATTGTCAGGTATTAGAGATAATGGAGGAGGGAGAGAAGGATACAGAGAAGTGGAAAATGCCAGAGGAAGAAGAGGAACAAGAAGAGGAGTTCTGGGGTTTTGAGGATTTGGAATATGAATATGACAGCACATTTTCAATGTCTTTAATTGACTCTATTGGAAGTACTTAAAGAGTTACATGCAGCTTTCAAATGCTTGTATATATACACGTTTTACATATAAAAAGGTTAAGAGCAACTTCATGTGGCTGTGCTACTCCTATCTAATCAAATTCTAGTAACAATTTTTCATTTTTTGTGAATGTGAAATATTTATTGTAATTGAACTCCATTATGTCGGCAGCTCCTAGAGGAAAATGAGACAGTAAGGTTGTTTTCATGTACTAATCAATTTGAGTACTATTTATCTAGTTTTGTGAAACAAGGCAAAGATTATTGGGTCCTAGAGGTCCACTCATTGCAATTTTTCTACATGATGTGACCAGAGGTTTAAGTAGTTTAGATAGAGACATTGGAAATGATTTGTGCATAAATAATGTTGCCTTATTTTTCAATCACACATGAGATATTTCTGTTTAATGGTTAGAAATGGGAGTTACATTTTAAGGTATGTAGTATATTAGTCTTTACATAAGGAAAAGAGAAAAAAAAATTTGAAATCTATATATAAAGTTCAAAATCCAAGCCTAAATATAATAATGAGGGAAATAACTATTAGGTCAAACCTCTAGTCACCTGCAACTCTTGTTACATGTTTGTTTTAATAATAATGGATAATAATGAAAATTTTAAACTCTGAATTTAAGGAAAAAACTTCCAAAATTTTATCCGAACACGTTGTGATTTGCAAAGTGAACTTCAAACCAAAAATAAAAAATTCACAACCACCTAAGATATTTGTCTTGAGAATCAGTGTATTTCTAATATAAGCATATATTATGGAGCAAGACAAATAGTGAATTCTACTCAACAATAAGTTTCACATATTTATTGGCTGTCAAGCAACTTGCCATATGCAGAATGCCATAATCCCCGAGTAGAGCTGTCATGTACTACTTCTGAATGCAAATGACTATAATATTTATATATATATATATATATATATATATATATATATATATATATAGGTATTAATGATAATTAGAGTAAATATCAATTGGGTGATCACATGAGCTAATTTGCATGCATGTAATCAGAACAAAATCTGTATTCTGTAGACAGCAGAGGCTGCACAGTTTGATATATAACTTTTTAAAGAAAAGACAAAGGACACATTATGTTAAAAGATAAATGATATAAGATAAAAATGTTGTATTTATCATATAAAAAATATAGCAAGCACCCCGTGCTTGTTTTTTTAGTAACTAAAAGAAGTCTTAAAGCACTTGATGGCATGTATTTAAGGTTACATGTTATATTCCCACATAGGCACAATAAAAGACTCCAAAAATTTAAAATAGATTAAGGAGATTAGAGTGATAATCGGTGTGTCCTAATAAAATATGATATATACATAACTATGTAACAAATAAATAAAACATTCTATTATATTTTTCAATAGTCTTAATTTATACATCAATTCTTTAACAAATACTATTAAAACACTATCTGGCAAAACTCATAAAATAAAATACATTGCATACAAACAAATAACAGTAAATGTGTGGCAGTTGACGATGAAAGTGGTAGACTTTTGGGACGGCATATACATTATTTCAAAGTTAATTTACTTAATCAAAAGTTTGCATTTATGGTATGTGTTAGTTGAACGTTGCCGCAAACAGCCTGAAAAAGTTGTTCAGCGAGTTGGAGAATGAATCCTAGACAAATTATCAAAATATCTTTTAGCTTTCAATACTGTTAAACTAAGGTTGCTTTAACTTAAAAAGACAAGGAAGAATTAACCGTGCTTAATAATTTCATGATGTTTAACATAACAGTATATTGTGTTTTTTAATCTTTGTTCTAGTTAATATAAAATGAAATATGTCTTTTTGAGAAAAATTAAAATTATAAATTATAATATATTTTATCACTGATTTTTCTCTTATTAACTAGAATGAGACTAATCTCACTTACACGAAAAAAGAATAAAACACAGATTTTCTTGTTAAATAAATTAGCTCAACTTTTAATTTAGTAATTTTATTTCAATGTTAAGTTAACTGTAAGACGTAGTCAACCAGTCAATTTATTTATAAAAATATATACGTATTTTTCTCTTTTCACATTTTATACTATTTCTTTCTCTTCACATTTTATAACTGATTATCAACATATTATAATTGTCTACCAAATATTTTTCCTAACTTAGTACTGTTATGAGTAAAAATGTATTAGAAAGATTCAGAGAATTCTCCACAGAAACACACACCAGGAGTTTGCACTTGCTCTTTAACATTTGTGTTTCCATGACCAGAGGCACATTCAAAGATTTCAAGGCTAAACTTGCACTGGCTTAGATTATTAACATGTTCGAAAACTATAACTATTAGCTTCTTAGAATCATATTCAACACGTAAAAATTCAGGGAATCGAACACATTAGCAGTCCTTTTCAGTTGGACAAATACATAGTTATGATCTAGTTTGCTTCAGTTTATCAACTACCAAATTGATGAAACAATTAATTCACAAATGAATGCCACCATAACTTGCACTTAACAGATGAACAAATGGGCACAAGTAAGTCAGCTGATCAAGCAAGAGCAATAAGAGAAAAATAAATACATGCATGCATATGGTGGTATCCCTCAAGCAAGAAAGTAGGTGATGAGACAGACAATGAGGTTGTTGTTATCAACTTCTGACATGTTTTCCGGAATCACAGGGACATTGTCCGGCGAATTAAAACATTGTCTTAATGTTCGTTTGCTGTATTAAATCGGTTTCAGTTATGTATGTGGTCCTATTCTCCCTCTGTACTTTCCATTGTTCCATCTGTATCACATACAATCATTTATCAACATATGTGGTCCTGTCATCTCAACAAGGTTTCATTTCATTAAAATGTTAGTGTCTATTACCGATTAAGGGGAAAAGAATTAATTAACAAATAAGATCCAGATAAGTAATGTTGACAAATGTTAGGAATTCGATTCCTGAACCATGAAAATTATGTTGAGACAAAATATCCTTTATTATTCAAAAGAAATTAAACTTTGAATATCAATTGAAGGATTTCCTTGTACACAAAAGGGATTAAAAATAATCATTTAAAATATAATTTTTTAGTATTTACATTTTAAGTAACTAAATATTAATTAAAATTCTTTTTAATAATCATTAAAAGAAATACCCATTTGGAATCAATGCCCTCTTGCTGTGAGATGCACGCTTCAAATTATTTTAAGAGGAAAAATATAAATTGTATACGTTCATACCAACTAAGATAAAATAGACATCGAAATTAGGTAAAAACGAATAAGCAATGAAGAGGGCAAAAGCAAATTAATACTATATTTAGGATCACAATCACTATTCAGGAACTGTAACTTCCATACCATTAACAGCTGTATTACCTTAACTCATGACTTTGATTACAAGCTTACAACACTGCTACACTGTAAACTAACACCATTCATTACGGTCAAAATTTCGGCCCATCCAATAACTTAATTAAAGAATGTATAATATAACTAAAGGTCACTAGCAAAGGCAAAATCGAGTTTTGGAGAGGGGCAACATCAGAGGTATACTAAGCCATCTAGCCAACCACTTAAAAGCTGAAATCTTTTATTTTCGATATTTTTTCCTGCATCAGCTAATTCGACAAGTGGTCCCCACCAAAGAAAATGGCAAAATTGCTTATGCCAGATCAATGTGCAGCAGGTAGAAGGTAGTGTTTACACCAGTCTTGAAGGGAACATACAAGTATCATTCCTTGACAGAGTTCAATGCATGAAGTGTGTCATTCTACAGTTGCTGTCCTTTTCTCCAGCAAGGACTCCAAAAATTCAGAGCACAATTTAGTGAGGGGCGGTAACGTATGTGATGATCCACTAAATATGGTTTCCCACGGTCTTTCTGAAGCAGAAGATGAAATCGATGAAGTCGTGTTCCTTCTCAAATCAAACTTCGGCAGCTCTCCATAAATTGATGTATATCCAAGTTGTCCTGAATTTCAAGGCCATAAAACACAATCTATTTTATGAGGGACATTTTTATCATACAACCAAACATACTAAAATGAAAAACTAAAATACAAAACTAAAAGGTGGAAGTTTTTTAACAATACAACAACAGTACAACCTATTTCTACTCGTTCATTCATTCATTCTTTATGGGACCTTTCTTAATAACATCAAAAGAGTTAATTTTGGCTAGACAACTAATGAATGATCAAAGATCATTTCAATCAAATCTAAGCTCAACCATCCATTTTAATGGTATGGCCAAGATTTGCTCTTCTGACTTTCATCTGATACATACACAAATATCAATGGGATTGAAACTATGACTTCATGTCTTCTACCATATATATATGGAACAAAACAGTAAAAACCCAAACAGAACACAACAGATGAAATCAAGCTCCACACCTGTTTCTTCAAACGCAAGATCATCCTGCCTAATCATACTAAGCTCAAAGGCTTCTTTGCCATGCGGATGAAAGATGACATATTCACGATCTCCATTTATATATGCAAGCAATGTGTGTGATGGCTTCCCATCAATAACTGCTAAATCAGATGGATCTCCTTTGAGAAAAGCAAGCCCCCCTCCCTTGGCCTAGATGAAAGTGAAAGACAGAAAGAACAAGTCAAGCAACATAAATCTTCAAGCATACCTTAGCATTCATTCAGTTGGTCACTAGAAAGGTTAAAAAAATTAAATTAAAAAAAAATCAATTTTGGAAGATACTTCACGACACAATTCCTAAGCAACATGAATTATTGTCCGTGATGGACCATTATTTGACATTAACACTACTTATCTGCAAAAGGCAAATAGTGAAAATTGCAATGCTATTCAAGGTGAGCAGCAGTTTCACTACACCCCACCCCATAGTAAGAATAACTGATATTTGGTAAAAACTAAGCATTAGAATACCATTATATTTCTTCATTAAATTAGGGATTTGTACCTTGGTTACAGACCAGGAAGCCACAGGAATAGGATCTGTCATGTTGAACAATAAGATTATCCCGTCACCTTTATATTTATGTTCTTTTGATTCAGGAAGAAGAGCAAGGACAGCAAAATATGACAAATCTATTGCACAAGAGACAGCTGCATGAATATGCATCAAAATTCTGTCAGATCAACACAATTCCCATAATGTAGTTATAGGTTTAGAAAGAAAAAACAGTATATGCTAATATGCATAGAATAAAAGTGAAAAATATCAACCAGGAATTTAGACATTCTACAGAGTGCAAGAGAGACGGGGAAGAAACTTGAATGATACATGATTTCTAAAATTGTATGAGACATGTAAAATCATAGTCAGTATATGTAGGAAAAGAAATAAAATCTTCAAACCTTCTATTTGGAGTCTGTAAGACCAATATGCAGCTAACTTTGACAAACTCCACAGAGTCAGCTGTGGTTTTGAACCATTACATACAGACAGAAGATAATCTGACTTTCCAGCAAAGAGAAGGCTTGTAATAGGCTGTGGAAAAAATGCAACAAATTACAGATAAGGAGGGAACAAAAACAGGTACTAGAAAACGAATGCTAAAATATAAAACCCAAAAGCAGCAAATATCATATAGGCATGCATGCCCAAATACACCAAAAGGAAATTATTTTCTCACATGTTTCATCTTGGTAAAATGTTTTTAGTCTCTGTAAATTTAACTAAATTTGATTTTAGTTCTTAAAAAAAATGTTTGATTTTGGTAGCATTAATTTATTTTTTTCAAAACAGTTCCTATCATCACTTTTTTATCACATGACATGAATCTAGACATACCACCTGAGAACAGTTGTTGATAGCTTGATATAACAAGATTAGATGCATGCCATATCACTACTAGATTGTTAAGAAACAATTTTAAAAAACATACCACAAAAAATGAAGCCCAAAACGAAAATTTGTTGAGGTCTAAAATTAATTTTAACCATAGTTACAAGAAATAAAAATATAGTTTAAGCCCTTTTTTGCATACTCTACTCTTCCTGTATTTGATGTTTTGAAGCATGCTGCTAGATATGGACCCAATAGCTGCAGGCCTATCTGCCCACAATAGTAGGGCCCTAAATCCTTAAGCATAGTTCACAGACCAAACATACAAGTGCTATCAAATAGTCAAGAGACCCACTTCACAACATGCATCTGGATTTGGGGGTTAGCATGTTTTATCAATTAAACATGCAATGCATTTATAATAAAGTGCTTTAGTATGAAGAAGCATAACAACGACAACAATAATGCAGACAGCCAGGGTTCACAAAGATCACCATTGGAGTTTCTCCTATAACTGCAACAAGCACATTATTATTAGGATCCCACAATGTAATAACAGTGTCTGCTGCAACTGCCAACACAGAGCCATCAGCTGAAAAAGCAGCAGCTCTCATAGCTTTATTTCTGCAAAAGCATAATGTATCCCCACATGATGACAATGAGTTAGTCATATCACCAACGTAATTTAAAACAGAAGCAACCAGAATTTAAATCATATTTTGTTCTTCCTGCTGAAAAAACATAATTATGTTGTTCATTTTGCAATAAGGAACTCATTCAAGTTACCAAGGAGCCAAATTACAACAAAATGCAATACTTCAAGTGCAAAAGCAACAAATAAAAGATGAACTGAAACAGCTGTGCTCATGAAGGAGTTCAGCAAAGAATCTCTGAAAACTAAGAGAACTCCATGCCACCATTAATCCTGATTCTTTTGTTCAAAAAAAATCTGGCACAAAGACCCCATTCTTTTCTAATTTCCATAATCTGTGACCCTTCCCATATTTGAATGATAACTCCACTATTCAGTAAAGTTATCCACCTTATTACAACCCATCAGGATAAGAGGTTCCTAGGATTTGCATATTGAAGGCAAAGTTTAAACTGAAAATCTTTGTATGGTTTTACTTCAACATCTATAGCCTACACAAGCAAATATTAGCTATTTCTAGCAATCATAGTAGGATTACTTGTATGACCCAACAGCATGACACATCCAACCAGAATTCTGAACCATCTGGCCTTTCTGCTGAATTTCTTCCTTGCAGACCCATATCTGAAATATGTAAAAATAAATAATTGTCACCAGAAACAAATCCGTAGCTTACGTACCAATTTTTCAAAAATTACCTTGAAATCACCACCATAGGATGTGCTGACAGCCATATGACGAGTTGGATGGAAAGCAACAGAAGAAATATGAGCATCCCTGTCAACAAGTAGATACATGTCAACTCCACCTTTTAATCTATATATAGGCACTAAACACCTAAAATTCAGCTTGAAAAGTAGAAATGTAATTCTGGAAGAGTTCTACAGTAGTTAAAAAAAAATTAACCACAACATTGAACAAGTCAAGCCATTCTATCAAGTAACTACTGTACCTACATTATCTGGGCAACCTTATATAACCATGATAAAGCTTTTCTGTGATTTTTAATTTTCCTTGATAAAATAATCCATGGACAAACCTGTGAGGTTCATAGATAGCAGTGGATATCAAAAATCTCTTGTTATCATCCAAATCCCAAAACTTTAAACAAACAAGACCTCCTATTCCATACTCAGGAAGCTTGACTTCAACTGTACTCATCATAGAGCCATTGATAGACAGCTCCACCAAGCTCACTACCACCTGTAATCCCAATATTCCATTAAACAGATTAATTGTTAATCAAATGCTTTATAAGCTAAGACAAGATATGAGATAATGAGAATACTAACAAAGCAAGATTGCCAATATATCAAATTGGAAAAAATTACATGTAACTAGGACATACCGTGACCTCATCAACTGGTTGATGGTTTCTTTCACAGACTTGAACCTTCAGAAAAACAAATTTCAACATTATACATTTCATACATTTAATTTTGATGATATTATGACACCAAAAAGTATTTATAAATTAAGTTAGTAATACCAGATCAATATAGACAAAATTAAAAAGACCATTATGAATCTCTTCACCCACATATATAGAGGTAATGTAAGATAGTATCTATATACTAGTTTTTTTTTTTTTTTTTTTTTTTTTTTTTTAACTTATTACATAAATTTAGTGATAACTGATCATTTCCCTTGCAGATAGACTAAAACCCATTATTTTCCTTTGTTGTTTTTTTTTTTTTTTTTGTGGGTGGGCTACGAAGTTCATTCAAGCCATTGCAACAAGCTCAGAGAAAAACTTGAATAAAAATGTATTACCTCATAAAGTCCACGATTACCAAACAAGCTGTAGAATTGAATGCCATAGTTCTCTGTTTGTACAGCCACTAAACCAGAACTGCAGTCAAAGGCAGGTCGGCTGGAAAAACCTTCACACATATATTGAGAAGACAAAGGAGACTGGAAAAAAATTCATAAATAAAAAAACTAAGTTATATCAAGTTCCAGTGAATGTAAATTTTTATGCAAGCACCTGGGAATATATTAATATATTGGTATAAAATGGATAAAAAATAAAATCGTTTTTCACTGTTCCTACAGGGTGTTTTTCAGAAACTTGAGGCAATTTAACTTTGGCATAGAAGAGCTTATATTTTCTCACAACAGTTTGATGTGGAAGTGATTAAAAATTCAACCCATTAAGGGGAAAATTATAATGATGGTTAATAGTTTGATTTTCCAATGAAGAAAATAATTTGTAGAATGTGATCAGATAATTACGTGGTTTTTCAGTGCATTAAGAGTAGTATTAGGACATAGTGGCACAGAAATAACAATGCAAAGTGAACAATCATAGTTACTAACCTTTATACCAGAAATAGACCTTATTATTTCCATTGAAGGCATCTTCAATATATGAATTTGATTATCTGCACAAGATATCTGCAGACCCTTAATTAGTTAAATATAATGAGCTAATTTTGAGGATAGAACAAAAGACTACTAATTATATTATACAGGTTCTACACCTCTACTACACATTAGTAATCCTTACTGAGGAAAGTGACGGGTCAGGAGAATCTGCAAAATACAGAAGTGGAGATCCAATTCTTGGTAAAAATTTCTGTTTTTTTGTGTCCAACTGCCAAAGCACAAGAACTCCTTCCTTACCCCCTGATATCAAATGAAGCCATATAAACATTATATTATATTGTTCAGCTTGTATATGAGTTTGAATACACACACTCCCCAGTTCAATGACTTCTATTATTTACTTCAGGCAATAAAATTTACCTGAGTAGAGGTAGGCTCCATCTGAAGAGAAAGATAGAAGTCTCACTCCAGAAGAGTGCCAATGCCAATTTATGCATGATTTAGCATCATCATTATCCCTTACATCAGCGACATCCTCATCGTTAGTTGATCTTCCATTCACTAATCCACTTCTATCCTGGAACTTCTGAGCACCAAATTCTTTCCAAATTAAAATTCTTCCATTTACATCACCAGCAGCAACACTTCTCTCAGTCGGATGGAATGCAAGAACTGTGAGCGTCTTTGTATGATGCAAGGTAATTTTCTTAGACAGAGCAGAATCAGAGTCCAGTTTAGGAACTTCCCATATATGAAGTTTCCGCTTGTCTTTCATACCCAAAAAATTCCCCGAGGGACTAACGGTTAAAGATTCTGGTTGTGTGGTCTGTCAAAATGTGAGAGAGCATGCATGAACTACTTAGGCAACAGCAACAAATAATAATTAAATTGCATTGTCATATATGTGGAGTGACAACATGTGAGGATGAACAGAAACAAGATCATTTGTGGTTAGAGGATACACTAGTACAACAAGTAGAAATTATCTTGGAAACCACCATGTTCAGGGGTTTTCTAATTACAAAGTTCCTGAATAATAAGAATATAAAACAAGGAGTACAGATGACATAGAGATTGACTGTTGTTTTTTTTGCCAATCCTGGCTTCCCTATCTCTCTGGTGCTTGTACTTAACAAAAATGTGCTTAATTGTATTCAGTTGTGTTCTTCTCTAAATGGAGGTTACAAAACTGAATACTCTAAAAACAACATAAACTGTGAATAATCAGTAAATACATGAGAATGTCAGTGTTGTTAAATGGCAGCACCATGAAGGGGGGCATGATGGCATGTTTATATGGTGGAATTTTGGCCTTATGCCATATTCTGCTACCCACCATCGCTAACACAGGAGAATGTACATGATTGATTGAACCCTGTTTAACAGAATGTTCTTGTTGTGATTGAGTTCTGCCTACTTAAACCTTTTGATAAAGATCTATACATGAAAGAAGCTGAAAATGAGAAGAAAAGGGCGGGTAGCAGACAATGCTTGACAAAGTCAGCAAGCATACGGTTATCAATCCTACTCATTACTACACAATCGAGTTTGTGCAATAATTCATAAGATGTGAATGATACCATTTAAATGAGCTTTGTATTTTAATACAATCCTTATATTACGCGATTATCCACAACCTCCACTGCTCCATGATCACAACAAAATGTTGAGAGAAAAAAAAAAGTAATGCTGAGTTTCCATCAAATTTTACCTCTTTCAAGATTAGGTTGCTAACTTTGCTAAAGTTCATCAAATTACACTTCCTGATCTGTCCATAATGAGGTTTGAGGTGATTGCCCTGTGCATTTCTATTTTGAACAGACACGTAAGCAAAAACGTTAGGCTTCTTTGCACTGTTTTCTTTCAATGGAGATAATACTGAAGGCACCACCTAAAAAGCAAAGAGCCAAAGACTGAGCATCAGGTCCCATTTAGAAAATCTTATGTACAGAGCTTCTTCAGTCCCATTTCTATTTTGAGCCAAAGACTAATAGGTTTCTTGTATTTAAAGATTTAAAAGCATGCACAACACATTAGGTCCTGTTTAGAAAAGCTTATGTACAGCTTATTTCAATTTATCTTATGACATAAGCACATCTGTAAGTGCTTGGAAGAGCTTATGAAAATAGCATATGTCCATAAGTTGTTATCAGCTAATTTCAACAAGATCCTCTGGATAACTTAAAACAACTTACAATTTATATAAAAATAACTTAACCCTATTCACTATTTAATTATAAGAACAGCTTATACATAAGTACTTACATAATCACTACTTTGGGATTATTTGGACAAACTTCTGTATCAACACTTTTGGGAGAACAAAACAAGAAGGAAAAATGGTGAAATTAACCTCTCCAAAAGCTAAAAAATAAGAAGCTCACTTATATTAATTTTTCCAAGTGCTTACTTTTTGACTTGTGCAGAAGCTAATTTTAGCTTAAGAAGCCTATTTCATTTTTCCTTGTTATTTTCTTCTCTTACAAGTGCTTATGGAAAAATTTATCCAAACAAACCCTTTATTCAATGCGGACTCAATTAAGCTGTTTATCCAAACCCTAAACCCTAAAACAACTT
The DNA here is from genome assembly GCA_026586105.1 of Hylodesmum podocarpum. NCBI lineage: Eukaryota > Viridiplantae > Streptophyta > Magnoliopsida > Fabales > Fabaceae > Hylodesmum > Hylodesmum podocarpum. The sequence goes on along the minus strand of JALJEV010000650.1, from coordinate 4,913,497 downwards.
ACACACAAGTACTCACTAAATTCCTACTTATTCAACAACGTCTAAAATTAACCATAACAAATGCTTATATTCTATTCTTAATGCGTTACCATGGAGAAAATAGGGAGTTTAAGGTCAAAAATCTCGAGGCATTCGGCAACGGTGTAGTTCCACCGGCGAATGGTTCCGTCGACGGAAGCGGTCCAACAGTAGCACTGTGACGTCGAAGAGCGGTCCACGACAACAGCGGTGACAGCGGCGGTGTGGCCTTCGAGCGAGGAAACGAGGGATCCGGTTGCGGTGCTGAAGACGGAGACGGTGGAGCCGGTGCAAATGAGAAGGCGTTTTCCGTCGTTAGAGAACGACGGAGCACTAGAAACATAGTTTTGGCCACCGCGTAACATAGTGCCGAAACGCTGCGTTTCAACAGAAAGTGTAAACAAGTTCAGAAGGAGAAAGAATGGAAGCGATACAATTGTTGGGAGTTATAAGAGAGTCAGCAAAACCCTGCTTCACACCCTACTAGGGTTTTTCGACGCTAATTTTGTAATTTAGGGAAAAACAATTAATTAACCCTATTTTTTAAAAAAAAAATTGCCACGTCATTTTTCTTCTTTTTTGAGGTCATGTTTAATTTTTTATAATTTCTTTATAATCTTATTTTAACATTTTTAATCATGCAAGTACTTCCTTCACTTTAAATGTTTCCTGTTCTTGAAATTTTAGTTAAGTTTCGAAATTGATTTAATATATGATGTGTTCTTTTAACTATTTTTTAATAAATAATTCTTTGTATATATTTTCTTTAAAAATCACTTGGTAAAATTATGGCATTTTTATTTATTACTGAGAAAATATTCCAACTTAATTACTAGTCTTGATTTCAAATGTTAAATATGTAATTGTCTTGAATATTTAAATAAATTTATGTAATTCAAAAAAGAAAATATTTTCCATAAAATAGAAGATATATACGTATAAAATCACGTACAAAATTATATATTATTTTAACATTTGTAATGGATTATAAATTTATAATCATAAGTTAACCGTTTATATTTTTTTCATCTCCCATTCATTAATTTAGTCCGTACAATTTATACTTTTTTTCTTCTTTAATCCCCATCGTTAACAACATTATTTTGAATAGCGGAAATTAAAACGGAAAAAATATAAATCACATGGACTGGAAAATAAATCTTAAATTAAATTGATAAAGTTGTAAATATATTAATAAATATTTAATTTATTTATTATTTTTATTTAGATATTACTCAAATAAATCAATTTAATTTAAATAGTATTTATGAAAAATCCTTTTTAATTACTATATTATTTATAAAATATATTTCAAAATAACTGAATTGAAAAATAAAATTAGCATTTTTACATATATAACAGTTTGATTATTTAACTACATCTTTATAAATTGAACAATTTTAGTTACTAATTTTCATGTGATTTTTTAATACTAATTTCTAAAAGTGTAAAATTTAATGATAACAATGCACTAATTGTTTATGAAAAGGTTACTGATATTTCAATGTTAAATGAGAGTTACCAAGTGAACAATAATTGAGAATGAAAGAAACATAGTAAATTATAAAGAAAAGATATCCGTATAATGACACATAAAAATAAATTGATATTGTGACAAAATATTTAATATTAATACAAGAGTATGGTTTTGCAACAAAAAAAAATATATATTAAAGATAATTATTTAAAAAAATCCAAATAATTTGACCTATTATACAGTAAGTATACAATATTGTAGATTATGACATTTTGTATATGATAAAAAAAATATAAGGATATTTTTTATTATCAAATTGTTGAGTTTTATCTAAATATTTAGTTTAAAATATTTCCTACTAAATTTAAAAATTATGTATTTTATGAGTTTACTTATATTATATAATTATAATATTTATGATTATTTTTTAAAACGTGTTTGTAAATAAATTTAGAATTTTAAAATTAAATTGAGGTTTAATTGATAGTTGTAATTTTAGAATTTTTTTCCTTTTAGTCCCAATAATTCGTAATTAGTAATTTTAGTTTCTATATAATTTTTCCCCTTTAATCTATATCATTAACAATATTATCAAATTTTAACGACATTTTAATAACAGGGATCAAGACAAAAATTTTAAACAACAAGAACTAAATTAGCTATTTATAAACAATAAAGTCTAAAATGAAAATTTTGTAAAATTATAAGGAAAAAAGTACCTAAATCTTTGGTTTATTAACTATTGACCTTTTAATAATATATAAATTTCATGAATAAAAACCAATAATTTAAAAAATTAATGTTGACTCTACTTCTCTTTTATTAAACAATATTTTCTCATATTTCCTACTATTTTCTTTTTCTCTATTTCTCTTCAATTAAACGATATTTTCCTGTCTTTCCAACCATTTTATCATATGACGAAGACAGCTTACGAATTTTAGGAGTTTGCAAAAAAAATAAAAACTGGCTGGTTCAAATCGAACCAGCTTTAATAAAATAATTTGATTTGATACAATTATTTAAAAAACGATCCATATGTAAACAAAATATAGATAATCAAACTGAACTGAACAAAAAAAACTGATCATTTTTAAAATTCCAATTCGAACAATGATTAAAAAATGGACCAGTTCGGATTTATCTTACCGTAACAAGTTTTCCAACACCCTCATACCATTGTCCAAAGTTCAAATTATTAGCAAAGTCGCCATTGCAAATTCAAGCTATCAAACATGAACCTAAATCTAATCTTTATACCTAAAAGCCATCAAAAGTTTTAACAATAATAATCACTATCGCCTTAAATAAATTGCATAGGACATTTCAGAGTTTACCCCTGGGAATAAGGCAAACAAAATACTTAGGAGACAACCCTGCCATCATTGGAAGCCCAAAAACATGATGAAACTACAATACAAGGACAAAACATTTGCCCCAGAAAATAAATTCGTAATTAGACTACAGGTAGAGACTGTCAAATGATCAGACTCAACTGGAGGAGTTGGAAAATAACCATTGAATCATATCAATGGAAGTAGATCAAACAACTGACATATCAGACGCATTCATTCTACTCCACATGTAAATACAAAGGTATAAATATACTCAAAGCAAGAGTTTTCACACCTCACTTTTGAATTATCCTGCATAATCACCAAGTTTCAAAGGTCACTCATACACTTCAAGGATAACAAAAATTGCAAAACAAAGGTAGCATTACTTACCACCAACTCTAGGCAAGTCAAACACTCTGTACTTTGCTTGATATTTCTTTCACTTTAATGTCTTCCTTTTCCTACAGTCGTCACAATCTCATTTTTAAAAGTGAAAACCCGCACAACACACACACACATGCACTGTGACAAGTATTGTACAAATCAGATAAGAATTTAATTATGCTATTGAAACAGGGGGGACATACCATATCTATGATAGTTTTTATCTGAAAATACTTTATTCACTTACAAATACAGGGGAATGATCATCGCACTGGATAGCAACACATTTAGTAGTAAAATAAAATCCCCATTCCTCTGAATGAAAAGGGACTACACTCCTTACAGAGAGGTCTAGAACCCAGATCACTGTCATAATTATACAGCACCGTAGCATTGCACATTGCTATGGAAGACCTATTGACTAGTACATAATTTCACGGATGAAGAAAAATGTAAGCAAAAGGTTCAGGACAGAATCCACAACAAAATCATGCCATAAAGGGCCTCAATGTTGAGAAGAAACACAAAAGAGTCTAAACAGTCCTTCTGAAATAAGACTTTCCAATTGTTCATGCATTGCTGCATAATGCTTAAAAGTATTTTAAAAGCTCGGGACATGGCATCAAGTTAACCATGGTCCAGATGCACTTTAGATATTAGAACTCCATTCAATAAAGGTTCTTGTTGAAACATAAATTCACTAAAAGGAATATAACTGAGTTACCAGATATACAATACTATTTCTAACATGTATGTGGTATGCAGTAAGTTACTTGCTGCGTGAAATAATGATACATGGGGGCATATGTGGTCTGTAAATTTGGGTTTGTAAAACTTTTATACTTACATTAGATAATGTAATAAATATTTTTAAGAAATCATAATAAAATTTTATTAACATATTCATGTTATATTTTAGTTATTAGTTTAATGCTTTAAAAAAAATGAAATCCTTTAGACTGATATACTCATGAACAATCCAACTGAGGAGACATTAACTATTTTTTATAGTCATAAACTTCACCATTTATTATTGCAACTACACCCCATTTGGACTCTCTAGATCACTCTGAAGGGGCATCATCAAAATAACTGTGAGAGATAGTCCACTTTTTCACTCCAAGTCTCCATTTTTCACTCTCCTCGTCTTTCTGCTTCCTTCTTTTGATAGACAAAATTCAGAATTTACAGAAGTGGTCCAGGTCACTACAAACACCTTATTCTCCGTCTCATACTTCTCCATCAGTGTTTTCCATTTACCCCAAAAGCCAAATTAGCGAATTCCAAACCTAAAAGTTGTAGTTGGAGGCTCCACCACCCTAGAGCTTCTACCTCAGCTTTAGCTCATCATGTTTAATGTATCAAATTGCAAATGGAAGCAACCCAATTTGCAAAAGAACCATAAATAGGTACACATGAATCAAAACGTGGTTCTCAGATGAAACCACCAAATTTGTTAACATTGGTTCAAATAAAACAACCAAAGGGAATCACATCAAAACAAGTAAAAGAATATCCAATTCTAAAAACATATAACAATACTCTTGCAAATATTAGAATCAATCAACTGCTTACCATTCCCTTGCTTTCATAATAATCATCAAGAGCCCATTGATACTTTGACTGATTCAATCCAAACCAACGTGCCAAATGATCATCCAAACTTGAGTGGGCTGTGAAAGAGAAAAGGTAATGGGTATTAACTTCGAAGAATAAACAAAGTCTCAATCAAAGACCGACTGTATTATAGGGGATCTGAAATCCTATAATAGACATGCTTATTCACAGAATTTTGTAAAATCCAAAACATCAGAAATAGATAGTACACTTCCTCAACCAGATTAAAAAGCATTAAACATTGGAAAAACAACTTAGATCCATTTATTTCCTTCACTAGAAGAACTAAAACATAATATATACATTATCAACTTATCATAATATGCCCAGCCACAGTTTCCGTTTTCCATGCTCATTCTGCAAACCAGAGAAACGGAAAACAGAGGACCCACCCGTGGTTATCTTCAATCACTACTTTAAAAGGAATGAGTGCATACAAAATTACCTAATGCACCAATTTCCCAACAAACTATCACATAATTAAGAGAAGAAAGCATATATATCTCAACAACCAGACCCATTTTTTTTTTTAAAAAAAAAAAAAAATCTTTTGTCTAAAAGAGTAGACAAAACACCAACAAAATCCTAATAGCCAAAAATATTCCCACATGACTAGGTCATACATTCATTACATTACATTATAATAATTCTGGAGTCACATACATATAATTTCACTTTCAGATATCAAATCAATGTATTTCTAAAAATAGATAACATTATGATTCAACTATTAACGAAAAATAACAACATCGATAATATTAATAAGACGTCATCCATCACTACTTCACTCACTTTTCAACAACTCAATTCAAATTCCAAATAACCTAAAAAAACCGACTTAAACTTACATCAGTTCCACCTCTTACTCTCATTCCCATTTTGAATTTAATTTCGTGACACATTTCATTTTCGCCAACGCGGAACACAGCATGACCTAAGAGTCGAAAAGAGTAAAGTAGTTACCAGTTTGGACCTTCGTAACGGCGTTTCTGAAGAATCCGAGAACGGAATCGTCGGAATCGGAGAGTGCTTTGGGGGAAGGTACAGTTTTAGGAATCTGAGGCGGCGGAGGAGCGATCTTGGTGGTGGGAACGGTGTCGTCGGAGGTGGGTTTGGGTGTCGACGGCGGCGTCATAAAAACGGTGTAGGGTCCAATTTTCCCGATCACCGGCGGCGGCGTAGATTCGGAGTTAATCGGCATTTTGGTCGGAAAGTGAGTGAAGGAAGTGAGAGTGAATGAGTGTTATGTTAAGTGTTTCTATCTCTATCTCTACTTCAACTTGTTTCGCATTCTTTTCTTACTCCTAACTCTACGTTTTATTTATTTTTTATTTGTTGCATTAAAGCAATTCACTTTTTTTTTTCTTTTTCTTTTTTTATTTTTTATAAAAGCGTTTGGAAAGTGTTGTTATGTAAAAACTTGAGTGACAAATTTCTCTGTGCTTTTTCAATTATGAAACTTTCATGAGATGCTGATGCCCCGTCCCTGTTCAAACCACTGTTTAGAATTTACTTTACTTGAGTTGATCATTTTCAGCAAAATTTGGAGGATTTATTGAAAGGGATTTTTCTTTGACTTTTTTTATGAATTAAAAAGGTAGTGTTTAATTATCGAAATCTTTTTGACAGTGCCAGGTAAGATATTTTTAACGTTAAAATATATTTTTAGCTGTCACGGATGATAGTCATTTAGTTTATTCTGTGTATTCAATTTTTTTCAATTTAATCATTTTTTACAACATTTTTCAATTTAATGTTATTTATTACTCCTTCAAATTTAAGATGTAATAAATAAGGAAATATTTGTAAATAGAAATGAACTAAATTTAGTCAAATTGATCTTAGCTAAACTCAACTTGATAAGATTTTATTCGACTTGTAATTTGATTTGAGTTCAATATAGATTTTTTCTTTTAATTCAAACTCGACTTATATAAAAATAATGGTAAGAAAAAGGAAAACGTATCCAATTAATCACAGAAAAACATATAATTTATTCTTTATTCATAAATACTTTATAATAAGTAATTGTTATTTAACTTCGAATCTTCAATTTCATTATAAGGTCGTGAAAATTTTCTTCATGAACTAGACGATTTGGTTAACCAAATTTACAATTTGGTTAATCACTTTAATTTGTAAAAATACTGAATAGAAAAAGAGAGAGCAAAGGTTTTACGTAGAAAGAATTTATGGCAAAACTAAATTTAACAGACGGACAAAATTTAAAAATCTAATATTGCACAAAATGTACCGATATCAGTACCAAAAAAATTCAATTAAACCTAATTAGTACATGCTGGTAACTTGAAAAAGTTCTTTTTATTGAAAATGTATCTATATCTTAACAGTTCTCTGGTCACAAAAGTCGGTGAAGTTACCAGATTTAGAAAAAAACATGTGCAGACTGGCGCAAGTTGACACACCGAAGGAACTAGTGTTGGCGAACAGATTTTTTTGTGTGTGTAATGTGTAGGCCAATAGAATGAAATCTAATAGAAACCCAATAACACAGACCAACTTGCCTTGCACTCTAGCCGACATAGGCATAAAATAGAAACCTGAATAAACTATATACAAATATTTCAGGCATATATACCTGTTCCACAGGTTAAGTCTTCCATAACTGTCAGATCACTGTGTCAAAACATGGAATAGCAATAGTGATTTCCACCAAAATATAATAGATCTAATTACGAGACTTACCATAAATTTTTTTTTCTCTCTTTGTCGTGGTTTAAATTACAGAATTTGAACAAAACAACACATGGGAAATCAAGTGAGAAAACTACCCTAATATATTACCACTATTAATATGTTCAGGAAGAATAATTCATTTTGCGTACTGAAGGGCGAAGTCTCACACAACATCACCAAAAACATTGTCTCATGTCATTCAACAAGAAGTTCTTCTCGAGCCAGAACCAAACCATACAAGCAAAAATGCATTGTCGTAACAACTTAATACACAATTCTGTCCAGAACAGTGCTTGTCGTTCAAATTGATTTCTATACTTCAAGCAGAGCCATGGAATATTCCCTTCACTACAGCAGTGTTTATTCACTGGATTTAGACGATAGAACTCGCCAGAGAAAGTTCATGGAGCTCACTTAGCATCCATTCCTCCCCCGTTTGACCACCCAATACAATAGCTCTTGTCCCTCCAACAACACATGTACTATGTCCCCAAGCAAATCTCGGAGGGCGCCCAGGAACATTTAGGATTCTCCATGTAGGCTTCTCATCAGTTGGATCAAGAATGTAAAGTTGCGAGGCAGAGTGAAGACCAGCAACAGACCCACCAAATATTAGAATTCCCCCACCTGGAAGACTAACAGCAACATGATCAAGTCTAGGAGGAGGAGCTATGCCCCCAGGATTTCCAGCACCAGGCATGCCACTCCCTGTTACACATCTCCAACAAGGTTCTTCCTCACTTAAATCCATTGTGAATACATCACTGGAACGAAAACGCAAGGGTCCACTCTTGGCCAGACCACCAAACATCAATATTTTCCTACCACCATAAACAGACAATGTGTGGCCCAGACGAGATGGTGGGGTCCATGCCACTGGTATCTCTCTCCAGACAGGCTTCTCCATTGACAAATCAAGGAGGAAAGTGTCACTCAAGAGCACTCCAGAGTCTGCACATCCCCCAGAAACTATCAACTTAGTACCATCAAGGGTACAGGAGCTGTGCCATGATCTGGGAAGTGGTGGTGCCAATCCAGAAATTTCACGCCAAGTTGGAGGTTTTGCATCCAGATCCAGAACAAACACATCATTGAGCAAGCCCTGCCTTCCACAGCCTCCAAATACAACCAAATGAGAACCGTTAACACAAGAAAGTGTGTGGCCCCAACGACCAGGAGGAGGAGAGCTCACCTGGACATGTTGCCACTCAGGATTACTAGAATTGAGATCCAATACAAAGGTGTCATTCATGGGTTGCATATTAACCCCTTCCCCGCCAAATAGCACTACTCTATTACCAACTGCACAAGCACTGAAATTACAGCGTGAGGGTTCAACAGCACCTCCAACAGTCACTTTCCTCCATGCTGCTGCTTCAAGAGTGGTCAATTCCCTGGCCAACCGACCCCATCCAAGTCTTCTTGCACCAGGCACAGTCTCTAAAACATGCGTAGTCTCACTGCCCCATGCATTTTGGCACACCATTCTCCAGAGGTCTTCATTTTTTGTCAGCTCATATAATCTTCTACAGACAGAGCTGACTGATGCAATATCTCTAGGAGTTAATCGAGAAAGTATCTTGAGAGAAATTACTTCATCACTCAATTGCAATATCCCACAAACCCCACGAGAAACATTCCTGTCTCCCACTGGAAGAGTGTGCAATGAGGAAAGCACTGAACGAAATCGATCAGACGATTTAGCAGATTCCTTAATTGTAGAACTCAAAACAGGACCAAGATCAATGTTTGCCTCTGTGAAGAACTGGATTCCAATGACATGTGTTATAGTCTCATCATCTCCATATATAGGTGTCAGCCGCAATCTGTTCGTCAGAGGAGATCCATCTTTCCTGAAGTTCAGCAACTCACCTTGGAATTCAATCCCCTCTTCTAGGCATCTTCTAATTTCTAAAATTACGGTTGAGTCCACCAATGGATGTCTTCTCTTTGCAAATGGACCTCGACACTGCATGAATCGGCTGCCAAATATTTTTGAAATGATTAAAACAAAAACCAGTGTTGAAAATTAGAGACATACAGTAAAGTATGCATCAGAGACAATTGCCCTATAAAAACAGCCTGAAAACTCAAAGAAAGGAGGGAGGAGCAGAAATGCTAGACTTTAAGCTGATCCAAAATCTTGTTCTAACATGGAGCATTGGAATTCAATCATTTTTATCTCTAATTGCTAGTAAATAATGTAATAATTTTAGAGCCAGCGATCCTTTTTAGAAGGGAAGAAGAATAAAAGGTGAGCATTACATGGATGCCCCAACCTAATCTTATTGGGACCATTCCAATAAGGACAAATATAATTATACTACAACGTGAAAGCAATGGTAGAAGTTCTCATTGGGGAATCAGTATAAATCTTTTTTCTATTGGACTCCGCAATTAATAACATTTGGCATTCTCCATAATAGTTCACGATGAAGTTGCTTTACATGGAAATATGCTTCTTTCGCTCTGTTGGAGAACCCAAAGGAAATCCCCCATAATACATACGTATCCCACATGCCACAAAGGAGGACTCAGACAAATTTTAATATAGTGAAGACTGTACTAAAGTGATAACAGTTTAACATTCTCATACTATTGCATATTTAGTCACACTGCAACTAATCACAGACATGATTGTCCTTAATCAGTTGCAAGTACCCATAACAATACAATGTAAACAAATTATTGATCCCATAAAATCAAGTTCAATGAAGAAAACACTAAAAGCAATGAGAGAAAACGAAACATACTAGAATACCAATCTAGTAATATTTTTTAGTATAATTAAAAAAAGAAAATGGAATCACTAAGAAACCAAAATGATAGTGACAATAAAGTAGGGTACATTTATGGCTAGACAGCCTTCTATTTGGAGGATTGAGCTCCTCCTCACTAAATAATACATTCAGTGGTCAAATATCAAAATTAAACATTCATCAGAACGTAGAAATGAGGCCAAGGCCAACCCTAAAACCCTAAATTCCAATGTCAAAACAGTTGCAAAGTGAACACCCAGCGCAAGTATTAGCTATTCAGAAACATTCACTAGACAGAGAAGCCTAAGCCTTTGGATCCCCCAACTCTGTCATCATTTGAAAAACCTATTTGGAAGATTGGACTAACCATATTTGCACTTCAATCATCTCTTCTTAACAATGGTTCTTAACCATTGGAGTTTTAGAATTCAGTACGAATCAAAAAGCTTCAAACACACACACGGAGGAAAACCTCCACAATCTTTGACATGTTATCCTGTTCACTATGATACTAAGTAATTAAACCTCTGAGCTCATGCAGTAATGCAGTCACTTGTCACTCACACCACCTGTCACAATACACTTCACGATATCCATATTAAGAATGACTTTCTCATCTCGAGTTTGTTAATCTCCTGCACATTTTCAACATCACCTGACCTTACGATGAGCTTGTTTTGATCAAACTTCTCTGTAGGATCTTATAAGATAAGAAAGTAGAAATGAAAATGATATAAACTTCTTAATAAGCTTAAATTAACTTATGCATACGCTAAGATGCAGAAACTCCCTCGTGTTAGCTTATTTAAAAGCTATCTTTTAACACACATGTATGAACTCTAAAACCTCCGCCGAAGAATCAACCACGACAAAACTGAATACCTTCCACTTTTCCCTAAATTATCGAAGCAATGCTTATTCCTAAGAAACTATCATACTAGAAACTCGAAAATGCGGTAATTATCTATTCTATCACTAAATTTCAATTCAACACATTGATAATTGAGTTAAAAGCATCACAACATGCAATTAAATAGAACACCTGAAAATTCCTAAACCTAAACCTAGATAGCATTGAAACGGAAACTGACCAGTTGCGACCGAGAACATCCTCAGCGCGGTAGCCGGTAACGATCTCGAAGACAGGATTGACGTAAATGACAGGGTGGTCGGGCTCGAGCGCGTCCGTGACGACGAATCCGCACGGAGCGGTTTGGAGGAGATTCTCGAAGACAGGGAAAGGGAGGGGGAGAGGACCGTCATCGCCGTCACCGTCGCCGCCGTCATCGAAGACGAACTCTTCCTCTTCGTCCCCGCTCAGATCGGAATTGCTATCCCACTCCATTCCCGAAGCAATCGCAGTTGCTTCAACCCATACAGCATCACACACAAGCACACTCACACGAGTGAATCGAAACAAGTAACGACACTCACACGCGCGAACGAAGAGAAACGAAACGAGTGGCGCACCTGCGTTTAATAGTTTAAGCTAAGGAAGAGAACAGAGTCTGTCTCTTCCACATACGATACGATACGAACCGCCTTCGGTTTTCTTGAAAAAAAAAATCTGCCAATTTTTCGGTTAGGTTTCTTAGATTTTCGTGGACACACTTTGCCTTTTATACTGTCACACCTCTTTTCTCCTCTTTTTACACTTTCACACAATAAATAAATATAAAATTCTCTACAGTGTGTTGGTTATTTCATGGCACCATATAATATAATAATTTTTTAGTTATATTTTTTAAATTTATTAAAATATAATTTAACTTTCATGCCTAGTTCCTATAAAGTTGGAGAAATAGTCTGTAATAATTTAATAATATTAATGAAATGTGTTTTTTTATATGAAATTGGAGATTAAACAATATCTTCCTTTTGTTCAAGTTAAATAATAATAGTGTCTCCTTTCTAGGAAAAAAAATATCTCCCTTTTAGTATTTTGAGTATGTTGGAGACTTGGATTGGATATAGGGGTACAGGTTGAGCGTTAGATTCGTGCTGTTTTGTTATTGGGCAATTCTTTGTGCTTCGTAGGCAACAGTTTTGTTTTGTTTTCAACTCTTTGATAATTGGCAATTATTTTTGTTGAGGGAACTTGATGAGATAACTCACTAAATAAAGTAGTAGAAACACTAGAAACGATGAAGAATAAGTAATTGCGTTGTGACTTGTGAGAATTGGCATTACCAAATTTCGCTCTTTAAGCTTTTAAATAACTTTGGTACTTATAGTGTTGGTTAAGGTAAGATCAAATTAAGGAAAAAGTTGACATGCGCAAGTCACGATCCATGTGCCCATGTGGAAAATTTGACGTAGAGAGTTGAAAACAATTGTAATTCTTAGTGAGTCCGAAAGTTATATGTTTGATATGTCTATAATGAATAGGGTTGTACAAGAACATCACACGTATTATCAATTAATCCGCAATTGCTTTGTGTGTTTGCCTATGAAGTGTAGGGAACCCGTTCTAGGTAGCACCATTTTCATGAATCATAATACTCAATACCAGACACCTAGTACACTGATGAATTGTTGTGACAATTAGCTGCCACATGTGTTAATTTCGTAACAAAAATATTTGATTGAGAATTATAATATATAAAATAATTAGATAATTAATTATAAAATATATAAAAAATTAATAGAAAATATATATATATTAAAAATAAATTAACTAGTTAACTGCATATTGAAATTTATTACAAAGTAACTTTGATTTTGCAAAAACTCATAATCATTTTCAAAGCCACACATTTAATTTAATATGAACATACTATGTTCAACTTTCTTTTTGGTTGATGATTTGTTTTAAAAGTGCACTGTTTTGTATTAATTGGAATCTAAACTAAAACAAGTCATGGCATGAAATGCCTTCTCTTTTGTTTTTTCCTTTTAAAACAAACACTTTAGTGTTAAGGATGCGGTGTTTAAACTTTAAAGTGATATTTGTAAAGGCAAGGTGCAAGTTTAGTTTACTTTAATTAAATGAAAATTAAATACTTTGTTTTATTTTGATATATATTTTGAATGACAAACTCATGTTATATTCACGAGAGTCACGTATATTTGCCTATAATCAAACTTTAGAAGGGCTTTTTCTTTTTCTAAATTCAACCATTAATTAGTCGAGGTATGTTTTTTCAAGAAAATGTGTATTTAATATTTCACCAAATATTGGAAAAAAAAATGGGTATCCATTTTCATTGAGTTAAGAAGATAGAGTTTAAGTATAAAGTAAGAGAGGCTTTTAATTTTTAATTTTTAAAAAATGAAAACTTATTAAATAGAATACATTTATCACATTCAATCAATAAAGAGTGGATTGTGAGATATCCTTTTTTATTTTATTCTATCTTATTTTATTGAATGCTACACTTATTCTCTTACTTTTTCTTAAAAAAAAAAAAAAAAAAAGTTAAACCCCTTCTACCTCAAACCCTCAATCACTATTATAAATATATAAGGATGTTGGTGAGTTGATTTTAGTGCACGTTAGAGTGAATTTAATAAACTGATAAATTGTAATTTAACTAATAAATTTAACAAAAGTGACTGTATTCACACATATATAAAATATGTGTTGTCATATATGTCTTAAACATGTTTTATTACATAAGCTATGTTTATATTGATGAAATTGTGTTGTGTTGAACGGAAAAGTCAGTTTTTGAAAGGGTTTTTTTTTCTTTGAAGAGAGATTTAAAATTCAAGAATCACATGAAACAGAAGCACACCAGTCCATCTTGACGGCATTCATGGTGTATCTTACTGTTAGATATTTGTTGATATTTATAAGTATGCACACGCTTCAGACAAAATATCAAAGTGCACTTTTCATATTTGTATTCTCTTTGTTTTTTTTTTCCTCCATTGTACATACAACATGTAATTAACTCATTCAATGTAGTTGGCAGTCATAATTTTACAACACTCAATGACACCAACCCTAGTTGGTGGCAACCCACCATTAATATACACTAATAAGATCCAATTTATCATATTTTTTTATCTAATCTATTAGGAGACATTGTAATAATATCTTTAAAAAAGATAATTGAATCTAATATTTATATTTAAGCAAATAAAGTATATCAAAGTTATTAAGTGGTTTTAACATGAACAATGTTTATGACTCGTTATTATAAACATAATTTACTTTAAAAATTATTTTTTCTCTTTCAATAACTATGAACCATAACTATAAACCATTGATTTGATGATTTAATTCTAGATGGTTTGGTTTGCAATTTCATTTCATAACCAATCAATCAATTCACTTAAAAAAAATATATATATTTATCTATTTTCATATTTTACACATATTCTTATTTTTCTCTCTTCATATTTTATAATTAATTATATATATATTATATTTATCTACCAAATATTTTTTTTGATTTGTACTTCTCGGTGATTCTCTCTCACTTCTTGATTGAAAATTGTAAATTGATTTTAATAACAATTTTTTTATTTTATTTTTAGTAACATTTTTTAAAATGCTACTCTAGACAACATATGTTTGTACAACATATATCTCGATAGTACAAATAGCCATTTGAGAGTCAATAATAAAAAGAGATATCATCTTCCATAGCTCTTTACAAAAAAGGAAATACATTATGGCATTTTGTAACCATGAACTTTTCTTTTCATGGACATGTTCGAACAAATTAGGGCTGAATTTGTCATTTCACATGCTATATCACATGCATGGTGGAACAGGCTAACAACCGACAAGTGTTTCAAAAGTTTTCTCTCATCAATTTTCTGGCAAAAATATTAAAGTAATTTGTAGTTTTGTATGTTGAAGTAAGATATCCCATCCCCCTCTCTAGTAACATTGAAGTATTGGGATATCAGTTTGCATGATCAATATCTCTTCAAGCAAGTAAAGATAAAGTACGACACATGATATCATAGCTAGTACTTGATGAAGTGGTTTAACTTATTACAAGAGAAAAAAAAATTAATTAAATTTTTTATCCTTTATTTTACTTAAATTTTTGTTTTTTATTTTTAATTCTTAAAAATTTCCTGTAACTATTTTTTTGTCCTCTATTTAACTTTTTCCTTAAATGAATGAATGAGTATTATTTAATGACAGTTTCTCATGGTTAAAAAATTTATTTTAACAGCTATAATATGTTACTGATTTAATTATTTAACAAAAAAAACTAAAAGCATTGACAAAATTTTTTTGAAGAACTAAAAATAGAAAAAATAAATTTAATGAACTAAATATAGAAACTTAAATAAAATGAAGATAAAAACTTAATTAATCTAAAAGAAAAACATACAGCTTCAATTACAATTTTTTTTTCACTGTACAGAATTATAATCTCACTAAACCCACCTCAAATACAATTGTCACCTTAATTGTTCATACATCAATGTCCCATTATTATACAAAAAAATTCCACGGACTTTTTATTATCACCATCCAATTTTCTCTATCTTTTCTCCCCTTTCAAGATCAGCATCAACAATTGATCAACTCCTAGTAGCTTTACTGTTACTGATATTATTTAGCTCATCTACGTGAAAAGAATTGGAGCTTTCATATGTCAATAACATAAATGAACACTTATGATTAAAACTAAATCAAGATGTGTGCAAAGTACAAACAAATTCAAATACCATCCATCTGTGAGACTGTAACATCAAAGAACAATTGATTAGTCTAAAAGGCTTCATTTTTCAGTAGTGATTCAAGAAGCACAAACCAAACAAAGAACTTGTAATTTATCTAAACGGAACCTAAGAATAAAGTTCTTCAATTAGTTATATATATTCCATTGAAAAATGCTTATTCTTGTTGTCAAGAACCATATTCTTAATTCTATCCTTTATCTACCTCTTTGGCAGCTGGAGATTAGTACAGAATTAAGTAGAGTTAATCTTCATCCTTACCTTAACCATTGTTCATAAATTCTCTCTCTTTATGTGTGTATGGTTATAATTAAGTTATCCCTTTAGCAACCACGAAAATGACATCTAACTAAATCATGAAATTGTGATGTGTAAGAGAAATATTAGTAATGCACTCTCAGCCCAAGGCATATATACTTTTTTAACACACTATTTGGTAGAAATTTACATGAGACCACACTAAATTGGAAGCAGATCCTGCTGAATAAGAAGCACAACCACGTGAATTTCACATCAAAGAAATGCGCTATTTTGTTTCACAACTTGGCAACAGAATGTCAATTATATCAAAAGATTCCATTAAACAAGACAACAAGTGTTGTTGGAGACATAAATGTGATGATCGGTAAGGAAAAGATTGAAATGAGGAAATTCATATTTAAAGGGAGAACTTACTTACATCAAGAATTAAAATTACTTGTACCAATCTTTAGAGCTATGAATCTGCGTTACCTACTTTTATGTTATTTTAATCCAAACGCATAAAAGGGATCTTGATCTCATAGATAGGTGTATTCAACATATAACATACCAACTGTCATGTAAGATTAAAAACTGGTCTTTGCAGAGACTAAAACTAAACTACAAAAATGGAAAAAAAAAAAAAAAAAGAAGGTATATTTCCAAATGAGTTTGATATTAAGTTTGGATTTAGCCCTTCAAAAGAGAGAAAAATGTTTAAAGTGGGGAAAACGAGGACTTCAAGTTGAATTTTGGTCCTTGAGAACACCTGTAAAGTAAGAAAATGACATAGATTTGCCAAGAGACTATATTTGATTTCTTCCTAAAAAATTGTAACAACTGAGATAAGTGAGCCTTTTTGGTCATGAAAAGTGCTACCAACTTTCTCACACATAAACTCCAATAATTCTCTTTGCTTACAATAATTATCAACTACAATCCTGTGAATTAGCTCGTTGGACCTGCAGTTGTATGTGCTCATCTACTTCTGCAGAATAATCCCTTCCCCCATGACAGAAAAGTATTATCTCTAGTTAAAGATATTTTTATTAAAAAAAAATTGAAAGCAAAGATATTTTTTCATTTCCAATAAAATATAATCTGTGTAAAAATAATAGTTTTTTAGAATTTTAAAGTATTTTTTTTCAACTATAACTATTTTTTTTACTGCGAGTGGTTGAAAAGGTGAGAATTTTAAGAATGATCTTTGAGAATGATAGTTAATCTTAAAACTTGGGAGTATTCTTGTAGACATAAACTTAATAGTTAATATTCTAATATTTTATTTTGTTTACAAACATAATATAACACTCTTTATTCTAGGATAAAAATGTGTCCTTAGTTCTATTCCGAGGCTAATTAGTTAATTTGTCACTCTGGTCTCAAGCAATCATGCAGTGGAAGAGTTCTTAATCTTCAGGGTTGTCATGACAATTTTCTCATGTAACTTACACACCTTTACTGTAACTTTATATACAAGCAGAGTTGTAGGATATATGACATAATTGGCATGTCCTAGAACATGCAAACTGTAATGGATGTAGGAGAATTATTGGCCAGGTTGAAACTGATTCCAAAAGTGTATGTGAATGGATGCCTAGTAACTTATCCATTTGCCAAGTTAGTTGGAGACATCAACAACAAAGCAAGATATTTGAGAAGAAAATTTATTCAGTGTTAATCTTTGTATATAGATGTATTTTGGGTCTCTATTTCCCTGCCAAAAAGTAATGTGGGCTAAGAGGCTTTTGCTTTTGGGGCTGAGCCCGTTAGTAAGTTTAGTATCAGGTTTATTTTTTTATTTTTTATTTTTTTTCATTTTCCATCTCATTTCTTAATATCATACTTCAATGTTTTTTTCTTTTAAAATCGCAGTCCCCTAGTTTCATTCTACAATCTCTCCCTTTTACATTACATTTGCTCTTAACATTAGGCTCTTTAAGGTGATTTTCAGTAACAATTTTTTTTTTTTAAAATGTTAGTCTCTTTTCCAAATGTTTATCTTAATCTTTTCTTAACTTATCAGGTTAGTTTTTTTTTTTTTTTAATCTCTTAATCCATCTTCCACTTCAACCATCTACGTAAATTTTCTTTTACCAAGTGTATTAACTTGAAAAATGTTTATACGAACTCAATTCAACACAATAATTTAAAATTATAATTAGAATAAAAAGAAATAGATCTTTAAGATAAAAAAAAATATAATTATAAATTCTTTTTATTTTTTAACATGAAATATTTTAACTTCAATCTTTTAAAAAAATAAATAAATAAAAGAGGATGATTCAATCTCAAACTCATAACACACAGCACAATAACTAATGTGTATAGTTAGCTTCTAGTAAATTTATCTCTTTAATGAATAAAGTAGCTAAACTAAAGTTTCAATTAATTCCTACTCATATACGTGCTAGAAAATTAAGAACATCCAAATAAAATGTCTTTTTTGTTAATAAGATAATCTTTTAAAACTTTATTTAATCAATATTTTAAAAAGTTTTTTTTTACAGAACATTAAATAAACAGTGAAATGGAAAAGAAAAAAATTTGGATCCGTTACACATGTTGATTTTTAGAATATTCTTTCTATAATTTTGCTACCAAAGACATAGTTTGACTCAACTGCATATAAAGAGATAAAAAATAATTGATGTAAGAGATTGAAAGAGGACATTACTCAAATGGTTAGAGAATGATACTAAGGGGATACTTAAAAATAAAATATCAATTATTGAAAAAGTGGATTAACATGAGACTAATATGCATGTTTGGAAAGAAGATTGGTCTTGACGGTTAGAGGAGAACAGGCATGAAATAAGAAAGTGAGTCGTGGCAGAGACAGTGTGAAATAAGGGTGAATGTCATTTTGATAGAAAGAAAATCACATAAACAATACAAAGAAATAATGTGAAATAAGGAGGAATAGCATTTTGATGGAAAATAAAAAATATAAATAATACAAAGAATAAGATGGAAAATTATAAAAGGATATATTAATAATCAAATATAAAAAATTAAATTATATATGTGTAGTCAAAAGCTAAATAGAAAAATACCTAGAATTACAGCTAATTAATAAAAATGGATTGGTTACAGAAATTAAATCTATAACTACATCTAGTTAAAAACTTATTACTTGTTGTGTTCTCACGTGTGGCACCTTCTGTTTTCTCGTTAAAAAGTAAATCCCGCCAGTTACAAATTTAATTTTTGTACTCTGCCCACTTTTATCAATTAGCTTCACAAGACAAATAAACCAGCCTGCCCAAGACAAAGCCCATCCTGCAGACAAAGATAAAAAATAGTACAAAAATAAATAAATACAGGTTATCTTAACAAATAAAAAATAATTATTTTCTTTTATTTTTAAAAGAGAAAAGAAAAAATGATGAATTACTTAACTGACAAGCAAAAAATAATTTAAAGATATAACATGTAAAATTAAAAATAACGAGTAAAAAAAATCAATTAGGATTAAAAAAGCAAATAAAAGGCCAAGAAAAATCTTGAGTGGTCATTTTTATTTAATCCACTGTTTGTTACTACATGTTATTAATAGAAAAAATATATAACAAATTAAAAAATATTCTATGACCCTGCAATTAAATTTAAACAACCATACTGTGTCACAGCGTATACTGAGTGATAACGTATATGTGATAACTTCAATTTAAATTTATTTTGAAAAATAAAATTATCTTTATTTCATGTAAAATTGATTTCACATTTATTTGATAGATGTAAGTGGATTTAAATTCTTTATTGTACTAAGAGATGTGTTAGAAAAAATTTCTCTTATTAAATCAAAATTAATATTTTTAAATTTTCATTTCCTCTGTAAATAAAATTTATTTATTAGTTTTAAGAGTAAATAAATATTTCTTAAGTTATTAATAATTAAAAAATTAATTACAAGGTGATTATTTTAAATAGATGTATCAAAATTTCCTACTTTTCTTAATGCATATTTAGACTCACAAATTCAAGGTTTTTACTTCTTTTTATGTTAAAAAAAAAAACTAAAAGAAGATTCCTAACATTTTTTAAATATGCAAAATACATGGTTGTAATTGATACAATTAAAGATTTTATCACTTTCTAGTGCCAAGAAATCTAACAATCAAATTTGAATTCGTCAAAATAAGACAATAGTAATGAATAGACTAGATGTGAAAGATTATAGCTAAACAATTAGGTTATTGAATTTTCAGTTTTGGGGAGGTTCATTTGCGTGCAAGTTTCTTCTATGTTGATGCAATTATTATTAATAGACATAGCCATTGTTTTCTGCTCTATCTTACAAGACAAAGTAGAGTCTTGCTCTTAGTTTCTCTCCAACTTCTATTATCATGCTTCATCTTTAATTTCATGGTAGAATGTTTCACATGCACTCTTGTGCCATTGATCACAACACCATCCATTTCTTTCTTTAGGGGTGATTTTTTATTTTGAAATTTGAAAAATCAAATTAAGGTAAAAGTTTTTACATTTTTATTTGAATTTTTAAAAATTATTGTAAACTAGGAATATATAAAATATTTAATTTCAATCTATTTTATCTTTCTCCCTTTTAAATTCAATGACTAAAAATATATTAAATGACAAGAATAATAATATAATAAATTCTATTTTATTATTGAAAAAAATATTTATGTATTGATAGTATAAAACAAATTAAGACTCATCAACTTATCAGTTTACTGTCTTTCTGAGTAAATTTTTTATAAACTTTATTTAATTTGTGGTTCGATAATGGTGTAAAATGTTCTGAGTAGTATTTAAACTTTTTATTATTTTAGATATTAGATAAAAATTAATTTAAAATTAAATAATAAAAACCATTCAATTTTATTTTATTTTAATTTATTTTTAAAATAACATAATAAAAAAAATTATTCAAACTGCTCAAACCTTCTAGTTTCTACTCTAATGGGTAATCTTTCCTTCATTTTCAGTAGGACTGTACGAGCTTCTCCTTTTTAAGGAATATTTGAATTATTTTTACTACTTTTGTTTTGTTATTTCAATTTTAGTTAAAATTAATTTGATAAGTCATTTTCTCCAATTTTTTTGACCGTCTTTGATAAAAAAATAAATAAATAAAGAAGACAAAATATGCTGTCTAAGCCTCACTATCAAAGACCTAATTTTTTTTTATCAAATCATTCACGGAATGGAATAGGAGTTACGAGTTTTAAGAGATCACGGATTTATAGCACAAAATAATTTAAGTTCAAACTTAATCTCAGAGTCAAAAAGTAAAGGGTACATATCCCAGTTGTGTACAATTGACAAAAATGTGAAATTTTAAAAAATTAAAAAGTCCGTAATAATTATCATAAAAATTCAACTATATAATATGATAGATTATGACAAGATCATAAGATAAAATTATTCTATTTTGATAGTATTTTTTTTTAAAATATAAATAAATTTAAATATACAATTCATGAATTCCGTAGATCATGTATTGTTTAGATTGAAACTAATTTTTAAGTAAACTGGAATATTTTTTATTTTAAAAATATCTTAAAGTAATTCATCTTTATTAACATATGGGGTATACAATAAATATAATTAAGGGTAATTTAAAAAATGTAATTTAATTTTAATATAAACTAAGAAAATTAAATATATTAATCCTTTTTTAATTAGAAATTAGATATTTTCATTATATATTAGTTCAGAGTTGTTACTGCCATGTTAGTTTGGTTCAAACTTCAATGAAATAAATGACTAACTAAATTAATTAAGAGTATTGAATTAATTAGTTTGATTCAGGGTTGGTGTGTTTTCATTGAATTGGGTAGATTCTTACTAATTTCCATTTTACTATTTTAGTGTGAAGCTTGTGCAAGAAAGTATGCTACAAATTATAAAGTTGTTCCATTTTAAGTTGTCCTTAGGTTGGAACATAGGAAAAAAACATTTGATGAGTGGAGAAGAGAGTCTAAAGTTATAATAATAACAGTAATATGACAAGTGACAGCTTTATTTTTGTTGCTGACAGAAAATGACGTGTACACGAATAGACACTAACAGCAAGTTATTAAGAAAAGAAAAAAAAGAAAAAAAAAAAAATCTGTTTTGTACTATGCTAAGTTGCAGGCAAGGGGAAAGAGTAAAACATTATAAGTGCAGTGTGTCGTGTTTGTTGCTTTAGGTTCTGTTTATGAAACTAAATTTCTGAAACCTAATTTTAAGCTTCAGCAGTAACAGTATATATAATATGGATTCGGTGCTTGTTGGATCTTTTCCTAGAGCTTCTTCTTCACTTTCCACTGGTATATTTACTTCTTCTGTCAAACCCTCTTTCTCTCTATGTATGTACAATTTCTTGATCTGTTTTCTGAGACATTAGTGCAAAATTATTTGCTTGTTGATTAACACTAGCAACTATTGGTAGTGGCAGGTCGAAATGTCTGGAAGACTAAATATTCAACCAACATTTACCATACAGGTATGTCTGTCTCACAATGTCTTTTTCTTTTAATCTTATTATTGTTGTTGTTGTTATTATTAATATTATTGTTATTATTAGGAATGTAACAGTAGTAGTAATAGGAGAATAAATCACACCAGCACACTGAAATTTCGTCCAATTTCATTGATACCCCTCCCCTATTTCTCCCTGCACTTACTTGTTGGTTGTTTGAAATACATTTTACATTACAATTGACATTTCATGTTACTGAAGAAACATGTTACAGCATGTACCCATATAAGGGGATTGTGGTATAGTTTAAGAAAGTAAAGGGTCTGCAATCTTGAGAATCCTCTGGATATAGTTTGCTATTATTATTTTTTTCTTTGAATTTTGAATATGGTAAATCTTATATGCACTTTCTTAGGTGCTTTAGGTATTGTTCTCTGATCAGAATATTACATGAGTAATCCATGTAATGAAAGTTTGTAAGGTTTGGATATGTTACTAAGGTAAAATTTCAATTCTGATTAGAGAACAGTGTCAAAATCACCTAAGGAATTGTGTAAGTTTACCTTTGGGATATGGATAGTCAGAATGTCGGATACCATTTGTAGATGGAGCAACATAACTAATTATGTCCTCCTTATTACATTAAATTTACCCTTGGAAGTATCTGACATTTATATGGAAATGATAAGTTGTAGCCTGACTTTGGAATCTTGATGGTTGCTAGAAGTATGAGTGAATAAAATCTCTCCCTCTAAGCTGATATATAGGTTATGGGAAAAGCATTTGTGAATATAGAACTATGCAGTTTTGATTATCCAGGGCATTATGATATCTATTGGTAATGATTATTGAACATGCTCTGGAATATTAATTGTGCCGTAGCAACATTTTTAGTGCTTCCACTGAGAAGCGAGCATTGGTGAGAGTAGTATATGTCTTGGTAGAGTTACAAAAAACTTGTGTCTTTTCCAGAAGTATGGACACCAATTATAAAACCCTCCTTGTATATGTTTTTCCTTACCTCTGATTCATTCTAAAACAAGAAATTATTTCTATATTTATGCGTGGTCTTTGATATCAACATCCAACATTTGGTGCCTAGGTTCTTCTGTGCCAAAAGCTTCATGGCACATATTGAAAATCCAAAAAGAATATAATTTTTTGAGGTTTCGGCAGCCAAGTTTGAACCATCATTACAAAGGCATTGAGGGACGGTATACATGTAAAAAATCTAATATAAAATTCGTTGTGAAAGCGACCTCTGAAAAATCTTTTGAGTCTGAATCTCAAGCTTTTGATCCAAAAAGCATTTTGGACTCTGTCAAAAATTCCTTGGATGCTTTCTACAGGTTTTCCAGGCCTCACACAGTTATTGGCACAGTAAGTTCAACCTTCTTCAGAATTACTCTTCTACAACTAATCCTCAAATACTTAATGCAATTTATTTGCATGAATCACTTTTTTTGATATTGTAATATTCTGAGGTTTTCAGATGGCTCTCTTTATCTGTGTTTGGGCAGGCATTAAGCATAATTTCTGTGTCTCTCCTTGCTGTGGAGAAGACATCGGATATATCTCCTCTATTTTTTACTGGGGTGATGGAGGTGAGACCCCAAATATAATGCTTCTCTTGAAATAGCCAGTTGCTCCCCCCCCCCCAGACTTCATCAATGCTTTCTGACCTTTTCTTTTTTTCTTTTATGTTTCAGGCTGTGGTTGCTGCCTTGTTTATGAATATTTATATTGTTGGATTGAATCAATTGTCTGATGTTGAAATAGACAAGGTATGGAACTTATCAATAGAGATAAACTATCTGTATATATATGATAGTGAAAGAGTTGTTGCCTGGCTTATCTAAATTTGGAGATTTTTAGACTTACAGACTAGGTGCATACAAGAGTCTCTGTGCTCACATGCACAATTTGAGCAGTTTATATGATTTTTACCATTGAAATCACACTTGTATTTTTTTTTAAGCTTCTCGGTTTGTTGTAGCCTTGGATGTGGTAAAAGGCATGCAACCTTTTACAGCTTTAAATTTTTCAGGGCAACTACCATATGGGTTGTCTTATTATTGATCCATGCTATGTACTTTGTTGCAGATAAACAAGCCGTATCTTCCATTGGCATCTGGGGAATATTCCTTTGGAACTGGTGTCACTATTGTTGCATCTTTTTCGATTCTGGTACCTTATGGATTCATTCCCCCTATTACCAATGATATTTTTCAAGACAAGATTTACTTACAATGTGGAAGATGCTTATTGCTTTTGTTCTTTTTCTACAGAGTTTTTGGCTTGGCTGGATTGTAGGTTCATGGCCATTATTTTGGGCTCTTTTCGTCAGTTTTATCCTAGGGACTGCTTATTCAATCAACGTAAGTTATTTTGGATTGTGTTTAAACTTCCTTTCTCCCCTCATATTATTAAAAGCATGGTTATGATATGTCTTAATTAAATCTACCTAAGTGGTATGGTGCCTGTTCTCAGTTTTGTGTGGTACTTGCATTGTCAAATTTCATGGCAATAAATGTCAAATAATATCCATTTCTTTTGTTTTATTTACATTTTGGGAGAAAAGTGTGTACACTGAAGGTGGGATTTAAGAGTTGAAATATTGGTACACAGATTTATATTTTAACAATAGCAATTCATCGAATGGTAAATTCTTAATAGATTAAGAGGACAATGATTGTGCTATCTGACATTGATTTTGTACTATCTGCTATTCACTTTACATTAACCTATGTTCAATCCTGCAGAACACAATATCATATGTTTAATGACAAAAAGAAAGATTCATTTTGGAAAATTATTAGGTGACAGCATCACTTTTACAAATTTGTTTTTTTTTTTTGACAATTTTTAAGGTGCCTATGTTGAGATGGAAGAGGTTTGCAGTGCTTGCAGCAATGTGCATTCTAGCTGTTCGGGCAGTAATAGTTCAACTTGCATTTTTCCTACACATGCAGGTTTTGTCCTATAGCTATTTGTTCTTTTTGAAAACTTCTAGTTTTAGATAGGCATGGATTAATTTTGATATACTGGATGGCAATAACAAGTGCGTTTTAACAATTATAATGTTGGCAGTATGGTATTTGATTAGTATGTCGTGACTTCCGATCCAATAAATCTATATTCCAAGGAAGTTTGATGTTTTTTTGTTTGGTTGCTAATTCATGTAACTCTGTCCAGACTCATGTGTACAAGAGGCCACCTGTCTTTTCAAGACCATTGATTTTTGCTACTGCATTCATGAGCTTCTTCTCTGTAGTTATAGCACTGTTTAAGGTAAAGACTTATAACTTCTTATAGTATATGTTTGTTTTCACCATCAATTTTTTGGTTCTGTATTTGTACTTATATAAAATATTGGGTTTGCTATAGGATATACCTGACATTGAAGGAGATAAAATATTTGGCATCAACTCGTTTTCAGTACGTTTAGGTCAGAAGCGGGTAAGTTCTTCAAATGCATCATCTTAGCAGAAATGGTTGTGCCCTCCTGTATCCTTTGGTTGCTGCTAACTACTCTTTGATAGGTATTCTGGATTTGTGTTACCCTTCTTGAAATAGCTTATGGAGTGGCCCTCCTGATGGGAGCTGCATCTCCATTTCTCTGGAGCAAACTTGTCACGGTATTATGCTTATTAGTCACGGAAACCTGTCTATGTTGCTTATTCCAACTTTTTAATCTTGATATGTTAGTGTCAAAGGAAAAAACTAAAAATTTGTCTTTATAGGAGACATTGTTTCAGAAGAAAGCTTAGGTTTATTATTGTTCAGATTGATACCAAGTGAATGTAAACTTGTTTAATCTTTTTTGCAATGTTTGAAATTTGTTCTCTGTCAATGTGTTAGGGTCTCGGACATACTGTTCTGGCGTACATTCTCTGGTATCATGCCAAATCTGTAGATTTGAAAAGCAAAGCTTCGATAACATCCTTCTATATGTTTATTTGGAAGGTAATTTCCAACCTTAAAGACTGTTTATCAATTTGAGGAGCTCATTATCAATAAAGAAATGGGCAAATAGCTGTGTCTCTTTAATGGTTGTTTGATTTGTAATGTCTTCCAAATTCCAATTGAAGTACATAACACCAGGGTACATTAGCTACTGTGAAATTATTTTTTGGAACATGAATTTCTATGACTCTAAGTTGTGAACTTAGTCATAATATCCGTCGAATTTTATCTTCTGGCGAAAATTCATTTTTGTTCAAAGCACATGACAATAGAAAATAAATTATTCCCATTTTATTTTAATTTTTTTTTCTCTATCTTGTACTGATATCATGTTTCTCATTGCAGCTATTTTACGCAGAATACTTGCTCATTCCTTTTGTTAGATGAGTATGCAGCAGCATTGTTGACTCCATAATGACTTCATAATTAGTTTTGTTTAAATGGTGCTGCCTTTGTCACAAGCAAGCTTTTAAGTCACTAAATTAGTTGTAAGTTTTTAATTGCAATTGTAAATGAGGAATTATTTCTTTTGGGGTGGATTTTTTATTACTTCTTTGCTTCCAGTAGTTTCTCTAATGCTTTTTTATTCTACCTAGTTATTAGAAAAACTAACAGACTCATGCTTCAAGCATTATCATACTTTTTATTATACTGTCATTTTTAACAAAAGATGTGTTTGGAATAATTTTAGGGTTTAATTTCTACTTATCTAGTGCTAAATATTTTATTCTATCAATCAATTAGAATCAATACATCGGTATAACTTTTAAAGTAGTTATTAAACATTAGCAAATTTATCATATATGATAATTTATGATTGGACGATAATGTAAAAATTATTTATATTGTTAACCGACATATTAATTATTCATGAATATGTACTTTATACATGAGGGTTATTATTTAATCGGTAATTTATCGTAAGTCATGACAAGTTCCAGGGAACATAATAAGAAAAGAAAACTCATGCAAGAAGGTTGAAACTTTGGAATAAGCAATCCAGAATTTGAGAATACATTAAAAGGGTATAGGCTGAACCACGAAGGGTAGCCTGGGCTTGGCCCAGACATTTCCAAAGCCTTTTGGGCCTAGCTAGCCCAGATTATGGACATCATGATTGGGTTCAATTGCATAGAGGTTTTAGACTTCCAGTGTAATACTTTTGTTTGGTAAAGTTGCTATGTATAGACATAAAAAATATAAGTTGATGAAAGCAGAGTGATTTGTCACCAATCAACATGGTCCATGATGTATAACATCATAATGTGGATGAAGAAAGCTCTTCATTTTGGGACCCATAAAGGCAAATATTAATCAGGGTACTCATTGAAAGGTTGGTTCAAAAAAGAATAAATAAATAATTGTGCATGCCTATCTGTGTTCATGAACAAAATGGTAATTGATCATAAGGTTAGTGGTTTCATATTTATCTTTTTTTTATTATTTT
This sequence comes from Hylodesmum podocarpum, assembly GCA_026586105.1. Classification (NCBI taxonomy): domain Eukaryota; kingdom Viridiplantae; phylum Streptophyta; class Magnoliopsida; order Fabales; family Fabaceae; genus Hylodesmum; species Hylodesmum podocarpum. Next base: position 4,885,467 of record JALJEV010000650.1, on the reverse strand, counting down.
GATTTGTAAGTTGTGAGTTTGGTCAGTAATTTGCTTCTGCATGATTTTCATGAGGGCCAAAGAGCTAAAGAATTTATTTAATTAGCCGTCTTTAGTTTTTGACAAAATCTGTGGAATGTGGCAATTCTAGCAAGAAGTTGGAAACTAAAAGTTATTAAGGTGGTAGTTAATTGAATAAACAAAATTAAATTTTGATAAGTGTTAGACATAAAACGACATAACGTGATATATTTGGTTAGTTAGTCATAATGACTTGAGATTTGGTAATTATATGATATATATTTTCAATAATTATGACTTTTGATTTTTGATTTATTTTAAATAGTTCATCATCTTAAAAAATAGAATAATGTTTTTTAAGTTTATTTTAATTCATAAATACTTTTATTAAATGAAATGAGATGATATGATGAGTTTTTATTATAATTTTGACGATTTTATATTATAAACATGATATTTGATGAGTGAAAGAGCGTTAAGGGGTTTTTTTCTTAAAAAAAAAGGATAAATTTTAAGAAAATGATAGAAGTGAAAAAAAAAAAAATATAAGCTCAACCACTATATAAACTATAAAGTATCATATCAAAATACACATCAAACTAGTCAATTAAGTATTAAAAAAAATATAGTCAATAAAGCTCTTCTACTTCTATCTTAGTTAAATAAATTTTCAAGTCAGTCAAATAACTTAAAAATGAAGTTATTTATCTTGTGTAACACTTTTTACATGATGAGTTCGTGGAAAACCATATTATTTTTTTAATCCATCGAAAAGGCATATTAAAAAACTATTGATTTGTTATTCTATTTTTTTTGCAACAATCAATCAATGAAATGTATCTTAGCCTTAGCTTATGGCAAGTTATGTGGGCATTCTTTATTTCCTTTCTTTCCTTTCCGTTTGATGCTACAAAAAAGCCAACCTGTTATGTCATTGTACGTAGATGGAGTTTTAATCATATACCATTTGCCGCATTACCCCAATAATATTTCCTAGGCTTCAAAATCTCATGGACCCCAATATCTATAATATTATTGATGGCTAACTGTTCTTCAATGGATTCATCACATGAGTTATGTAGCAATGATTTTTCATTTGGTGGGGGCTAGGGTAGTGGAATATCTATATGGCATTCTAGGACAAGAAAGAAAATAGGCCACATGAAAAAGTGTATCCTATATGCATCTCACTTTCCCCCAAATTTACAAAGTCGTATCTAGTAATACAACATACATCAACGATCTTCAATAAATTCATTCCCTTTTCTTTTTATCCTCAATTTTTTTTCCTATATTCTAAAGTATACATAAATAATGTGTAGTTCTATATATGAATTGGAATCATCCAAAATGAAAAGTGGGTAATGAAATGACTCCAAAAGATCATAGGCAGACATAAATGAGTGTGCACACAATTACAAGAAATTCCTATTGGATGTGCTTTGCCTTTTGGCGGCAATAACTCCCCCTTGGCTTTGCTTTCTCTTTATACTTTTATTTTTTATGGGGTATAGGCTCCTAAGTTAGGTTTGCAACACCATATATGGACAACTAATTAGGTCCAACAAAGGTATAAAAATATAACAAAGTACATTGACTTAGATGAATCCACCAAGTGCATATATAACTTAAGAGTTAAGAGCATATATATCGAATTATGGATTTATGCAAGGCATAAGTAAAAGGAAAACACACCATTTTGTGTGTTCTCCACAAGTGGGGCAACCCTTGTGTGGCCTCTCACGTATCCAATGGGTAATTGCGAGTAATCTGAGGAGGTGGGTGAAAATGGAATTAGAAGAGATTCAAAGGACACCCACTTTTCATTTTGGTAAAAATGGTCCTGAACATGGGGGTACACATGATTGGACTTGGACCAAGAAAGTCACCATGCCTTTGAAAGTTACAGCAAAAAATCACAGTGCAAATAAAACGTATGTAAAAGAATTAGTGGCTATCACCAAAACAATCCCTCAAAATCGTACGGAATAAAAGAAACCTGAGACTATTTTTGTGTGTATTAATATTAATCTTGTTTACAGTACACGACTCTTAATCTGAGATTAATTTTTTAATTATTATCTGTCACACTTTGTATAATAATTTGATTGTCTAGAGTGAGATAATTGCTATATTAACAATAAAACATGGTACGTAATTATTAAGACAAAAGTAATTTTCTAAAACGAGTTTTTTCATACAAATTTGTGATAAGGGCACCTTCTCACACTCCACATGGGTATGTATTTTGGGAAATGAGTTGATTTCTTTAAAGAAAAATATTTAAAAGACAACTGGAATATACAGACAATCAGTTATAAAATATAAAAGAAGAGAAATATGTATATGTATAAAATGTGAAAAAAGACACATATATATATTATATGAGTGAATTGAATAATTAATTACATATTACAGTTCACTGCAAAATAAAATTATTCTTTAAATCAGTGGTACGAGAACATAAGAAAGAGACAAAATTATAAAGTGTAGTTATTCTTAATGCCCTTACTTAATGTCACAAGCTAGTATTACCTGATCTCCTTTATTAAAAAAATCTGCAATTTTTGTTGCTTAAAATTTTATTGTTAGATACATTTTGATAAGTTAACCAGAAATTCACAAACATACAGATGATACTAGTCTATATAAAATGATATATCTCTGCTATCAATTACAACTTGAGCAAAAAAGTAAAAGAATAATTCTATACCCAACTATAATATATTCTTAGTGATTCTTCTACTTGCTAAATATAGATAATATTTAATTTTTTATAATATATTTAATCTTTCTATAATATATAGTGAATGATTTAAAACATTACCCAAAGTGAATTTCTTGTGAGATACGTAGGCATTCATAATGGCATGTCTCCCCACATGCTTACATGTTAGTGTATGAAGCAATCCAGTTCATGTATTTAAGTGTTTAAACACTACAATTGGGGCATTATTTCATGCGCGAGTCTCGGAGATTTATAACAAGGGTCAATTTGTCTCTCACAAATTTATTACTCGTCTGCTGCTACTACTACAAGCTTATTCTATTTTTCCAACATGGTTTTGCGTTACTGAGTCTCAAATTAATCACTCACTTCAATGGCTTGACTCAAATGTAACGAAGCACATGATTAGCTATTTCGATAGAATAAAGATACATACATAGCCGACCAAAACAAGTAAGCTTGAGTTTGACACAATTATTAGCCAATTATATGTGTACATGTACATGGACCTCTATCATTACATTTTTTTATGGTCACTTCGCTGTAATTTGTCATACATTATTAGCTTCAGCCATGTTGGAATGGAACTAATCATTGACATCATTGATCAGCTTTGGAGGGTGATAAGATAATATTGGTCTAGGACTCTAGGTGTGCAAATGAATTGAATCGTGTTTGTTTTGTTTATGGTAAATATTTGAGTCAATTCGTACCCATTAATTTAATTTTAAACCTAATCAAAGAAAACCAGTCAAGATTAGGATATTCATAGAAAAAAATAAAATTTGTAACGTAGATTAGTTTTATACGGTTCGTTGAAATCCTCTGTTTTGGACCACCATTAGGATGCTGAGATTATCATTTTGACTAGTAAGCCTTAAGAGACAAAAAAGAAAAGAGAGAAACGATGTAACTGCCTAAGATATAGTTGAATAAAAAAATGGGTTGGTGAATGAATAAAACGTTATTATTTAAAAGAAAAAGAATACATAGCACGTGAGCATCAAACTAAGGTCCCCAAATCGAAACGTTATCTGTGTAGAAACTGCAATACATTTGCAAAACACCTGTGTGAGACTTTCGTTGTGAAAACCCCTCTTAGACTCTTACATGTTAAAAAGGGGAAAAAAAAACTATTTGTCGTTTCATTGATGAGAATTTCACACATAGGCTATATTTAAAAAATCGATTAAAAAATATGAGTAAGGTAAAAATAATTTTTTTAACTGGTCATAATTTTTTTAGTTTATGCTTATTTTATTTATTAAATTTATATTAAAATATGTATAATATTTTTAACTAACATCCAATAATTCACGGAAGAAAAATAAACGCTTGATAGTGAAATATGAAAGCGGAGCAGGTAATCCTAGCTAATCGTCAAGTACCCTTCTTGTTATGCTAATCTTATAAATATTTGTCCTTCTGTTATGTTTGATATTACAAACAGAACCATATAAGAATTTTCAACAACTTAATTACAATTCTCTCAATTTTATTTTTTTTATGATTTATTTGAATTCTTTCTTACGCTACGTATTTTTGTAAATATTAATTTAAGTCAAGGTATGAAAATAATTCATGGTATATGTATAAGTTACTCGTAACTTATTTTTAATAAAATTTCAATGAAAATTTTATAAAAATAGCTTATAACTAATATAAATTAAGAACAACTTAATCTTATTTTCTCTTTAGTTACAGAGACAAATATATATATATATATATATATATATATATATATATATAAGTACATGTAACAAATATTTAATCTAACATAGTATCATTGGCAGTAGAGATATGTTTCTTTAGTCTGATAGATATTTTATGGAGGGAGATGTTAGAAAAATCTCACATCAATTACATTAATTTTCTAAGTCTAATTTAAATATTTATTAAACATCTTCATATCATGCCATTTGATTTAATCAAGTTTAAATTTAAAATGATTAAACAATTAAATATACATACTCTGTGTTATTTATTTTTATTTTTTATAAAAAGTTCAATTTACTGTGAATATTGCGGCTTTCAATAGAAAAAAAATGCAGCAATATAGTATTTTACAATTCACATGATAGTTATGAAACGATTTCTTTGATATTATATATAAAGTTATCAACTACTTACCCTATTTTCCGCGCATTTCTCTCTTGTTTCAAAAGTGGAGGAGGAAAAAGTAAGAAAAAATCGTAGACTAAATGGTAAGCACTTGTGTTCTAATCTATGTCATTCCGGAAACTAAAAGTATGATTTAGAAATACACGTGTAACTAATAACTCATTTCTCACATAAATTATACTTGGACAATGCAGTCAACAACAAGAACCTTTTTATCAATAAGAAAATTCAATTTGACATTGTTAAACTCGTTTCTTAATAAAATTAAACAACTATTAATATAGTATTAAACATGATACAATTATGTTGGATTTGGACCAATCAATTTAGACAACGTATTATTTCATAAATTTTTCTCTTTTTTTTTATTGCAGTAATATTGAGTAAGTTTGACTCATTTTTGGCATGTAAATGTGAACACCTTCCAAAGGAGAATTTGAGGCTTGCGTTTGAACGGTGCAATTGAATGATCATATAGCAGTAATAATTGAGTAAAAAGGAAACCTTTTCTTCTTTTCTATGGTACTATTGGCTATTGTCAATGCCAACGTGAAGTTGAAGTTAGAAATAAATGTTTTACTTTCTATTCTACCAAACACAGACTCAAAATGGGATAAAGATAAACGAAAAAAGAAAGAAAATGGTCAGTGAAAAAAGAAAAATTCAAAGTCAGAAGAATATGAAAACATGGGCTGAATGCTTAAAGCAATTAGGATTCATGGTTTCTTTTTGTCCTTTTACATACTTTGCAATTAGAAAGGAATCAAAAAACTTAATTGCAGTGTTGTAACTTTTTTTTTTATTTTTTTATTTTATTTTTAAATTGAAGTGTTTCTATGTGTGAATGACCGATCTAACTCCCTTAATTCACATGTTTAAGAAATAGTTATCTGTGAATCATGATTGTGAATATTTTTGTTTAATTTGTTATTTTAAAATTTATTATTCAATTCTAAAAAATAAATATTATATTATTTACATATTTTATGTTGCATATTGATATAACCTAATTCACTTTAAATATAAAATAAAATAATATAAAATATCATACATCAATGGAGAATTAATTGGTTACTTTTTCTTAAAGTTTTTAATTTAAAATATTTTTTTAATAATCAATTTAACATGATTAAATGATTAAATTTTAGTAGATATTAACATAAAATGACTTTGCATTAACATAACTATCTTATATATGTGAATATGATTATTTGTATTTAAAATTTATATTTCTTTACAATAAAAAATGTAGAATAAAATTATTAATATACTAAGAAAATATAAAGCTAAGATTTTTGTTGATCGGTGGAAATAGAATATAATATTAAATTTGTAGTATTTTTATATTGAAAAATCAAAAGCTAAAAGTAAAAAAGTCTTTCCTTTGGTGAGTTAGACAATGACATGATTGGATGAAGAGAGGGTGACATACGATGGGCTTTGGCACATGTGATTCAGAATCAACAGGAAAGTCAAAGTAGCATTGGGACTATGAAAAGATGAACGTTGGAGATGTGATGACGTGGCATGAGAAGTTATAGTCTACGCCTACCTTGTCACGTGGTATTGGAGTAACTTAAACTGATGAGTTTTGAAAGAGAGGACCAGCAGAGTTTATTGAATTTTATTTGTGCGCTGTGGGGCCACACACCATCCATTATTTATATTTGTTCATTAACAAATCTTCGGTATTTTTAAGGGTTTTTGAGTGATCTGAGTCCGAAAATAAATTAGGGGTCCGAAAATACATTTTTATGTATAATAACGATGATAAAATCTGAATAGACTGATTCTAGTAAATATTTTTAATAAAAATGTATTGGTAACATCTTTGAATTTTTTTTTATTTGTAATTATTTAGCTATTATTTTTAAAATATTAATTATTATTTATCTTTCGATATTATTAAGCCTTTTAATTTATTACTGAATATATTTTCTCAAAAACTTAGTATCCTAAAACTTCAAAAATAATAATCAGCATTATTTTTTCAAAAATAGTTCCTGATTATAATATTGTTATCAATAAAACTAAAAATAATAGTTAATTTTGTCGATAACTTTTGAACAAATATAAGATAAGTTTTTTCTAAACTATTTGGTTAAGTCATAATCATATTTATAATAGTTGATGGCATAAAACATTATCTTCGGGAAAAATAGTTAAAAACTTAAATCTATATGTATAGTCCAGAAAATGTTTATCAATTTAACTTATGTTTCAAACTAAAACTATTCTTTCTTTATCTTTATTTAGTGTGTCAGAGTTCAAAATCACCTATTGTTTTAAGCGTTGAAAAATTATACAATGTTGAGAACTATGCATGCGGAACAATTTCAGTTTTAAATATATATTTAAAAAAAAAAGATTGCTTAAAAAAAGTAGTAGGATTATTAAACTCAAACTCAATTAGTATTTATAAATATTGTTCTTACGGAGTAGAATATTGTTTATTAAATGAGTTTTGTTCTAAATCTCAATACTTATTCATTAAAATTTTGAAACTTGAAATTAAAATTCCATCTGTCTCTTTCTCATGTTCATGTGCTCTTATTCACATTTAATAGTCAACATTCATACCTTACGTAATTAAATCTTGTTTATTCACTGTGATTGTTAATAATTCAAATATTTATTGTAACAAAATAAGGTTCCGTTTGATTTCTTAATAATTATGATATGCTATACTCTTTTGTGTAATTTATTAAATGGCCATTAATAATTTCTTTTTTACAAAATATTAGAATTTACAAAGCATAAAAATCTTATTTTTTTCTCACAGTCAAAGCATTAAAATCTAAACCAACAAAATAACACCCCTGATAATTAACTAAAAAGGAAAATAGCACATGCAAATTTTCTTACAATTTTATCGAAATTTAGAATAATTACTCTAATTATCTCTTTAAAATTAATTTATAATGGAAAATCTTTTACACAAGCATTAAACTCTGATTAAAAATATAATTTTTATAACTTAAAAAAAAGAGTCAATTAAGATTTAGGTTTTTCTTTTCAGGAACAGATATTAATTTTATAAGATCTTCGGAATATATTGATATTCTTTTATAAAGTATATTAAAGTTATACCAAGATTTAATTATATAATAAAACACGAAATCTTGTGTCCCAAAAAACCATAGTAACAATGAAGATTATTATAGGGAGTGGTTTTAAAGTCCAAGGGGCATCAGCACGGTCAACATCATAATTGTGTGGGACAAGTCATAATCGGATTCTTAATTGTGATGCCATTTTGGGGTATAAAAACAGACCAAACTGCCTCTGCTCATATTCTCACACTCTCTATATTCCCTTCTTTTGTTTTGTTGCTTCTCCCATTTTTCCACTGCAACAATCAACATAGCAATAATGTTCATAACCCTTCTTTAACACACACCCCTTTTCTTTCTTCATTCATTTCACACTCCCCTTCTTCCTTCTCTGCTCACAACCTCAACAACAAACATGGCGGCTGACAAGGCAGCCATCACCCTCGAGGAAATCAAGAATGAGACTGTTGATCTGGTATATACTCACCAACCCCACCTTCATTTGCTCATCAAAATTATGTTTTTGCTATGTCTTTTGCTGTTTTCACTGCAAATTCTTTATAAAGTTTTGTTTTTTTTTTTTTAATCCCATCTACCTCAAACTAAAACAGGGCTAAACAAAATAATTAATCAAATTTTCTCATATATAATCACATCTATTAATTAATTTATTTGACTCCATTTTCATAAATTAGGCACTTCAGATTTCTTCTATTACCCTTTCCCTTTTACTCCCAGGCAATGAGAAGTTGAGATTTCTTAAAGTTTTTTTTTTTTAACGTCAATAATAAAAATCAAATATAAGACTTCACACTCGTTACTCTAACTCACACCATTGGACCGACCGGAATTATTTGAGATTTCTTGAAAATATTCATCACAACACTTTTTTTTTTTCATCATTTCATTGGTAGGAAATATGAACAGCTTTGGTCTACCATTTTTAATCGAGACTCTTCCAATTTTTCTTTTCATATTATTTACAAAATAGTTATATACTTTTTCCTTTTTTGTTTTCGGTACACCACTCCGTACACCGTAAAATTTGGTGTACTTTACCAGGGTCAAGTTCAATGCATCTCATTGAGCATCTGCTTTCTCATTTATAACTTGAATCATCAGTTTCTCCTTGCGTTTGGTTATTTTATTTTTTAAAAAACACAATTTTTTTCTCAAAATACGTTAATGTTTGATTAAATATATGTCAATCTCCAGAAGATATTAAGGTTTTTGGGTTTAATTAAACATTTTTCTTCCCTGTCTATTTCATTGAGTAGAAAAATTAAGCAATGAAATTACAGAGAGGGTTGGAAGGATGGGTGAGGCAACATGATCCGAAAGGGACATGATATGATTCCCAAAGCAACCCGTAATTATGGGATACAGTTACGTTCTATTTTTCAATTTTCCCTTCACTTTTTCTGCTATCAAACACGTGAACTTCGGATAGTTTTTTTATTCAGTAAACGTTACGTTGCTTCAAAGCTATATCTTTATTGTTAAGTTTTTCAAATATTTTACTCTGTTATTGTTTTTTTTTTTTTAAGATGAAAAATCATTTTAAACTATTTTTTTTTTAAATGTTATAAATTTTTTGAAGAGTGAAAATTATCAGTGGATCTAATTTGTTAGAAGCAGATTAGATCTATTGCTCAACTTGCTCTATAAGTCTATTTTTTAATGTTTGTGGAGGGGTGTGTACATAATTATTATTACTATTTTCTACCCCTATTATGTATTATTATCTGTCTCTTTCCAAGTCTGCGCCGTGTTTGGCAGGGGGAATTTTAAGTACTTTTCCGTGGTACTTTCGGCTTTTAATGATTTTTTTTTTTATTTTTTATTTCTGCGCATTCAGCTCCATCTGATTAACCTTATTCACATTTATGAAATTAACGTTCCTTGGTCCTGTCACAACAGGGTCCACAGCTTTTTCACTTATTTTATTGTACAGTGCAATTTGCAATTCTTGTGTTGTTGAAAGTACAGGTTACAATTTTCAACGAGACCATTATAAAATTATACAATCTATAAATAAATGAAGATACATCATCCTCTTCTAACTTTTAACTACTGTACACTAGATAAAAATTAAAATATATATTTTTATTACAAATATAAATATCATTTTAATAGCTAGTACTTTATGACTAGATTCTCTTTAGTTAATATTTATAAGACATTTGTTTGCAATTCAGAAATCAATATGTTATAGTTACTAGTTGGACCAACCTGGTTCTGTGCATGTTCTAGTTGTAGATTAAATGTGAACAAAAAAAATTGAATGTGAATGGAGTTCACACATGAACCGGTCTGACACAAACACACCCAAGGGTGGTGTCAGTCAACGCTTTTGTGATTGCTTTGTCTGTGATGAACGTGAGCCACTCATTGTGAATTGCAGTCCCTTGTGGCGTGTTTGGCTCACATGTTTCTAGTTCACTGTTTTGCGCTGCACACTGCTCACTTGTGCAATCAAAATCAGTGTAGAATTGAAACTCAATTTTAGAAAGTAGATATCCACTTATTTGTTTTTTCTTTTTTGGAACAATCATAATTTCACTTATATTGCTGATGATCATCTAGAAGATTTCACATTAGCAATAAAATCTGGTTTTAAATATTTTGTAAAATACTACCTATTAGTCCTGCATTCATAACCTTTGACTTTTCACTTTCTACCGGTTTTGTTGTGATGATTTTTTAATTTGACTTTATCATTTTCTACCTTTGACTTTATCGTTTTCTACCTTTGACTTTAGGCTATGTTTAAAAATCATTTTGAGGTACTCCAAACTTAGTTTGAAGAGTAAATTCAAGTTGTGACATGACATGCCTGGTTACCTTTAAAAGTAATTTTTGCCTATTTGCATTTTGTCTGAGACCAAGTTTTTTTTTTTTTTTTTTTTTGCCAAACTCAGTTTACAAAATAAAAATGTTTCAAACTTAAGTTTGTAAATGGTTATCAAAACATGTACTTAGTAATTTGAAGAGGCAGAAATAGAAGTTTGAAACGCAACTTGATGCCAGTCTCAACTCCAATTCTTAAATAGAAGTTTTTGATCATTGTGAATATAGAAGAACTTAAAAGCTCTTTGTAAAGTATTTATTTACAACAAGTATCACATACCTAGGCATGAATGAATGAATAAAAAGAAGAAACAATTGCATTCATAAATCTTTGAGAAGCAAAAGCAAGCAATTGCTAAATGGCATTCAAGAAGTGACTGAATTTGCAGCATTAACTTGTTGAAGTGGGAAATGTATGTGAGGAATGTGTTAAGGACTTAATTTTTCTAATATCATTTGTTAATTCACAGGAACGTATTCCTATTGAGGAAGTGTTCCAGCAATTGAAATGTACCAGAGAAGGATTGTCCTCAGACGAAGGAGCCAATCGGCTTCAAATATTTGGGCCAAACAAGCTAGAGGAGAAAAAGGTTCCTTTCCTTCCATTATGATACATTGGCTTGAAGATTTCTATGACATAATCATTAAATGCAAATACTGATTGGTAAGAATTTTAATTATATAGGAAAGCAAATTACTCAAGTTTCTTGGGTTCATGTGGAATCCACTGTCATGGGTCATGGAAGCTGCAGCTATTATGGCAATTGCTCTTGCAAATGGATCTGGGAGGCCCCCGGATTGGCAAGATTTTGTTGGTATTGTTTGCTTGTTGCTCATCAACTCCACCATCAGTTTCATTGAAGAAAACAATGCTGGTAATGCTGCGGCCGCTCTTATGGCTGGTCTTGCTCCCAAGACAAAGGTAATAAATTGAAGTTCAATGAGAGTTCGTACATCTCATTTGTTGAATTATGAACTATAATGTCATTGTTTTACTATAAGGTTATATACCATTTTGAACTGTTTGTGCAATTAGGACTAACAAGTTTAAGCTTGTTTTAATTACTAACTCTATTTTCATTGTTACAGGTTCTCAGAGATGGTAAATGGACTGAGCAAGAAGCTGCTATTCTTGTCCCTGGAGACATCATAAGCATCAAACTAGGAGATATCATTCCTGCTGATGCTCGTCTTCTTGATGGTGATGCATTGAAGGTTGATCAATCTGCTTTGACTGGAGAGTCGCTTCCTGTGACTAAGAATCCTGGAGATGAAGTTTTCTCTGGCTCAACTTGTAAACAAGGTGAAATTGAAGCTGTTGTCATTGCAACTGGTGTCCACACATTTTTCGGGAAAGCAGCTCACCTGGTGGATAGTACTAACCAAGTTGGACATTTCCAGAAAGTGCTCACTGCAATTGGAAACTTCTGTATTTGTTCCATTGGAGTTGGTATTGTGGCCGAGCTCATAGTCATGTACCCGATTCAGCACCGCAAGTACAGAGATGGAATTGACAACCTTTTGGTCCTCTTGATTGGAGGAATTCCCATTGCTATGCCAACTGTGTTGTCTGTCACAATGGCCATTGGTTCTCACAGGCTCTCTCAGCAGGGTGCTATCACCAAGAGAATGACTGCCATCGAAGAAATGGCTGGTATGGATGTCCTTTGCAGTGACAAGACAGGTACACTCACACTTAACAAGCTGAGTGTTGACAAGAACTTGATTGAGGTCTTTGCCAAAGGCGTGGACAAGGAACATGTGATGCTTCTTGCTGCAAGGGCTTCCAGGACAGAAAACCAGGATGCTATAGATGCTGCTATTGTTGGAATGCTTGCTGATCCAAAAGAGGTATGACTTGTCTTCGGTTGCATCAGTGTATATACTTCTGTTAACAGTTAAATTAAAAAATGTTATGATGGGCTGAACAAATATTTTATGCTTTGTGTAGGCAAGGGCTGGTATAAGAGAGGTGCACTTCTTACCCTTTAATCCTGTTGACAAGAGAACTGCTCTGACTTACATTGATGCCGATGGAAATTGGCACCGGGCAAGCAAAGGTGCTCCTGAGCAGGTAACTTCATGACTCAATTTGTTCAGAACTAGTAGGATTTCTAGTTACTATGCTAATGTATTTATATGGTGAACAGATCATGGCCCTGTGTAACCTCAGGGAAGATGCAAAGAAAAAGGTCCATGGTATGATTGACAAGTTCGCTGACAGAGGGCTTCGTTCACTTGCTGTTGCTAGACAGGTTTTTGTAGCATCTTCTCGTTAAAAGTTTTTGATGAAACTTTGCATTTTCTTTCACTAAGCCCCTTGACCCATCTGTGCTACTTCTGCAGGAAGTTCCTGAGAAATCAAAAGAAAGCGCTGGTGGTCCATGGCAGTTTGTTGGTTTGTTGTCACTGTTCGATCCCCCCAGACATGACAGTGCTGAAACTATTCGTAGAGCTCTTCATCTTGGTGTAAATGTCAAGATGATTACTGGTAATTATCTAACATTCTAACTCAGTTCCTCCTCAGTTTTTTTTTTTTTTTCTTTTCAAATAGTATTTGTTGTCAAGCATGCTCAATTTAATATGCTGTGTTCTGTTCTACTCTTCAGGTGATCAACTTGCCATTGCCAAGGAGACTGGCCGAAGACTCGGAATGGGAACTAATATGTACCCATCTGCTTCCTTGCTTGGTCAAGACAAAGATGCAAGTATTGCTGCTCTTCCAGTAGAAGAGCTGATTGAGAAGGCAGATGGTTTTGCTGGTGTATTTCCAGGTTCACACTCTTTACCACTTCACGACTGTGATTTTCTTCTTCACCTTCTTTCTTTCCCCTAATGATATACATTTTCCTCACCATCTCTCCTATTTATACCTGCAGAGCACAAATATGAAATTGTGAAGAAATTGCAAGAGAGGAAGCATATCTGTGGAATGACTGGAGATGGTGTCAATGATGCTCCTGCTTTGAAGAAGGCTGATATTGGAATCGCTGTTGCTGATGCAACTGATGCTGCAAGAAGTGCTTCTGATATTGTCTTGACAGAACCTGGTTTGAGTGTTATTATTAGTGCTGTCTTAACAAGCAGAGCTATTTTCCAGAGAATGAAAAACTACACGGTTGGTTGTTGTCTACTTTCTTCGTAAACATAATCTATTTTGTTCTTTCTGTTTCTAAATTGACATGGTCTGCTTTGTTTTCTTTGTATTTCAGATATATGCAGTATCTATCACCATACGTATAGTGGTAAGTGGAACATATGTCATGATTATATGTAATTTATCACAATATGGAATGAGTGAATAATCATTAGTTCGTGCTCTTTCTGAATGCAGTTTGGCTTCATGTTCATAGCCTTGATCTGGAAATTCGATTTCTCTCCTTTCATGGTTTTGATTATTGCCATTCTGAACGATGGTAAGGTCCATGGGCTTTTAGCAGATATTCCTATGGTTTACACTTGAGTTCTCTTTCGCGATTATGATGATTTACTATGGAAGTCTAACACACTAATTGTCATACTATTAGGAACAATCATGACAATTTCAAAGGACAGGGTGAAGCCATCACCATTGCCTGATAGCTGGAAGCTGCAAGAAATATTTGCTACTGGTATTGTACTTGGGAGTTACTTGGCACTGATGACTGTCATATTCTTCTGGGCTATGTATAAAACCGATTTCTTCCCTGTAAGAAATATTCAACTGGCATACATTAAAGTCCTTATTTTGAGTCAAATGAATAACAATTTAACTCCCCCTTGATTAATTTTGCAGGACAAATTTGGCGTTAGACACCTGACTCATGAAGAAATGATGTCTGCTTTGTATTTACAAGTCAGTATAGTCAGTCAGGCCTTGATATTTGTAACCCGTTCTCGAAGCTGGTCTTTCGTTGAACGCCCTGGATTGCTGTTAGTTATTGCTTTCTTGATTGCTCAGTTGGTAAGCAATATATTCCATTTAATCTCGCAATTGTTTGTAGGCATGTTACCAAACTCAGACAAGGGTGGAATAATATTTTGACCAAATGGTCTTGTTGCAGATTGCTACAATCATAGCAGTATATGCCAACTGGGGCTTCGCAAATGTCAAGGGAATTGGTTGGGGTTGGGCTGGAGTCATCTGGCTCTACAGTATTGTCTTCTATTTTCCACTTGACTTGATGAAGTTTGCCATCCGTTACATATTGAGTGGCAAGGCTTGGCTAAATCTGCTAGAAAACAAGGTATGTGTCTGTTTATTAGGTGTTTTTTTGCTCTAATGGTGAAACCTTTCTTGCCATGGATTTGAATTGGTTGTTTCAAAATGTGCCACAGACTGCCTTCACCACCAAGAAAGACTATGGTAAGGAGGAAAGGGAAGCTCAGTGGGCTCATGCTCAGAGGACCCTGCATGGACTTCAACCACCAGAAACTTCTGGCATTTTCAATGAAAAGAACAGTTATAGAGAACTCTCTGAGATTGCTGAGCAGGCCAAGAGAAGAGCTGAAGTTGCAAGGTAAGCAATCACATTCTTGAGTCTTTGGACTTGTGAAATCATTACTATAGAAATATGTGTAAATAGTTTATCTGGTAAAAGATTTTATACTGTATTGATTACAAATTGGTATGTACGATAAGTTAGTTAACTTATGATATCTGACGATCTGATTGATTGACAGTGTAAAAATTCTTATACTACTGCGCAAAAATTAATCTCTAGAAATATTTATGATTCTACATTCTGTGTGTTTTTCTTACTAATGCATGAATTTCTTTCTTTTGCACCTATGCTTACAGACTTCGTGAGCTTCACACTCTCAAGGGACATGTTGAGTCTGTGGTGAAGCTGAAGGGTTTGGACATTGATACAATCCAGCAGCACTACACGGTGTGAGGAAACACCGGAAAATTGTAGATAGCGAAAGTGCCAAATTCAGTAGCATGACTGAAACAAAATGAGACAAGGATGTCATTGCCTGTCATATAGCTTTACCAATTTGTTTACCCTTTTTCATGTATTATTTTCTATTCTGGCTAAATGGATGTCTTATGAATTCTTTTTTGCTTCGATGACAAGGCCAAAGTAGTTTTAGTTTCTTCAGTTTCCCCTGCTTTCATATGCTTTTGGTGCTTCCTCATTGCTATGTTCCTAGTTGTGTGCCATATTAAGGTAGTGATCACCATTTGGCTTCAATCTAATTGATTGGAAACACTCGTCAAAGAAGGTATGCATTTATAAAATGCTTAAGTTTAGAAATGTCAAACTCAACAACTGGATTGTAAGGTGATGTCCGGTGTACCTCATACGTTCACAAGTGACAATCAGACGAAGCCCACTTTATTGTTAAGGAAAAGCCCAATAACCCCTTCCTCTTTTTAACCAAGTCTTTCAAAATTTGTGAACAAAAAGTTTAAAGTGTGTTTGGATGGAGGATTTTATCATAATAATTATTTTTTCTGTGAAATTGAATTATTGTTAATGCAATTGCCATTTTTAGATAAATCATTTTAAAGAATTTAAAATAATGTCATTTTGAGAAGGAATTTTAAACGAGTAAATTTGTAGAATTTTAAATTTCATGTAAAAGTGAGACATTTCAATTCCTTTTGAGTCATTTTTACAATTCTCTTTTAATTCTTCAGTACTTCACACTATTTCTAATAATTTAAAATGATTTCACGGTTATTAAACTACGTAATTATTTATTTCTACTAATTATATTTAATTGTTTATTATTTTTTTAATTATTTAGTATTAAAAAATTAATTATTAAATATTTTGAAGCATTAAAATTCATCATGTAACATTAAAATTATTTTGAATATTTAAGTATTTGAAAATGATTAATATTTATTTTTATTCAATATTAAAAATTTAATTTTAAAATATATATTTAAAAATGAAAATTTGAATTTCTTGAAAATTGGATTGCCTTATTTAAACAAGGAAATTAAAATACAAAAAATTTAATTGATTAATTCAAATAAGATAAATACAAAATAAAAAGAATTTAAATCAAAATAATTAAAATACTGGTATTTAAATTTCTTAGAAATTTGAAATTTCCTATTCAAAAGCAACGTTAGAGTAAATTACATGCCACCTTGTATCCTTCTAACGAATATTTATGTTGTTTTTTCTATTTTTATACAAAATCTCTTGATCATTTAAAAAATATTATACTAACGTCTACTTTACTCATTACATGGATCGCCTAATTATTTTTTAAAATATTAGTAAGAGCTTCAATAAAAAATAAAAAAATGTAAAAAAATGTTAATTAAAAAATAAAAGAAATATAGTATACAATCTTGCAAATACATTACTTTTCGATTTGCATGTAAGAAAATTCATTTGTCAATTCTTCTCATGGTTTGCAGCTATCTTGGGGAACATCAAACCATGAATTCAAAGTTCAGAGTTTACGTCAAATCAAAAAAAGCTACACGCTATTAAGACCATTACCATCTTTATCATTACGCTAATAAAATCAAACTAAATTTTTGGCAAACTTTAATTAACCACTTAGACGCCAGCCAATCCCTGGAAAATAAATTAGACCCCACTCAGTTGTTGAACTGAATAAATCAAATAGTCAATCACAGAAAAAGAAATGTGAATCTTCTTTTTGGTTGAATTTTTCTGTGGACTACATGAAACTCTACACGTGAAACTATTGATGAATTTTTTTGCTTGGTGTTGGTTGACATGCATTAAATGAATCGAAAAGGATAAGCTTGATCTCTTTGTCCAATAGATTTGTCAATGTGAGTTGCATTGCGGCTATTTTGGTAGTTGTGTTTGGTCATGTTGAACATACATACTAGTCTTCTATTTGCTACAACATACTAACAAAATTCACCTCGTCCCCACTTCATTATTGCTTTCAGATCTATTTTCTTGTTAAACCGATTTTGATCTTCTTTTCTGGTTTGTTTTCTCGTTACATGTTATCTGTCTTGGTAACTTAATAATGATCATATTTACTCCCAAGTATGGGGAGCTTTGTGACATTCAAATTGAAAACTCATTCCCAAGTCACGACTTTGGTGAGATCTAAATAATGGAGCCATATGGGTATTGGTCGTGACTTTAAGTTATGGTAACAACTTATCTATAGAACTTTGAAATTTGCATGAAACTCATTCAACTTTAAGAAAATTAGTTTATGAATTTTACATCATTTTTTGTTTCAATATATTTGTACAGAAATATTTTTACTATTATAAGATTCTTGATCTTCCATCCTTGTTGGATAAAATATTTTTACGGAAAATATGATTAAAATTATTTCTTAAGCTGACCAAATTAGAATTTCTAAGTTGTAGATTGGTTAGTAAACTGATTTCTTAACATGATTCAATAGATCGCTCCTAATCAGATCCATTGGATCTAGACACAAACAGACTAAGTAAAGAAAATCTACCAAGTCAATAAAATTAAATTCTACAATGGGATATTACACACAGGATACTAGATAAGTTATTTATCTAGTTATTTGCATTCAGATAAGTTATTTATTCCATATTCATTCATGTTAAAATTTAATTGATTGAGCGTTGTAATCTGACCTATTTTTGCTAATGAATTTTGAAAAATAACTTTATTTCGTAGTCAACTGCAATACGCAACTAACTAATTAACTCACTCACAGAATATATACATATACATATTTTGTATTTCTCTATCTTCACATTTTATAACTAGTTGTCTGATTATCTACATATTGCGTTACTTACCAAATATTTTTCTTTGAAAAATAGGTCTGAATCCACCTATTTTATAATTTTGTCTTCAATGTAAATCTTGTCCAACTGAAGTAAACCTTGTATTAAAGAATAGTTTCAAAAGAGATTTACTCTTGTAAATATTATGTAAAGATACACCTGTTTAATATTTTTGTCTAGACAAGATTAAAGACAGTAAGTGAAAAATCCTTAGAAGATCATCTAAAGTAGAAGAGGTGTATTATGTCTAGAAAAGTGGGTTATGCACATAACTCAACCTTACGAAACCGACTTGTAAGATGAGATTTTCCCTCACTTATATACATACAACAAGTCTCATCTCTAGGTGATGTGAAACTTTTAACATCATAACTTAGTTAGTGCAAATTAATGCCTGATGGTGATATTAATTTCTTGATAAAAAATGACTAATACTACGTAGTATTGTGGCCTTAAATTAGTGAGGTAGCCAAGATTTTGTTGCGAAAAGCATATGAAATGAAGATAGATTGAGGCATGCATGTTACTAGTAGCGTTGTGTGGGGCACATCACAAGTCGTGGTCACTCATCAAAGTTGTTAGGTAGGTGACTAGGTGGAGCCATGCATGACAATTGTTGAAATTAATACCAAAGATATTATTTAAGGAGGCACACATGCGGAACCATCTTCATGTGAAGTCATTGCCAAATCAAACTGAGCAGAGCAAATATTATTTTACCTCTTTATAGACTCTGAAATTGCTTTGTCACAAACCATTGCTATGTCGTTCTCAATCCGCCAAATAAGAAACAAGAAAAAAAAAAAGAAAAAAGTTGAGTCCGTACAGACAAGTTCGTGATAAAAAAATGGAGGCCGTGGATTGATTAGTGCCTTTAGCTAGTAGAGCCAAATGTTATCAACATAGTTTCTAACATATTTCATACCCCTTTTAAATATTTTTTTTATTACTACTTGAAATATATATTAAAAATTATAAATTTTAATTTTATTTACTAAATCTCTCTTTATTTGTGATAAATTTTAATTAATAATAAAATATGTTTTTCTATGACTTTTCATTAGGATTTAGTAGCATGCATGATATACGGATTTGTGATGAGGTATGGTTTGGTTTGCACGTGATGCTTCTGTCAACTATACGTCTATAGCATCTAGAATTTGAATAGAGAACAAAACGCCCCGTGTGGTGTTCCTCAAAATCCAACTATCCTTTAAATCTTTCTATTTTTATTAATAATAATATATATTACCGGATTAGTTTATTGTTTTATTCGTAGTTAAAAAATGTTTAAATTAGATGCATATGAGTTCATTTTTTTTGACGATTACTCTATTTTTCTAGATTTAATTAAAGTGTTAGTAGTGTAAAATTTATATTGTCAGCTAATCATAAATTGATAAAATTACTATTTATTTTGTCATGATAACTTTAAAAATATTTTAATAATTCCTAATTAGTTAATAATATAAAGAAATTTATATTAGTGAAATGTCACAATTAAATTCTTTTTATACTTTGACCGGTAAATATTTATTTGTAAGAATTTAAGTTTAGATACGGTTAGGTTTGTCGGGGATTTTCCTAATAGGTATTTTCGGTTCCGTGGCTTCTGTCATAATATCTTATAGTATTCAATTTTATTAGGAAAATTTGTTAATTTGATGACACTTTAAAGTTAGATACTCTTAGATTTATGAGTTTTTCAACAGTAGTATTTGCAGTTATTTTTATGTTCTTTGCTCATAGGATTTCTTTTATATTTAGTATTTGATTTGTTTTTATTTATATTTTTTTATTTTTAAATATCATTCTTTAAATTTGAAATTTGAAATTGAAGTGATTAAATTTTAAATCTTAATACATTAAGAACATATTTTATTTTTTTAAATAAACTACATTTTAAGATTATTACATCATCAATCAACCTTATTTAAAAATTAACTTATGAATTTTAAGTTTTAATTCGCCATATCAATGAAGATGACGCGGATTCTTTAAAAAATATGACGCGGATTATTCTCAATTTTAAATGTCTTATTTATTTAGTTTATTTTTATCTAATAAAAAATTAAAAAATGGATTAAAGTTTACAATTGGATTAAAGTATACAATTTATAAAAACTAAATTATAAAAAAACACTCATAGTTTCACCCAAAAACAACCACTCATGGTGAGTTTGGTAGCATGGATAAAGGCGAAGAAATAGGATAGAAAACGAAATTTCAGTGGTATGGTATTATGGAAATAAGAAGGAACAAAGATAAAAAGATGCATGTCTTATACTTTTCACTAAAAGTAAAGAGTCATGGTAAGTTTCACTACAAATAATCAATTGAATTATTTGAAAATGATTTCTAATCAATTTTCTTTTACTATTTCACATATGATCAATATTAATGTTATGACGTTTTATACCTATATTACTAGAATTACTTATTTTAAGTATTATACATTTTGATGTTTGTCTCTGAACCTTACAAATTTATCTTTAAAAGATATTTTAATGGATTAAAGAGAAGACTATTTATAAATAAATTTAACTCCTAGTCAATATGAGAATTTACAGATATACCAGAATGAAAATCATTCACATAATCAGTCATCAAATTCATGTAATTGGTTATGAAAAAAATTCATGTAACTAATTATCGAATTATATAATCGATTACTTTTTCTTCTCAAACTTATTAAATAATTTTTTATTCTTTTTCTTATTTTTTTTAACCAAATACTTCTATTTTCATCTTATTTCCTATTTTATTTAACTATTTCTCTTTAATTTACGAACTACTAAGGAAACGATATGATACTTCCTAAAGAAAAAAAGTATCAAGCTTCATCCAATTCGATGATTATCGTATAATTCGATTACAAACTACAGTTTAATGAGTACTAAGTTAGCAAATAGGAAAAAATCCAAGTTAATTTGGTATCCAATAGAAATAAAATCGATATAAAGTATATAAATAAAAAATCAACAACTCTGTGTCAACGTAACGGGAACACAAGATTGACTGAGTTTAACCTCAAATTTACTATACGGTGTCGTGTTTAGATGACGTTATTTTATAAATTAATTAACTGTTAATGAATATTTTTAAAAAAATAAAAAATATAACAAAAAAAGAAAAATAAAACGATAGAATTTAATGGAATAACGAAGTGTACCATAATAAATATCAATCAATAATTTTAATTAAGATGTTGCTTCTCCATCCTTTGACTAACGAATGAATCGGTTTCTGACAAATTCACGAAGTCGGGCGTTAATTGTGCATGAATCGTGAATGCAATGACTAGTGAGTACGATATGATAGTCCAACATTCAATTAATGTTAGTGCCTCATTTCTTTGCTAGCACGGCTAATTGTATGCTTACTTTTCAACTTTGCCATCTCATATGGCCCTACCCAACAACAAAACACACTCTCCGTTATGCCCTTCCTATTTCTGCTTCAGGTAGAATAACATCATGTATTACCAGTAAGTAGTAACAATTATTAACTACGAAATTGGAAGCGTACCTTACACTAATTATCTCACTCAGTTTTGTGACTCTTCACATGCATACTTGTCCCACAAACCCACAAACCTTCAAAGGGTGGTTGGCATTTAGTTTATTTTTCTTATGACTTGGAATCTATCTCTCTAGTATGCCATCCTCTTTAACCAACAACAATTCCGGAAATAACTTTCATCTTTATTTTTTTATTAGCCTTTTTTTTTTCATAAAAGAAACAAGAGTTAAGACTTAAATGATAAAATTGGTTTAGAAGATAATAATTGTTTTCATTTATATATATACATGAAATGAGTTAGATATTTGTGTGACACGAGATTTTCAACGCATTTTTTGGTATAACAGTGACGGATACAATAATTTCAACGTAGATAAATAATTTCTAAGATAAATTTGATTAGGAATGACAATAAGTTGGCTTGGGTACGAGCCACCCTTAACTCATCGGGTATTTTTTTTAACAAATACACGTGACTATATCCATGATATGCAGATAATTATTTAAAATCTTTTAAAAAATAATAATAAATTTATTTTCTGATAAAAAATTATTTTATATATTTTAAATAAAATTATCTATTGATTGATGCCAGGTACAAATTCTAGAAAACTAATAAAATAAAGACAAAAAAAATAATAAAAATCTAGATAATAAATAATTTCATAAATTTTAAAAAATAAATTTATCTAATAAAAATAAAAATTAAAACCAGAAATATCTCTTTTATTAATAATTATAAATTAAATCTAATCAATATTATGTCATCTCTATCGTTTATTAATTAATATTTTATGAATTTAGTTTCCTGGCGTAACTGCGATATTCTCTAATTAAGGATGACGACAGATTATATATATTAGTATATAAACAAGAAGGTCAAGAACTCAAGGGTGTTATCAAGTTACCAAGCTTCGTCATCAACATTTTGTCAGAACTTTTTCTAATGAACACAAGATTTTGGCTTTATTTACACGGGATATCAAGTTTTATAGTTGTTACTTTATAATCACCCTCTAAAGAAATATTTATCGCAGAACAACTCATATAGATAAATAAAAAAAAAATATTAAATATTATAAATAATGTGACAAAAGAAGATAAACACACCAAAAAAGAGTGTTGCATGATCACAATTTTTAATACAGTCGTGTGATTGAACGTGAATTTTTCTATTAAATAGATAATTTCAATAAGGATTAATATTTAGATTAAAATGGAAAAAAAGAAAGATTGTGTATTTGCATACAAATACATGATTGTATAGTGAAAAAGTAACAAGTTGAGTACAAATTTTGTTGAGTTGAAGTGCTCCCTCTCACATAGGAGTAGGAGTATAGGATGAGCTGGTTGATTTGAAATGAGGGGAAAAGGTTTGTAAGTAGGGGAGACCCAGGAGGAGCAAAGGGAAAGAGTACCAGTTAAAGAGGTGGAGTCATGTGAAGGCATTTATAGTGGGGTTTTGGTGTCTTTGTTTTCTAGTGCACATGGGAGAGAGTCCGTTCTGTTCTGTGGGCAGTTGTGGAAAGCAAGAACCATGTGAGTCCATGTGCCTTTCTAAATAAGTAGACCACTCCCAACATTTTCCACACAAATTTTTACTCACTCCCTGTATTCGTACTCTCACCCTCCACTCACTTTCTTCTCCCTTTTCTCTTCTTTCTCTTCTTTCCTTGCTTCTCCCTTCTTTCTTGCTTGTGCTACTAATCATAATTCAATTTCCTTATTACCCCCTCAATTATTTTTTAGCTAGCCTTCCTATGTTAAGCAAACTTTGCTTAAATTAATTTTACCTTTGTTTTTCACATGTAAAAAGTCTTATTGTTTAAGATTGGTGTTTAAGAATAATTTATAAGTACCCTTTTTTCCTTTGATCACTAACACCTTATAAGGATAAAATTGATAATTTATACGTGTGTCAAAATAGACAATATATCAGATACCATATACCTTGCTAAACCTATGTCATATATAGTTGACAAGCAAGCTTGTTTTGTATCTCTCGTTTACTTTGACAATGTCTTATTATTACTTCCCTTTGTCTTTGCCCCTTTGTCTTAGAACTTCTTCTACTATAACCAACCATGTTTCTTCATCCTCTTCTCTATAATCCCTTTTACTAGCTACTTAGATTTTTTTATATAACAAAAAAGGTTTTCCAATTCTGAATTCATCAAAACAAATTCTCTTTTTCTGTGTGTCCAACTTTTTCATTGATTAAATGGAAGGGCAACTGGCTAAACGCAGACGTGTATACTCAGTGGAACCAAACCAGATAGTGCAATCTATATTCACTAGGAATTATTTGAACCATTTAGTTCCAGCGTTGGTGAAGATTTCTATAGAAGATAACAACCATTGTGATATCAACAATGCTGTCAAGTATGAAGTGGACATGGCAATGGTGTTATCAGCACAAGGTTTTGCATGGAGTAAAGGCCTTAAAGTGAAGCTTCAAGGTGATCATGTCAATGCAGAAAAGAGCTCAAGGTTCCATGAACGTGAAGCTGGTGAAGATTCATCATCAAAGATTTATTATGAGAAAAATGAAAATGGCACAATGGAATTCTCTTCAAACCCTAGCTCAATGTCTAAGTGCAAGGACATGTCAGAAAGGGAAAGGGATTTAGCAAGAGAAGATGATGATGAAGATGAGCAGATGAAGAAGCAGTGTAAGAGGCTCAGAAGGTTGATACCTGGAGGAGAAGAAATCTGTGATGAAAATTTGGCTTCAGAGGTTGTGAGTTACATAAGCTGTTTGCAAATGCAGGTGAACGCTCTCCAGTTTCTGCTTCCGGAAACGCGTTAATTATTTTCTATGTCTTGCACCTCCACAAATTAATCCATAAATTATTATGTTACATTCAAGATATATTAATTCTTGAAGAAGCTATGCTACATTAACTTTGCTGTAATTTTGTTTATTTTTTTCAATAACCAAGTATGTATTACTCAAAATAGTTACCTTTCTCGGAAATTTTGAGCGTACGCATACAAATGTAATTTGAACATGTAGTTTTTTGCATGTATTTTTCAAACTGTTCACAAAAAATTAATGGAAAAACAGTAAGGCTAGAAGAGAGTAATAATTAACCAGGCCAGGTTATTAAATTCTCTAAAATATCTCCAATGCAATGAAGATTGATTAGTTTATATAAATATATATCCTCTCCTTAATTAATCATACACACATATGGCAAATGTAAAATGCACTTTGGGTAATTCGAGTTTTTATTTTAGTATAGTTTTAAAAAATTTAAAAGACAGTCATTTACACTAGTAAAATATTTCAGTTAAAGTAAAGGCAGATAAGTAACTTATTCATATTTCTGATCTGTGTTGAGTGATGTTTTGCTTAATATGTTTTGCGGTGATATTAATTAGCTATTTTTATAACAACTTAATCAATTACAATATATAATTAACTGTGACATATAATCAATTAATTAACTCACTCATAATATATATATATATATATATATATATTTCTTTCGTTTCATATTTTATAATTAATTATCTTTATATTATCATTTATTATCAACTATTTTCTTTTTTAAACTTGTTTAAAGCTTATTTACGCATTCTACGAAGTGTCCTTTTTGGACGAGCAAAGTCATGTATCATTAAGACCTTTGCCATGCCAGCAGGTAAAAAATGACGATACAACTGGCTTATTACTTCTTTATGAGTTGCTCAAATGATAAACATTTTCTCAATGCCCTTATAAAGGAACAAACACACATAATTTATACTCAAGTACTAGACAAAATTTAATTTCCATGACCAGGCTGAGGGGCTACACTTTCGATTTCGGGTTTTACAGGGTACACTTTTTCTTTTAACTCAAGTGTAGGGAAATCGCACATTCGCCCCACTCAAGTTATTTCCATTAATGTTTTGGATTTCAAACGAATGACATCTTCAATTAGGAAAATCAGTATGAATAATTTAAAAAATAAATTGGAAACTTATGTTTTTTATTGTCAGCAATTGGAAAATTAAGTTAATAAATTAATTTTAAATTTTGGATGAGTTCATCATCCTGGCTGGTTGCCACATTTTATTTTTGACTTAATTTATCATAGCTGGACTGAATCTCCTAATTACAAGAGGTTCAAAAGCACATTTTATTTTTATATTTAAATTTTGTTTCAACTTGTAAATGCTCGTGACTTCTTCACCAAACGAAAAGGCGTACTCATGTTAATACGATAACATCCCAACTGCAACATCTCGTGACGAATTCACCAAATAATAATGTCAAAATCTTTTGCAATAATATATAGGAAGAAGTTAAGAAAAAAATCAAAGTCATCCACGTATGAAAGTACAAAAAAAAAATGTCATATCCTGTGAGTTTATTCTTCGTTGGTATTTATATAGTTGTAATTATTTAATAAAAATAAATCATTAATATAAATATTGTAAGGTTATATTAATAACATAATACATTATATTGTAATAAACAATTTTTTTATGTAAAAAATGTATAATAGTATCAAGCTTTTAATTATTATATATGTCTAGCATAAAGTTTTTTACACGTATGAGAATAGGTTAGCAATGTGGAAATGAAACACATTATTTTATAATTCCGTGTGAGAGTTTTTCACGTAAATATTCTGGTGTTCTTCTTTTTCTTTAGGAGACATTATTCATCCGCCAAGAAAAACTTCCAAATAATTTTAAGTGTGAAGACACCATTTTGTCGGGAGACATTCAGGGTTCTAAGGCTATTCCTGGAGTTAATTAAACTTGTATCTGGCTTAAATATTATTTAATTTAAGTAGATTTTTGGACTTTCTGTCCTTACCCCAAAAAAAAAATGACTCAAAGATCAAAATAGTATTAATAATTAAATTTGAACTTCATTCAACAATTCATTTTGTGATTCTACTTTAGTAGTCTAGTTTAATTTGAATTCGAATTATAGATAAAAATTAGGTTAAATATATGTTGTAATTTGTAATTTTGAAAATATTACAAAACATCCCGTATCATCTAAAACAATTTCCCCTAAGTATTTATATATTTTTTAATTTTAAAAATGTTTAACATACGATGAACTTCGGGTGTACATGAGTTTGAGCCTCAGGCTCAGTCGAAATTATCTGATTTTTTCCAACATAAATTTAAATTCTAATTTTAAAAGTTAGCGGTTATCTTTTAATTACCATTTATTTTCCTTTAAGAGCTTGTTATATATATAGTAGTTCTTAGGAACATAATTATACTTGAAAAAATACTTATGATCTCTAAGAGAAATTGTACATTTTACTGCACTTAAGCGTTGTTCTTGCTATAATTAAACAAAAAAAAATTATCATCATTTCACAGGTGCATGTATTTGCGTGATCATAATATCAAGTAATTTTATTTTTGCTGCATAATAAGCTGGTGATCAACTTGACAAGAAAGAACAATGTTTGTAGAAAAGAAAGTGAGAAGATAAGAGAGAACGTGAACATGCTTGAAGAAGATGAAGAGAAGAGATGAGAGCGAAGGAGGGTGAGGATAATTTAGAAATTATTTAAATTCTCTTAAAAAAATTATTGAGAGTGTAGAGTGTAAAAGGTGGAGTGCACATAGTTAAACGTTCTAGTTACTAATGTACCTACTGGGCCCTTGCCGAAGGTTAAAGTGGTAGTTTTGTGTAGCTTATGGCCCTATGGATATTGGATTTACCTTCCCAATTTTCTTCAAATACCTCATTATTTTGCTTCCTACACCTTTTATTTTTTGGGATAAAATTACGTGAATATTTTTTGTTATGAAATTTGTAGTCTAAACTGTTTCAGAACAATATTGGCTTTTATTTAACAGGTTCAGAATCCCAATCACAATCAACCATTATGGAATATTATTTCGGAATGATTAATGACATGATAGATCTGATTTTGATAATGACGAAAAATGTTAAATGCTTTAACATATTCATAGAAATGTTTTTTTTTATTCTTTGTCTTACAAATCAATATTCCTCTAGAAATTCATTCACCTAAATCTTAACAAGTAATTAGTCTTTTTTTCAGAAAAAAAAAACTATGACTTTCATCTGCCTCTTCTTACACTCTGTCATTCTTATTAAATTTTACAAACACGAGATATTAATATTATCCTCCATACATAATAAATTTATCACCCCCAATTTTCCCCAGCTTAAATATTTAAAATCTACAAAAATGTACTCTATTATGAATTTAATTTTATCATCCACAACATTAAATAATTTCAAAATGTATTATTTTTCTCACATATTTCTTTTATACTTTGGAACACGTTTTTATAATTTTTATATTAAAATTTTCTTCCTTTCAATTAATTATCTACTAAAACTGTTTTTTTTTTTTTAAAAAAAAAATATGTATTGAACTGGACCTAGGGCCCAATCTCCAACAAGATATACCTTTTGCTCTGTAACCCAAAAGCAAAGTCACTGCCAGACACTTGTGGTATGATTGAAACGAGGAAAAGTTTTTTAGGGGATATTTAAAATTTAAATTAAAAGAAAATTATGACAAAAGAAATTTTAAATTTCTGTTTACGTATAATTTTTTTTCAATTTTATATTTAAATAAATAAAACAAAATAGTTTATTTTCTCTATTTTTTCCTCTTAACCAAATATACTACTCTTTAATTTATATATATTTTGAAGCTCGCCCTAATATTAATGAAAAGAAAAAATCAATACATTATATAACTTAAATTTATTATTTCAATGAAAAAGAGGAATTAGTTTTAGAAAATATACCATTTTTTTCTGGAAATAGTTTAAATTTAAATAATAATAATAATAATAATAATAACAATAATAATAATAATAATAATAATAATAATAATTAAAGAAGGAATGGTGGCGCGTGGCAACTGGAGAACCACGAAAAAAGGGTGTGAACTGATATATGTGGGGAAAAGAGAGAGAGAAAAATATGAGAATAGAGTTTGGTTGTGAAAAGGTTGGTCGGAGAAGACAATAATCTTAGGCGATTCCAGAAATGTGTAGCATAGGCTCATCACACCAAAGCTTCCTTACCAACGCCCTTACTCCAGTAATCAACAACCCCAAGTTCACCACTCTTACAACCATCCCTTCTCTCAAAACCGTCTCTTGTAGTTCCCCTCAACAACACCAACAACAACCTCCAAGGTATATTTTATCTGCTATCTATTTCATGTTTTGCTAGTTGTTGTTGTTGTCTGAATTTGATGTTGTGTTGTGTTAACAGGAAGAAGAATGAGAACAAGTTGGGAAAGTTAGCACTGGTTGCAGTGGCTGCTGGGATATTAACACTTGGATCAGTTGATGATGCATCAGCTGCCAAGACTGGTGGTAGAGTTGGTGGCCAGGCTTTCAAGTCAGCAGCTCCTCGCTCCTCTCCAAGAATCAACAATTCCAGGTACTATATATTCTTTTCAATGCCAATCTTTTTTATTCATGCATTTCACATTAGCTGCTAGTTCTTGCATGTTTAAATTACGGAACTGTATTGGCTTCTCCTTCCTTTTTGCCTTCCATTGTATGCGTAACAGTACAAGTACTGAATTAAGGTCATCTTTGGATTAATTTCTCTCTTAGACATTAATAAGAGAAGAATTTCTCTCTTTATTAAAACTTTTTTATTAATTTTCTCTGAGTTAAAACACATAAATTGAATTTAACATACTATAGATGATCGAGTCTAGTTTGGCCTTTAGGGGGGTAAACTTCTCCTTAAAAACTTTTAGAAGAAAAAATAAATAAATTTGCTTCTCTAAAAAATTAAATTAATTTTTCATTAATTAATTTATAAAAATTTAGTAAAAAAATTATTCAAATTGTTGGATTATTATATTTTACTGTTATAAGTTATTCTAGAAGAAAAACACTCGAACTAATTCTCATCTCATTTTATTTTTCATATTTATAGAAAATTTTATTTAAATAAAGTCTAAGCAAATCTAGTAATGCCTATATTATGTTTTGATGACACAACATTCTTGTTCATGTAGTAAAAAGGGTGATGATATTGAAATACCCTTTTATTTTAAGTATCTCGTCATTCTATCAATTCTCACTCACTGTGTGTCTATTAGTATTTAGGTGTCTAAATATATTTTTTCATATTAAAATTGCCTTTCTTATTTTGCAAATAATGTGTTTCACCCCGTAAACTTGAACAGTAGTATTTCGTTTGAAGGCTTCCATACAAAATTATCGAAAGTTTAGTATCCTGCTGAAGATAGATAGGTCTTTACTATTTAACTATAGTTATATCTTTATTTATATCCTATTATTGGATGAAAAGTAATGTTTTTAGACTTTGATGGAACTCTTGTTCGGTATATCATATATCGAATCATTTATACACATGTTTTGGAAATCTCAGGCGCCTAAAAAATAGGGTCTACGTACGTGTGTGTATATATATGAAGTCACTTAAAAATGATTTTATATAAGTTATATTCAAAATCTCAGCATTTCTAACAACAATAATTACATAAACATATAATATTTCACCAAACTTATGTTGGGAATCTTGTTTGTGAAATTTATTTGAATTGACAGGACAAATATTTATATCAATCCTCCAGTGGCACCACCACTTGTTGGTGGTTATGGCTACGGTTATGGTGTGCCATACTACGGTGGCTGGGGATGGTCTCCATTTTCATTCTTTGCACCAGGTCCCAGTGTAGCTGTAGGCGTTGGAGGCGGATTTGACACTATTCTTCTGTTTATGTTTCTTGGTGCTGCTGCTGCAGTTGTCAGGAGATTCTTTGGCTCAAGAAATGAAGATGACGATGATTACTAGCACTATATAAAACTTGTTAAACAAAGTACGTTAAATGGATGTATAGAAGAATGGCATAGTGACCATGATGACAAATTGATTATAGTTTCATGTATTTTTTAAGATATCATGTTTGAAAGCAACGCAATATTCTTGTGTTTTCTAATATACTAGTTTAAAATATAAAGAATCAAGAAAATACAAGGTTTTACCAATTCAAATTCACAGCCTTCTTTTAAAACTTTTTTCTCGGATAGAGTCACCATCTAACGTTCTCTTCATAGCACTTAGTCCCTACAAAACTAACATTGAATTGTACAAGTGAGGAGAATAATAGAATAATGAAAAGCTGATTAACTCAAACTAACTTAAGTAACTAAGACATGGCTACTAACTATTTCTTAGTTGTAATAATTTGACGTATAAAGGTAGTTGTAAAATTTTCGCCTATGTTTCATACGGTACTCTAATCATTTATAATATACTTTGATTTATTTTTAAGTTAATTTGATTAAGAAATGAGAGTTTTTTTCTTCACGCTTCTATTTTTCTATGTATCTTATTTTACTTATATTTTGTGTTGGATCTCTCTTCTCACTCACTCTTTCCTCTCTTCTCAAGTTACACTTTCTTCACTCATCATTCATTCACTCATTTTCTTTTGGATTTCTTTTCTCTGTGTTATGATTTGAATTACGGATTTTTAAATTTGGACATCTCCGAAATTTCAAAGTTTAATTTCAAATTAGAGAAGCTAAAAAGTGAACAATTTAAAGTGTTATTTTTAAATTTGGATTTATGTATGGGTAGGGGTGTTGCGTTCTGAATTTTTCTTCTAAGATTTGAGAATTTGTAACTTAAACTTCGAAGAAGAGAAATATAAAAGAAGGTACATGAGAGGAATATTTAATAAATTAAGGATAGATTAGGAAGCTTACAATAAAATAGGATAGATGGGAATAAAGATTGGATAGACAAAGGAAGGGAAAAAATTGGATAGAAAAAGAGAGGAAAGCTCAAAAAGGGTGCAATTTAATATTTTTATGATGCTGAAAGAAAATCTGTATAACTAGTTAGGAACACAAAGGGGTAACAAATTATAGACAAAAGAAGGAGTGTTGATGGAATTGGGGTGAGCAGTTGAGCTTCGATTGTGTTGGGCCCATGACAACTTCTTTGGGCCATTTCTCTGCCCTGATTTTGCTCATACTTTATAGTTTAAACGTGCTTTACGAATTTATGATGAAATAATGGTATATAATGAATTAATATATTGATGGTAAAAAAAAAAAAAAAAAACTATGCATGAAGTAAGTAAAGACCAATAGTTAAAATGGCAGCTTAAGTGATAAACCATGATAATCCACACATTTCAAACGATACACACTATTTAGGGCGTGTATGAAAAAGTTTATTTACAATTTTATTTTATAAATGTTCTTCTTATACTATATAAGACTTGAACGTAAAATTTGATTTAAAGAATTTAAACTTGGTATTACTCAAACCAAAGTATTGATTTACTCGCTTACAAAATAAAAACATGTAATGATTGTTTATTCAAAGTGATCCTTAATGTCAATGATATAGAATAAGAAATGAGAATGAGGAAGAATTGCTTGTGGCGTGGGTGTGGAGCACTCGGATAGGGATTCAACCCTCTTCATTCCTTCACGCACTAGGGTTTCCCACAACTAACAACGTGATTGATTTACATCAAAATCCAATACTGCATTTCCTCTCAAGCACAATTACGCACCTACCCTCCTTCCATTGGGTTTTTTTTACCCCATCTTTTTAAAAGAAAAAAATATTTTAATTAAAAAATAAGATTAATTTTTTTATTAAAAAGTTCAGGTTTAATCCATCGGTCTTAAACATTTGATTTTTCATCCTTGTTTGTTAAAAATGTGTCAAAATTTACCCCAATCAAATTTTTATATTAATTTTGTCGATAACTTATAAAAAGTCTTTTTTTTTCATCAAATTTATGTTAGAAACTGGTGTAAAATACCATGTTTTTAACCGACAAGTCTTCTTTTTTTTTTATCAAAATTAGTAATTAGTTAATCTTACCACATTTCTAAAGTAGATAAAAAGTCGATGATTTGAAAATAGGAGATTAAATGTAAATATTTTAAGATTTAAAGGGACAAAAATGATTTAACTGTCAAAAATATGTTTAAAGTTTTAAAGTAGTTAGATGAGCTTTTCGAGGAAAAGTTAAAGATCTAAACAAGAAAAAAAAAAATCATAGCATAAATTTTGATGGAAAGAATTATCTAAATGCTATCCGTACACGGGATAATCTAGGGAAGACTTGTAACAAAGATATATCTTTTTGACCAAGGAAAAGTAATGCAATCCTATCCTCTCACCTTTGCTACCAAAAGAGAATCTTTTCCATCTTTTTTCAACTCTATTTTTATGGCCGTTCCTTTTCACACAAATGAAATAAATAAATGAAAGGAATCTAGTATCGTCGTAATATTTTTCAAAGTTTTCCATTGTCATTTTGGTCTATGATTGCATGGAGTGATACAGGGAAGATCAGTTCGTGACGATTTTTTTTTTTTTAAGTCGTTCAACAAGGAGAAACAAATTTCAATAAGGATGCATTTTTCTTCCAAGTGTTGATAACAAAAACATCCTAAAAACTACCTCGCCCTCCTAACTTCATTTTAAAATTTGAAATATGAGAATATATGGTGTATGTATTGACTAATTAAAAAAAAATATATACATGTATCGACGAAATTTATGAATAACTTGATTTCACAATTTTTTTTTCTTTTGCTATGAAGTAAACATGCCCTTCTAGAGTGAAAGAACACTCTATAGTATGTCAAGTTGCATAAATAAGTAAATATGGTCAAATGGATTAACCCACCTAAAATGGGTTAGGCTGATCCGCAAGTTGGGAAAAATAGGGTGAGCTAATGCACAAAATATGAGAAAATTGAAAAATCTGATTCGTCAATTTTTAATATAAACTAAAAAAAAGGTGAGTATATTTTTCCTTAAACTTAAAGCCTATAAAATCCAAATTTAAAATGTTAAATTTGTTATATAAATTATCTTAATCTTTCTCCTAATAATGAATTTAAATTATATGAACTACCAAATAATTTTATAGATGAACCGTGCACCAAACCGCTTTACCATCCCTGCCCGTAAGAGTAAGAGAGAAATAATCAAATTATTACATCAGTTTAATTAATTGAATAACTGCTCAACATCAATGAATTTAAATGAACGAAAATGCTGAATAATGTTATCCGAACACTTGTTAAATAATGAAAAGTAGCTAGAATATATATATATATATATATATATATATATATATATGGTTGTTAGAAATTGATTTCTCAACCGGTACTCTATCTGGTTAGCTAGAATTTAATTTTTAAACTAGTTGGAAATTGTTTTCTTATTATTTTTCATTTATGATAAGTGTTTAAAATATAAAAAATTACATAAAAATAAAGATACAACATAGTTAAGAATTAAAGATATAATAAGTGATATTATGGTTTTCAATTATTAAAAAAATCTCAAACTTCTAAATAGATAAATAAGTAGGAATAAAATTATAAAAATGATGAAAGCATAATAATTTTGGCAGCGAAAATTGAGGAAGATTAAAATATCAAGGAAAAGAAAAGAATAATAGGCAAATACTAAGAACACTAATTAACAAACCAATAATAATAATAATATCAAAAAGGACAAGAATAGCGTGGGAACGAGGATACTATATTTAAGAATGAAAAGAAGAGATAAGGCCTTTCATCTTAAAATGGGAGATTCTTTTTGTTCTTAAAATAGCATTTCATGTTATTATTTTCATCTTATTGGTCGGTAAGTCACACACTCGCAATAATGCAGCGAATCTGATGCATTGGATTTGCGACCAGAATTGGAGTTTAGATGCAATCTCTTTTTTGCCTCCTCCATTTTTCAGAATGAATAATTCTAAAGTTTTGTAAAGTGGTGTGTGTTTATTAAATATAAAAATATTAATTTTATATTTTTGAATTATGAAATATTAATTTTATTTATATGATATTGAAAATTATAAAAAAAAGTATCTTAAGATAATACAAAAAATTTCAATAGAAAATAATACGAGAAGTTATTGATTTTTTTCATTAGATTTTTTTTATTTTATTTTATTACACGCAAAAAAAAAAGATAGTGAGATTATTAAACTTATCTTTTAGCGGTCCAGGTGTTATAATTTAATTGATTTAGTAAAATATATAAATTATTATAAATTCTTTGATACTCATTAAATCTTAATTAATGCTAAAAAATATTTCGATGGCAAATCCGAGTCATTAAATCACACATAAATAATTTAAAATGAAAATTCAATTAATTTGTGTTTAGTAATAAATTAAAAACTACTTAGAAATGGACATCACTTTGTTTATTATTTTGTTTTAACATAGATGCGTACTACACATAATTCCTTTTTTTAATTAGGAACAAGAAGATTGTGAATAAAAGAAGACAAGGATGAAACTAAAGTCTTTTACCAATAAAGTAGATCCAAGTTGTGTGTACAAGTGTGACATGTCTTTGTTTAACCACTATTATATGAGATTAATAAAGTAGGCATGATGCTCATCGGATTCATAATCAATATGAAGCAATCAGCTCCTTTGGGCTTAATCAATTAATGAAAAGGAAAACAAGCTTTAACCTAACATGCTTGAATGAAAAGCTCAATCTAGAGTCAATTGCTTTCTAATTCGGCAAACTAAAGACCTATTTTAGTGATGGAAAAAGAACTAATCAACAACTGATTTCTAAACAGGTTAGATCACAAAGGTGATCATTAGATCCTCTGCAATCAGCTAGAACTTGGAAACATGATAAGAGTACTATGAACCATTTACATGGTTGCGTCACTGACAAATGTCACAACCGTACTAGTTGGACCCATATCACACAACACCACATTTTATGGCCATACCTTATCACAAGCCATGTGTGTGAATGTGACATTCTTATATATAAATCTATGGATCATGATGTCACTTAATGTGGCATCCATTTGTTGAAACTCAAGTAACTAATTTGAAGTGACCAATTATCTTCAAACTTGATTTTTTTTTTCATTTTATTTTTATGCTGTGGGCCCACCTGATGTATACCAAGAATGAAAATATGCTCGAGATTGAGGTCTCATTAAAGATTATTATCTTGGAAGATAGTGTGCACCTTTATATTAGTTAATGTATTTTTTTCAATCATGTTGATTAGTTAATGTAATTTTTTTAATCATGTTATTTTAGTCATGAGAGTAACTTTATACACATAGAGACGGGGGACAAATACTAGGGAGACAAGGACCCGCCTCTGGGTACGATAATGGTCCAATTGATAAGTGTTATTTATATATAGAAATTGACTAGACTTAAAGGTGTTAAGAATCATGAACTATAATAAAGATAGAAGCCAAGAAAAGAAAATAAGAGAACAAAAGAGCAATTTGGTGATGAGAAGGCTTATGCGACAAGTGACTGTGGAGTTATTTGGATTTATTTCGAGAAAGGAATCTATTATGGGTTTGAAAGATCATGATTGATGAGATAACCGTTTTAATAAATAAAAGGAGTGTTAGTACTACTACTACTATTACAACTAATGTAGAGAGTAGTAGAATTAAATGTGTCAGTGGTCCTGTCTCACCAAACATAGGTATCTACTGTCACATTTACATCCAATTATTATAAAGGTTAAAAATACTTTTGATTAATCTTGCATCTCATAATGGTCAATATAATTCTGACATGGGTCAATATGCTGATACTAACTACAATAAAGTTAGCACCGTCGCACTAGAGAATTCAAATTCTCAAAAATTGAACTAAACTTAAAAAATAAATCAACAATTTGATTCTTAAAGTATTAACATTTTTTTTTAGCAAATTAGTCTTAATTTTAACATTACATCACAATACATTGGCTAAGTTAGGAATGAGGGTGATATTTTAAACACCAAAATAATGTTTACTCAAAATTCAAAGACATGTTCATACCAAAAAAAGATAAATTAAAAGACATGTGGATGGTGAATTAATGTGGTGGTGGGTCTAGTTTTTTACAGTTTGTGCCTTGGAAGGGCTACATGGCGTGCCATTCCTGTTCCAAAATGAAGAAGTTATAGCAAGTTGAAATCTAGGACTGTTCTTTAATCATGCATATCCTTAGTAGGGGTATACTATACTCTCACCCCTTCATTCATTTCCTTTCTCTCATTTTCTACATATAATGTGAATTTAAGGTTGTTTGGATTATTTAAGGGTTGGTCAGGTGTTATTCAATGAAAGCATCGAGAAGGAGTTGGGTGTAGGAATAAGCTTTGGTGATGATTCACACGCGTCATACGTTATCAGATTTTCAGAAGCAAAAAATATTCAAACGAAAACGAAACATAGACCTAAGTAAGTACCTAACCAAATAGTCTGTAATTGATGGGAACTTGGTTGGAGATCAATCTTAATATAGTGTTGGGATTCAACCAACTTTATAGAATTGATTTTCATGAAAATTAAACATAAAATCATGAAATTTATGTTTAAATATTTTATAAAATTCGATATATTTTTTTTTATCTAATATAAAAATTAATTTTAATTTCACAATTGTTTTTAAATTTCTTTAATTTTTATGACATGAATTTAATATATCAAAATTTCTTTAAAATTATTCATAAACTAAAAATCAATTTTAAAACGCGAAATCAAACACGTAAATAATAATAAGTATAATAAACGCCGTTTGCCAAGAAGGGAAAAAAAATTCTTTACACTGATGCAGTTTGTAATAGAAAAAACAAAAGATGTTAAAATAACGTAAATGTGAAGCTAAATTCAAACAGTTATTAACAAATAATTGTAATATATTTTTATTGTAATTTTAGTATATCTCTAACATGAATTTTAGTAAATATTTTTTATAACTAATTTCTCAATTAATCGATGATCTCTGCTGAACTGAGATATATATATCTAGGAGGAACTTTGTTTTATTACTTCTAGTAATGCTGAGAGTGACACATGACGTTGTCCTAGGAATATGTTCATAATTTAAACATAAAATTGATATTATATCTACTATTGTACATAATTATTTTATTTCCCTTTATTTTTTTCAATGTTTTATATATTTTTTTAAAAAATATTTTAAAATGAAAGGAAATAACATTTTATTGTGATATGTTGACGTTGACAAAATTTATCAAAACAAATCCGTTAAAGTCAAGGTGGATATGAAACTCATCTTTGATTCTGACAACTTTTGATGTCCACCACCAGATGGTGTCTGGTACGAAGATCTTTCTCTTAATAATAATAAGAAGAAATTTTAATATAAAACAAACAATATAATCACATAGGTTACATCATTCATTCTCCAATAAAATCGAAACTCATCTCTCATATTTAGTTTGAGTGTTAAGTAGGATTCAAAAATATTTTCAAGTTATTTATTTTTATTTTAATAGGTAATTTGTAAATTTTCGTATATTATATGAACATTTATAAATTTCAATAGTTTATAAATAAAATTAATCTAAATAAAATAGTACAGATAATTATTGTTATGGACCAGCATATTATTATTGACAGCGTAGTAGCAGATGAAAAAAATATTTTCTTAAACTTAAATAAATAAATCCTACAGTATAAGTACCTATTGCTGTTTTATAAATAGTTTTACATTGTCAAAAGGATAAAGTTGAATATTTAATTCAAACGAAGTATATGATATTTTTTTTTTTATCTATAAAAACTAAAGACACCTGTTAAAGGGTTTATAACGACCAAAACACTCTCCTTAACTAATTAAGTTAGATTTTTTTAACAAATAAATTCGTATCCATAATTATTTTTTAGTATATTTTTATTGAATAATTGTTATTTTTTAAACTTATAAAATTATTTTTTATATCTTTATATTCCAATCTACGTTACCTTTATTAACTTTAAAAATTAATTCAATTTCATATCTATTATTATAAAATATTTTATTCTTTATTTTTGACGTATTAATTTATTATGTTTCTTTCAATTAATTAAAAAATTAAAATGATCAAATATTTTATCTCTATTTATTTATTTTTAATTATTATTTACATTTTTCTCTACATTTATTATTTCTCAAAGTGAAATTCAAAAATTTAATAGCAGAAAAATATAAACACATCAAGCGTATAATCTTGTTAGTTATTAATATAGGTAATTTCTCTTCCTATATTTTTTTCTAATTTTTATTAAATAATTTTATTTTAAACTTATAAAATTATTTGTTATATTTTTATATTTGAATCATTACTTTTTTCTACCATTCTACCTATGTTTTAGTAATGATTTAATATTAAATAAATAATATTTTCTAGAAACTTTTTCAAAAGTAGGAATTTAAATTTATAATATAAAAATTCAAATGAACTTATGAACCTATGTTAATTTCTTTCAAATACAGAGATTCAAATTCTTAAGAACTATTTTATATATAGAAGGTATAATTTTCTTAACAAATAAAAAATAAATAAAAAATCAGCATGAAAACTCATAAAAATTAAACTATAGTTTTTCTAAATTGTTGTGTACTCCCAGAATAAAAGGCCAAGAGATATGGAGAGAATAGAAGCGTTTATGTCCTTCATCATGCTTATTGCTTCCCAATGAATCTTGTACCTTAGACAAGATACGAGTCACATTAATTCAATAAGAAGCTACACCTTATATCACGCTTCTTCTTCATCTATGATGGCTACACTATTTAAAGCTACAACGGACATACAAACTAAACAAGTAGCTAGTGACAAAGACAGGCATGGCCACACATATATACGATGAAATAATAAATGGGTTTTTAAATAGCAAAATCTATGCATTCCTTAATAATCAGAATCATGATTTGGACAAATATACATGTGTGTGCGTGTAGTTCTAATTTTTCTGGATCAGAATTTTCTAGTATAGGAAGCTTGTTAAGTTAAAGCATATTGTATTTCAATTGCCCTCCAGCTTTTAGGGTGAAAGTGACCACAAGTCACTTGTCTCTTCTCTCTCTTAACTACTACCAGTATGTTTTATTTTAATTATTCCTCATAACTTACCAATAAAATTTTCTTATGTTTATTTGTTGATCAGATTGTCACTAATATTAGTGATAATGATTTTTACTTCTTACTTAAGTACTCCATGATTAATTATTTATATTATGTGCAAAAATTTCTAACAAAATTAACTATATCACTTATGGTATATATTTATTAGAAATCAACTGCTTAAATAAATTTTCATAATTTAAGGGATTAATCTTGTCTCTAATTAAAAGAATATTCTAGTTTTAAAAAAATAACTTAATAGATGTAAATTTATTGATTTTTATAATAGCTAGTTATCGTAAAATTCATATTGACAGTGATTACTCGTATTGTAAATTCACTGTATAGAGAAATTAAATTTCTTAAACTTGTATGATTACTTGATATAATAATAAATATACTAGGTTGCTTGATATGATATTATATAATTTTTTTTTTTTGATAAAAGATGCACGGTTTTTTTACAAGAAAACAATAAGTAGGAAAACTACACAAGAGTGGAGGTACAAGTGAAGAGGGGACATCCATTGAATGCATTATTAGATTACTTTCTGTTTGCAATAAAATGCATTCTTTCAAGGTAGTATTATACAATATCGTCATGACCAGACACACAAAAGTTATCAATGACTTTTCAATTTTCATCAAGGTATTATTTCTTGCTTTATTCTTCGAGAGGAAATATGACAAAAATGAGTGGAATTCACTTTAACTTTTTTTATATAGAAAATAAAAACCTCATTTTGGAAAGCTACATTTGAATTCTTGGTAATAACAACCGTCATGAAAACTAAGGTTTTATACATGGATCTGGCTATTAATATAGAAAGGTAATTTTTCCTTTTCTTTTCTTCCGAGATTTCGATATTTAAAAATTACATTCAACTTCGATTAGTTTTTTTATTAGTGGGAACTGAGATTAACTTTGATTAGCTTCACTTAAGAAGATGAATTTATCAAGGAAATAAATTTCATTAATTTTTTCCTTTCTAGATCATATTAGAGACACAAATATTTCTATGTTGATATAATATAGTTCATTTTAAATTTAAGTCCTCGTATTTTTTTATTCATTAGGTTCCTTACCAATAAATACCATTTCATGTTTATAGATATGTTTCTCTCTTTATT
Organism: Hylodesmum podocarpum; assembly: GCA_026586105.1. Taxonomy (NCBI): domain Eukaryota; kingdom Viridiplantae; phylum Streptophyta; class Magnoliopsida; order Fabales; family Fabaceae; genus Hylodesmum; species Hylodesmum podocarpum. The sequence continues at coordinate 4,844,451 of JALJEV010000650.1, read as the reverse complement.
CAATTAATATAAAGCTTTTCCTTTGTTTTTTTAACCAACAAATCATATTTAAAGAGAATTAAACACTTCATCCCTTGGAACAATATTGGTTTGATCCAAGGATACAATTACTAAAATTTAGATTATAGAATTATCAATAATTTTTTTTTTTTGGTTTTTATGAACAAAAAAATAATATATAACAAAAATGTCCAATATATTACTCTCATTGAAAATTGAAAAAAAAAAGTTCTTTTTTATCTCTCACTTATTGGACCATTAACCAGTTGAGAGTAAAGAAAAGAAATAGTTGAGAAAATTTTTCTAGTCAGAGAAGAAAAATATGCTTAATGCTAGATCTTCTCAAGAGAATTTATATTATTTGTGTCACCCTCCAATGTATGAGGAGGGAAATAGGCATATAATTTCAAATCCGAAGCATATGATTATGAAGTTAAATTACTGCTGCCAAGAAAAATTCATTATAAGAAACCCAACAGCACCCTTGAGATTGGTGTGTGATGAAATCTCAAACCCAAGAGATATGATTGTGCAGCATGTACGGAAAAAATAGTAAAGAATTTCAGAGAGAGAAATTGTGGTGCTATAATAGTAAAGAAGCACTAACTTTGATTGCTGAATGCTCATGCATATCTTGATTAATAAGTTTTTCAAGACTTTGTCTGGAATATCTTGTTCACTGGCCTACATTGGCTCATGTTGAGTGTCATTTGTTTTTATTATTACACTTCTTTGTGGTCCCCTCTCTTCTATATATCCTTTCCCACATTATATTACATTAAAGCAACAATGTGTCCAAAATACAATCAAATACAGTAAATTAATGTTAAATGTTATTAAACAAATACAACATATTATAATATAAACATAAACATACACATCTCTCTCTCTCTCTCTCTCTCTCTCTCTCTCTTTCTAAATATCACATAGTCACTCATACACATACAGACACATTGCTACTCCAGCTTTTTTTCTTGCCTCCTTCCCTCACAGCCTGTCAAGCTTGAATTATTAAACTCATGATTACAGTTTTAAAATTTGAGTTGGTTTTGCTTTGTTGTTTCCTAGTAAAAAGTTGAAAGGTTCTCATATGCCAAGAGATTTGCTGCTGTCAATGACCTTTCTCTGGATTCCTCAGGTGCTGCACGGTTAATTTGGATTGATCTGTTTTCTCTGCCTTGGGAATGACTCAAGGAAAATCATGATACAATTCATTGGTCTTTTGTAATGTTGGAATTGGTCTTATTTGTGAGACTCATTTATGAGTATAAATGCTGGCATGAGGGAAGAACATATTCAATGAACTTCACCACAGAAAGTTGCTATTTAGGTACTTCTTATTACAGGTATTAGACCACCCCCCCCCCCACAAATATCTTTCCACTAAGTTGAATAAAGGTACCAAATCCTAATGAATGTTCAGTTTTATGTGTTTTCTTGTATATGGTCTCCAAATATATGGGGTGAGAAAGTGTTGCAGTTCTGAGATTCAATGTTAAGAATTTATTTCATCATGTTGAAGGCCATAATAATATTTCTGAATCTTTGTTTCTTTAACTGATATGAATGGCGTTGTGTGATCCATGTAGCCGACTCTGCCTAATAAGATAAGGTTTTATTGTTGTTGTTGTTGAAGGCCATTTTCTTTGTTAGTGATATCAATTATTCATTCATGATGATACATCATAAGTTTCCAGAATAACATACAATGAAAAAATAAGTTGACTTGTACATATTTTGGCATGTAAACTCCCTGTGTCTGCGTGATGATGCGTGTAATCTTTGAATTTGATTGAATGCTTTTTAGTTCCTATTTACCTTAGTTTTACTGTATATAAAGTTTGGTTGTTGCCTTTAGAATAGATCAAAAGAGCCTATATAGCTTTATAAGAAACAAGGATAAGTGGACACTTTTGTTAGTCGAGTATCTAGGAGTAGGAGATGAAGACCACTCTTATGTGTGTGCCTTATGGCTAGTGCTGCTTTCATCATACAATCCCAGACCCACATATTAGTTGGTTCCACTGTTTACTTGTTCATGTTACACGCTGCAATAGTGTCCCAGCAATGTTTGATTGCACGTTTGAACATTTCAATGCATAATTCTGTTGGTCCCCTCTCTCTCTCTCTCTCTCTCTCTACTTTTGGATATTAAAGTGAGTCCCTATTTGGACAAATTATCTCACAACATAAATTAGAATCTTTCCCTATATATTACCTGCATCTGTGGCACCAAAAAGGGCAGTGACAGAATCTTGCAGGATAATGTCAGCTTATGATGACTGACTGATCCTGTTGAATTTTCATTTCAATTTCTAGCCATGTGTCAGGTATGGTTACCTTACCTACCAGTGCCAAATTCTGAGTTTATAGTTTGTGTCAATCTTTGTTGTTCAGATAAATTAAATCAAATTCTCCGATCTTGGCCTAATAGCTTTAGCGTGAGAGATATAACTCCATTGCTTAGGCTAGAAAACAGAGAAAGAAACCACACATGTTTTATTCATCACTTCTCTCTAAGAATTGGTCAGTAATTGTTGACTTGAGGCCTTACCTTACACCGACAAGGTAATGCCTAATAAGAAAAATAAGCTTAGTAGATGGGAATCAAGATAAACTTTTTCTTTTTTTTCTTTTTGTCAGGCATGGGAACCAAAATTGAATATTCCATAAATCTTCTAGCAACCTTAGTAGACAGCAACAACTTAGCTGTGGGTGGAGTGGATGTCTGGGAGCATTATCAGGACAAGCATCAAAGGACTGAAATCAACAAATTGCAAGGTCCCATGGATAGGATGCTTGACAGAAACAATGTAGAATCCATCAAGAAGACAATACAGATGCATGAGGACATCTTCAAACACCAGGTATCCTGAACATGTGGTATGATTGAACTTTTCATCCTAGCAAACACAAAATTCATGTTGCCATAAAGTTTGTGCTGTAAATGTTACATTACTTGAAAACCACAGTCATAGGGTCAATAAAGTGTATTAGGCACTTTTGGCTGTGAAATCATGAGCATTCCAGATTGAAGGAGAGGCTTTTCATTTCTGTGGCCTTCTCTTTATCTTTGGAGGCCACTGCACTGCATGGCCATATTGCACTGGAAATGCAATCATAATGTTTTAAACTGAACATACTAATATCAAAATCAGTGTATGATGAAGTCCTTCTTCAATGACATCTTATACATGGCCAAATTTTCATCACTCTATGAACTTCATTAATTATTCATTATCAATTCCAAACAGCGCACCATATGTGAAATATTAGTGTCAATCCTGTTGAAGGGACATGATATATGATCAGCAAGAATTTTAATATTTTACAAATAAGCACTTGTGAAAATTTGGAATTTGCAGGTAAGAGAACTACACCGGGTGTACAATGTACAAAAGATGTTGATGGATGAGCTCAAAAACGAAATTAGACAACAAAAGTTTTGGAACCACATGAATGACATGGGTGCAACTCATCCACATTCTATTAAACAGCAACATCAAACAACACCGATTTCAGACAAGCCTGATTTCCATGTTCAAAATTTGAGAGAGGATCTAAGCTCAAGAGAAAATAGTAAATGCTTCTCAGACACCATACAGATACAAAGAGGTTTTGATCTTGAGAGGCCAGCAACTGAGGAAGACATTTTTACCCGAGCACACGGCTTCTGTGAAGGTGAGGCAGGGCCTAGTTCCTACACAGAATTTCAGAGTTGTAAAACAAGTACTAGTGGCTATGATGAAGAAATGGAAGTGGATTTGACACTAAGTATAGGAGGTAGTCAAGTTAAGAACTCTCATTTACCTCAATTAGCATGCTCAAACTCAACAAATAACGGGAAATCTAGGAAGCACAATTCATCTACCTCCTTCAAATCAGATAGAACAGGAGAATTCAGCGACCCTACCATCCCAATGAGTAGCTCCACTGTGACACTTACTCAGGAAGCAAAGGGGCCACATTGGCTTTCTCAAGGTCTAAAGCTTAAATAGGCACCATAACTTGTTTGTATCCTTTCAACTCTACATGGACCACTGAAATTCTATGGTTCATGCATTCAGATTCCTAGATTACTTTCTACTTTATTCCAATAAACGAATAGCTTATACAACCACTTCTGAGTGCCCTTTCTGTATATAGATAGTTGTGAATTTGCAGTGCTTCTAAAACAATTTTCGTATCTAAAATGTTTTTTTTTCTAACTAGTAATGCTATTGTTGTAAATTTTGAACTTTATACTACTGAATGCCTTGACTATTTAAGTATAAAAGAAAGTTCATACTCAAAAGACTAATAAACTTAAAAAGATACAACTCTTATTTTGTAAATGATAGTCACCAATTAGGCCAAGTGCATCGCACGGTAACTTCTCATAATAAATGGTGGTTTGAGATAATTATCAAAGTTCCTTTATGAGTTTTATGAGTGTATTGCACTATTTTTAAGCATACAAGTTTTTTTTTTTGTTTTTGGAAGTGTATATGGATAATAGCGTGACACGGAAAAAATCTCAGAATAGTTTTGCATGATCATATTATATAAGTTTTACATTAAAAAGAGAATAGTTTAGAAGTGAAATGAACCATAATTACACAGTTTTAAGTTGGAACATAAAGTCTAGTACAATTTTTGTAAGATTGAATCAGTACCTGATCTCACGCTTGAAAGAGAAATTATTGGAAATTCAAGAATAAGTTCTATATAAATATGGCAGTTGGTAAGGTTGGGAATTTTAAAAGTGTAAATTACTAAAATTTTATGCGTGAATTCAAATTAAAAATGTGAGCAAATAAGCTTAATTTATTTGAGGCATGGTGTAAAATCAAATGTTGTGATTTCTCTTTAATTTCATTATAATTAAATCTGAGCAGTGTTTTGGGTTCTGCAATCCTAAGTCATAACACTTCATGCCGCTGCTATTTGAGATACCTTTTCTACATATTTTGGTAAATAGACAAGATTTAATGATACTTTTGGTATTCCAATTTATCCATCAAAATTTGTAGTTTCAATTAGAATAATAAAGATCTCAAATTATTTTTAATAGGAAAAATAACCATCTTTCGTTCTATCCTTTTAAGTAAATTATTAAGGCTATGTTTAGATTAATGGAAAAATAATTTATTTCTCTAATAACATTGTGCAGTAATTGTACAATGATCTTGCAACTCCAAGCAATGAATGGAGCTCAAAGAACTCCATCAATTATTCATACAAAAATGAATGATAAAATAAATCATTAACTCCAAAAAGATATGATGATAGTACCATAGTAGATTAGTAGTAGTATTTTAAATTCTAGTTGGGCCTGGTGCAATCAATCCTAATTTCACCTTTATTTCCAGTATTAACACCAACCCTGCCCAACTTGGTAATAGCATTAATAAAAGCTTTCTGAAAAGCTCCTTCATTTGATGCAAATAAGTTGACTGTGGCCTTTGACCTTGCATCTGTAAACAACACCTGATCAGAAGTGAAGAGACCTCTTCCTTGCTGCAGATTCTTGAAGTATTGGTTGTCAAACTTTTGAGGTGTGACAGGGTCCATGTTTATGGCAATTCTAGGATCAACCTTTAAGGGGCACATTTGTCTAAGCTGAAGAGCATATTGTGAATTTAGTGATGGGTCAATTTTACTTCTGGGGCTGAAGCTGTAGATTCTTTTTGAGAAGCGGTTGCAGTGAGAAAATCCAATTGTATGTGCACCTAACATATTAAAAAACACATTACTTTTCAGCCTTTGTATTATAAAAATCAAAATAGCTAAGATTCTTTGTTATACTATAATGTAATATTTTATCACTATGCTTGTAAAATATTTTACAACATAATATAAATGATGATTGGTGACTAAGAGATAATGTAAAACTCTTTTATGTTGTTAGTATTGTTGAAAATCTCAGATCGTCTATGGGATTTGTGTTGCATGTGTATAAGTCGGATGCAAACTTCACTTTATCTTGTAAGGTTGAGTTAGGTCCATCATCCGCATTTCTAATAAATATATCAATTAAATCCATAAATAATCATAACCTCTTCTTTTTTATGCTAGTGAAATTACCTGATAATGCAATCATATCTGTCTGGGATAGGCCATTAGAGTTAAACATGGCATTGAGCTGATCCAAATTGAATTCAGGATGAGGAAGACGGCGTTGAACACTGGCAATTGTAGAAATTCTCCCATCACGCCTTCCCAATTCGACATTATAAAATGGTCCCCCTGCCTACAATATTATGCAGTAATTACTGTTAGTAATGTTATCCCACACAGTATAATCAGAGTTAAGTATATTGAAAGATGATTAGCATGCATGCATGTATGCTGTTTTATGTTTTATCCAACCTCCAATTGTTTCTGATTCCTCTCTCTGAGCTTAGACTTAGAAATCAACGATTGTAATTTGTAAACCTTGAAAACTTAGTTCTTAATTGACATGAGTTTATAGAGTTACTGTCCAATTTGTTTTGTTTTAAAGACTTTGAGATTAAAGTGTGTACACTATACTGTCATTCAATGACAAATTCTCAAATTGTTGATTTTTATAATAATTATCTTAAGAGTCATATTTACTATAACTTCTGATTATCTGACTTTGCATAGAAACTAAATTAAAATTTTCTTATGCATGAATAGTTAATTGGGTTTGGATCAAACAATTGGTTCAGAGGTAAACTGATAGAAGTATTGGTCAATGATTTTACAAAGCAAATAAATCAAAGTAGAACATGCAATTAAAAAGAAAATGAAATCATACCAAATTTACAACATCTCTAGTAGCGAGAGCGAGTATATCAGCACAAGAGACTCTATTTCTGCAGCGAGGGTCTCTATCAACAGCTGCCTTGGCTTTAATCACTGTGTCAAAGCCATCTCCAGCTAGTGAAATGTCATCAGGATGATCCTTCTCTGCGTTACTATTTGCAAGCATAATCGAAGCATCACAACCCTGTTGTGTGCACAAACAAATTTGTTATCATCTTACATAAAACGATCAACAATAAAATAGTCAATAGTCTTTTTTAAAAGCCTAGTAAATGATAAACATGCTCAAACATTAGAGTTCACTAGGAAATGTCACATCTCAGTGTTGTATAAATTGTTGTATGTGTAGCATATCTCATAGTTATATGTGTTCTTGAGTGCAAAATTGTGTACACATAATAATTATTTATTATATCTAACATTTGGTGTCAATTATTGATCATGTCCCTTAAAAGATATCAATATAGAGCTATAAACCATGGTAATTTATGCATATAATAAAACCATGAAAGTGATGGAAAAGGCCTACGTACCCTCACAAAGCAATCATGGAAGAAGAGTCTGAGAGTGGCAGGAGCAGTCACAAAAGTTTGTTGAAACTTCTGTGTAACTGCAGACCGAACCAACTGCTCCACATTGGGGCATATGTTATTGTAGAAGCCACGAGTGAGTTGAGCTGAGCTTATAGTACTACTAGTCAAGAGAAGAAGCAAAGGCAATAACACAAACTTAGAAGCTTCCATGACAAACAAACTCTTTCTGTTTTTTGCTACTTCAATTTGGTTACAACATTCACCAATCCACTTATGTATATATATATACTTAACATGACCCCACCTCGAGTTTGAGCACAAAAAGAAAAATGCAGTTGACATGTTACATGGATAACAGAATAATAATTGGAGAATGATTGATGAGAGTTACAACAAAGGTATGTTACATGACAGTCTGGCAATTGATATTAGTAATAAATGTCATACTGTTATCAAATAGAAGATAATGTAGACAACATTGACTAAGAACCCTTTGAAAGTTGCGTGAAGCATCTAAGCTGTGTAAGTATGAATTTTATTCTAAAACAAAAACGATGGTAGTGGTAGGTGTGCACGATCACGGAAAAGCATGTTACTCGGAACGAGTTTATGAACTGACACGGAAAAAAGTTATCTTTATTTTATTGTTGCTCTAATTTCAAATTAACATTCTAAAAACTTTATGAGAAAATAGTGTATGCAGGATGGGTGCACTGATTTCAATGTTTAAAGTTTTACTTTACTAATCAGCCAAACCTTTAAGAGCAGTTTTCATTATGTGAATTACTTAAATGAAATTTTAATTTTAGTAAAAAATAATGGTAAAACTAGTTTAAAGTATTGCAAAGCTTTTTATCCTTTGTCTTTTCTTTTGTCTTTGATATGTATATGTTCAATCTTGATTGATTTAGTTTAAGGATGTCTAGCTTAGCAGTTTATTGGGGATAACCAACTCAATTGCATGTGATCTCGTTAGGTTTAGTGGTTTAAAGTAAAATAAAATAAAATATTTCTCCTTCTCTTTTTAAAGTTCTGACTGAAAATCTTTTTATTTATTTATTTTTGTTTAAAACTAGCCAACGGTTAAAGATCCCTGAAAAAGTAAAATAAAACCATACGCTAAAAGCTTAATAGTTATACTTATTCATGATAATATTCAACAAAAGTGAAATTGTTAGCGAGTAAATGATTTCTTTATTATAGTTTTTTTTCTTTAAACAAAATTACTTTTCTACTAATTATTGTTCACTGAAAAAACTATTTTGATATCAAAGCTAATAGAGACAGTGACACTAATAATAGTTTTTTTTTTCCTTCCGTTCCTTATGTGTATACGAAATCTAATTATATGTAACATGCTTGATTGCTAACCATGTCTGATTACAAGATTCAAATAATTAAGTATAAAAAAATTAAAACAATTAATTTCAATTTGCTCTATTATTGTCTAATACAAAGACTAAGCTACTTGCGCTATTACTTTTAATTTTTCAACGTTATGGGGCTTATTATGTATAGTTTTCTTCCTATTTCTTTCTTCCACGCAAGTATCACTGTACTGTACCTACATGTTTCGTGAGAAAAACAATTATGTTTGAGTTGAATGATTTCCTAGATCAACGCCCCAATCTCTCCTTTAAACAAAAAAAACACCAATGCTAAAGGAGGCAAATAAGACCGTTTCTCGTTGTCTATGCAAGTTTGCCATGGCCCAAGAATTTTGACCAATTTGGGGACGGCTTTTATTTTCTTAAGTAGGATTTTAATTTGTCGTTTCTATAATTTGACATCTTAATTTGAACATTAGTTTAATTTTAGTACTTAATATATCACTGGTACCAGCTAGATTATTATTGAAATAATACTAAAGAGTTTGACTATGATGGAGAGTGACAAGGAAACAAAAATTTTAGGTAAAACTTATGTCTAATAAATAATTTTCTTGGAAATAAAGTTATAGATTAACAACTTATAATCAAGCCATTTCACTAAATAAAACTCTGATTGATCCATTCAATCATATTTATTTTTTTTTACAATTTTTGACGTAGTTTAATATTTTTTAATTAACATAATCTCTGTTTTACTTCTTTCTTTTGGTGTGCATGGTCTCATTTGCAAGGGTGATGATGAGCCATAAGCTAGCATGTTGTATGCAGGAACATGCATGACAGCGCAAGGCAACAGTACAGGCTAGACCAGCTTCTGTAAATTGTAATTATTGAAGCATAAACGATCAACAAATTAATATGCCAAAGATATTTGCATAAAGAAGCAATTTGCTAATGCATCGGAGTCGCACATCACGACTTGCCCACAACTCTTACAAGAGATGTCGATGTCATTATCAATATCATCCTATGTCCTAGATACTATGCATTATGATCTTGATAAATACTTGTTTGGAAATGTCAAGTATAACTTTACGCACGGTATATGAAACATTGATTATGGTTACAACATACTTATATACGTATATTTCAAAGGTGGATGAACTAGATAGGATAGTTCACATGGATGAGTGTTCAAGGTAAAATATACTAGGAAAAAGGATAACTCATAGGTGGATGAAAGATCAGAACAAACATATGTTCTGAGAATATAAATAATATAATTTTTCGGTAACAATAAGAGTTTCAATGTGGGTTGATATTGCTGGGGGAAAGTCTCAAGGGCGTGTCCATGGGATTAGAGAGACGTGTTCACCCATTACAAATTGGTGTAGAATCTCGTACTCGGGAGTAACACTTCCTAGGAGCACACCATCTCAAGCCATTCCACGATGGTTATTTCTATGTGAGCTATGAATCTGAAAAGAAAAATGGTTTTTGGATAAACTTGAATGTACAACCAATTTCGAAGATGTATAAAGAATAATTCAATTTAAAAATAAATTGGATAGTTAAAAATGTAATTCATAGTTTTTTATAATTGGATTTGGATTTGGATGTGGTTTTGGATTGGGCCTATAGGGTTTACCTAAATACCCTTTTGTCAGTCTCCAGACCATTCCTTCCAGAAATAAACGGACTATAGAGTTTTTATGTTATAAACGGATTCACTTTTTACCTATCAATTACCTTGATCCAATTATTTCTCTTATAAATTCATTCAAATCCTGAATTTTGTTTTAGATTCGACTTTTCACGACGAGTTGTTGGGTCACTTTGCAACGTGTTGCTGGTTAAAAGAAGTGTTCACACCACTCATTTTATTTACAATAAGTTGCTAGCACCATTCACAAGATGTGCTCTCCGGTTCTGTTCATGAGTTATGCACATGTTAAAAGTCATTCACACTCTCTCAACAATTTGTAATTAGATTTGTCAAACCAAAATCAAATTTAGATAAAAATCGAATGAGTTTAAAAACCTGCCCACATTAATGAAAACATTTTGGACCTGCTTTGTTTTTTTAAAAATCCAAATCCTGCACTTTTCTCTCTAGATGTTATTTCACTAAACTACTGAGACTATAAATTAAACGACAAATCTTACAACCAAATCTGACAGTGTGATGCTAAGCTCGCCTCCAAGCAATCAAATCCTAAATCGACTAAAACTCATGTTTGAGTAGTTTAGTTTACCAAACCCATGTTTTCTGCCCCCACACCGTGATTGACCTTCCCACTCCAAATTTCGTTTGTTAAAATCACTGTTGTATTATATAAGCCTCTCCCTTCAAATTTTTAGCTTTACAACAATTTGATGCCCTAAAAAACACAATTTTGTTTTGATTGTTGACTGCAACAATCTATTTTATCAGAAACATTACTACACGTCTCGTCTCCATCCACAAAAATGAACAGACAACCACAGGCAAAATATGAATATTCCAGAAAGCCGAAAAAATGGCAGCAAAATATAATCATATACAATAATCTATACACATTTCATATAACTGTAGGTTCCCGCTGTCATCAAACCTTTAGAATTATGCAACAAGATACGTTTACAATGCTACAAGTAGCATGCACATAACTATTGTTATGATATATAACATTGAAATAACAGTTACATGTTTAATAATCATCTTACTTTATTACTTGAATGTGTAGATTGCGGCAACAACTAAAATTGGACGTTGTGATTTTAATTTTCCATAAACAATTGTGGGCAATTCTACTTACATGTTATGACCGAACTACTCATCGGTTACAGGAAAATATTATTTAACAAAACTCTATACGTGAGTTCATCGTCCAACATGAAGGTTTAAGCAAAACATGAAATAGAAAATTTACTTGAAGACACTTTCCTTTCATTGCTCATCGCCGTGGCAACAAGCTACCTGCAGATATATATTTCCTAAATGATTAGAGAAACACCGAACTGGATCATCATGTGATGTGTATGTATGTAGATGCAGAAAAGTCAAGGGACAATTAAGCAATCATAGACAAGAATTAATAGAAGACCAACTGAAACCTGATTAATTAGGTCTCAGGTATCAAGCATAAGAATCAAACTTGGCATAATATGATAGCCAAAGTTTGATACATTAGTCAAGATTAACACATCATCCTGCACAAACAACTATCAATTCCAAACTCATGAGAATACACGAGATATGAAATTTAATTTCTCCTGAAACCCTGGTTGAAGCCTTGTACACAGCACAGTGCTGCCCTTTCTATTCTCCAATATTTTCAGAATTCAAGGTTGCAGTATAACAATGTGACACAATGATTATATGATTCATTTTGTAAGATAATATTAAAAAAAATTGGAAGAAACAGAACGATATGCAATTATTACCTGTACAGGGCACAAAACACAACAATGATCTTTTAACTTCCTCGAAGAACTTTTCGAGGATCAAGCTGTCCACTACAATAACTAGAAGGAACAGTTGAAAGTTCTAGCCTTCCCTTCCATTCCTCGCCAGGTTTCAAAGTGATAGGCTTTTCAATAGCAGCAGCCTCTACACAAAGCATATGCTTATACTCTTCATCGCCAAAATCAGACATAGCCTTTGCTTTCTTATCCCAAGGATTCCACACCACTGCATATACAGATAATAAATGAGAAAGAAAAAAGTTTAGGCAAAGAGTTCCTGGAAATGATTCCTGATGTCCAATCCAAAAACAACACAAATGTTTAATATACCAACCATTGAATGTTTGTTAAATGTGGGATGGGAAGATACTCAATTGTAAGCTACGTAATACTCTATTTAGTTAACAGGAAGAATTGAGACATGAATATAAAAACAGATAAGTGCTTTAAGCTATGTTCTACTTCTACTGAGAAACTTGACTTTAACCCTAGTTCATTCCGTTCTTTATTACACATCTACAAAGAACATACTTTTTATTCTTAAATTATATAGCTTCAAATAATGTTCTCCGACCAGTACACTTTATCAATACATCAAACTAAGTACACAAGATGAGCCTAATAATATAATCACCAGCATCAGGTAGACCATCTTTACGCAATACAAATGTTCTCTTTTTCTCATGATCAAGAATTGCAATCTTTGTAGGAGTGCTGAGATATATCTTGTCAACCTATTGCACAAAGAAAAGGTGAAGTGTCAACCTCAATTCATCAAAGCATATGAAATGCCAGTACATCAGGACCAAAATGAAGGAAAATGAAACATGTGGTCCTTATTTCCATAAACCAAGGACCAAAAAAAGATGATTTTTTTGTAAAGGCCAAGGGCCACATCTGTCACACTTCCATAAATTAAAGACTTAAAGGACATGATTTATTTTTGAGGGACTGAAAATGAACATTGTCTTATATTACAGAGACTAGAGAACAGATTTAACCCAAAAAAAATATTCAAGAACCAAGATGCATAAATTGGTCTGATACTCTATTTAACCAGGCCTATCACCTCCTTTTTCTTCAATTAAACAAGTGTCTAATTTTTACTTACATTTCAAAATGAGAATTATTATTTAATTTAAAACCCTAAGAAGTATAGATACATGTATTTTATTCATAGCAATTAATAATTCAATTTACTATAAAAGCCCAGAAGCTCCATTTCACAGAAATTGACATATTTCATTACTTGCAGCATATGTATTGTAATACAGCATCTTTGGTTTTTAAAAGTATAGGAGAACAGGATAAACAATCTTACTTCTGATTCAAATGTTAAAGCATCCCCCTGTTCAGTAAAGCGTTCCTTTTTCTGCAAGTTGTCAAGATAATCCAGTATCTCTAGTCCCTCTACCCGCACTTCACTGAATACAAGCAAACAAACTAGTTAAAAGCGATTCAAAAAAGAAGCCTAAATTATATCCCCAGAAATAAAATAAAATAAATAAATAAATCCAAACCAAAAGTTAAAAAAGAGGTCAATCAAAAGATTTAAATAAGTACATAAAATGAAAAAATAAAAGATATTGGGATATATACCACAGTAAGAAAAGATTCTGATTTGATTATTAATTTAACCAAACCTGAATATTTCACATCAAAGACAAATTTGTCTATGAATATGCACGTTAAAAATGTATGTGGTAAAGTGACAGGATTTGCCTGCTGTTTAATTCAAGAAACTGTGGTTGCAAATTATTTCTATTTCTACGTCAGAACAAAGACATTTTTTGGGTTCTCACTCTGTATTTTCAGATACCAAAGCCACAAATCCACATTTGATTTTTGAAGTTCAAAAGCCAACACCCACATTCTCATACAGATCTAAAACAATTTTGAAATCTTAATACAGAATAGATTTCACAGAGTCAATAGCAAAGTTCTATTCATTTGTTCAATGTGTTGATCTTGAACAGGTTCTCAACCAAACACAAAAGTTGCTAACTAAATTTGACAACTGAGTCAATTTATAAATAAAGGCATGGACAATAATACAAAATTTCATATTGAAGTGTGAGATAAATTGTGTTTCAACTTTCAAGCACTTGCCTTATATCTGACACAGAGAAATATGTATGATAAGCAAATGTGAATGAAAATGGCTTCCCATCAATGTTTGTGTTCCTGATCCGAGATGTCAACATCAGATCTCCTCCAGGTCCAAGAGCTACCCTCAGACGAAATTCAAAACTGATGCAAAAAGAATGGCATATGATATACGAAATAAATATAATATAAACAATTCAAAGTGTGAAACAATTAGAAAATAAAAAAAAAACATAGCAAGAATGTTGAATGTTAATATATATACCTGTGAGGCCAAATCTTGATGTCATCTTCAGAGGGTTTAAGAATCAAATCAACAAAGGCTTTATTCGTAGTATTTGTCGGGAAAGGAGGAGGGCAATGGTCGATGGTCCAGTACCGGTTTCTAGCAAATCCATGCTGGTCAAGAGAACCGAGGCCTCCAAACTGCAAAGAGACAATCAATTTCCTTAAACAAGTAATCTAGGATCTGATTAGAGTAACAGTGCAAGTGATTTTAATTTGTATTTCTATTCTTATTAGGATCTCAGTGTGATGGAGAGCAGTAAATTTTGTATCCATATATGGGAAATAAAACAAAAAATGACAAGTGGACTTTTATAATATGGCTGTAAATTGCTCTCTTCTTAGTAGTGCAATGCAATGTTTTCCTCTTTTTTTTCTTCTCCAATTTTCCTTCCACTGCAGTATTATCATGATGAAAGCAATTACGGAAAACATAAACATCAGAAGTACATACTTGAGGAAAACATATTGGGATCCCTCCTCGAATTGCCTTTGGAAACTGAAATATAGCCTGCACAAGTGCACAGTGACAATATTAATAAGACAACATGGATGAGAGCTTATCAACCACATTGCAGGAGTTGAAAATTTTCAAAATTATAATCACATTGGTAGATCATATTAAATAGCTTTCACTAACTTGAAGTTGCTGCTAGAAAATTTGTTTAGAAATACAATTGACAAGCTTGTCATGTTACCATTTCTGTCATTTCCGTTCAACAGCTTATATCAAAAGATGACCGGCAGTTTAGATCTTTGCAATGATTAATCAAATCAGGAGCAGCATATTTGCAATAAAATAAAAGCATTTACTTAATATATTACTGTAGTCAGCAAATAATGTCTAGTGTTAGGCTATTTTGGAATTCTAAAAGCAAGTGTAGATACAGAACATAAGAAAAATCTTGCACATGACCTATGAATGTTTTTAAGAGCAAACTGACATTTTACAACCTCATTGAGATCTGAAGTATATCAGATTCCTGCTACTCATCTTAACATGCAATGGACGAAAATCAACCAACTAAATTAAGACACTGAGAACGAAAATACAAAAATGTTTCATACTATACCTTACTACTGAGAAAAAGCAATTCCTCGCGATGCACATTCTTCCAAGATGTCACGTGACCACCGTACAAGTACACCTGAAAATCACACACACAAAAATGAAACCTAATCAGAGCCAACCACACTAGAATTCGCACAAGAGATTATCCAATTCAAAACCGATGCACAGGGCGCTAATCTCGACGAACTTATCTCACCGAAAAATAGCCTAAAAGATTAAATCAAATTGCTCAGGAACAGTCCTAGGAGATCAAAATTTTCTAGTCGACAGCAAATCTCAATCCAAATAATTTTCACGAGATCAGCACTCTCCAACCGACAATGGCAACGAAACGCGACACGCCAAAACCAAAAAACACACTACCAAAACTTAAAAACGCGAGAATCTGAAGACGCGAACGCGAATCGAAGCTAGAGCGCGAAATCGAGAAGCGGATCAAGCAGTATAAAGTCGAAATTACAGAGAAAAGCAATTTAACCAAACAGAGGCAGACATCACAGAAACAGAGAAAGAAATAGAAATGCATGTAAGAAGTAAGAGAAACAAAACCTCAGCGGAGCTACCACGAGCGTCGCGAAGAAGAACCTTGTCAAGGCCATTGACGCCTTTGCACAACTCGTAGCTACTCGAAGAAGAAGAAAGTGACGGAAGAAGCTTTTCGGTATTCATTGCAACAACAAGTGATGAAGAAACTCTCGGTCTCACTACATCCACAATATGTATATTATCATCACTTTGCAACCTTCCAATTTATTTTCGGACAAATGCGAATGAGTCTCTGCAACTGCAACTTCTTCTATTTGTCTTCTCTCTCTTCACTTTCCGAAATCACTTTCTATTTACTTTCTTTTTATTAATCTCGGGATTTTTTGAAACTGCAACTGTTGAGTACGTGTTCAGTAATTTTGTGATTATAATAGTGACGATAGATTCGTATCGTATTCAATCTCTCTTTGCATTAATCAAAGTGTGATTTGTGATACGTTACAATGATATACTAAGATATCCCAATGACGTAACAGGTGTTTTGTGTTTGTGTCTATCAAAACCTTTTTTAACAATATTTTCTATTAACAAAATTACAAAACAGCAATCAATCATGCTCGGAGCTTAATCATCATCTTTCTCTAAAAATCCACATACAAATCATTCTCCGCAAACTTATCAACTGATATACAATCATTGATTATTGTTTTCTACAAAATATATACATATATAAAATCTAAATCTTATTTCTTTAGAATTACTTTTATATATATATATATATATATATATATATATATACATATTTATTTTAGTCAACCAACCTAATATTATTCACAATTCACCAAGATTAGGTTTGATTAAACTTTTAAGTCACACTTTTTATTATTTATTTTACTAAAAGGCGCATCTTTTATAAATAAAATAATTTCATCAAAACTTAATTATAGTTTTCATTTCAATATTTTTATATTTGTATAATTTTTAGTCATCTATTAACTGAATATATAATATTTTTAAAAAAATATTAAGGTGAAAATACATTATATAGCCGTATTAACAAATTCATATTAATGTGATATTTATTATTCTCAGCCCATAAATGTCATATTTTTCAATCCAAAACTTAGTCAGCTAAAATTCATGTAAAATTATTTATCCTCGTGAAAAACATATTTTATGAGAATCTGATACAAATTCTCCCTGCAAATTCAGAGTGTTGTTAATTGAACTACACTCACTGGATCGCATAAATATTACTATAATAACAAATTCATAAAAGAAAAATCAAGAAAAAAAATTCAGAGTAAGTCTTTTACTTATATGGAATAATTTAACTTCATTAATCCTTGCAACAAAGGTGGCATGACAGATTCAACTGGAACAAAAAGAAGCAAGTTCACAAGAAACAGTCACTTGGCTTCTACTACCCAAGTGCTTGAACGTTTAATATACAACCAAGAAAAATGTTGACACGAAACAAGTAAAATTTGATAGAGTATCAAAGAAAGGGGGGGAAAATCACACTTTTATTTCCAGAATAAATAACTTGTTGAGTGGCTTTTACACTGTGCTGTACAAACTTCATGCTCAAGTATCAAAACAATCTAAGAAATTGCTTCCCCCCAAAAAATTCTGAATGAAAAAATGATCAGCAAGAAACACAGATAAGCACTCCAACAACCCTTGCCCTATAAAATTAACACCAAGAGGCTCTCAACAAAGAAAGAACCTAAATATCAAACCACTGCGAAGAAAAATCTCAAGTTACTTCATCATGGAAAGCTTCTTGGGAGCAGCTATGTTAAAAAACAGAAAAACACTAATGTTCAATCCGTATGTCAAGTTTCTTACTGCAAACTGATAGCAAGCTCCCTGAGCAAAATATATGTATACTTTGACGACAAAATTCCTTCTACATGCAACTGAAAATGCGCGGAGCAGAAAGAGGTAAAGCGTGCCTTAAAACTCAGAACAACTGAACACTCATTTTCATTTTGTTCTGTTTCCATTTTGGCAACTTGTAAAATTCCTTCTTAGCCATCCCCAATTTCTCTTGGAACTCTTCTGGTGACAGGTAAGCCTGTACATGAAGCTCAAACAAGTTAGAATCAAAATGAAAGAAAGCTTTACTATACTACGCAATTTCCAAAGAATAGAGGATGAAAAAGATGAGAAGACAAACAAGATGATGTTATATCTAGACATTTTCATTATACCTCTCGTTTAGTGACGTCAATATCTGCTACAGGATCTGTAGATTCTGTGTTAACGTGTTCATATGGGTAAACTGGGAGACCTTCATCATCTTCAGTTTCATCCTCTTTCACATCCTCTCGTATGGTAAGAGATTCTATTCTGCTGCTAATAGAACCCTCCTCGTCACTTGCCTCAGAGTTTGATTTTGGGGTAGCTGAACTCATTTCACATCGAAACAATTATAAATGTAAAAATGACCATATAGTAATACATCAAATATCAATGCACTCATGTACCGCATACCTTTATGTGAGCGAGGAATCAAATTTTCTCGCGCTGCTGGTTGTTCAAAACTAGAAGTCAGACGAGCTATGGTTGATGATCTAGGCGCCACATTTGCTGTATCCTGTGTTGATTTTGGGTACAGTTTTCTAACCATAGGAGGTGGAGTTGAAAGGTTCCTAGTATTTGGGCTCTCAAAATTAGCTGCTAGTGATTTAAAGGCTGGAGATCTGCCCCTCACACGAACACGATCAGGACTCACAGACATGCTGCGGGAACGCTGGGATTTATCTGGCGCGCTACCAGACCTTCCCCCATAAGTTACTGATGCTCTTCGTTTATGTTTCTGATAATGTATCAGATATTCAACAACCAAGCAGATACGCAAACACAAACAAAATACTAAAATCCAATGCTTAAGGTGGAGCAAATCAATAGATGACGTACGTTAAAATTAAAATTATGAACACATGTGGGTTAACACCCCAATGAATTTACTTTGTTATATGCACATCATGTCATTTAATCTATTGCCTACTCAGACCAATACCCCTTTGATTCTCTGAAGGATCAGCATCAAGTTCACATCCTTGAATTCAACACTATGAATTCAATAGTATTATCTTCAGTCAACCCAATCCAATCCATAACTGAATATAATTAAATATAGCTGCAAACTGAATATAGAACATGTGCTTACAAGTTTCTTGAAGCTATAAAATGAGATCAGGCAACAATTCATTGTAGAAAAGCCACAGTTTCTTTATATTAATTTTTTTATATTCTCAATTTATTGTAAAGTCTATTAATGAGACACTTATTCATTTCCCTTGTAAACGGATGCATTCTGTGACCTATTAACAACATAAGCCACGCTCTTCAGAAAATAGTTACTCTATGAAGGAAGCAAATAAAAGATTACTTACAACCAAAAGTGCTGCACCCCCATTTTTCACTATTGCAAGCTTCCTCTGAAACGAGTTTCCCAGCATCTACCAAAAACAAGAAATTATAAGTGGTAAAAAGTATAAGACTATTTGAAGTCACACACACACAGACAGACACACATAATCCACTTCCTTTAAGAGTAAGTCTTCATTTTAACCCTTCATTTTCTCTTAATCTAACGGTAAAAGATGAACACCCATTACAACCATTATATTAAGAAAAAATAAAAGGTGGGGACTGGAATTACTCTCGAAGCAAGTGGATCCATCCTCTCTCTCTCTCTCTCTCTCTCTCTATATATATATATATATATATATTATGTGTGTGTGTGTGTGTATGTATATATTAAAAAAGTTTCTTCAAAATAAAAACTTACTGCAGATTTTGCTGACTCCCATTTAAAGAAGCAGGTGAAGAAAGGTGGCTCACTACCTTCCATGGCAATAAATATAGGAGCTTCACGAGATAATGATTCTAGAAGAAAATCATGCTCCAGAAATTTCTGTATAATTCCAAAGAATAAGTTAAGAATCGCACACCTGGTTTCAGAAATACTAAAACATGAAATACATTGAAATTTGTGGTATTAAAATGATAGAAAGTGCTGTCAGTTAAATCTATATTAGAAAAAAACTAAAAACCAAGTGGTAAGAAGTTTGATTTATAATGTAACTATTCATTCTTCAAATTACTAGACTACTAGTCACGAAATTAAACATATCTGTACCTTCCAGGAAATGTTAAACCAGTCATACCTCACCAATTGTTAGAGCTTTCATTCTAATCTTTGAGTCAATCTGCTGGCCAACCCATACAAAGATTTCATTGTGACAATCCAAGATGTAAATATCTTCAGTCATCAAATCATCCTGGGAAAAGTTGTATATCTCTTTCACCTGCAAGCATTGCTTCAGATTAATACACTGCAGCAGAATAAATAGAAATACTTGCATCTTCATAAGCAAAGGATAAGACATAGCAGTAAGTTTCTCTTTGGGATAAAATCACACCCCAGTAAATTCACCCTGACCTATCTTAAATTCACCTTTAGTTATTAGAAAAGTGATCAATAACACACTGGCCAACCTCTCTGTCTGCATTCTACATCCAGAGTCAGTCTTTAAAGGAAGCCAAGAGCCAAGACGACCATAACTACTTAACTGAAAGATTATGTCCTACGTCGACTAGTTATTATACAAGTATGACTCTTCTGCTGTCCGTGCCAGCAATTTTATCATTCAAGTGTATAATCATATCATGGGTAATGAAACCCCAAGAATGCATCTTTCTTTAGACTTGAGTAACAGTGGTGTGGATATTAACAAAAGTGTCTTCCAGAACTTTATATTATCCAAGTTTTGTAGCTTTTCATTGCTCATGATTCTTGATGATTTTCCAAGCTTGTTTTTCAATCCTACTGAATAACTAATAACTTGTGTTAAAAATGGATTGCCATTGAGCTTTTCTACACGAGGAAACTTAAAAGTTAAAAATCTTATAAATGAAATATTGACATAGGAAATAATGTCCTTAACATGCCCTCACACCATGGGGTTATCATAAGTCAGAAATTCCAAAATCATGCATACAAAACAGATAAGTGGGTGTACGCACCTTTAAATTTCCTGCACATTGGTCAATCAGGTAGAGAAAGAAGCCATCACAAACAAGTCAGCCATTTTTCTTTAAGAAGAGAAGGTACTGGGGATGGAGATCAGACAATTCTTTTCAGTTTACAAAAATTTAGTTCTAACCTTCTGAGAAGTTGCAAGAAAATAGGTGAGGATCATTTTCAGTTTCCCTTGAGATCTTTTCACTGGGATATTCTGTTTTTCCTCCCAACAAATCCCAAAACTGTTCCGATTCTACACCTTCTTTGTGTGATTTGCATTGTAAATCCGGCTGCAGACAATTGGCAAGCATATGTTTTGATTAATAAAAAGTAGTATATATTTTTATACTGACATAGTTTGTAGTATGGGTAATGTGGCTTGGGTGAATCGCACCTGCCTGATCATGAACAAAGAGGCAATTCTATGTAGCCCAATGGCAAGTTTAGCAATAACAAGCAAAGTTTGCCATTTTCAACATGTAAAAATATATAATCTACCACTTTTAGTTGCTTGTTCAAAACGAATATGTTGACCAAAAAAACCTGTTGGCTTTTGTTTGATAAATCAATATTTTCACAGTAAGTATATTTCGAACATATCAGACCTTAATCACATCCAGCATTCTCTCAACAAGCTCTTGATCATCTGATGTTGTGAGACTTCCAGACCAAGTAAAAAGGGTGGACCCATCATGAAGTATGTAGCAATAAGAGGAATTCAAGGAGGTAGCCACCTGGTTGACAAAATGAATGTCAAAAGATACATTGTGATTATTTAAATAAAATCTATATTATTTAAAGAAAATATTTTAAATTTCCCATAAAAATGGAGTGGAAAGAGGACGCTGCTATAAACAGACAAGATAACATACTGGATCAACTTGTATAGCTTGCATATTGTCTGATCCAGTGCCCTGGATGCGGAATAATGCAACACCGTCCTCACTGTATGTCCCGTCTGGAATTTCCTTCTCTGCAATGTAATTTTTGTATCCATCACTAAGTCCACCCTGACAGACAATTAAAATAAGAGATCAGTATTAATATATTTATAATCATAAAAAGAAGTTCTTTCTTATTAAACCCAATACCCAAATCCCACAAACCTTAAAAACAATACAGCTTTGGAGGATGGCATGAAATTGAATTGGTTCACTGCCTTCATAGATACGAGCCTTCAATCAATTACATGCAGATACCATCAATAGGGGATTAAGCAATGGGCACAAATAATCTCTCAACAAATTGAAAATCAGTAAATAATACATTTAAAGAAAAATTACCTGGCAAGGAAGAAACTTCATAGACTCAACCATTTTGCTTGCTAGTGAAAGAGCTGAAGCTCTCTCTTCCTAATTCAACAAACAAAGCTTGTAAAGATGCAAGCTAACATATTTATTAAACGCTTTCTAGTCCCAAAAGAGTTACAAATGTTGTCTACAGTGTAATGAAATAAAATGTTGTCTACAGTGTAATGAAATATGCTGTGATTCAATGATATATGGTCTTCAGTTCCAGGTGTATAATATTTTGCAGTCAGAATTTTAGCTTTCTTTACATGATAAAATCATTATAAACATGCGAGCAAAAAGAACTGGAATAAAAATATACAAATTTTTCACCTCAACACTACTCTCTCCAATCCATGTTCCTATAAGATGCTCTTCCTTATCTTCTCCAGGATATGAATATTTAAAGATGTAGCAGTCTCCACTATAAAATTTTGACTGATCAGTGGGTGGAAGAGAAATCTTTTCCTGACCATTCACACGCCAAACCTGCATGGTTATGTTAAAGCTCTTGTTAACAACAGAAACAATTACGCCAGAGAAATGTAACACTCAAATCACAATCAGTCCACCCAAATAGGGAGAAGTACAGAGCATATATTTTGAAATTCTCAAGGGATAATATCTAACATCTGTTATATAAACAATACAAAATATTAGCCAACATATCAACTACAAACATTTAAGTCTCAACCATAATTTTGACCTAAATTTCATAAAACTCTGTAAAAGGACTTAGTGCTGTAGCAGTAAGGCCATGGTCCTAAGATATGGAAGGTATATTCCAGAAATAAGAAAAGAGAGACACATAGACCATGGAGGACAGAAAGAGAGAGGTTGTTGTGCTAAGTGGTATTCACGGGGAGGCATGCAGATTTGAAGGTTATGAATAGAAGAGAGGGAATGGAGACAATTTATAGGAAAAGTGTGGATCTGCCTTCGGGCTTGGGAAGGAAGTACCGAAGTGGCATTCCATAGCTATTTCTCTGTTTTCCTTTTTTCTTTGGTTACATTAAAAATTTGTTCCTTATGGAGTTGCTCTCATTAAGGTCCTTGCATAAGGACCAGTAGCTTAAAACTCAAATGAGAGGAAAATATAATAACTGAGACTTTCATGACAGGTATCAAAACCAAAACTAGTGAAAAAGTAGGTTCAACACCTCAAAATATAGGCTATAGGGACAAAAGACAAATGGATATAAACCATAGCAGATAATAATCTGGTTAAGGACTAATAATTAGCAGATAAATCACAAACTAAACTCAGGATCACAGATTCATATTTATCATCCAATATGTGTAGGAAGTGTCATGCGGCCTGATCTACATTAAATCCCTGGCCTAATTCCAGATTCAATTCTCACAGAAACTATTAAGCATCTACTCAACTGATTCTAAATCAAATCTCAAGTAGTCTAATCGAACACTCTAGGTTTCGCATATTCTGATCATACAGTAGCATACAGCTCGATCTTGTCCTCTTGTGCATTCAATTCCATTGTATGCCTCTCATTGTGATTGCCATCTTAGGAGTGGGAGACTGTTGGGGTATTATGGATACAATGATTGCGATTCCAAAAGATTCTTTCATTGTAAGAAATCAATTAGATAGAGAATGTAAAACCACTGAAAAATTAAAAACAACACCAACTAAAGTTACATCAAGAGATTTCAGTTTTGATGAATTGTTTATTGTACAAACTAGTAAAATACCTGCAAATGTCCTGTGCAATCTATGTAGGTTTGAGGTTCTTCTTTTACGGGCTCAGCTTTCAAGAGACCCTTGACATCCAATCCTTGACGTTTTAGAAGTGCTAGAAAGTTATAAAAATAGAGACAGAATTAGAACAACATAAAAACAGCCTAGAAAATGATGCTGAGTTGCTGAACTAACAAATTTAACTGTAGAATTTTATTAAAAATACCTGCTACCTTGCCACGACCACCATCTTCAGATAATTTGACTTGAGTTCCCTGAGGCCAAGAATCAAACTTGGACTTGAACATTACTGTTTCATATCCTTCAATTACACGAATTATATAGGACTTTAATCGACCACTGGCACTGACTAGCTCCTGTTTTTGGATCCAGAGAAATTCAGAATTCATTCAAACTCAGAGCAAATGCTCAACAATACTAAGAAAGAACCAAGAGAATTTACATCTGCAGCTCCACTTGCACTTTTTCTTTCATCAAGAGATGTGTTTCTTCCCATCCATGCAAAAACTTCTAACCCACAATCTAGAATATAGCATTTGTTTGTCTCCAGTAGTTCCTTTGTCAAAGAATCAGTTTCTATAGGTTCTGTCTTCCCCTTTTCAACACTGGAAAAGTGATAATTTAACTATAACTAGAGTATTGAGAGTCTTGCTTTTCAATATAAAAAAATAAATTTTATCTATATAATTAGCATTATTTTCAAATCCTCATAATTATCAGCTAATACAATTTTAGGCTAAAAGAATAGTAAACTTTTAACAGTCTTACATTGATAAACACCATAAATTTGCATAAGAGGAATAAAAACAATAGGTGAAAGAGGACAACTAAAAACATTCAAATAATAGCAAATTGCATCCAAATATTGATTTGGTAAAAAAAGAAAGAAATATACCAACTCTGAAAATATCAACGAAAATACCAGTGAGCTAGCTGAAACAAAATATTACCAAAGTAGTCTTGGAGGATGAGAATCAGCAAGCTTATCATCATCACTGACTGTTTTCCGTGGAAGAGGAGCAAAGCCCCCAAAGCAACCCCAGAATTCTCCACTTTCAGAATCAGCCATCAACTTTCCATCCTCTGGAAAGAAATTCAAGCATATACACCCAATTAGTGAATCTAAGCAATCACCTTTGACACTTTAAAATATACTTGTACTTACCGATAGAAGCTATGTCACATTTCCCATCATGGTAGGTATCCTTAACATACTGTACAACTTCCAATGCTTTAGCCCTTTCTTGAATAGATGAATTGGAACCATTAAATTGGAAAATTTTGGACTCAGTATCCAGAATAAAAACATCATCATGGTTCAGCGAAGATCGAGCAAAAGGAACCTATAATCATCACAAGTTGCTGATCAACAAGTAGAAAATAATGTTCATAAACATTTGTGGTGTCTGTATACAGCATGCACACAATAATATACAAGACTAAAACCCCAATGAGTCAATGGCAGAGGAATAGTTCAAACTTGCCTCTTTGACATGTACCACATGTTTCCCTTTGCATACAAGCAACCGTGTTTTATGTTCTTCAGCCTCAACATGTTTAAAACCCGAGGCATGCCCACCTTCTTGAGGTATGATACATGGTTTGAAATAAGACAGGAACTTCTCAGTTTCATGACCCTGTACTTCACGATACTGAACAGCTCGTCCTCCTAGAGCTGCATCCAACTCGACTGTCTTGATGGCTGCAGCACCGGCTTCATCCTATTTTATAGTTATGATCATCAGTGAGAAAATGAACAGAAGGAAACTATGTCAAATATTAAACCAAAAAAAAAGTGGAGGGGATAAAAATATATAAACAGAAAGAATTACCTGACTGGTATCTTTACCAAGCCAATAATGGATATCATAACGCAAAGCACCACTTTTTGAAGCAGTTGTCTACATGGAAAGTGTAAGTAAAAAGAAAAGACTGTTATTGATGAAAAAATGTTGATGCAGGAAACAAAAGAACCTTACGAAAAGTAAAAACTACTGGATTAGAAATTATCCGCATAAATCAAATAACAGAGAATAACACAAATCCAACACATAAGTTATACAAAGGAATACATTGCCATTTGAACCGAAAATCTCATAAAAAGAATTTCAACACGAGGAAAATGAATCTTATGGGATTAGAACCTATTCTAAACATTGACTACAGATATAACAATGGAGTCCTTGCAAGACATACTAATAAAATTTGTGATCATGGAAATGATAGGTAATGTTTTAAGATTACAATCTTCATATAATACAGCAACAAACAGAAATACAAGCATCTTGCAACAAGGTTTATCAACAGGAGGCTAGCATTCTATAAAAGAGTAATCATTTGGAAAATATTGTTTACCTTCAAGATCACATAGGAGTCACCAGTGAAAAATTTTCCATAAGAAGACTGAGGGATGGAAACTGGATTGAAATTCTCAATACGCCATATTTCCAGTCCGCTGTATATGGTTAAGGAGAACAATGCCGAAGCACATGAAAAAGTACATGCATAAAATCAATCTAAACATAGAACAGAGCCAAATGAAGAAGCAACCTTGGATGAATTATGTCAGGATGAAAATATGATAATTGTAAACAGCACAATATATTATTGTTAGCTAGTGCAGGATACTCCTTTTGTCCAGCTCCCTTAAAAGCTGGATCCAAATCTCTCATAGAAACAGACATACTACTCTTCTACTATATGGTATTCCACAGCCAAGCTTAAATATAGGAAACGATTACCCTGAAAGGAAGGCCTGTAGAAAGAAAAGATATAAGTGATGAATAGTGGGTGAAAAAAGTAAATGTAAATGTTTCCACTAACTTTTACAACTTTTACACTATAGAAGAGGTTACATCATTAATCGATAAAACCATAAGCCTAGCCAAAAATATGGTTTTATGCTAGTAGTGAATGAACTAGTTTCCCCTTAGATACAATAAAACAACTACTGACTTAAATTTGTCACTGTTAAAGAAAAATATCAAGTTCTTCACTACACAAGTAATCTTCAGGTCACATCTTCAGCTAATGTTAATTACCACATAAGGATCAAACACTCCGCACACTACATCTGTCACCACCACTCATATATACCTTTCCATGTCAAATTTATATCCAGTATATCTCTGGAACTTTGGTATCACAACAATTTGAAAATCATCTATAGAAAACAACCATGTTTTAATATCCAGTTGGTATAACCTTCTAAATGCTAAAGTGTTCCAATCACCTTTTATTATCGATTATCTTCATTTTTCAATGGAATGCCTTAGTTTTAGACATTGCATTTTCAGCGATCATACATGACTTATCACTAACGCCTCACATGTACATGTTGTAAAGACAATGTACAGAATTTTCCTAAACGCAACACAAACAAGAAAAAAAAATCGAAGCATAGAGAATTTCACTTAAACAAAGAGTGGTGCCATTGGGAAGGAAGCCTGATACTAGAAACTTTGGGGAAATTATCGGCTATCATCAACTAAAAGGGGGAAAATGTCTGCAAATACATAAATTCATGTATGAGTCTGCGAATGAATACAAACTTTGATATCCTCTGTTTATACAACAGACAAATATAAAACAAGCAAAATCCACAAAAAAAAAAAAAAAAAAAAAAAAAAAAAAAAAAAGTACTCTGAAAACAGTGAAACAAAGAAAAACAGTTAATCGCATTCCAGATTCCAAACCTCATCCCCAGAATCTCCAAAATTGAAGAAACTAAGAGAAAGGAAAATTCATCCATTAAATTAAATTGAATCGAATTTCATTGAGAGAAGTGGCTCTCCTCATACTCTTTGAGAATTCAATGTCTTCAAAGGCTATCATTATTCAATCAAATTAAATTAAATTCGAGGTTTGGAAAGATTGGTTTGATGTAAATGAAACAATGAAGAATGAAAAACACAGGTAAGTAAATACCTTGTTAGCAATGAAATCAATGACCTACGCGAGAAAGTTCATTGTCGTTTTTGTTCCTCTTGATGGGTGATTTTAGTGGGTAAATACCGAACATGCATGGAAACGAGTTTGTTTATTTTGCAATTTTAATTTTTGTTTAATTGGGTTAGTGAAAATTAATTTTGTTGTTTTTTAGAAATAATTTGAATTTTGAGGAGAAGAGAGAAGAGGCGAAAAAGACTGGTGAATGGCTGGTAATGGAGGAAGCTGACCTCCGCATTGCGAGGATTAGATTTAGATGCCAAAAAGAGATGAACCGGGAAACTTGAGGTACCATCCAAATCCCATTCTTGTCTTACTCAATCTTCATGCAAATAACCCTATGTTCATGCAATGCAATGTGTCTATCCCTCCTTCAAAATTCAACTTCAATCTTTTTTACATATTACTTCCATTTTAGACCACGTAATGTATTTTTGTATGTACTTTTAACCATATTAATATTTATTTTATTTATTAATGTAGTGTATTTTAGGATATTTCTCAACTCTTTTATTTAATAAATTCTTTGGAATATAATATTAATTAAACTTTTTATTTTGGGACAGAGTTGTTGAAATTGCCTTCAAGGAATGTAAATTTTCTAATGTTTTCTTCAATTCTTATAGGTAAAAAAAATTAATATAAGCAGAATGAAGAACGGACAAAATTTGTAATTCATCGCTAACTTTTATCTTTACATTTATCGGATGATTTTCTTTAAAGTTGCCTGTCTATTTTATCATATATATACCCAAGCGAACCAATTTCACTAACTATCTGATAATAAATTTTTTTAAAGAACCTTTTTTAAATCATAAATTCAAGTTTTGTTCGTAACTCGTTAACTAACTTTAATTATTAAATTTACGAATCATAATAAATATAATTTTGCAATTCAAAAGTTCTATCTTATTAGTATTTATTTTTTATTTGTTGATATTAGCTATTGTTTCGAACAAATCCATGCAAGATATATGACTTCCACCATCAATTTCTAAGATACCAACTGTAGTTAGCTTCAACGAATGTCTAGCATAGGTGACAACTACCTTCATCTTGAATCACAAGACATGATCTAGAAAAATAGCTCCAATTTTCATTGTCTATGTTCACGGGCTCCCATCCCTTGTCTTTTCAACAAATGTACGAAGCAATAAAACAAAATACACAACTAAAAAAATCAATTTTATGTTTAAGGGATAAAATAAATAAATTTATCCTAAATTTAAAGGATTAAAAATATATTCAAACCGATCCAAAATTATTAAACCATATTTTCCACTAATATAGAAGGAAAAAAGTCATCGTTAATAAGATATTTCCATTAGTGTCTATTTCAATTACATCAGTTCATGAAGACAATCGACATTGATACATTTTATATTGCATCATCATCATAGTAATCAAAACTACAAGGTAACACACCGGTTAAGAAATTAAGATATAGGGTTTACATTCATGTAACTAACAAACCTTCATACTAAATTAATTTAGTTCCTCCTTATCTTATTTAGTTTATTTTAAGTTAGAAGTGGTCCATATATAATGTGATCTTATTGCATGCATGTCTTTAATAATTCCCTTTCAATCTTCACATGATTCTTCCCCAATATCTTCATAAAAATACTTCTTAAACGCATCCATATGAGCCACTTGTAGACACAAAGCAAGAGACACAGATCCATCACCATCTAGACCAGGAAGCAGCAAAGAATCTCCATCAAACTCATGTGTCCCGGGACCCATATAAAGCTCCTTCCCCCACCCAAAATCAAGACCATAGATTGGCAATGTCAACCAACTCACCACACCAAGATTAGGGTTCCCATAAAAAGGACCCTTCTCACTTCCTATTGCATAAAGATCCTGAAACCTACTCAAATCCTCTTGGTTCTTCAAGTACTCAATCCCCGATCTCACGTACTCATCATTCACCTTCTCAACAGCATCCCTTATTCTACTCGCTGCAAACCCTAATGGCTTTGAGACCAAATCACCGGCAGTACTAGAAGCCACAACATCCAACGTGGCATTCCCAAAATACCCTTTTGGCAAAGGAGGTTGCATGCGTCTTCTTGAGTCAACACAAACACCAAGTCCAGTTGGTTGGTCACGTGCAAGCCCACGTGCCTTGCATGCACTTCTCCATATATGACCAGTCACGCTTTCATAGCGAGTGTAACCACGATCGTTCTTAGGTTTTTCCCAACTCTTATTCGCCGTTTTTTTCAATATCTCAACTTGTATTTTGCTCAATTTGAGAATCGCCACTGTAGTTTTCTTCTTCCTTTCCTCGGTGTTATTACTTTGTCCAAGCAATAAAGGAGGGTGATCAAACTCTGTGTGAACATGACACTTTGTTAGTGGCACCAAAGGAGGTTCACCAGCACGCAAAACTTTTCGATCAAGAAACGGCACCATTTGTAAATTTTCTCCACGTGCAAACCTTGCCCATTCAGAAGTGAAGTGCAATGCACTTGGTCCATCAGCCACAGCATGTGAAATTGTGAAGCTAACGCTAATGCCACCACACTTGAACTTTGTTAGCTGAACAAGAACCAAGGGTAACTCATGAATTGGGAGAGTGTAGTCTACACTTGGAACAAGGTAGTGGTATTCCGGAGAAGGTGTAAAGTCACCAAGATCTTCTAATGTTGATGAAGATTCAGCTTCAATGAATTCAACTCCCATAGCATTGCAATCAAGTTCTAAACGACTGTTCTTTAGCCAGTGTAAGCGACCGGCTAAGGGATAAAATGGCACAAGGACTCGGCTTAGTGCATCTTTCAAGGTGGAAGCAATAGTGGAATGTGAGGTGAGCCAGTCTTGTGAGAGACGGTAAAAGTATATTGTTGGCACGTGTGTTACTGTTCCTATTTGGTCCCATTCAGACAAAGGTACACGTGCGCACAATGTTGGCTCCATTGGCCTCACTGTGTCACAGGATTTGAAGGTTACTGACATGTTTTCTTGATTTCTTTTACTAACACCACTGTGGGAATGTTTTTTAAAGTAGGTTATGTTCATTGGAGAGGTCTTATAATTATAGGTTTAGGGTTTGAGAAAGAAAAAAGAAAAAGTTTTTAGTGTTTTTCACTTTGCCGCAACTTATAAACTTTAGTTGGTTGAAATGAATTTCTCGTGATGGTTGGTTGTTGCATAAAAGTGTCGGAATTTAAGCTTCAAAACCAGAGCAATGCAATGCATGCGTGCACATTTTGAGGATAGATTTTTAAGAACAAATTCTCTTTATGCAAGCATGTTATGTCGCCAATAAGTAAGACGGATCAGTAGATAATACAACAATCTTTTATTTAGTTGAATTCTAAAATTTCAAAAAAATATTACTTACTATGAGATATATCTTAACCAATTCATTGATTCAAAACAACATAAATTATACTTGTCAACTAACATAAATTATATTTTGGTACATGATATTTAAACTCGATATTTAATATAATATACATATATATATATATATATATATATATATGTATATAATTAAAGGCATGGATTTTTGGGTAAGTATGGTCTCATATTTTTCTCTTACGAGAACCCTTTTATGTATATTAAAAAATTAAAAAATAATTAAAAAAAAATATTGTAATAATATTTATTTTTATTTTCTTTAGATGCTAAATTTTATCTATAATTCTACTTATAAAATTATTTTTTTTTATAAATAGTAATATTTAAAAAAATTATTTATTAAAAATTAAATATTTAAATAATTAAAAATAAATAAATTGATCACACGTTCTTACCATCAATGATTAATTGGATGGATATGTACACAGAAAGCACTCAAGCATTATAATAGCTAATTTATTTCATTTTTAAACATCCTGTATAAAAAATGAATTAAAAGATATATAAAGTGCGCACTTGATTTTTTGTAGGCACCGGAGTTTTTAAGTATAGATGTAAAAATGGATATATAAAATGATATATAGCTAAACCCTAAATACATTAAAAATAGAAGAAAAAAAATTCAATGGTTCTTGAATAATAAGCTTGAATAGAGAATACAAAACAGCAAAAGAGGTAAAAATTTACACTTTAAGAAGAACATGTGAAAAAATAAGAATATTTTTATTATTAATTTTAATACAAAACTTATAATTAAATAAATTTAGGTTAATAATAATTTTATTTTTATTCTCATTTTTTAGATATTTTTATTTTAAAATATTTTCATAGTAAATATTAAGATTATTAATAAATAAAAAATATTGAAAAAAACCCAGGAAAAGATATTATTAATAAAAAAATGTTTCGAGTGTTTTTCACTCAGCCGCAACTTATGAATCGAGTTAGTTGAAATGAATTTCTCGTGGTGGCTGGTTGTTGCACGGAGGAGTTCAAATTGTGGCTTGGAGACCAAAGCAATGTGCAATTCATGCATGAGCACTCTGAGGAGAGAATTTTAAAAAATAAAAAATAAAAATTCTCTTCGTAATACTTAATGAAAATATAACAATAACAATCCTTATTCTATTGACCAATAAGTTTAGTTACATAGAAGAATCATCAATCTTTGATTTAATTCAATTCTGAATTTTTTTTATAATATTACTTATCACTAGATTTATCTTACCCAATTCATTAATTCTTAAGTAATATTTATATCAAACATGCAAATAACATAAAATATACTTTTCAATGATTTATAATAACGTTTGTTTATTTTTCTTTAGATAAAAAAAATTATTTCTAGTTTACTTATAGAATGTTTTTCAAAATTTTATTTATTAAATATTAAATGTTTAAATTTTTTTAAAATAAAATATCCCCTTAAATCACTTCTTGATCACCCCCTGATTAATTTGATGGCATATAAAGCACTCCATGCATTATAATAGTTAATCTATTTCATTTTCAAACATCCAAATATGAAGTGAATAAATTTAGTGTATACTTTATGCTGTAGGTGCAATCAACTATGATTCATCTTGTCAGTATACTAATAAGTTCGCTAACAACAACAAAAAATTGTTCATGCTAAATATAAAACATTTTGTGGCATGAATCAATCATAACTCTAGATTTAATTTTAACAATAAAATATTAATATATTTCATTTAAACTTTATTTTAATACAAATATCACAGAAAAATACTGATAACTATTTTTATTGCATTTAAACTTTATTTTAATACAAATATCATATAAAAATGACGGATAACTATTTTTACTCTAAAATGATATATACAAATGATGATGTTATGTAACTCCAATTGTGTTGCATAGGAGGAATCTCATGGATAGGAAGAAAAAAATTAAGTTTGCATTTGTTGGGTTAAAAATAATTTTTAAAATTTTAAATTTATGGAGGAGATTTAGAATTATCCAAAATAAAAATTATTATGATTGTGAAAGAAGTAAAGACATGCAACCTCTTTAAATTGTTATATATGCATAAACATTTCTCGGTGAAAGATGTCTCAATAAAGACAAGTTGATCGATTGTGTGGTTTGCTAATATGGTAAGGTAATTAGAAAATTATTCTTCAAATAGCTTAGAGCAACTCAAACTCAAAGGCTGCAATTGGTTATAAAAATGTAAATGTTAAAGAATCTCAAAGACTTATGTCTTTTAAGTGGTCATAAATATTACATTATTTTTATTGTGGTCGTTGAATTTACTTTTTTAAATTTAAGATTGAGGTTGCTAGTATTTTACAAAAATATATAGTATTAGTAAAGAATTAAAGTGGTTAAAAGTTATAAAAGATAAGGTCTAACTATAAGAAAGAATACTCAAATAATATAATTTGATAAATTTTGTGAAAAAATTGACATGGAGCACGAATAATGTGCCTTACACCTATAATAAAATAGTGTAAGAGAAAAAATATAGAAGCATAATAGAGATAAACAAGTGTATGTTGCATGAAAAAAAGTTTCAAAAAAGTTATATGCAGATGCTACAAACATTACTATATTCTTATTGATTAGGC
This sequence comes from Hylodesmum podocarpum, assembly GCA_026586105.1. Lineage (NCBI taxonomy): Eukaryota > Viridiplantae > Streptophyta > Magnoliopsida > Fabales > Fabaceae > Hylodesmum > Hylodesmum podocarpum. The sequence goes on along the minus strand of JALJEV010000650.1, from coordinate 4,810,462 downwards.
TTCTAACTAGAAGTTCAAATAAAAAAAAATCTCATTTAAAGGTTAGTTTGGGTACAAACCAAACTTACAAAATCTAAAAATCAATTGTGGATGTGTTTGTTTCTTTTATGTTACACATGTTAAGACATAAATTTGATAAAAAGGCAGAATTCAAAGTTTTCATTGGATATAATAACAAATTCAAAACTTACCGAATTTTACAACCACAAAATGAAAAAAATTCTTATGAATGGAGATGTCAACATCATATAAGGTTAACAATAAAATTGGGAGGGGCCAATATGCAATCAACCTCCAAAAATCCCTCGTAACTCTTTGATAGACTATGTAAATGACTTTCTTACCAGAAATATTTTATTTGAGATTTATCAAAGGTTTAATGTGCTTATCATAGAACTTGTAAATTTGAGAAAGTTGAGAAGGATGACAAGTGAAAAAAATGTTATTAATGAAGAGTTGAAGATGATTGAAAAGAAAATGACAATTAGGAGCCGGTGGACGAACCTCAACACAAGCAACCTGCAGTCAAAGGGTTTTATAGAATCACTCAAATTAAATGGTTCTATAAATAAACACAAGGTCAAGTCGGTAATTAAAAACCCTATACACAAATGTCTAAAGTTGAATTTTTAAAAAATCTTATCCCATTTATGCGCCTTTGTACAATCAGAATACGTCTTGTCTTAGTTATACATAAAAGGTGAAAAGTTTAGTATTTAGATGTAAAATCTATTTTTTTAAATGATTACTTGTAGAAAGAGATTTATGTAGCCTAACTTAAAAAGATTTCAATTAAATGAGAGGAAAAGAAAGTTTATAAGTTGAAAATAGTCATCTATGATCTTAAACATGCTTCAAGAACCTGGTATAACAAGATAAGCGATCATCATCTTAGAAAGTTTACACGAGCTTGAATTTGTTAAAAATTCAAGTGAAGCAATATTACATGTGAAACTTGTTAATGTAAATTTAATCATTATTGTTGTCTATGTTGATAATTTACTTATAACAAAAAATGATGAGAAGCTTATAAAGATGTTTTAAGCCGAAAGCTCAAAGAATTTCAAATGATAGACTTTAAATTGATAAGTTTCTTTTTGAAACAAGAATAGTAGAAAGAAACTATGATAAAATCTTTATTTGTAAAAAAAACTAAATATATATATATATAACATAAATCCTGTAAAAATTTTATACGGAAAATATAAAAGAACTACACATCCAATGAATTAGGGAGAGAAGTTTAGCCATTAAAGTTGATGAAAATAATATAGAAGTCTAATTTGTTGTTTTGGTTACTTAATGTATCGTAACGCAACCAAATATAATATTTTATTTGCAATAAGGACTTTCAAAACTCATGTTATGGACCAATGAAGTGGATGTTTAAATTGTCACATTTATTGTTAGATAAACTAAAAGCAATTTAGACTATAACATGATGTGTTGACATTCTTATAAGTTTAAATTTTATGGATACTATGATAATAACCGGATGTTGATGACATAAAAAATATATTAAAATTACTATTTTTCTCTTGTGTTAGAGATTTTTCTTGATTTTAAATAGGCCAACGTTATAGTTCTATTAATTACGAAAGTTTAATATATAATTATAGTTGCTGGATAAAGAAAAATATAGCATTTAAGTAAAATATGTAATTATGTTACGATAAAGAAAAATATAACATTTATATATAAAACAAATACAATCAAATTGTAGTTAAATAATAAATTTTTTAAATATAAAAATTTGGTAACATTCATTCATTCTAATAATAGAATTGAACAGGAAAAAATGCAATTAAGCCTGATCTAAATGTGATCTAATAAAATTTTTAGTTGATTCATTAACACAAGCTATACTAATAATCCGTCTTTCTTTAAATAAAATACAAGATTAGCAAATACTAGGTCTCGATGTTTTTATAAGAAATAAATAATGAAATAAGATATGTTAATTATCTTTAATTAATTAATTAATAATATCATACATTCAAATTTTATTTCAAAATATATTATTATGCACCTACTTTATTTAGTAAATGGAAAAACCACTAGTAATAGACTATAGAATAAATTAAATCGTAAAAGAAAATTAATAATAAATAAATTTAGAAATAACATATATGTGAGAGATAGAGAGAACCGGAGGTTATTTTTATTTTAAATGAAAATCTAAATTCAAGCGACGGATGACATGCATAAGCATAACATATCCGCTGATTTTTTGATAAATTTATTAAATATTTTAACTTTTTAACATAAAAGAATTTTGTAAAAAAAAAAAAAAGTATATAGAACTATAAACCTATTTCATAATTCTCAGTAAATTTGAAATAATAATAATAATAATAATAATAATAATAATAATGCTCAAAAGAAAAGTGCATTAAAGATGTGGTAGCATTTTTAATAACGAGGATGCAAATCCCTAATTCCCTATTTAGTAAAGAAGATATTATGACAAATAATTAGATAAATATTGTGAGTGAAAACACTCAGAGAGAGAGAGGGTTTAGGGTTTTTGGCGTTGTGAAAGAAACAACATGGCGTCGAGACCAGAGGTGGTTGCGCCGCCTGAGATTTTCTACGACGACACCGAAGCTCGCAAGTACACTTCTTCTTCACGTATTGTTCAAATTCAGGTTTTCCCTTTCTTCTTCTCTTTTCTCATTCCCAATTCCATTCCTTTTTTCTCTCTCTATGAAATTAATTTATTGGTTTTTCTGTGTGAAAAAGGCGACGCTGTCAGAGAGAGCTCTCGAATTACTTGCATTGCCTGATGACGGCGTTCCCAAATTACTCCTTGATATTGGTAATTTCTCATTTTAACTTAATTCTATTTAATTGTTCTTTCATGCATTCGTCAATTTTTTTATTTTTTTTTTATGGTTATGAATGATTGATCAACGTAGGTTGTGGATCGGGACTTAGTGGCGAAACGCTCTCGGAGAATGGGCACCATTGGATTGGGCTTGACATTTCAGCATCAATGCTTAGTATGTTATGTTCTTTGTTTTTTTTTAAAAAAAAAAGATGTTTTTTTTTTATTATTATTTCCGTCCATTTTGCTGATTATATTTGATTCTGTTAAATGGTAGATGTTGCATTGGAGCGAGAGGTTGAGGGTGACCTTTTACTTGGTGACATGGGTCAGGTATGGACTATTTGCCTGATTGCTTATTAATCCGTGTTATTCTATTGCTATTGTTATTCTACTGTAATGTATCACGTTCTAATTTCTGAACGCTTTCAATTCCTTTTTCTATATTGTAATACTTTTCGGTGTGTGTTTTTGGTCATGATATTTGAGTGCAGTGAATGACTTGTTCTTAAAATGGGGGGAAAAATGCATGCTCTGCATCTTGCCTTACTGTTTTTTGGTTCTCTTTGTCTTTGGTTTTAGGGTTTGGGGCTACGTCCTGGAGTTATGGATGGGGCCATCAGTATATCGGCTGTTCAGGTGTGCTTTTAATATAAATGACAAAATCAAACTAAAGTAGTCTATTACAGAATGAGCAACATGTCAACCATGAAAAATCCAAGAGCTTTGTGGTCTTAGGCAGAGCTCTTAAGGGGTGAGAGAAATGATATTCAGTTATAATGTGTGAAGTGTAAAATTATAATTCCTGAGTGCACAGCTCATCTATATAGCATTTGGGAAGAGGGTATTTTAGGTGAATAAGTGTGCCTTTTCAGCAAAGTTTGATTGGGAGCACGTCATTTTCATTCTTAATTCTGTGGACATTTATGTGACAAGGCAAACTTTTGTATGATAATGCAGTGGTTATGCAATGCGGATAAATCCTCTCACAACCCTCGATTAAGATTGAAGTATGTTCCTTTACTTGTTTATTGTACTGCTTTTCATTATTTCTAGACGATTATATTTAAGTCTTTTTAAACTCTAAGCATATGGAAACTTGCACTGTTCCACATATCTTTGCAATTGCATCTCACTATCTACATATTGCGATTCAATACTTCTGGAACCTATCTGCCTTTCTCTGTTGTGCTAATAATATATAATCTCGTTTTCTTATGTAGGGCCTTTTTTACATCTTTATATAAATGCTTATCAAATGGAGCTAGAGCAGTATTTCAGGTGTATCCTGAAAATCTAAGCCAGCGTGAATTGATTTTAAATGCTGCAATGCATGCTGGATTTGCTGGTGGTATAGTGGTGGATTTTCCACACAGGTATGAATAAATACATATTTCAGTTATGATGTGGTTTTTAGCTATGATTTCTTTTGGAAAGCATCATTGCTTTGCCTCTCCAGCATGGCATTTCACTAACTGAAGAACGGTTGTATTGTGATAGTTCTAAGAAGAGAAAGGAGTTCCTTGTTCTCACATGTGGTCAGCGTTCAGTAAATGCATCCATGTCCAAAGGTAAAAATGAAGATGGGGAGAGTTGCTCTGATGAGGATAGTGAAGATGAAGAAAACCAGACAGTGAGTCTTACCAAATTTATGAATTCAATTTATATGATGAGTTCTTTAGAAGTAATTCTCCTAAAAATATGGCTTTCTTTACTAAGAACCTGGTATTAATTTTTGTTTTATTTGACTAATTGGTCGTATTCATAGATTACTAACTATTCATATTTATTCTAGATTTGGATATGCAATAGAAGTGAACAAGTTGTGTAAACGTCATATTTTATCTGTCTGTACAAGCTTGACTACAACTTACCTAACACATTAAAAATATTGCAGGTAAGTATCTCAGACAGGCATAGACCACGGAAGAAACAGAAAAAGAATAATAAGAGCAGCAAGGGAAAGGAATGGTTACTAAGGAAGAAGGATCAGATGAGAAGAAGAGGAAATGCTGTTCCTCCAGATACCAAGTACACGGGTCGGAAACGCAAGGATCGGTTTTGATCTTGTCTGGCATTTATCTCAGGGTGGTGAGCATATGCACCCAATCATGTTTAACATGTCTTAATGGACATTACAAATTTCATCTTGCTCGGGTTGTGAATGCAGTCAATTTTGAAGGATATTTATGTGGTATGTTTTGGAATATCAATTTTCAAGGGGGGAGGGGGAAATCCGCAGCCATTTGGGCTAATGATTTTGTATGTGTTTTTATAGTACAGATAAATATCATTTGCTTTACTTGTATCTATTTGGCAAACTTATGCATTTAAATGTGAGGCGCTTAATTTCAGAATACATGTAGCTTTCAAGTGATGAGTAATTACGTGGCGTGTACATGTTACATTTTTAGTTTTTAGTTTTTACTGAGTCTTTACTGTAAAATTTCAGGGTTCAGATTTATCTAAATTTTTTGTTTGTTTTCAGAGTGGCATTCATGTCACTGCCTACCAAATACACATTTTCTTTAACGAAGTCATTTTAAGATATATTAGCAGGATTATGTGAATTGATGTTGATTGATTTTCGGTATGTAAGTGTTGCATATCATGATTCATGTTTATTTAACAAGAATTATAATCGATCGATTTATCAATCAAGTAAACGAGTAAAATTGAAAGTTTAGTTCATGCAATACTCAATTGTTTTAATGGTGTTCTTTTTTCCTTTTCGGTGGTGGGGACTGGAGTATGGGTATTTCTTTATTTATTTCATTCATTTACAAAAAAATGGGCACTCCGTGCCTTGTTTTAAAAGATGTAACTGCTATGGGAAGTTAAAATAAAATAGTGGAGTAGTTTCTAATAGTTGGGCATAAAAATCTCGGGAAGGTGCTGAGGAAATTGCTTACAAAAGATAATTAAAAGCATAAATTGAACTTTATAGTTAACCGATTGCATGATTAGCTAATATTTCATATAAAGCTGGTAATTTTTCATTTATTTTATTCATTCATTTGCAAACAGAAGGAAGTGAAATCCAATGCGCCTAAGGAAATTGACTGCAAGATAATCAAAACCTTATACTAGAATAAAGTCACTGATACAAGAGTTTGTTGGTATATTTATTTTTCTGACTGATTGATACAAAATATTTATCATCTAAATTTTGTTAAATTTTGAGGGCATACGAAATGCATATACATATTTTGAATTACTTTTTAAGAGATTCACGCATCGACTGGTGGCATTAGTGTTGGTCTTTTTCCGTGTTCATATACCAACAGTAATATTCGGCATTACACCATTCTTTAACTCGATCTGAAGGTTTCACCACGACACCATTTGGCGCGCTGAACCAAAACAACAAGATGAAGGTTTCACGACGGAGCACACCATTTAGAGCGCTGAACCAAAACAACAAGCAAACGACGAGGGCGAGGGAGGAATTATTATTAAGGAGACAAACCCTTGATTGTCCGTAGCCCTTTCCTATAGAAATACACAGTAAAAGCAGAGAGGAGAAAATCCAGCAAATCTACATCACGATGATTTCCTTGCAACTAATTATTTATACTCAAGCAATGATAAAAAAAACTTAAATGACATAATTACATATAGTTCCACAACACGTATGCATACACTAATGTTTCTGGAAGCCACGAATGTCGGAACTATCAAGGTGCAGACAGATATGAAGCCACAGTAGCATAGGTTTATTTTATTCAGTATGAGGTCCAAAGATCAATGTCTTATGTCTCATCCATCTCCTGTGATGCGCAAATACATGTGTTTGCAGGCCACACTGAAGCATCACGCAAGACCCCTTGTTCTCATCATGATCCAGGTGTTTGATTTTCTGCATAAAAGGTGGTATTAAAATAATAATAATAATAATAATAATAAAATATTGAAGAAATATAATATCATAACTTTAGAACACTAAATAAAACGTTTCATAGGTTTTTATTAACATTTAAAATACACACAACAGTTCAAAACAAATATATTATAATATTTAAGTCTTTTATATATTACATTTAAAACAAAAGTTCTTAGGTTCTTATTAACATTTAAAGTACACACAAGTTCAAAACAATTATATCATGATATTTAAGTCTTTTATATATATATATATAACTAGAAGAATGCAATCATGCTTTACGCAAACCAACCAGCATTTCAGTAGTACTAGGAATACACACCTCCAAGTAGCTGTTCAAAACGAGCCACAATGTGTTTCCCGTAAGTGTATTTCTTTAAAGCATGAGCATGAAGCCTTATGCGAGAAAGTAACATAGCTCGCTGATTTTCAGAACAGATCTCAAGAACCTTCTGGATCACATAATTTGCAAATTGGTCTTTCATCATTATCTGCAGTGAAATTAAGTACGGTATAGTAAGAAAGAGTCCAAACCCCAAAGTGCATTGGTCGTATCAATTTATAAATGAACCCATTAATTATACCATTATTCACATTACATGTAATGCTAAAGAAACTTCTGCCATCGTAATAATTTGGAAGACCTCAACAATACTACATATATGGCATAATAATCATCACACACGAAAGGATAAATGATTCCAGCTGGTAATTATTATTGAAAAAGGATCTTCGTGTAGTTTTAGTGTCTCAATCAACTACAAAATGAACCTTCAAAGATTCTAGATAAGTCAAATAGAACAGCAAAAACAATAGCCATAGAAGTTTTCTGGCATAGTTTTTCTCAACAGCAGTTTTCTTGCATTGTTTTTTTTAATGAATTTTTGAATATTACTGCCAAAAGATAGGATTGAACTTCAAAACTAAAACGAGAAATAAACAGTAAGATGGTCTGCTTATCTAAAAACAAAATAAAGGAATACTTACACAGGAAAAAAAGATTACTGCCAAAAGGAAGACTTAGTTATCAGTTTCTCAACGAAGGAATTTGCAATGTTTTTAGTTGAGATGCATCTATTAACTTACAATCTATATAGCAAAGATTCAGGCAATTACAATCAAATATTTGATTCAAACCCTCGAAGCATAAGGCTGAATATTGAGTGGATATTGAAAATAATATGCTTGATAAGTAAGTTTAATATTTCCCTCACCTTTTTGAGGATAAGGTATTCTTCAGTATAACTATGCTCTGTGCTGGGTATAAAGTTATAAAACACAAATAATGTGCAGGCTTTGCCCAAAAGGACAAGTTTGGCAATTTCTGGTCCTGATTCATAGTATAAGGTTTTAAGTGGATTCTATTTTTTATATGGCATTGAAGCCTCTGAACAATCCTAATAACTTTATTTAAATATTTCAACTTGATGACAACCTGTGTGCTGACATTTGGTGTGAGCTGAGGAGCAGTGTTATAGATAAAAGAATACAACTTCAAATATCTGTTATTTTATTTTTGAGAAAAACTGTAGCAGTCACAACAAATAAATAACAATATTCTCCAAAAGAAAAAGCAAGCAAGCAAAATTCTAATCTAACAGCTTCCTCAGATAATTAGGTTGCAGTTTTTCTTCTAAGTCAGTTTCAGGGATATAATCTGCTAGAGGTGCATAATAATACAGACATTTTATTTAGTAATGTGATTAGCCTTGGAAATTTAATACTTACCAATAAATTATCAATTTGTTTGTCATGTCCAACAATCTCTGCAATTAGCAACTGCCGTTCAGTGGCATCACCATACTCCAAACATTTCTCAACAACATTTGATGCAAATTTATGCTGGCTTAATTGGACAAGATGTCCTGACAACTTGCTAATGATTTGGCTCCTTTCCTCGGGCTTTCCTCTTTCCAACACATGCTGTAGAGACATAAGCAGAGCATCATAACTAAAGAAATGAAACAAAAATTTAAGCATCAAAAGTTCCACAAAACATAAAAATATCCCATGTGAAAAATAGCAAATGCTAGCCAAGTAAACCCCAGAATTTATCCATATCATTCGATGTATAGATAAAGCTATTTGAAAACGCACTGTCAATTAACACACACACACAAACAAGTATTAAAGGCCAAGGAAAGGGAAAGTGGACCTTGAACATCCCCTCAACCAAAATAATACACACGTATGTGCACACTCAAATACACGCAGAATCTGAAAAGTTTAATTTGAAGATCATGCTTGGGAATGGATTTGCCTCCAAAAGAGCCTTTTTACATTTTGATTAACTCCAGTCATCAGCACTGCCCTATTTCACATATAATGTATCGAGTTCACAAAATAGACAACCACTGCCAGTTGATATCATCATTGCATGCATAAAAATCAAATCAATTTCAAGTCTTTGAAAATGAAGTTTGAACAAATATAAAATGATTTGCCTATAAAATTCAGGAAAATGATACTGTAATACAGCAATAGTAGCACATACTTCATGAGGTATGTACGGCCTTTTGACCCAAATGGGTCTTTTTATTATATTTTTACCAAACTGGGTTCGGCTTGAAACTATTTACAGCCCTGGGTCCATTTTGAACGGACCCGCTCAAGCCGTAAGCGCATTTAATAGGCTTAAAGCAGGACACGCCCAGCCATCGAGCGCCTTCAGGACATGCCCAAATGTCAAGCGCCAACGCACCTGATTGGTGGAGGAGTTTACAAAGGACGCGCTCTGCTGCTGAGCGCGTCCTATTCTGGTTGTTTTATCTTCTGTGTTGCATCAATACCAGCCATTCTTGAAGGATTTATTTTATCAACCTCCGCAGCTGCATATATACCTATCCAAAGAGTAATAAAAAAAAAATAGTACAATCAAGTGGAAGAAGAAAGTGTCTTGTGAGGGAGTGTGCAGCTTGTGGTTTGGTGCAGTCACTGACCCATCATCTCACGGATCTTGTTCCTCTCTGTTCCAAAAGGCAATATTACCTCCAGCACTCTCCCCCATGAGATAAATTTCGCAAAACGACCACAGATTGAGTGTCGTTGAACGGATCTTGTTCCTCTCTGTTCCAAAAGGCAATATTACCTCCATCACTCTCCCCAATGAGATAAATTTCACAAAACGATCACGGATTGTAAGTAAGTTGAGTTGGCAGTTTCAAAGATAAAGCTAGCAGTATGGAAGTACAGAATGAGGGGAAGTTTATTGTTTGGATTTGTTGACTGTGATGTCTTTTGGAGAGAACTAGTGCGGGGAGAATGGTTGTGATGTCTTTTAGAGAGAACTTGTGCAAGAGAATGGTTAAGCATTAACAGTAAAGTAGGTCGCACTCAACAGTAGAGTGTGTCCTTTGTAAACTCCTCAACCAATCAGGTGCATTGGCGCTACTATGTGTACCACGTCCTGCTGGTGTCAGTTGTCTTTTTGAATCCGGTACATACATTAGTGTGTCCCACCACAAATTGACACGTGGCGCATCCTCCTTGAACGCGCTACACACTTTAGCGGGTCCGCCCAAAACAGACCCACGGCTGTAATTAGTTTTCAAACGGCCCTATTTGGGTAAAAAAATAAATTTTAAACCCATATATGTCAAATTGCCGGTATGTACACAATACTGACAATTCCAAGAAAACAGTATGAACCAGATTGCAAGAGTGGGCTCCAAAGTGTTGTCTAATAGCGCACACACAAGTGAGCATGTTAATGTAAGCATGTCTAAGTCCACTTTGTAACTGTTTAACTTGAACCACAAAAACTTTAAAATTTTATGGAATTTCTTTGAAATAGTGTAATTGCTTATATTAGGTGGAATAAAAGATACGGTTAACTAGAAATTATATAGAAATATACAAAATCAAAGAGGGCAAACACATCCAAGTAGATAAAGAATGGAAACCTATTATTAAATTTGAGATTGAAATATTAAACATAATTTTTAAAAGTGATCTGGGACTGGCAAACCGAAAAATCAAGAGAGCCTAGAAAGAAGTACAAATTAGAATAAAAAAATTGTAAACAGAAAATTTTGAAAAGTGAAGGGGAGCGTTGGTGCAGTGGTTAGAGTTGCTATCATGTAATTAGGAGATAACAGGTTCAAGTCCTGGAATCAGCTGCTTGCAAATGCAAAAGTAAGGCTATCTACAATAGGTTTGTAATGGACCTGACCCTTCCCCAGACTCTGCCATCGGCTAGAGCTTTATGGAACCAGGTTTCTCTTTTTAAAAATTTTGAAGAGTGAGATAGCAATTTAGCATCTGCTAAGACTCACAGATCATTCTATTTAAAGCCAGAGCAGGACTGACATCCATGTAGTCAAGGTGTGATGGGTGGAGCCACAAACCTGGTTAATTCTGTGCATAGTTTCCATTAATAATTGTATAAATGATAGTAAGGGCATGTCTATACCTCCAACTTGATTTAGTTTCTACTATGCATCATAAGATTCATAACCACCACCTATTGCTAACACACAGTATTACACAGTTAACAGGGAGAGACAAATAGTAACTAACCTGAGTAACATAATTACCATACTGGTCCTGAGCAAGAGTGAAAACCGACTCCAAGATCTCATCCACAATAAACTGACATTGAACCTCATCTGAACAATGCTCTAGAACTCTCTACAAGAACCATTATCATGGACTAAATGCACAAATATAAAAGAACATCAATTTCTTTATGGAAAAAGTAAATGCAATAACCTTACCTGTATGACTCGGCAACCATAAGGATGCATAGATAGAATAGCAACTTGGCCACGAAATGCAGATATTATAAAGTCAATGTTTTCAGTTGGAATAGATTCAATGCACTTCTGTATAACATGATTCCCATTTTGATCTCGGACACACCTCATGACATTTCCATCAAGCTCATGAACAAGTTGAGCTTTCTGTTCAAGATTGATAACCTCAAGTGCCTGCACAGGCACAAAATGGAAATAAATATGAAATGATAGATTCAAACCATGTACTTAGAATACTACTTGTATTTATAATATTGTTCTGCTAAAGACAGTAACCTAGTATGACTTTCACAAAAGAAATACACATAACGGAAAAGAAATGAAAAGAAACAGAAATCTCTCAACTCCCTGGACCGAGAGTCTAAGCCAGTGGCCAAATCCCATCTCCCTTTCAATTTCCTTCTCACAACTCTCCTGATTCTAACTAACTCACCATATCCCCTTTTATTACTAGACACTTTGAATTATGGTGGCCGGGAGTCTATCAAGAATGTTATAAATAGGCACTAACTTAAGATAGAATATCCCTGTATACATTCAGATTAAATTTGTAATTATCATGATAAAATTTATCTTTCATATTTTCTGTCTTTCTCTTCATAGGCTTAACTTGTTTATAGTTCTCGTCATTCCATTAAAGTTTGGCCTATAAATCTGGATCAGTTCTTGTATTGAAAAAATAAATAAAAAACATTGAATAATAGTCAGTTTTCCTCTTCTCCAATAGAGAAGAGAAGATCCTTGCTACAAAGGGAGCACAAAGAACATGTTCATTTCATGGTACTAGTCAGCATTCTTTGCTTGTGTGATTCTTTTAATTTACAAAACCCAAGTTGCAGTCACAATGGAGAATTTGGGCCTGTTTGTATTGATAATCAAAAAAAATTTGGGCTTAAGTAAAGAAAAAATTTGCTGTTAGAAAAACGAGTTTCTCAGAATGAGAAATCATGCAATTTCATGTGACATGGAAAGCAAATAGACTATGAGCACTTTCATCTTCATCTAATGCAAACAAGAAGAAAAGATAAATTTATGAGATAAGCACCCCCCCACCCCCCAAATTTTCAGATTGTAATTTGCAAAAAGCCAGAATTCTAGCAAATGCTTAAGTAGGATCTCCATACATCCAAATAAATCTCAATTAGAGATCCAGTGGTTCAAAATGGTAGCAATGAAGTCATACATGAACATATCTTGCAACCATATTGCAATAGCTTTGAGGACAAACAACTGACACAAATATATACTAATGTCTTCATGTTATATTAATCAATAAAAATTACATACTTTTTGGATTACACGACAACCATACATCTGCAGACTTAATGGCAGTATCTGACCAAGAAGTCGATTTGCAAGTTCCTTGCTCTGCTCAGGGCTTCCATACTCAAAAAACTATGCACGGGAGAAATGAACAAATTAGAGCATAAAAAATTCCAGACAACCATAAATTTAGTTAATGACAATGCACATCAATTTGAAACACACCTTTTGGATTACATAGTTGCCAAATACATCAGTCATTAATTTAGATGTATGTGGAAGAACCTCTTTGAACACTAACTCCTTCTCTTCAACACCACAGCTTTCCAACTTCTGCTGTATAAAACGGCTCCCGTGCTGATCAGTGCTGGAGTTAAAAAGCACAGTGAACTTAATTTTCAAATCCAACGAATGATAAAGTGATAGGAAATAAGATTGCCAAAAATATACTTGCCTGAACTCAACTATATGTCCAATAATATCAGATAGCTCAAATCTGCGACCTTTGCCAGATTTTAACTCTTCGAGAAAAATAGCAATTTTGGGGTCTTGACCACTGTCAAAGGCTCTTTGACCTTGCCATCCAGATAATAGAGCTCCATTTCTACCAGAAGCTGTAGAGAGTTTCATTTCATTCCTTCCACCAAGAATGCCAGGACTGCCTTCTGGGTATCCAGATAAAACTGGTCTGGAAAGTGGGGAACTTGGATATTGGGTTACAAAGCCCATATTTGAAGGGTGTCCATAATAACCAGGAAGTATTAGCCCACCTCTACTAGAATTCAAATTAGCACTACTTCTCTGATTATGTATTTTCTTGTCTTCAAAGTAAGCACCACTATTGGGCCTCTTTGGGGAATCAAAAGGGCCAATTTGACCAGCAACAGTGGCTCTATGTGCCAGCAAATGACCAGAAACACCATAACCCTCCACAAAAGGTTGTTGATGATACTGCATGTAAAAAGGATCACCAAAAGAAGGCTGCAGAGGATATCCAAATTGTCCAAAAAACTTGTTCGCATGCATCATTTCAGCTCCATGTGAAATGTTTCCTGCAGTAGAAGAAACCCCTGGTGCTTGAGGAGTAAAACTAGAACCAGTAGCTCCATCAACGAGTGGTACAGAACCATGAGGAGGGTATGCAGCAATATATGGAGGAACAGCTGAAGGACTAAAAGGGTATGCACCTACATATTGCGGAGAATATATACCCGAAGCCTGCAAACTAGTGTAAAATGGATTTGTTGAGGTCATATAAGCTGCTGCTGTAGCATATAGTGGAGGTGTAAACCCTGATGATTGCATTACAGGCTGGACATCAGAGGAAAACTTGCTGGAATTGTGAAGAAACTGTTCCATACCAACATATGAACATTTTTCACTTTGAGAAATGGTGCCAGGCACTTCACATGGATAGCTTTGTTGCTGGTGTTGCACCAAATTATTCTGGCAGCTGTTCTTCCATTTATCTTCATAACTCTGGCTTTCTGAATTTGGTAGGTTAGATACACTGAGAGCCCTCAATTGATTTTCTACAATTGTAACATCTAAGTCACTAAAACCCATGCTTCCAGTGGAAATGAGAGATGATGAGCTTGAGACAGGGGCAGGGGAATTAACAGTTGATGACAACCTTATATCATCTGCACAAATGGTAGGTTTTACAGCATCCACAGTAGTGAAAGGAGGGTCATGAGAAGAACCGGAACCAGTATCTACTTCAATTAGTTCATCCACCATTCCGAAAGACTTTGTATATACAGGTGACATGGTATGGGGACGATCTTCCTGAAATATTGAATTTTAATACAGAAAAAATAAAACACGCATTCACAAAAGGTCAAGTGATTGACTTCAGTCAAATCATGGACCAAAAACTTACAAAAGTTAGTAAAAGAAAAAAGTCACCAAAATTGTGGGATCAGTACACAGTACCCACTGCAGTAGGAAAGAGGCAAAAAAACAAGGAAATAAATGCAGAACGAAGTAAAATTCTAACAACTAAAGCATTCATATGTAAATAAAAAATTAAAAAAAATACCATATGAAACTAATCTTATAATTTATATGCAGAAAACTAAACTTGAGTGAATTACAAATTCAGAAGTTGATATCATAATAATTACCAGTACTAAATTTTTTAGCTGAGATGATGTTGAAGCCAAATCCTGTCTATGCCATTTCCCACTAGCCGTGTCTAATTCATTATCATACAGATGTTGGGTCGAATCATCCTCCGACTCTTCCTTGTGCGTTGTAAGAGTTTCTCGTGACAAATGAAAGGAACCTTTAACATTATCATCTGCAGAAGACAATCTCCAATTACTTTAAAAGTCAAAACCTTAAAACTGCCACCAATATGGTGCACCAGACAGGTCATTTTACTATGAAATAAGAGGGGGGAGGGGGAGGGCGGGGGGTATTTAGTGTTTAAGTTGACATTGGAACAGTCAAATAAGCAAGATCAGCTAGTAGTTGGTCTTCAGAGTTCAGACTCACATTTTTGCATGGCTCTGTTCAGAGATCCAAAGCTTGCATTTCGAGTGGTGTTCTGGGATAATAAGTTTTCTATGGCAAGAAACGAGCCTTCTATACTTGGAGGTGCACTGCCACTGCGATTAGGTAGCACATCCTTTCCACTGCCACGAAACCTATGGCCATTCAAAAATATACCCATATCCTCTGTTGCCATGTGACGGGATGGTGAACCAAAAGTTGCAGCTTCCTTAAGAGACGGCCATTTACCCCCAGCTTCTGATATCCTAATTGGACTTTCAGTTGCCATACTACTGAAAGATTAATTCGCCCCTTCTTTTGCAACGGAGACGAAAATAGTCATGTCATCGCCTAAAGTGCACCCACAAATTGTTGCATCAGCACAAACCTCCAACAAATTACAGACAAAAAGAATAACATCATAATAGAATACTTCACACAAATTCGTAGAAGTGTTAATTCAAAATCTCACATATGCCACAAATTCACACAGAAGAGTTAAACTATGATACTACCATGTTGCTAAAAATCACAAGCTTACTATTCAAAATTTCACTTCACGCAAGTGAAATCTTCCTTTTCAACTTATCAGCAACCAAACAAGAAACATGCTCAAGTTATCCACGGTCACGGAGGACACCAAACAAGTCCAATTATCTCACATAAACAACCAATTCATAATTTCACATAAAAAAAAAAAAAAAAAAAAAAAAAAAAAAAACAGTGAAATTCACGATATATGAGAGAGAAAAAACAAAAAAAAAAAAAAAAAAGTGAAAAATTAACGCACACATAAAACATGAGCAAAGGAACAACAAGTGGTTGAAGCATGAAGAAATAAACAAACCAAAGTTGCTGTGTGTATAGTTCCTAGTGAGAAACCCTAGATTCTGGTTCGAGGCGAAATTGGAGAGATGAGTGTGAGTGAATTGAAATGAAATGAGTGTAATGTTAGTAATATTTATTTATAGTAATATATATATATTTAATGAGAGTGTTAAGTGTTATGTGATGGCCTTACGGGAAATGACATGGGTCAAATGCAGAGCAGTGCAGAGAGAAGAAGATTTTAAAAGTGCGTTTCTACTTTAGACAAAAAAAATAGCTACTTCCAAACTCCGTTTTCCTATTATCCCTCTCCTGTCGTCTTTCTCTTTTCGGACTTTCTCACCCTTTCAGAGTCGGACAAATGAATCATGCATACCAAGGTTACTCTTTATAACTTATAATTGAAAATATATATGTTTAATATACATTTTTGTTCTTGTAATAAGTATTTTTTTATTTTAAAATTTTATAGCAGAGTTTATTGTTTTTTTTACATTTATTTAGTCTATATTTTATTTTTCCGTATAGTAAAATTTATTTTTTCATCCTTATAATTTTTTTGTGTTTATTTCTAATAAATTATTACTTTTTAATCCTTATAAAAAATAAATTATTTAATATGACTAAACTTAAAATGAAAAATAAATAAATTACATGGATTAAAAATAAAATATCACAATAATAAGAGATGAAACAGAAAAAAGGAAAGAGATTGACAATAAAATAATAGGAACTAAAATATATATATTGACGCTATCATGTCTTCAGTTCAAGAAATTGAAACTAATTTCTTTTTACAGAAGATTAGTTAAAAAAAAAAAATAAACCAACAAATATATATTATCTAACTTTTTTTAATTATTAATAGGCCCTGCCTATCTATTTATAGTAATAAAAAAAACATTTTTATTAAATTTATAGCACATATATTTTTACCGTAGATTTTTCTCGCTCTCAAGTTTGTGTATATTTAACTAATTAGTATATTTACAGTAAAAAAAATAATTAGCATCTTAAAGATATTATTGAAAATAAAATTATACAAATTATGAAATTTGTATACATAAGTTAAACATGTAAAGTAATTTTAATTTTTTTAAAAAATTAAAAAAATTATAAAAGATGTAAGTAATGAGAAATTAAATATTTCAAAAAATTATAAATATGAAATTTAATTTATTTTTAAATTATATTAAATATAATGTAAATATAGAAAAACAACAATTGAAATATGAAAAATAACAAGAGCATTATTGAATGAAAATAAGACCAAATAGGATAAAAAAAATTATTTATTAATAACTATAAATTAAGAGGAAAACATGTATAATAAAAAGGAAAATAAAAATAATTATAATAAAAAATTCCTGTAAATTATAGACTTAAAGATAAAATATTCTTGATTTTGAATTAAAAAATTCAATTTAATAAAGAAATATATAGAAGGTATATTATTCATTATTAATGTATGCTAAGTAACTTTTAGTAAAACAAATCATCTTTTGGATTTCTAGAACATTGTTTGGGTTGGATTCTTAAAAAATGAATATAAAATTGTTGGCAAAGATTATATGAATTTAGTTTTCAAAAAAAAATAAATAATGATTTCGACCAAGACAATGAAATTCTGCTTCAGTATATAATAAAATATTTCACACCAATTTACTTACCGCTCTGTTGTAAAATTGAAAACTTACTAACAAGTTTGTTATTATTTAAATAATTTATAACTTATCACAGTACTGCATTTTTTTATATTTATACAAAAATATCTGAAATTTTAAATACGCACAATATAATTATATATCTCTTAATAGAATCTATTTTCTACTACGTTAATTAAAATTTGATGTCACCACTTAATTAAATAAAGGATAGAAACATGTGTTGATCTAGTAGTGCATTATTTATCTTATCTCAATGAAAAACTTGATGTCCCTGAACCAGGTGTAAAGTGTATGCAATTCCCTTTCCTACAATTTCGCCTACTAGAGGTTGATTTTAGATTAGGTTAGATTTAGCTTTTAGGGAATATTTAAATTGGAATTTAGATGTATTTTAATTTTTCAATGATTACTTTTTTTGATCTTATAATTTTAGTAAATCCGACAAAAAAAGAATAAATATTTAAAAACATACATAAGTTGTGTTGTCTGTAATTTATTTATTTATATGTTTTTAATTAAATTTTTTATTTTAATTATATTTTATATGATATATTAATTTTTTAATTGAGTTAATTGACTCCCTTTAAAATTTTATAATTAAGTAATTTCATCAAATTTTCGTCAAAACTTCAACTAATTTTGCCATTATGTCAATAAAAATAGTATAATAAAAATAGTATAATTTGAAATACATATTGGTATCATGATAAATATAATTTAATATTTTTTATTTTTTACATTTTGCCCGATCATTTCATCTTCTAGGTTAAATAATATATTATTTCCTTATGAAATTTGTGTCATGCAATCTGTCACTACTTCAACAAATTCTATTAATTTTTAATGAAAATTAATAAAAGAACTTGATTGTAAATATTAGTCAACATCAAAAACTTAATTTAATTAGAAATACATATATCAAATGGACATAGATCATACTTAAGGCGTGGTTAAGTAAACAAAATCATAAGTTGATAAATACTTAACAGGAAGTTAAATGAGAGACAACACATGATAAATTCGATTCACTTGACCTTTTTTTTTTCTTTATAAAAAAATAAATTATTAAATAATTTAAACTTTAAATTTTGAATGATCATTTGAAAAATTAATCTATGTATGCACTAAAACTTAAAAGTGTAAAGAACCATGAAGTTAAGACTTATTTGAAAAAAAATTACCCTCCAATAATCACACAAATTAATATATATGAGAAATATCTTTTATGATAATCACTTTAAGAGTCACACCCAACACAATTTATAATTAATTAATGATAATATATATATATATATAACAAAATAATTATATCACATAAATGTGTTTCTAGAAAAAAAAAATTAATGATAGATATTTTAATATTTATTATTTTTTCAATATATTATTTTCAGGAATTCGTAATTTCTTGTCTTTTTTTAATACATTGTTTTCACCTAAGGTTTTAAATTGTATTTCAATTATTTATTTATCGTAATTTATAGGGACCAAACATTAAAAAACCATATTAAAAGAATAAAACATCAAAAACATAAATAAAACATTATACAATATTAAAAACAAAATAATAACAAAAATTATAAAAACCAATAAAGAAAAAGCATTAAATAACATAAAGTAAAAATATATTTAAACTGGATTACATAATATTCAACATTTACATTAACAACCCATAATCATTAATGTTAAAAAGAAAAAAAAAAAACTACCGTCAAGTCATCCACTTCTTTGATTTTTTTTTTTTTTTTTTACTTTATTTATAACTTTAAAATATTTTTATCTTACTTTAAAATAATTTGTAAACTCCAATATTTTTCTCGATAAGGCCCAGTTTAACAAGAAAGGCCCATTAACAAAGAAAACAAGAAAACAGAGTGTGAGAAACCAGACACAATCACAATGAACCCTAAACTAAACCCCTGACAAATTATTGACATTGATTGATGCATGGCGGAAATGAACACTTTGGTGGTGAGGAAGCCATGTTTCGGCCTCCCAACTGGTTGCCCTCAATGTCTCTCTGCATACATTTATCTCAAATTAGCACAAATTCCCTTCAACTTGGATTTTCACCTCAACAACCCTCATTCTGGTAACACCCCATTTTCCCCTTTCTACTTTTTTCTCTTTCAGCCTCATGGATTCACATCCCCATCTCATAAAGTTTCATTTTTTATCTTTATTTGCTTATGGGTACTAACTTTCTTGTTTTGGTTAGATCAAATTCCTTACTTTGAGGTTGGTGACTCTGTGGCTTATAATAATGAGAAAGAGGGGATCATTGAGTCTTTGAAGAAAGATGTTAGTGTTGTTGATTTGGACAGTGGGATTTCTCCACTTCCCGATTGGATTTCAACCAAATCAGTTCTCACTACTTGGCTTTCTGATGCACTTGTCTATGAACTTTGGCTGGGGTGTGAAGGTTCCTCTGCTTATAGCATCTATTACTCTGATCTTCCATGGCCATTGGGGAAGATTCTCTTCTGGAAGAAAGCTCATTGGGTGAAGCTGAAACATGGGATCACTAATGACAATGCTGAAGTGAAGAAAGAAGAGGTCAGTTTTTCACTGGGTGAAGCTGAAACATGGGATTACTAAGCACTCCTTAAACTATTAGAAATTATATAAATAATCCCTAGAGTATTAAAAAAATACTACTTAGGCCCTAAAGTATAGAAAATCCTTTAAATTAGTCCCTCAGATGGACTATGATGGATTTTTTATATTTTGGGACTACTTATACAATTTCAGTAGTTTAAGGACTATTCAGGAGAGAGGGTAGTAATTTAAGGACCAAACTGGTGGTTTATTCTTAATTTGAATCTCTCTCTCTCTCTCTCTCTCTTTTGTGTAGTAGTTTTAATGTTTTGTATGTATGATTTTCTCTTTGATTTGGTATTTATGTTTAGCTATTAGTGATGGACAGATTTATGAGAGAGCAAACTCTGCATATGATGCTTTGTCAAGTTGCTTAGGTGAACAGAATTACTTATTTGAGAACAGGTGATTCCTCTGGTTGAGTTGTGCGTGAACTTGTGAGCTTATCTTTTGTGAGAGCAATTTGCAGTTTTTTTATTTATAGAGTATTTGTTGACTTTGACCTACCTTTGATTCGTGCAGGCCATCAAGCTTGGATGCTATTTTTCTTGCACACGGATTAGTTGTTCTTCAAGCTTTACCTGTAAGTATTAATATCATTTAACTGTCATTCAATGTTTATTTTAAGATATTTGCGGGTATGCTAATGGCTTATTGGGTTATACTGGTCAATTAACTTAGAATAGTTAAGGACTTCTGGTTGTATTTTACATTCTGGGAACTATCATGAAGTGAGTCAGATTCTCAAAAGATGAACAAATGTTGTATTGGCACTCTATTGACATAAGCAATGTAGCACATTAGCCAATAGTTAGGTGAAATGAGTGATATTTTATGGTGTGATCTGGTCCATTTGGAGTTTTTTGTAGTTAAATACTTCTCTTTGCCTCTTTGGTCTAAGGATAATGGAAGAATGGATTACAATGATCCTAGAAATAAATAAATAATTGCAATGACGTGCACTGGATGAAAAATTTAAAATTTAGACTGAGACTATTGAGAATTCGAGATGACCGATCAAACAAAAGATTGATGATTTGGGGTTCCTAGTTTTCTTCTTATGGAGAAATATGTAATTTTTTAAACATCATCTGATTTTGGCAATACTTCTGAATGAGGAAACTTGTATCTGGTATATGTAGTGAGCATGCTTATTAGAATCACTTTGTGCATTTGTTTTGAGAAAACTTTAACTCTAGATCCTGCATTCATGTACTATCAGGAATCTTCAACACTGCGGATCAAATTTTCAGAGCATGCTAATTTAGTTAGATATGTGCAACAATGTAAAGCAGAACTTATAGAAGCTCTTACATCCCCTTCCTCTGGCCCACAATTTCATACCAATCCATCATCATCTGGTTCCAGAAGTCATTCGAGTAAGATGTTTTCTTGATTTTGTAAATGCTAACTTTCTTTTTGGTTTTGTTTGATGAGATTTCCTTAAAAAGCATAAGTGGTACTCTGATCATATAGATAACTAGAACAGAATCCTTCTCTCTCGAATAATTTTATTTAAATTCTGTGCCTAGAAATATATATGCATTGTGTCATATTGCGGGGTAATACCTAAAAATCGTCTACTTTGTAGGTCTTTTTTAGCAAGACTGAGGTATTCTGAAATTTATTGGTTTCTAGTGACTAGAAAATTATAGGGTGGGTGTTATCAACCAGCGAAATAATGTTAATGTTTCAGCAATTCTTAAGATGGAATCTCCTGGTAACTTGTTATTATCTATTTTCTATTATATAAAATATAAAATATAGAACACGCAAGTGGGGTCAATGTCATGTGCCAATCTTGTGTAAATTCTTTTTCCCTTCAAATTCATACCTCCTGAATAAAGTTGTCATAAATTAACTAAATCCATATTTTATATGTAATGTTTGTTAAGTATTTACTTTTGATTCAAATTTTAGTTGTAAGTGATGGTTTCATGTTAATGATAAAAAAAATTCCACCTTTAGAACAATAGTTGGTTAATCATTCTCATTTTATAGGATAAATTAATTAAAAAATCTATCATATCAGTGAATGGGGACATAATTGTTTAATTTTTAAATTATATTAATCACTACATGCAGAATATTTCATATTACCATATTGGTGCTTAGCTAGTTGTTTAACAAGGTTAGATTTGTGACCCTGCTAATCCATCTTGTGTTTTTTGCATAATAAAACTAGAGATAACGACTCAGTATAGTAGTTGCATCCTAAATCTTGGTGTCTTTAAATTTCTCTATTTGGCCATATGGATAGTAGAAGTACCTGACCTTTCAGTACAATGGCACTTATTTAGTTTTTCCAGATAAATTTTTATTGTATTATCAGGATATATATACTATTATGTGGAAAATGTGTATATTTGCTATTTTAAACTCCCATGTGCTGTCACTCTTCATGTAGATTGATTTATCATTTTTTTCTTTTTTTAAATTAGGTTCAAAGCCTAAGAATAAACCCAAAAGGGAGAAAACAAAGGCAGAGATAACATTCAAAAGGAAATCCAAATATTTTGTGGTAGCACAGTTGGTTGCAGTTGTTGTTTTCCTCACACTTATGACTACATTTGATGATGCTGAAGTTGATTTAGATGATGCTGATGCTGGTTATGATTTCGATGAATGAAAATGCATTCATTTATTCTGCTCAATTACAAATCCAGTGCTGCCAACCTTATAAAACTAGTGTCTCCTGTACTCTGTTACGATGCAAAATTGGAAAATTATCATTCATTGTAAAATACTAATTGTAAGATCCATTTTTGTATACACGAGTCTTAATGAGTTTGAAAATTGGCTATCGTTAAACCCTAACTGGTTGCAATCAAGTTTTTATTTTAGATAAAAATAACATCTACACAAATTAAAATAGAACGTATAGTATTTGAAACATATTTCTATATTGTAAATGTGAGAATGAGAAGAGTAAAACTACATTCTTAAGCAATTTTTTACTGGCTGTAAAATAAGTAATTTAATGTAATTTTAGAATCTCACTCGGAATTTACTGGAATACATTAAGGTTCTTGACTAAAAGCTTTTTAAAATAAAATAATATTATTATATTCATGTATATTGCATAAAATAATATTTATTTATTTTTTAATCCTAATTTCAAATAATAAATATATAAAATTACTTGGATTAAAAGTGTGAATAGCACGAAATTGCAAGTTAATATTATACTTAGGAAAAAAAAATCTTACTGTAACAGGAAAAAAAATTATACTCAAATTATACTTAAACTTAGAACTCATAGTTGGATGCTTGTTTCAGGTTATCATTTTATATAATCAGAAATATTTTAATTAAGAATCTTATTTTTTTGGTATGTTTTTTTTATAAAGAATACATTTAATATAAATTTTTAAATTATGTGAGTTATATACTCTTTAACATGCATTTAGTATTTATTTTGTTCAAATAAAAATAAATTGATTTGAATTAAGTGAATCCATTTTAGCAGGCAGTTCTTTTGAACTTAGGTACCTTTTTTTTTTTTTTAATTTAACTTTTAACTCAGTTTTGGTTTAGAAAAACTAAAATTTATTGTCAATTGGACCAAGGTGATGTTGTAAAGATTCTCAGCAATTGAAAAATAATTTTAGTGAATCCCGCATCCAAGTTAATATCATTTTTCCTTTTTGTTATTGTTTGAAAATGAAGAAATCAACAGAAAATGAAGTGAAAGAAAAGTGTAGTGGAAATTAAGGGCAAGAATTTATTTTATTTTCGAAAACAGGTTTTTAATTTTCAAAAGAAACATACAAAGAAAACAGACATTACCTCTCCATACCCTTGAACTAAGACCACAAAATAGAAAAAAGAAGATAAAAATCCTTTCCCAATTATTTCTATTTAAAATAAAAAACACATTAAAAACAATTTCAAAACAACGCATTTTAGATAAGAAATTAATTGTTGAGTAGCACAAAATTAGTTTAAAAACAATTTTAAATACTAAAGAAAAAAGAGGTGAAAAGGGGATTAATAAGCCTCCTCTCTATTATCTGAATATTTATGATCCTCAAATTAGAGAACTTCAAAATGTCCACAAAACTTACAAAGTTCTTGAGCAGCATCACATGAGAATTCCTCATTTCCCTCCCCTAAGTATAAAAATTCTCTAACAAGGTTTGGGAGAGATTGGCATAAAATCTATCCCTCCCTTGAATAAATTTCCTTCACTAACATTCGTTGCTAAACTAATTAAATGAACCAAAAAATGTAAGCCATATCTATATAATGTTTATGTTCCATTCCCACAAGAAATCTGCTGTAACTTGACATTCTCCCATTTCTTAACAAGTTCATTGTATCCTTCAGCATAATCAACAGCAAACTCCGCCATTGAGCTCATAGCAGTTGACATACCAGCACAAAGTACCTTAGTAGCAACTTCAGCCAATTTCTCAGTATCCATTACCTCTTCAACCTGACCAACTTCCACCAGTTCCATATTCTCATCATGTTCTTTTGATCCAACTGCATTTCGTCGAGTCTCTTCTCTTAACTGTTGTGCATAGAGGGATCCTATGCCAGCTGCAAAAAAGTCTATGCCTTCAACCACTGCTGTTTCTTGGAGAGCATCTAGACGCCTTGACCACTGAACACAAAGTCCAAATAATGGATGAGTGCCAATGGACCTCCTAGGAGAGCATGCTAACTTTGATGGATCATGCTCACATCTCACACACCTTAGAAGCCAGCCTGTTAGAGCTTGGATATAGGATCTTTGAGAAGTGATCCATGACTCGAATGTGTTTCGCCAATGCCTCAATTCAGTTTCAAGATTGGAAGCAGAACGAGCAAGCCTTTGCGGATCAATTAATGATGTGGTTCTTTGTTTTCTGGCATCAGTGTCAACGAGAAGAATCTTGGCTTCATCTAAGGTCCTCTTCTGTGTCTGATGACATTCTGCCATCACCTTCCACATCTTAGCAAGCCTGTTAGTTTGTAAGTTAGAATCAGCAAGCAAGATATTTTATTTGTAATTACACGTGTTCATAGTGTTATGTTACCTATCTTATTTGATATGTTGCTTGTTGCACATAGACACGGAATATGTAGTTTTATTAGGACAAGAAGGGTAAGAACAAAAGTTTTTCAGCTGAAATAGATTTATAATCTTACAGGGTACTCTATAAGGGTACTTGATAGCTCTAATATACAAAGTATTGTAAAATTAATGGTCTAAGTTAAGAAATTTTTAACTCTAACTGTAGGTCAGGTTGACAGCCAACACTATTACCAAACAAAGACTAGCATTATTAGCATATAGAAGGGGCATACAGGACAAAATAGAACATTACCAGTGAAAATACATTGAATTATAGCAGAAATTTTACAGTTTATATGGAAAATAAAGTTATATGAAATAATGATCTTCATACATACCCTTGCACCAACTCAAGAAGCTGGGGTTGCAACTCTTCATCCCGGAGAGTTTCAATTCTCCTAGAAATAGCTTCAACTGAGTGTATTGAAACTGTTATCTGGGTATGTAGATCTCTAATGGATGCTCTCGTTTTATCGACAGAAGAAGGTTCCTCTCCGTTTATATCATGGTTCCCTAGTTGCTGACATTTCTTCTCGTAAGCAATTCGAACACGTTCTCCAGACTGTTGAAGAAAGTTGGCATAGCATAAGTTTCCTATAGTTAAAATTGTATGCAATCATAAGCACCATGATATGTGTGACAATGATGGTCTGATAAAATTTAAATGAATGAGAGATCAAAAAGAAAAAATATTGAATTAACACACTCTCTACTCTGGTTGAAAGTTATTGAACATTACAAAATAGTATGGGTCTCACTCTTGTTTAATAAACCTCAATGATGATTTTGTAGTTTTCAATGAATTTTAACCAATAGGATGATGCTAGAACTCCACTTCTTCAAAACCCTTTACAAGCTAAAGAAAAGATGTATACTTGTCAGTTAGAGGCATTATGATTTTCATAATACCCAGAAGCTAAACCTCTTACATGATTACATAAGTACTTTGACATTATTTTGGTGAAATTTCAATATAGTACTAACTATAAGCAATATTACACTGCATTTAATAGTTCACAAGTCAGTTCCATGATAAATGTAACAGAAAAAAGAGTTCAGTAATATACCTTGACTTCCTCGTAGAGCTTCTTCTCCCATGCATATAACCTGTCTAATGTTGACTGATGACTAAAAGAAAGCAAACATTGTTCCACTGATGGATCATCGGTGCCTTCGTAATCCTCATCTCTAGTGTTTGAAGAATTCATTAAAAATCTTGATGAGGATGAGCGTGAAGAAGCAGACCGGAATAGTGCTACTGGATTCAACAGTTTTGATGCTGCAAAAGAAAAATTATTCAACATTATATTCTTGAAAATTTACAATATAAATAAGAGTTGAAGAAAGGGATATACAAAAACCAAACAAAAACTAGGGAACAAGATTATTCTGCTAATAATACAATTACAAACACATTTTAAAGTATGGAGGATTGACTTTGGAAATTGCAAACATAGCTAAATCTTGTTCTTCCAATAACTGCTGATCTTGAAACTCGAGGCCTAATTCACAGTTTTAAAACCCTATGAAATACAGAAGCAAGCAATAACACTTTCAACAAAGTGAAAATAGAATTTATATTCTTTCATCATCAAACCTGAAAGTTCATTAGATGTTGATAAATACTGAGCTTTCTTGGCCTCTAACAATGCTGACACATCACTAGCCGCATTACAGATTATTGTGAATTGAGCTTCAAGATCCCTGATCACTTCAGCCATGCTTGTAGGCCTTCGGTTAACATAAACAGTAAAGCCAGGTGTTTCTTCCTTAGCTTCTTGATTACCAGTTTCCAATTCCTGACCTGCAGTTTGAGCTTTTAATACTTTAAGACATTCACTGCCATTGGCTTGTGAGTCAGTGACTTCATTTACAGTTCCACTTTCAGCATCTGTTCCCTCCTCTTTCTCTTCCTCCTCATGCTCAGCAACATCTTCAACCGTGACTTTGGAAGGGTCATTTACATCAATTTTGGCTCTTTCATCTGCTGCATTTCTCTTCATAACAACATTTTGTTCACTTACATCGTCTTCCAAGTCCGGTATTCCTTCTTCTTCTCGGACCTGCCTTAGTTCTCTGATCTCTTCATCCATTCCAATCCGTTCAAGGCTACTTCTGGGGTAACCATAATATTCCAACGATGAAAATGGATTCCAAAAGGAATCCCATTGAGAAGACTGAGGTGAAGGTGGAGGGATATTAGGCCTGTTATTAGGAGAATAAGCAAAAATTGATGGATTCACAGGTGAAGATTGCATGGGAAAAAAACCTTCAATCCCAAACTGATACATAGGAGAATGCATTTCAACTAGAACCGTTTCAGGCGATTGAGGCCTTTCCTCAACCGAAATTGGCGGATTACCACCTGGTCTTAGGTAATTCACTTTCAAAGTTGTCTTGGGACCAAACTCAATTGTTGTTGGAGTGAAGGATTTTGATGATATGGGAATAAAGGAAGGACTAGTTTTCTTCACAGGAGTGAAAGGTGGTGTTATGAATGAATCCAATGACATCTCACAAAGCTCATCACCTTCAAAGTAATCACGCAGTGCAGCTGAAACCCTTTTCAAAGATTGAATGTATGCTACATGTCCGGTGGCAAATTGAGTTCTTTGCTCAACAGCTTGTTTGATGAATCGCGTTCTATCTTTACAAAGCTTCACTGCCTCTTCATCTTCCAACCTTGATTGAGAACATCCCATCTTTTCACTATGCTTTTTCCTATGAATATCTCAGGCTTGCATTGAAATTGGATGATATCAAAGGAAAATCTTTTATTTATCCAAATATGTCCACAGAAACAGGAAAGTTTTAGTAATCAGTACGTATAATGAATTCCATAAAAATTGAATTAGAGGGAGTAAAAAAAATGGAAAAAGTAAATTAAACTAAGCATTACTATAGCTAAAGGAAATGTGTCAAGGTTAGTAAAGTTAGATTCTTTTCTTCGTTTATAAGTCTAAGGTAATAAGCAGAATGAAAACAAGTAATAGAGATTCCTTTATCGTAAGATAAATCTATGTGCTCAATCACAAAGTGAAGATATTAAGAAAGCAAAGAACTTTTTATCTGGGAAATTTTGTTTATGACAAATGTGAAAAACAACCACCAGAAATCTCTAATAAAAAACACAATTTGAAGTGAAAACAATATAAGACAGACAATTAAACAGTCCTCAGTTATCTGAATAAGAAGAAAAAAAAAAACAGTATTCAGATCACAAACGATGCTCACAGAAAACAAAACTCAATGCAGTCTCACTCTCGAGCTGACACAGAAACTGAATGCTGATAGTAGGAGAAGAAGAAGAATAAGAAAATGCAGAAAGAGAAAAATTTTAATGTTGAGTTTGAGAAACGTGAACAGTGAAACAGAGAATGGAGAAGGGTACCTCAAAATTCACAATGGGGCGTTGATCACAGAGTGAGAGAGACGTTGAGAAAAAGCAACGGTCAAAACGCGAAGTGTGTGGGGAACATAAAAAGACAAAGAGTTTAAAAGCAAAAACAGAAGAACATCAAGTGGGAAAATGTTGCACTGAATATTTTTTAATGCCTCAAATGGAAAAATGTTGATGAAAATAACCACTCAAAATCTGGAATCAGTTGGCACAATTAAGATACTCTTTTTACCTTTTCTGTATTTAAACGTTTTTCTTCCACTAAACAAGTTCCAAGATTGTATTTTGAATTAAACAAATTTCAGTTTTTTTACGTCAAATTCAAATTCAAATTCAAATTCAAATTCAAATATACTAATTATTAAATTTATCTAATTAAATAAACAAAAATTTCTGCTAATTATATATTTTTCTCGGGTTCAAAAGTTGAAAAATAAAAATGCATTTATTAATGTAATGAATTATTCTTCTTCTTTTGACCATTTTCTTTACCCAATAATACTTTAAAATCATTAGTCAAAATGCCTTCCAACTAGAAATCATTGAATTCCGAAGTGAGTTTTATTTTTTCTTAATTAAATCTTATCTATATGTTAGAAAATCAGATTATTTTAATATTTTCGATTTTTTTAGTTTTTGAAATAATTTAAATAAAAATAGATCTTGCATTAAAATAAATTTCTGAGAAAGCATAAAACAATAGATCATATAGAGTTTCTAGAAACTCATCTATAAAAGTAAATGACTAAAATAACATTCTTCTAAATAATTAAAGAATAAAACAATATTTTAGTGATAGTAAAATAAATTCTTATTGAATAGTACAGTAAATCTAATGTATTTTTAGGTTTTATAACAATAGATAATATAATGTTTTAGAAATATAGGTACCTTAGAATAAAATTTATGTGTTTATTTACTCGTCTATTTTAAAGAGATTTTTTACATCGGAGCATGACTAAAATGACATTCTTCTGTAAAATTAATTTGCTATTTATTAATATAATGTGATAATAAAATAAATCTTTGTAAAAAAAATTACACTCACAATAAATTTAATGTATTTTTAGGTTTTACATTTTTCAAATAATGTTTCTGTAAAATTTTCCTGCTTTTTTTTCATTTATATCTTTTCATATAAACACATTATAATATTTGACGAGCATATAAAACTACGTCACTTTTAAGAATATAAAAACTAAAAAATATTATATTTTTATAGAGAATAAAGCTAACAATAAATAATTTTTTTTTGAGAAACTTAAAATGTATTTTACGCATTATATTTTATAATATCTTTCCATTTTTTTTATCCTTATAATTTAGGCTTTTCTTATTTTTTTTATAATGATTTCTAATATTTTTGAAGATTTCACTTTTTATTCTTATCGTCAATATTCAATCACTAATATAAAAAAAATTTAACGATGACATCACCGTGATATTAATGACAAAGTTATTACGATGCTATTCTCATTGTTATAATAATGTTACTAAAAATTTAAAATAAATAAAATATAAGACAAATTAGTAAATTAGAATGAAAAACCAAATAAAAATTAAAGATGAAGTAGTTTTTTATTAACATGACATCATGATGAAATTATCATTAACATTTTTACAACTATCGCTAATATAGAAACAAAATAAAATATTTAAGAATATTAAGAACTAATTTTAATTAAAAAAACTAAAAACAAAAAAAATGCTAAAATGAATTAATCTTCAGGATAGTTTTTTAATACATTATATTAATAAAAAAAACGGCATTAATAAATTGCATAGTACCTTTACTTAGTTCTTTATTTAATAAATCTTTTTTAATACACTTTTTTTTAAGTCTCATTCTTCCTTTTCTCTCTTACACCAAAAAAAAAAATGGAATAAATATCAACTATTATCTTTGTATTAAATATCATACTTGTTCTTTTAGGAAAATATCTTCTGTTTTTTTCTTTCTTTCTAATGGGCCTCATATTTTTGTTCGTATATAGGAAATTCACCCTAAACTGCTATTCATATTTTGTCTACTTGTTGCTACTTCATAATATCACAATGATGATTAACATTCATGGGTTTCCAATGTGTACCTTCTTCTTTCTTTCTTTCTTTCTACTCATTTATCAATTATCATTGTAGGTCAAGTTGTCAAAGCTGCAACACCAAACAAGGACATAGATTCTATATAACGTCATACATATATGGTTTGATCCCCCACCAACATCATCACATGACTGCAATCTTTATCTTTTGTTTTTTTTCTTTCTTTTTTGATCACTCGTCATTGAAATGCAATCCTTGTCACACTTTAGATGTAGTTGTTTACTTGTCACAAACGTTTTAAAGTGTATTATTGTTGTCCACAGTTACTAGTTTAAACTTTGAAATTTATTATTCTTTGTTTTTTATTAAGAAATTCTTGCAAAAATTGATAAAGATATTAAATACTATTAAAGTTTTTAGTTTATAAGAATCGAATATGAACATTATAAATTTTACGACAATTCATATATTCTTTTCAATTAAACTCAGATAAATATTATTAGATAGTGCCCAATAAACATAACTAGCAAAGACTTGAGCTTCTTATTAGAAAGGCTATGAATCTTGAATGTTAGGCATACTTATTAAATTAAGGAATATAAAGCCATATCTTTGTAGCAACTCTTATGGATTGTTACATTTTGAGTTTTATAACAAAAAGATTATATATTTTGGCATAATATGCTTTCTGTTATTTTAAGAAATTCAATTAAGTCCTTGATAATCAGTAGTTCATTCTTTTGTCTGTTTAATCAAATTTAAATTGTAACTTAAAGAGGTCAAAGCTATATTATATACACGTAATTTAAGAAAGGCACACATAGTCTTGCAAACAAGAAAGGTGTTTATTGACTATAACTAATGTTTGCATCATGAGGGCTGAGTGTAGTGTTTTCTTGTAAGAATTAATTAATGTGATTTATTAAATAGATATTATTTATTAATATATAATTAAAAAATAATCTGACTTTGAGATCATTTTATTTTGAGTTATAGCTATGCAAGCTTAGTTAGACTTACTTTAATTTTATTTGTTCTAATTTAATTGATAATTCTTATAATTTTATTCATCTAACATATCCCAAGTTTGATAAAATAAATTAACTAAATTGAATTCATATCTCAATATATAAAATTTAATTTGCAGAACAATTCAAATTTTACTTAAATTAGGCTTTAAACATGAAGATTAATTTATATAGAAGTTTACTTGAGATGATTTTAGACAAAGATATATAAATTAGTTTTGAAAGTGCATATATATATTTTTTTCAAAGGAAAAGGTATAGATATTTTTTATTTAGTTACTCATCATAATTCGTCACATGTTGTAAGTTCGTTGAATTAAATAATAAAAATCTCAAAAAGAAAAATATATAAAATCTTATTTATAATTGAATAATTATATAAAATTATAACATAATCTTTAAACTCAAATAATTATATATCTTTGAGTACGATTTGATGAAAAGTGAATTTAATTTTATCATTTTCTTACGTTTAAATTTTTGTGCACCCAATGATGAAAAAACATTTTAGATTTTATTTTTTTACCATTTTTGTTAAGCATATGGGTTAACCAAATGGCTTTGCCATGTTTACCCTGTACAATCCTCGTAGCGTACGAACAGTCCAGACATGATCCAGCCCAATTTTTATATCCTTCGCTAGGTCGTGTCACAATAACCCAATCTCCTGATAATTTTTTTTAGGAGCATATCAAAACTACTATAATTATATTTAACATGTATATTTAATTATAAAGTCATATGAACCATATTGTCATCAATTGAATTGAGTGTCTATGACTATGGGCCTATGATGGATAATTTGCACTTTAAAGTAATATATAAGACCAAAGTTTAAACGAAGAGAGTAAATAGTGAGGAATTTTCAATTTTAATAAATATTTTTATTTTAATAGTTGTTAAAATGAAGAATAATTAAAATAACATATTAAGCTAAAATTAATATTATGATCTTTTTTGTTTCATTTCATGAACATTATATAACTATTTTAATTTAGAAAAAAGAATGGTCATTTTGTTTCTTTATATTTTTCAATTTTAATAGATGTACGGAGTAGAATAGTAAAATCCTAAAATGAGTTCAACTTATTAGCTTGTCCGATTTAACATGCTAAAACATTAAGGATGTGGTGGTGAAATTGAGAGAAGAATACTTGGGTAAAAATATTTATTCTCGTGTGTTGTTAAAAAATATTATGTATATTTTTCGAGCATTTTTTATTGAAAATTATATATTTATATTTATGCACTTTCTATTCTCCTAATGAAAGGTAAAAAATGTGACTATTTATGAATATATAAAAAGTTATTTATTTATTTTTTAAAATATATTCCTAATGATACTAAAATGTGATGAAATACAATTCTTTAAATATACTTAGAAATATTGATCTTATGTTATATTTCAACGAATAAAAAAGAAATCCATCAAATAAATCATCTTAACCGAGTGTTTTTTGGTAGAACATGGGTGTATTGGGTTGAATCAATTTATTTAGTTGATTTTGTTATTTTTTGTTGTTTTTATATTCATTATAACATATGAAGATTTATTTATGATTGTAGACTTGTTCGTGCTAATGAATTATAGCATAAGTGTCTAGTTTTAAAAGTTTATTAGCGAAGGTATTTGGTATTTCAAGCACCTGGATCTCCTAATAAACAGATTTATGATTATTACAGTTATGTTTAAAATATCTATATTTTTATTTATTTAGTAGGGAAATTCACGAGTCACCTTTTGTAATCTTTTAAAAATATCTATATTTGTCAACTAAAACATTTCGTAATTACCCATAAACATAACAATTAAATCAAATAATTTAAAACTGCAGCACAATTTGTGGTTTCATAATAAGACCGCATGTCCAACAATTTGCGGACACGTGATGCGTTTTTTTGTGAAACCGCAAATCCATTTGTGGTTTCATCACGTACGGATTCCGGTCAACTTTTACGTTAGCCTCGGAAGGCCACGTGTCACGACTAGGTGAAATCGCATAAATAATTGCGATTTCAGTGTCCAACTAAAAAAATGGGACACGTGTCATATTCTCGTAAAACCGCAATAAAATGTACAGTTTCGTTGTCACAAACTCGTTTGTGATTTTTTAAACCAACACTAAATTTATAAATATTTTGTAACTAATACTATTTCAGTAAATTATTTTTTAAAAATACCTATATCTGTCAAAAAAAAAAAAAGCCGTAAAAAAGAGTAGTCGTCTACTTCACGTTCCATTCAAGCATGTAAAGCAGAGCAGTTAAAATAGTTAGGCAAAAAGTATGTTAGTTTACTCAAAGCACTACTTTCGTAAACAACTTATTCTTAACTTCTTTTTTGTTTCAAAGCAACCAATCAACCACTCTTTCCAATCAAACGTTCCATATTGGCTTTCTGCTACATTTTACAAATTTTATTTGAAGATAATGATTGTAAAGTCAAAGTATAGTTTCACACGAAATATACATGTATAAAAATAATAATAAGCAGCATTAATATTGTCCAACAAATGATAAATGGAGATATGATTCAGCAAAATGCACCATGTTACGTGACGTGCCTTTTCCTACACATCACTTTAATTGGATTGTAGTGTCTCCAATCTCACACACTGATATGAACGCACGCCACCATAATCTCATTCTCACTCACCACTCCCAAATTTCTCATACATAATGAAAAGGGCACAATGATTTTGAGATTTGAATGCAGCAATAGGTGAATTTGATATAGACACGTTGACCATGTTATGTTACCCAACTATTATTCACATTCGTCCAAAGCCACAAATTTACATAAAAGAGTTGGTGGTGGATTCGTGACATTTGTCCACTATGTGATGTTCAACAATTATCATATGGCCCCACTATCCCCCTATAGATAGTGCCTTTCATTTCACCCATCTTTACACTAATTTTAATGCCTCAAATCTTTAAGAATTAAAGCCAGCATCTTGTACCTTGCTTTGATCTTCATTCCCCCTAGATAGTACTTTCGGTCTCCGGTTGGAAGAAAGAAAAAAAGAATTGTAAAATCTATCATTTTTTAATTGAAAAGAATAATTTTGAAAAACATAAATGTTTCTATCCAAATAATGTCTCAAGTCAGAATAATATAGAACAATACGAAGTTTATAAATATATATAATATCTTTATTGATAATTTTTTTTTAAAGAAATCTAAATAAAATCGTGAAAGATTGAATCTAAAATGAAGCAGACAATATCTTGTAATGAGAAGTAAGGTGATGTAATAATAAAATTATATTTTTTTATATTTATTCAATTTAAATTTCAGATTTTTTACTTTATTTTTTTTTTGGCATGTTTTCACGCTTACAACCAAATTGGAATAGATTTTTTTATATATTAATGAAATTATTCACCATTTGGAAAACATTTTATCAACATTTCATGCATGATATATAAATATCTGATAGATTTAATTGTTATACAATTTATTCATAGTATTAAATATTTGATTGCAAATTATCATTTATAATACGTTAGTTGACTTTTATAAAAATATTTTAAAAGTTATATTAACTATAAATTCTTAGATGATAGTCTAGAATTTTTATATTGAACATATCGTCAATTTCTATCAAATCTATTACTAAAATACTCCTAGGGGTTATATTTATTATATGTATTTTCGAATAATCATTTTACATACATGCATTTTTTAAACATATTTTACATACATAAATTTTGATTAACATACTTAAGAAACCTTGTTAGCTATTCATCAAGTGTTTAAGCTTTGTTTATAATTTTAAAATTATTTGCTACTAAGGATGAAAAATTTGAAAATGAATCCGACATATTAATCGTATAAGAAATATCAATTAGAGAGAAAGATATTTGGTTTTCGACGAAGAATGTATTTGATTTATGTAACTGAAATTTGATAACATTTAAGAAATGTAGTTAGCTAATAAAGACCTAAGTTTAGTTTAAAAAATCAGACAACTTCTAAAATAAGTATTATCCCCTATTATATAAGAACTCGTTTACCATTAAATCTCATTCATTTATTATGTATGCATGTACAGTTTCAAACAATAATAACTAACACTTGATTCAAGGAATGATCACTTTAAATTTCTTCCTCGACCACTTAGTGATGGAAGTGAAATGGAATAATTTTTTTTTTGTTGATTAAAAATCTAGGGAATCGGATCATCAGGGCCTAGTTCCTCTTGAAAGTTTTAATTTTTTTCAGAATAAAAATTTAAGTTAGTTTCTTAAAAATATTTGAATCAATTTTGTCTTTGGATAGGTGAGTTTGTGTAAACTTCATTAATGTAGGGTGAAATTTCAATTATGGCTATTTTGACTATTCAACTGTCGTTGCATCTATTGTTGTGGATATTTGCAATTTATTATAACGGTTGTCATTCGTTATTAATTCTGTGACTTCAATGACTGTTATGGATAAGTTATTATTGGCATTCTTTATTAACGATAATTCTATTATTATACTCATTATTGAAACTCACAAATCGACTATAGTTTCATCGTTGTATGTTACAAAATCAATAACTAGTGTATCTAACTGTTATTATTAAGTTAAAACCAACAATGTTGTTGTATGTCAAAAATAACACCTTATCATTAATTTTTATATTTTTAAAAATATCTCTGGTTGATGTTTTTGAAATTTTCTACAAATCAACATGTAACTCATAATACACAGATTCAAATATTATCATATAAAAGGGTCAAATTGATTATCTAATAAAATATCAAATCAAATCAAATATAATATAAAAATTATATTTATTAAAAAAAGCGTCTATTTTAATAAAATGAGAAATTTATACTTTTATGAAGTATTTTTTTAAATAGTTTATGTTAAAAATTATTTTTCCACTTTTCTTAAATAAACAAATCCCATTTATTTCTTAAAAAAAATTAGTGTTCTCTAATCATCTTTACAAAAAAATAAATAAAAAAAACCATAGCTTTGTCAATTTAATTTTAAAACTTAAAAGTGTGTATATTACCTTTACCACATTGATAGAAAATTAAGAGACTAAACTAATCCCTGCAATAATTCTTCCACTAGGTCCAATTTTTCAATTCATTTAAGATAAGAGTACTTATATATACTTTATAAATCGAGAACTTTCATTGGACGTAACAATCTCGAATTTGTTCTAGCTTACTGGATAGATTAATTCTACAACCAATAGGGAGAATTTTGAATCATTTTAATGGAGTTAACGATTCAAACCTTGTTATCATTATAATACACCAAAAAGATATTCACACAATCAATTATAATCTTGATTATGTTATCTTGAGCATGTCTGCTTTTGATGTTCCACCTTTACTTCTATCTCCTTTTCTCTTTCTTCCTTTAATATGAACCCTTAATTATAGAGAATAAAAAAAGGAAAAATAAAATATATTTGCACGCGTGTTGTTTGGCAAAGATGAGTGCATGAAGTCAGGTTGTTTCCTTAGTGCAGGCAGGGGAGCAAATAAGAATTCAAATAGTAAACATATTTGTTATTTTATGTTGGATTTTAAGAGACAACCAAACTCACCTATATCTGATAAGTTATCTGAATTTTAAAGGTCATTGTACTTATCATGTTATATCATTTTTAATTATTTATTTACCTATAATTTGGTTAGTACATGTAGTTAAAGATTTAAGGTTAATCATTTTTAATCTCATTTATCAGTAATTTTTTAAAGAAAAATCTTGATTTAAACAATTATTTAGAAAATGTAAACAAAGAGGAAGAGGAATATATATACATGTATATACATATATATATATATATATGTGAGTTGGTTGTGTATTATAATTAACTGTGAAGTAAAGTTATTTTTTTATTTGTAGAAGTATTTTCTATTGTTATAATTTATTTGTAAACCTTGTATTTAATTTAGTTAAAAAAATATTTAAAAAAACTAAAATAACTTCTGAAAAACTTACCAAAAATGATCAAATTTTATATTTATCAGTCTAAATAAATTTTACTAAAATTCATCCCATCATCCGAAACATTAGCCAAACACATGATAATAATTCTATCAATGTTTGGATGATTGTTATCATCTTAGTGCATACATTTCACGTAATTTAATCATAACCTTGGCACTATATCCTACAAATAATGACAATAATATTTGTATACAGTTATGATCAGCCTTACAACTTATAGCTAGACATAAACAATACAGTAAGTATACATATATAATTGAACTGAGGGGACGTCCACTGAACATATGCTATTAGCTAGATTCCAAAGATAGTGGATTGCTAAGCTAAGTCCACTATAACCAGTTTCTGCAATCATGGAGCATCTATTATTATTGCTATCATTAATTTTTTTTTTTTTTTTGTTGGACTTAGTGCTTAGGAATACAGAAGTTGATTCCAGAGGATATTCTCTATATTAATAAACACATTTATGTGATATTTATATAAAATTTTTATAGATATATATTTTGGACCAGTTATAATTTTAGTTTTATAAATTAATTATTTCAATTATATTATTTAGTTTTAACTATTTTATTTATTGATATTATATATTGTATTTCAAGATAGTAGAGCATCAATCTGTCACGAGGGGAAGGTAAGAATATCAGTGGAAGGTCATTTCGTGACAAAAGTGAATTACACAAGTTAGGATTCAATTCTATCTTTAAAATAAAATATCTCTAGAGTATCAGCTTAACATATATTGATTCCTACATCTTCAATATTTTAATATAGAATAAAATTTTAATTGATCAATTGTATTTTATCAATATTATTTATATTAAATTTTATATAAATTGAATGATAATAAAAATATAATTAAAGGACTTACATTTTAATATATTTTTGAAAATATATATATAATTAAAGAAACTTTTAATCTAAATGAAAAAATCATAATAAAATTATTTTATTACAAATTATTAAATATTATAATAATTATTATAAATTATACCAATATCATCTATTCATATTTAAACTCGAACCATTTTGCAATAGAAAAAGTGTAAGAAAAGAAAAAACGTAAATATATGTCTTCTCAGAAGTTTAAATTTTTAATATTTTAAAACGAGGGATTGTATCAGTTATATGACATACAACTAATCAAATTAAAGGTTGGCAACATGTATAATTTTATTTCTCAAATAGATAATGCAGACACAAATCAAACCATCCAAGGATTAATTAAATCTTGAAATCATTCTACCCCTTGATAAAGATAATGTTGGGATATTATCAATACTTTTGACTCGGAAAGGTGAACTAGTTTTATATATATATTTTGTGGAGTTGATATAAAATAATATTAAATTATATATTGTGTAAAAAAAATGTGTTCTGAATAATAATTTATCTTCATTTTTTTTTTTACCAAAGAAGATTACCCTGTGTTTTTATTTAGATGCATGGACATATTAGACAAGAGAAAATTGAAAAGGTAATTAAGGCAGTTTTAACACGTGTAATAGTGAGAGATTGGATTATATAAAGGTGATATCAATACTAGAAAATATAAATAGAGAGACAAAACAACGCTATAAATAAAATTGTTAAAAAAATAGTGAGATCAATTGTTAAAAAAAAAAAATTCAAAAAATTTCTACTCTCTTAAAATAAAATTTTCCTTTCAGTTTAGGACATTTATCTATGAGGAATCATTTTTCAACTTTCCCTCTTTAAATCTAATAAAAAAATTAAACTGTGAATACTCCCAGGGGCGGAGCCAGCAGGGTGGCCCATGCCCCCTCATGTTATAAACTTTGTTACACGTATATGAAAGTTATATTAAATATTTTTTTTATTTCACCACCTTTTTTATGCGTGTTTTTTATTTGTTGGTAATTTTTAAAACAAAAGGAAAATGATTTCTAAAAAATTTCATTTAATCAATAGAAAATTAATCAATTAAAAAAATTATTATCTAATGCACGGTAAATGATTTCATCATTAGAAATTTTGAATTTAGTTTAAGGATAACAAAAGGCAACGAATATCACTGAAACTCAATCTTCATCCATTCTTTATCCGTTAAATATCTATTTAAAATGTATTTATAAATTTTTTTATACACACAATTTATAAATAATCATTTAAAATCATAAGAAAATTATAAATTTAATATCAATGATACTTTTCCTTATATTTATTTATTTTTTATTTAATTATATTTGTTAGAAAGTATATGACATATTTAAAATTTTGAAGTTTCGATATAAACGTTCTACTGTATCTTATGCTAATTTTTTTATCTTTGAGAAAAAAAATAATATAAAAGAAGAAATTATTCAAAGAAAGATATACGACAGTATTACAAAACCTTCACAATAAATATATGGATTTTAAAAAACTCAAATTTATCGTTCAAGTATATTTATTTCCGATATCTATTTTTTATTCACAAAAAATTTTATCCACGAATATATGGATGTTTTTTCATCCCTAATTTAAGTCATCGTTGTAATGATTGCTAGCCTGAAATAGACCAAACAAAACTTTCCAATTAAAGTTTATTAAGATGAGGTTGTGCAGCATTCATGCTCATTATCATGGTGTCCAAAATCTCTCTAATGACCAAGTGTTTGTTACAAGACATTTTTGGAGCTTGACATTTCAATTGAACACTGTTGCCTTGTCTTACCAGTGGCTTCTTTAATTACATCAGCTCCACCGTGGCAAATACAAATGATGAAGATATATCACTTTGAATTTTCAGTATATATTTTTTCATGCAATCATACTCATCTAATTCATTCACAATCTTTAAGTTCATCTAAAAAGTAATATAAGTAGATTGATATGGTCCATATATTTAATCTTATGAATAGTCACGATATAACATTATGTTTTATTTAATACTGTTTATTAAATTAAAATTAATTGAAGATTTTTTTATAATTAAATTTTTTTTAAATTTATTGAATTATAAATTTAATAAATAATAATTAGAATAGATTAAACAGTTTATGGGGAATTTAAATTTAAGTCACTTATTCATTTAAAAAGTTTAGGCTAAATTTTCTAAAAAGTTCTATGGATAATAAGATTAAATTCTAGACTTTAGAAAAAGAAATCTTATTCAAGATTAATAAATTGGTTGATTTATATGCATAATTATACATTATATATTTATATTATATATAAATATATTATTTATATTAATAATTATATATAATAAAAATATAATATATTAATGAATATGATTATTTATTAATTTATTAATATAAGAGGAGAAAAAACATACAAAATAGATCAAATATAAATAGTAGATTTTTACAAATACTTTTTTTAATAAACAAATTCATATCTATAAAAAAATGTTAACAAATAAATTCAATAATTTTTTATTAAATGAATTTAGATGAATTGAATTTTTGAAATTATATTTTTAATAAATCAAAATATAATGATAAACTATTTTGATTTAACTTATTATAATCCAAAATAAAATTACCTTATGCATGTATTGCCATCCGTCTCACCTAATTATTAGTTGTTTTTCATTTTTTCTTAAAATTTCATTGACACTTATAGATAAAATCTCCTATCCGAGAACAATGATTTCTCAATATTTATGAAACATTATCTGAAACTATAACCTTTGACGAGATTGAATATGTTGTCATTTGGATTCACTATTTGTTGGTGTATGTTCTTGTTTTATATTCTCTTTATTTTTTTATTTCTTTTTAATTATTATTTAAGATTGTTTTACATAGATTAAGAAATTTAATTTTCTTGTTCTTTCAAATTAGTTGTACTCTATAATAAATAAACATTAATTATGAATGTTAAATTAATTGAATAAATACAAATATAATTAATAAATAAACAATTAATGTTATCTTGAATTTTGAAAATGTTGGATAAATATAAATAAATCTTTCCCAAAAAAAAAAAACTTTTGAAAAGGAACACGGGTCCTGTTTGATTATTATTTATATTATTATAATGATTTTTATTCACATTCTATCAAAAATTATTTTTATTATAATTATTTAACCATATAAATAATTATATTAACTTCTTTGCAAGTATACTTTCAATGATCTGAACTCCACATACGTGTATGGGACACAATCTATTAAGAAAAGTAATCTTTTAAATGAATCTTTGTATTTCAAATAATTAATCTATTTTTTCCCAAGAAATTAACAAAGCACATTCTTATCCTCCGTGAACAAAAAAAGTATAGAGAGTATAAATAAATTTATGAGTAATGTTTTGTTTTTTTTTTATATCTTTCCACTAATTCTTCTAATATTATATAAAGTAATTTTAAATGAAAAAGAATATTGAATATATTTAATATCTTCAAAATAAAAAGGGTATTTAATTTTTTCTTCATTTAATAAATAAAAGGATTTAAAGCTATTGTTGAGATATTCCTAATCAATACTATCTAAGAACATTTAATAAAGTTTTGTTTTATTATTGAAAATCATGCTCACAATGCATAAATTAAAAATCATGACCAAGAGTGTGTTTTATTTATCCTATGTTTGTTTAATTTATAAATTAAAGCAAATTATATTGATACATGTCGAGTTTCTCGCAATTGTAAAAACATTTTCTTTTATTATTTACACTAGCTACCCTAGCGTGGCATGAAGAGAGTTAATGTAATTTTATTTAATATATAAAGACTATTAATGGAATATTTTAAAATAATTAAAAGATATTATGTAAATATAAAAATAACAAGAGCGTTCTTATGCAGTAGTAATACAAATGTCGGTCATGTATTAAAACTCATGCCCATTCTCAATTAACTAAATTAAATCTCATTATCATAATAAAAATGCATA
This sequence comes from Hylodesmum podocarpum, assembly GCA_026586105.1. Classification (NCBI taxonomy): domain Eukaryota; kingdom Viridiplantae; phylum Streptophyta; class Magnoliopsida; order Fabales; family Fabaceae; genus Hylodesmum; species Hylodesmum podocarpum. Next base: position 4,767,804 of record JALJEV010000650.1, on the reverse strand, counting down.
AACTAAGAACAGTTATACATTAAAGATCTTTATCAATATCTAATTTTTAAAATTTTAATTTTTTATGATAAATTATTCGTGTACTAATATTATTATATATATTACTAAAAAATTGAGGATTGATCCTTTTCAAAATTTGCGCCACGTGGATTATGGATAAACATATTCGTTTGTTTATTGTACTGTTTTATTGCGAACTCTGATTTCGTGTAAAGGAAGTCTAACCCTTGGATCTGATCAACCGTTTTTTCTTTTTTTTTCAAGTTATATATATATATATATATATATATATATATATATATATATATATATAATATGCTTACTATTCTTCTAATAAATTTGGGTGATTTTTATTTAAAAGAATTGACTATTCCTCGCACAAGCATTGGGCATGAACTTTTTAAAGAGAACATTTTAGTTGCAAAGGGTGCTTCATTGAATTGAAAAGAAACCTTAATTATATTTTGAGAAATATTTAGTAGACAACAGCAATAAGCAAAAAATCAGATATAAAATGTGAAGAGAAAGAAATAAATATATGTATAAAATGTGAAAAGAGAGAAATACACAAATACTTTGTGAGTGAATTAGTGAGCTTATTAGTGTAATAAAGTTGTTATATTCTTAATTTTTTAAATATCATAACTATAAAATATTAAGTCTTTCAAAATATATTCTATTCACTCTGTAGAGATTTAACACACTGGCACATATTAAAAAAAACTAAAGAAAAATTAGTATTCATATCGATGCTCCAAATTTAAATCAACGTTAAAAAGTCAAAAGATAAAAATAAATTGTTGATTTTTCACACAATTCTAACTTGCTTTTCTTTTAACTCATTCCTTAATTTTTTTTATTGCATTTCAAAATTTAATATTCTTTTTTTTACTCAAAATGGATCCAAACCAATTTAATTAGAAAATTTATTTGTAATTTCTGCATAATAACCAAGATCCTCCACTGACCGAAAATCCTCAATATTATTCTCCAATTTTTTCATTTAGGCCACCATTGTTATTATCACAACAACTGAAATTACTCAAAATTCTCCATTATTATCTTTCATGCCACAATTATTACTTGCTATTTTTTTCACAATACTCCATCCTCTTGTACAGAAAATTATCAAAGTTCTTTGACTCTCTCCATTCCTTCAAATATAACTATCTACAAACTCCTTCCAACAATGAAATTAAAACGCAACTTCAACAATTTTCTAGCCAAATTGAACTAGAAAATATTTTATTTATTTATTTATCCAAATTAATATTTTAAAAAATAGTTATAGAATCTTTAGGAATTTAAGAAATTATCATAAGAACTAAAAAAAAAAGAAATATATTGTTACAGAAAAATAGAATGGAATCTTACGATCCCATGTTGCATAGTAAAACTCACAAAAAAAGTGTTGAATTTAGAATTAAGACCTAACATCAAATCTCTTCAATCTTGTCCATCTCAACACACTTTAATAAAGTGTTTAAATTCTATGCATATAAAAAAATAAATTTGTATATATTTTTATTCTAAAATGTTATTCCGTGATGTATACGAGTAATTATTAATTTTATGATAACAAAGAACAATATAAAGATGTTATTATTTTGAATAAACTAATAACAAATATTAGATGAAATCAAAATAGAGATACATGATTATAGATAAAAGATAATTTAAGAGACGCTGTTCACACAATTACAGTACAACGTGGCCCATCCGCTAAACCATTTAAAGTCCACCTTAAATGTTAAATTTTAAATAATAAATTAAATATGAAATATGAACATTTTCACTTTTAGATTATTTAACAAACGTTCTTAAATGATCACTTTAAAGAATTTCTCAACGAATCTATGCTTATTAAATTTTATGAATAAATACCTATCTAATTACAAATACCTAGATTAGCAAGGAAACAGTGTCTTTGATTTGAAAACTTGATTTAAAAGTTGAAAACGAAGTATTTTGTGTTGGGGATGAATGACAAATAGAATGAGAAGCAAGGATAAAGCATATTTGGATTCTCATTTTTGGGATTGTCATGCTCATATCAAAATACTTGTCAAATTAACTGCGTAAGCACTAAGCAGCAAGTTTGGCAGAACCAAACCATTTTTTACACACAACAAAACTATCCTATATTTGTGTCTCTGTCATGTCATAAAATTGGAGAAAAATTTAGGTTCAAGTTTTTAACTCCCGAATCTCATTCTGTAGCATCTTTCTAAGTTTTGCTTACACCATGAATTTTCTTTTATTTTTTATCAATAAACATTAGTTATTTGGTAATTTAAACTACTACATCAATCTTATCATTTTCGTTTATTAAATCCAGTAATTTATTAACTTTTGTAATACAATTTATTAATTTTATGATAAGGAGGGTTAGTAATACAATGTTTAATCCATTTTGCACAATGCATTAAAAAAATTACTGATCTACGCTAGCTGAAATTAATTTGTTTGACTTAATTTGATCCTACAACTGATATTAAATTATGATAGTGGTCCTGAAAAAATCGATATGATAGTGAGATTTTGATGTGTTACACCCCCTAGTTAAATTGGCATCTATATGTGGTTATATTCTAATACGTATTTTTTGGAAAGATATTCTTAATTCTCAGGCGTTGCAAGAACAATCTCAAAAGATATTCCTTGGGTTGCTAGTATTCTCTCATTTTCTTGAAATTGGATTTAGATCACCCATGACCAGGTTCCTGAGAATAACTTAAGTGTGTTAATTAGCTTTATGTGGAGAATGGATTACTACTTTAAAATTAATTTTAAATAATTTTTCTTATGTTTAGTTTTATATCACAGAAGAATTGAGAATTGATTCTAAGTTAAGATAATTTAGATAATTTTTAAGTTATGTAAAAAAATTCATTCAACTTTTTGATTTTTAATGCATGTGATTCTAAAAGAGCATATAAATGATATATTATCAAGATTAATCTCTTTCAAAGTCTATTAAATGAGTTTTATTCTTTTTGTAAAATTTTCTTTATGTGCATTTATTGATTGTACTCAGTTTTATTATGCAATTTACAAATTTAATTTTATGATAAAAATATTTGAATATAAACTTACATCATGAATGAATCTAAAACTCAATTGAAGGGGACTGATTCTTTTAGGTGACAATTATATATATCAGAAGGAGATTAAAATCCCTGCTCATCCCATCTTGACCCATCGCTAAATTACATCAATTTAAAATTAATTTTGATTAAAATGAATATTAGTTAATTTTATTGAAAATAATTTTATTAATATTAATATTAATCTAAACATAAACTTAAATTTGAATTGATTAATGTATCTTTGTTTATATATAATTTTTTTTTTTGTGGGGAGGTGATCTTCCATCAAATTAAAAAGTACCAATAACAACAAAAATATACTGGAATTGGTGCTTAGATCTCTACAAAAGAAAAGAAAGTGCATTGCTAGAAAAGCCATCACAGAAGAGAAGGAAAAGGAGAAAGTAAGTGACATTACAAGACTAAGAACTATTGGGTGTTTGAAAAAATATTAATCACAATAAATAATTATTTTTAATAAAATATTTTTGCAATTAAAAATTTGTTTTTTATAATAAATTATTTCATATGAATGCTTAATTTAATTTATAATTAATTATAATTGTATCTGTTTAAAATAAAATAAAATTAATGCACCCTTATTTATTTAATTTAGAGATAAATCATTTTAATTTTCCCCCCAAAGTATAGGACGTTTACCAGAAGTTAGAAATGATAAAGTATGATTTGGTGGTTGAGAAGGGAAATTAAAGAGTGAATAAAAAAAATGTGAGAAAATAAAATCACGAGTTTGAATTTTCTCACTAATAAAAATTGAAAAATAGTTTTTATTATTAACGAACTTACATGCGTAAAATAATCATTACTCAAGAAAGTAGCTCAAAACTTTAAAAATGGTGTATTGATCAATAATAAATGGATTGTTATAAATTAATAATTTCCTATATGTATTTATTCAATTTTAAGAATTATTTCTATTTATAAAAACGGAACACAAGGATATGAGTCATCCATGAATTCTTAATCTCTTTTGCCATATCAAAGATCAGTACGAAATATATTGAGTCAAAAGTTGCTTTCCATCAGTTCAGAGTGTAATAATATATACACGAAACAGAACCAACAAAATCCTAGGATATTATATAAAATATGAACAGGAAATTTTTCTTTGAAACCCCAAAATGATTCATAACAGTTCATAACATGAGTTAATAACCGAATTAATAATTCAAATACAACACGACGTAGTATTTCCAAACCCCTTTCTTCCTTAAAAAAATGTACAGTTATTTGTAATAAAATTAATTTAAATTTCTGCTGAATGAAGCTCGTGGAGTAGTAAATCAAACAAAGATTATGTTACGTGTTGTTTCTCGTCTGAATGTTTTAAACCTATTGCACAAAACATTACAAGAAAACGTGGAATCATAGTTGGATTCCATTAGTCTTGTTGATTCTCCACTGCACACCCTTGTCTCATCCACACAAAGAAGACAACAAAAGAGAAAAAAAATTAAAAAAAAAAAAAACTATAAAAAAATAATTGAAGTTTGGCAAGGTAATTAAATCATGAAAAGGTTATTTTATTTGCCAATATTAATTATTTCTCTATAAGGAAAACCTTTTGCCCCTGTCCATGTCCTTTCAAACAGTGCATCTTTTATTCTTTCCCTTTTATACCCCACCGAGTTGTTGCCTACTTAAGCTTCCATTCTCTCTTGCATCGTTTCACACACCATTAGCATCACCCTATCATATTCCTTATCTCTGCTTAGAACAAGGTGATTTCCTTTTCTCTTCCTACGTTGGACCGTTTTCGTTTTATTTTATTTTAATTACTTTCACATGATATACATGCTTCTATTTTCCTTATTATAAGGTTCATTTTTACTGCAACAGTTAGTAACAAGCATTTCTCTTTCTTTTTAATCAGTGCCTTCTCTCTCTTCTCTCTTTGCTCTCCGATTCAGCTCTATCTTGTTTTCATATAATACTATATCTTTTTTTCTTTCAACCGCCTTGTGCATTTTTTTTCTTTCACCTTTTGCTGTTTGGCAAGGTTTGAGAGCCAAATTCATATACCCTTGTTGTCAATTTTTCATATTCTAGTTATTAAATTCGAAAAGGAATCTCATTTAGGTGATTGGTGTTCTGGGGTGGCAGGCATATATATATATATATATATATATATATATATATATATTGATCAAAGCTTTGGAATTTGACTCATCATGGCTTCGAATAACGACAAGAGAAATGGAGAGAAAAAGTTTCAGAAAAGCTATTTTGATGTGTTGGGACTCTGTTGTTCTTCAGAGGTACCACTGATCGAAAACATTCTGAAACATCTTGAAGGAATCAAAGAGGTTTCTGTCATCGTTCCATCACGAACTGTCATTGTTGTCCATGACACTCTTCTCATTTCTCAGCTTCAAATAGGTAAGTTCTTTCCCAACGTCACTTTATTCTGATTTAACATTTTGATAATACTTAAATTCTCTGTTTGTTATTAAACTGTTTTAGGATTCTGTTTTTGATTCAGAAAACAGTTTTGTCACTGCCATGCTTTTTAAATATTTATTACATTATTATTTTTTATTTTTTAATATTCATTATGTCAATAACGTAAGTCATTGAACATTTGTTATCATAAGAATAAGAAATAAAAATAGAATATTGGAAAACATAAACTTACATTTAATTAATGTGATGGGAAAGTGAAAACGCGTCTGGGTTGGTAAGTTGTTAGTTTCAAGAAATAATTTTCTTAATGTTTTTAACGCTATGCACAAATTAATTAATTTTTTTATTATTATTATCGAGCCAATGCTAGTGAGTGAATAATTGTGAGAATAAGTTAAACAGAGTGAAATAGTTATTTTTTTTAATAAATTACCAAACGCCTATTTGGTGATGCTAAAAGTTAGCACACAAGAGGGAAACTTTTGCTGATAATCTTGCGTACTTGGGTATCTCTTTTTTCCATGAAATAAGAGCACCGTTATCATCTTTTTCTTTTACAAAGTTTCCTTTTGCCAAAACGTAATGTGTTGATGACGATAAAGATGTGTCACTGATGAAAAAGGAAATGCCAATTTACCGTAACTTTTTTCTCTTGGACGGGAATAAGGAATGTATATTTTAATGTGATTGTTTGGAGTTCATGAATTTCATGTTTAGAGTGAGTATGATGGATTTAAAAACTTTTGTTAGTTTTAGATTTTGAGTCCCCATGATTAATTCATTAGCGTGCAAAATTGTTTTTTTATCAAATGAAACTTTAATTTTTATTTTTGAACAGAATTGATTTTAGGGACCTGACACACAATTTTTAATAATATTTGCATTCAAATAAAGTTATTTTTTTAACCCCTTTTAAAATATTATTATTAAACAGAAAAACTTTGTAACATTAGTTATTACAAAATTAATGGTCATATCAGTTTTAACAAAATCTAATAGATGAACATTCTTAGAATGAGCTGTGAGAAGTGAGAATTGAACCATATATCATTGATGCTCTATACAAGTTTGGTGGTATACTTTTAAGAATAATTTTAATATATAATAAAATTACAGAGAATAAAAAATATTGAGTGTGAGGATTTGTCATGCTGGCTGACCCTTTACATGTATAATTTATTAATGTTATCCTTGCTTTTTTACATTATCATATATTTCAAAAATTTGAAATTCGAATTTATATAAGCTACAATTTAGGTACTACTAATATAAAGAAAAGGTAATCCATCTTTTCTCTAGCTTCTATATTTTTGTCTTAAAAAAGTAGAAAAAAAACTCTGTTAAATGTAGTTTTAAAGGAAAAACAAAGACATTTTGGGGTGTGTAACTGTAGTGTTACTAGTTATAGATACCCCTTACCATGTGGAAAAGGAGTCATGGCTATAGCATTTGTGCACTATAAATAAAGTTAAGCTGTTTTCCCTTTTTTGCTTTAATATGCACCTTTAGCTTTTTAGAGGAAAAGATATGATTTTTCTTGCAAAACTATCTCACATATTAAAATATGAATATAATAAAGCCAAGTAATGCATTGTTGTCATGACAGTTAAGGCTCTGAATCAAGCAAGACTAGAAGCGAACATAAGAGTGTATGGGGATGAAAAGAACCAAAAAAGATGGCCAAGCCCGTACTCAGTTGCCTCTGGTGTTCTACTTTTGCTTTCACTTCTCAAATTTGTGTGTCACCCCTTTAAATATTTGGCACTAGGAGCAGTTGCTGTGGGCATATACCCAATCATCTTAAAAGCCATTGTCTCCATTCGGAATCTTAGGCTTGACATAAACATTCTCCTGATCATAGCAGGTAACATATAAATATTCTCATTTTATCTCCAATATTTATTTTTGGTTTCTTGAAAGTGGAACAATAAAGTAGTTTACATAACCATTCATAAAGTTAGAAATACAATTTTTAGCATGATAATTATACAATTTTTTATTATTAGTTAAAATTTGTTACAAAAATTATAACATTACCTAGGCAAGTGGTTGATCTATTAGGCAATAGTGAAACAGAAGTTGGACCAAGAAAGTAATTTGTATAATTGTCTATAAGAAATATCAGTAACCCATTTATTAGCGAGAATTTATTAAATATTACATGGTACTTATACCTCAACAAGTTGCAAGGTTAGGACATTTAAATCAGTAAATTAATCATGCATAATGAATTGTAATTAAATGATTACATAAAACAAAACATTGTGAACGATTTTTTTTTTCTCATTACTTTTACTAGAATACTTAGTTATAAAATTACAAAAAAGAACTTACCTTTCCTTGTGTCCATTTAAAACATGACAAAGGCCGTGGTGGCCTTGTTTTCTTCTTCATTATTTAAATTGAGAACATTTGATAAAAATTTAGAATGGGTATTTTTTACATTTTGAACTTGTGTTTATTAAGTTGGAGTGCTGTTGATTATTTAACTGTTTAATTTTCTTAGACCATAAATTAACAACAATAATTAGGTATGACGAATAGATTTGGTTATGAATAATATTTTGAATAAATTGTAAAAGGTAAGATAGGGGACATGGGAGGAAAATGTGACCTGGTCGATGCCGAGAGGAAGAATAAGACAGTATATTAAGTCGTCACTGAATATGAGTAGTGGAAACAATGTCTAGCAATAATGACTAGGGGTAGATTTGTTCCAATTCTAATATTTGGTTATTTAAGATAATTACGTATTTGTGTACTTTAATTATATACTCTTTTTAAAGTTTAGTTGTATACTTTTTTTAATAATTGGTATGTATATTTTTTAAAAAAATTCTTGTATACGGTTGAATTTGAAAAAATATACATCTGTCTCTGAAAAGTATGCAACTAAAATATATAAATATGTAGTTAATTAGGTAGAGGATTATTAAGATTGATTACGGAGCAAAAGTCTTCCTTAAATAAAAGGTTTAAATTAATTTTTATCATAGTTTAGGATGTCTTTATATTAATTTTATAAAAAGAAAACTCACTTTTCGTATATTTTCAATTTTTTCACCCTTTTTTAAAAGTAGCAAATAATTATTTTAAAAAATTATCTTATCTTTAACTTTAATTTTGTTTGAATATATTTTCAATAGAAAAATCCCTTTCTAAAAAAATCAATGAAAATAGACTTTCAAATGCAAATTCATATATTCTTTCATATATATATATATATATATATATATAATTATTCTTTTGAGAGTGATTAATATTTTCTAGCATACCTTCCTTTAAAGTACACATGCTACATTATTAATTCTTATTTTCACCCAATATAATCACGTGAAAAGTCACATGAGAAGATTCTCATATCCCTCTGTAACACACATATATGATTCTGTTCCTGAAGTTTATATTCTTGTCATGCAAAGTGATAAACATATCATGTGTCCAGAAATTCATTCACAACAACACACTTTTTATCACGGAATCTTAGACTAGTAACTTGAGCTAAGAGTTGAAAAATCTCATGAAATTAATGTTCTCTATGAATTTCTGTAACAAACAATGAAACAAACATTACCGTTTGCACATAAGTCCTAAAATTGCAAAAAATTGTGCCCTTTTACTATACAGGACAAAGGGCGTGGCGTCCTTGTTTTCTTCTTCATTATTTAAATTGAAAACAAAGTTTTCTTCTTATTTTTTTTGTTGTGAATGTAAGAGGTTCCTTTCATTAACAGTGAGAACAAACTACAAAGTAGTAACTATCTTGAATTATTGAGGTGAGGTGAAAGGGACAAAATTGACCCCTAAACTATCTTCTGTATTAGTTACCAAAAATGTGATAAAAATAAACAAGAAAGGTGATATATGCTAAAGACTTATATAACAAGACGTGATGGAATCAAACTACATAAGAAATTCCTAAATAATAGGTATTCATATTAATTGATAAAATATTATAGATCAATACGTTGTTTATATATATGATTTATCATAAAATATTGTTACATATTTTCTTTTAAAGTAAATAGTTTATGGATTAATAGTGGGAAAAGTTTTAATAGTATTATTCCATTATAATATATTAAGTATAATAAATTTATTGATTTTTATGATAGACAAATAAAAATTATACATATCATAATTTCTGACTAATCAATAATGTAAAATGTTTTGCACTAATTGCATAAATATAAACTTTTTGATTTATGTAACTGATTCAGTCCAATGAGAAAAGGTTTTGTTAAATATTATAATTTTTGGCTGTTTAAAATATAGACTTAAGAAAGGGAGGGTATTACTTTTTAAATATTATACATAAAATTAACTTCTACTTAATAAAAAAATATTATTATAACATTTGGAATGCACAGATCCATTAATTTCATTTTATTTGACAGTTATTGGGACAATTGCTATGGATGACTATTTGGAAGCAGGCACCATTGTTTTCCTCTTCTCAATTGCAGAGTGGCTGGAGTCAAGGGCTAGTCACAAGGTATTTATATTATTTATTTATTTATTTATTTACTTGCTTCACATGGTTCAAGTATTAATGTACTATTATTCTTGAATTAATAAAAAAAAATACTGGACCCAGATTCTATTGTAAAGACTATTAAATAATTGAAGTGGCCACTGATCACAATTCAAACTTCAAACACACACACACATTCTTGAATTAATCAAGGTTTTTATTTATTAATTTTTCATGCTTAACACTGGCTCAGGTATTAATATATTATTTTCGAGTTAATCAAAGAATTAATGGACAAAGATTCTATTGTAAAGCCTTATTAGACAATTGAAGTGACCAATGTTCAAAAACACACACATACATGTTCCATATTACTATAATATATACTTATGGATGATCATTGTCACACTCTTTAATATAAGAACTGAGAACAACCTAGGCTATACAAAAGAAGTATTATTGCCTTGTTGATTACACAAAAGTAAGAAAAACGTGTCATTTAAGTCTGAAAGAATTATCATTGCTATATAGGTGATAGAGAAAACTGAATTAATGGATCAATGTAAAATGCCCCATTTTTTTTTCTTTATGTTTACATTTGTGTTCTCTAATCTCTATAGAACACAAAAGCAGGGTTCTCTGTTTAAATTCTCACAACCACTATTTGAAAGCTTCTAAATAGCAATGTCTTTGGATTCAGGCAAATGTAGTAATGTCATCTTTGATGAACATAACACCTCAAAAAGCTGTAATAGCTGAAACAGGAGAGGTAGTGGATGCTGATGAGGTTAAAGTAAATACCATTTTAGCAATTAAAGCTGGTGAGGTGATACCCATTGATGGGGTTGTTATAGATGGAACATGTGAAGTTGATGAGAAAACATTGACTGGGGAGTCATTTCCTGTGGCAAAACAAAAGGATTCTACTGTATGGGCTGGCACCATCAATTTAAATGGTAAATTCTTAGTTCCCATATCATATGCAATGTGTCATTATAGTGCAAGAGAAAATATAAGGAGGAAAATAGTTGATATTTTGTTTTTCTCCTAGATCAAGTTGGTGAAGTAAATGTGTTTTCTTTGATTGATTAAAAGGTTATATAAGTGTGAAAACTACTTCACTAGCTGAAGATTGTGTGGTGGCTAAAATGGCAAAGCTTGTGGAAGAAGCTCAAAACAGCAAAACCAGCATGCAGAGATTGATTGACAAGTTTGCCAAGTTTTATACCCCGGGTTAGTAAAAATTTCCAGTACTTGTTTTAATCACTCTTGGACTGAAAAAGTAATTTTGAACAGTAACGGTCTTTAGCAATTACCACGTTGTTGTCAAATGTTAAGAGCTATAAGGTCATTTTTGACATGCATCTTTGTGTGCACGTCCCAAGTTATGGTTGGAATGATGGAATGAATGAAATGAAGTGGTATTAGGCTATCATTTGAATTATTTAAAGTAGAATGAAATGAAATAGAACGTGATTGAATTCAGTTCATTTGACCTTGCTTTTTTTTGGTAATGTTTTCAGCTGTTGTAGTCATATCAGCTCTTGTAGCGGTGATTCCACTTGCGCTAAGAGAACATAATGAGAAACACTGGCTTCACTTTGCGCTGGTTGTTTTAGTAAGTGCATGTCCATGTGCACTTATCCTTTCAACGCCAGTTGCAACTTTTTGTGCTTATACCAAAGCAGCCACATCAGGTCTTCTCATCAAAGGTGGTGACCATCTTGAAACACTTGCCAAAATTAAGGTCATGGCCTTTGACAAAACGGGTACTATAACCAAGGGTGAATTTGTGGTGACACATTTTCAATCTCTTTCAGATGACATTGATTTGAACACATTGCTTTACTGGTGAGGATTTCCCTCGGTTCCCTCTCTTACACTTCTTTTTCTGTCCATCTTTCATTGAAATGTAAACTTATTTAAAAAACAAAAATGGAACATACTATTGAATGAATAACAGTGATAGATTTTCTTGTGTGTAAAATAGTGGATACAATAATAATATAGGACAAAACATAGATGAAGTTCCTAAGATGTTGTTGGTGCTACTCTCATATTAGAATTTGAGTTTTACTTTGGTAATCCACATAATAAAAGTTTGTATTATGTCAATATGAAATATTGAGATAAAACTCCAATTCTAATTGGAAAACAACCTTGAAAGTAGTTATAGAAATATACGTAAGCTTTGTCATATAATATAATTTTGTTAGGAAATTTCTGAAGGCTATTTCGAATGAGATTAATAGATAGTTGAATTCTGATGTGGAGTTTTGATTCAATTTTCAGGGTGTCAAGTATAGAGAGCAAGTCAAGCCATCCATTGGCAGCAGCGATTGTTGATTATGGAAGGTCTCTCTCCATTGGACCAGAGCCAGAAAAGGTGACCGAATTTGAAAATTTTCCTGGAGAAGGAATATGTGGGAAAATTGAAGACAGAGTTCTTTACATTGGAAATAAAAGAATTGCTGCAAGAGCAGGGTCTGAAACAGGTGAATGCCTTTACCATTGAGGTGTAACCTGTTAATTATTGTTTCTATAACTCATTTCAATAAACCTTCTAGCTAATGACACTTGATCCTTATGCTCTCTAGAGGTTAATACTTTTTTTTCTTCAATTTCTTGGAACTGAGTGAAATGTTCATTGTGATGGTTTTATTTTGTAGTTCCAATGTTACAAGGTGAAGTTGAAAGAGGAAAGACTACTGGATACATATACTCCGGAGCAACTCCAGTTGGAGTTTTCTCTCTTTCAGATGCTTGCAGATTAGGGGTTCAGGAGGCAATAGGGAAGTTGAAGCTATTGGGAATCAAAACCGCTATGCTCACTGGAGATAGTCAATCTGCTGCAATGCAAGCACAGGAGCAGGTGTGTGATGTTATATGGTTAAACCTTTATTAGGATTATAACATGGTCAAATTCTAGCTAGTTGTCAACAAAATGATTTTGATTAGTGATGAGATAATATATTTTCAAAGTCAAATTTATATGCTTTGAAAAAGTGAATTGAACTTATTTTTTATGCAGTAAATTGTCACTGGGCCATTCGTTTTTCTATATGTAGAGATATCTGAATATGCTCTATTGAGTATTGACCATTGTTAGCACTTAGCATTGTGTATTAACTTCCTATGGATAAGTTGGAGTCTTAGAACATGATTTAAATACTAATGGAAACAATGATTCGATCTACAGCTAGGGAATTCTTTGGAGTTAGTCCATGCAGAACTTTTGCCAGAGGACAAGGTGAAAATCATCTCAGAATTTAAGAAGGAAGGTTCAACAGCCATGATTGGAGATGGCGTGAATGATGCGCCGGCACTAGCTTCAGCTGATATTGGAATCTCAATGGGAATTTCTGGTTCTGCATTGGCTAGTGAGACAGGAAACATAATTCTTATGTCAAATGACATTAGGAAGATACCAGAAGCCATTGAGCTTGCAAGAAGAGCTCATAGGACAGTGATAGAAAACATTGTTTTGTCGATCATTACTAAGGCTGGGATTCTTGGTTTGGCCATTGGTGGTCATCCACTTGTTTGGGCCGCAGTAGTTGCTGATGTTGGAACATGTCTGTTGGTCATCTTTAACAGCATGTTACTTTTGAGAAAAGGACACAAACATGGAGGAAAATGTTGTAAATCTTCCTCTAAACCACATATCCACAAAAATGAATGCGGTAGCTCTCATCATCATCACCATCACCATCACCACGATCAACATCAACTTCAACATGAGCATGAACATCATCAACATCATAGCCATAAGAGTTGCGGCTCGGACAAGACAAAAAATATGTCTCAACATCAGAAATGTGGAGGCACTCATGGTAGTACTTCTCATCATCACCATCTTCAACAACATCAACATGAACATGATCAACATGAACATCATAACCATAAGGACTGTAGCTCAGACCAGACAAAAGAGAAGTCTCAACCTAAGAAATGTGGTGGCACTCATGGTAGTTCCTCTCATCACCATCATCATCACCATCAACAAGTTCATGTTCAACATCAACATGAGCATGATCAACATCAACATCAACATCAACATCATAGCCATAAGCATTGTTTCTCAGACAAGACAAAAGAGGTGTCTCAACGTCAGAAATGTGGTGACACTCATGGTAGTTCCTCTCATCATCATCATCATCACCAACAACATCAACATGACAGCCATAAGCATCATTGCTCAGACAAGACAAAAGAAGTGTCTCAGCCTCAGAAGTGTGCTTCCCAGGCAAGTTTCTCAACAAGTCCACCCTGCTCTTCAAATTCAAGTTTAGGTGGAATTGTTAACTATGGTGACACCATGAAGAGTCATGATTGGAAGGGAAGTGATGAATTCCATGAACAAGATCTTATTCATCATGGAAGATGTGACAAGAGTCAAGATGGACTTCAAAAGCATGATACAGAAAACCAGGGTTGTTTGCATTCACACAATCTGATTCAAAATGCAGAAGATAGTCATGCAATTGCAGCAAATAGACATGGTAAGTGTTCGGGACATGAGATCCATGAGACAAAACACTGCCACAACCAAAACAATTGTGAAAATCTGAAAGAACATGAATCCAGAAATGTTTCAGAATCCAACCATGACATTCATCTTGAAAAATCAGGTGAAATATCCATTGACATTGACAACGAGCATGTTGAATTAGCCTCAATACATGGCTGTTCAACTTTGGAAGAGAAAGAAAGTGGTTCCTGCTGTGGAGGCTGCTCAGACACATGTGAGAATTTGCCTCCTATATGTGGCTGTGAGAATTCAAATGAGAAAGAAGACAGTGCATGTTGCAGAAACGAAGGCTCTTCAACAGAATGCAAGGAATCTTCTATTATGCATGTTTGTCTTAGTTTGGAAAAGAGAGAAGTTGGTGGATGTTGCAAGAGCTTCATGAAGGAATGTTGCGCTAAACTTGGACACTCAAGACCTGGTTTTGTAGGAGGTTTGTCAGAAATTATTGCAGAATAGATGTTGCTGACTCCAGCGTAAGCAACATGTGTCAGCATGCTTGTTCTAGAAAACTTTTATTTAGCAGATTTTTGTGGATATGGAATGACATGAATATTGCTCCTCTTGTATTTAGTTTGAGGGGTTGATTGAAGTGAATACAACATGGTGTTTGCTACCTCCATTTTACTAAACAAGTCTGCAGGAGCTTGATTATGACAAGCATATAATTATAGACAGTAATATAGATTTAGGTAAATGTTGCTGTGGTATATATGTCACTTTATATTTTGAGGTTATGGATATAGGAAATTGGCTCGTAAAGGAAAAGAGGATTCACTCCTTTTGGCGGTTGTCAAGGGGTTCTTCTTTTTTCCTTGTAATGTTTGTTACCTATACTATGCAGTACGTAGTACACATTAATGTCAACATCAGAAATTGGCATTTTTTCTGTCAATCCCATCTCAAATTCTTGATTATGTTATGCTTCTTTTGCGTCTTGTTTATCAAATTCCAATGTTTGACAGACTCAGATTACGCAATTAAATGGCTATTGCGTCGTAAATTTTACTCAGATCTTATGTAATTTCTTTAAAATGATATTGAATATTCTATTTTCTAGCATTATTTTAAACCTTTTCAGAGATAGTAGTAGTGTAATATTACTAATTGAGAGAGTTAATATAATGTATAAGCAAGTAACAGTTTAATATTTTATAATGGATATTCAATTATAGGCTTAATTGTACAGTTCAAGCCCGATTTTAATGCATGGACTTCGTGTGTTTTCCCCCTTTAACTTTGTAACTCTGATGCAGGGTCTTTAATATAACCCGTAGTTAATTAACCTTGTTCTTCTTCTTTCCTTTTTTTTTTTGTTTTTATATTATAAGTGAATTATTTAATATCTGTAAAAAAAAAAAACTTAATCAATCATATTTAATAAAACCTTCCTTTAGAGCCATAGTTAATAATTAATCATATTTAATATCAAATCCTAATATTAAAATTCAGTTTCTCTCGGATCAACCTAATAATATGAATAATTAACTATGTCTTATGTGAAATGTGCGTGACAAGCACATGAATAGAAAAGAAAAATTAAAATTGCTACGAGAAGGGTCTATGACAACGATATATTAGCTATTAATGGAAAAATACCGTGAAAGATATTTTATAACATTATATATCATTAGTTATGTTAATCAAAATATAAAACTATAATATAATTACAATACATAATGCTTTACTTTTAGTTAATTAGTTATTAAATTTTTAACATATTAGTCAACATTGCCAAGCATTTATAAAATTTAAAAGTTTTGCAATAACTCAAAATAAAATATTAATAAAAAAGAGTTAATTATATTTTTGGTCATTTTAATTTTTAGGGTTCTAACTTTCAGTCTCTGTAAAATATTTTGACAACAAATGATTTTCATCTCATTTTCTGTCAGCAAATATAGTCTCTAGCGTAAAATTAACTATTAAATTTTGACAAAAAATGTCATGGAGTAATATGACACTATCTTGTATGACTAAGATACTGTGTTAATATTCAAGAATTTTAATTTAATCATAAGAATTAAAAATGTTAAAAAAAATTGACAAAAGGTTTTATAAGAACTAAAAGTCAAAAACCATGAAACACATATAACATTTTTTATCCGTATATATTATAACATTTTGTCTTATTTTCTGTGACAAAATTAGACTAAATAAGCCACACTTTTAATAGTATATATAGCCCTTCAAAAGGTTTTGTAATAGAAAATGAATTGATAAAGAAACTATTTCGAAATAAAATACAAAATTGCAGAGGGTAATTAAAGTGTAACTTTCCAACATTTCATTTACTAAATTAAAATCTTTCATGAACCCTGAACAACCTGAAGCAAGGAAAGCAAAATAAGTTGTGGCGTAACGTAAAGTATAAGAAATGGGTGTGGAGGCAACAAATTCAGAGTGATAATCAATTGACAAAGTACTCCCAATATTTTCGTGGCTCCAACACGCACAAATAAGATTCTATTCCCACCCTTCAAAGAAACACATTCACTATTTCCTCAATGAAAAGTGTGGCAATGGCACATATAATTTTCTTGTCTAGCCGAAAAGTGCACAGTTTCATTAGACTTGGTTATTCAAGTGGTATGAAAAAATTAGCTTAATCTGAGGGGGGAGGTTGTATGCAATCATTCCCTTTGAATATCATATAAAAATGCCACCTAGTCACCTACTATTTTAATAGCTAAAATTCATACAAAATATAATTATATTTTTCTCACTATATATATAGTTCTACCTCTATATAACTATCACACAATATTGTAGGAGCTAGAAACAAAGTAGTGTATCACATAATGCAACATGTTTTTGGTGTTAAGAGAATAAGGTTGAGGGTAGAGTGAAGCCAAGGATGACTTGCCGGGGCTATATTTCATGTCGAAATTGAGTTAACCCTGCAAGTTATCTTTGGCTACATTTTGTTCTCTTCCTCTTACGTGACCCACATTTGTACTTCATTATTTGTGATAATCAGTTATGATCTAATCAATTCATCTCCACTATATTTGTTTTCATTATTTGATGCAGGATACTGAAATAAGGGCTGGCTTCAGATTTTGTGCATGTTTACGTATATAAGCTCACCAATTGATCTCTTCCCAGGGTATGGAAAGCTTATAAAATATAGTTTTAATCATGAATTACTATGATTTATAAAGTTTTTTATGAATAAAAATCTAATCAATATTTCATCCCATTACTTTGTTTTGATGGATGATTTGTTATTTAAAATATAAGTAAATGCCCATTACTAATTAGCATATGTTTAGTTTTGTGTGAAATTTGATATAGAAATAGTAAATGATTAGATTGGTTAGTTCTGTTTTTCATTAAAGAATTATTAAATAATTTAAATACTAAAATTGTTAAAATGATTCTAATTTGACAAATTAATGAATTGGATCGATCTCTAGAGGCTAAAAAGAGCAGACCGATTGGGCCTGGTTAGTGGGCTAGACTAACCCAATGAACTTCAGGTCTGATGTTTTTATTTTATACAAACTTTTAAAAATTTGTATAAAGTTAATAATAAAAAGGAGAGAGATGGTAATCTGGGCATAAGAAATTCAAATTGGATGAGCCCTGCTTTCCACACTTTATTTCACCAATTTAACAACTTTAATAAGTACAAAAATAATTAATTTAATACTCATCTTAAAGACCTGAATATATACTTAAATTTTAATCTGTAATGTATAAATATTGAATTAATTTTTGAATCTATGAATATTGATAATGTGGAAATCAAAAACAAATTATTGATATGTAAACTGAACGGAACAAGCGTGGGTAATATTTTATGTGGAATAGAGTTGCGGTTTGACATGGAACAGCTAGCTAGCATGCACACAAATCAATATTTTTGTGATGCATCACGACACTAAAATATACACAAATCAATATGCAAGCAAAGCAAGAAGAATAAATCAGAAAATTAATTTATTTGGAGAAATGCTAGGTTGTAGATGATTCATGAATGATCTCATGTGAAGAAAGTTTTAGGTTAAAAAAAGAATGTTAGAACGTGGATAGGTATTAAGGGTTGCACGTGGCCCTTTCCATATGTGCCTGTCTTCCATACATAAACCATTGTCCTGTTATGGCAAAAATCGGTGATTCAGAGTCAGAATCAGAGATCAAGTTGCACCTCTAACTCCAATACATGCATTATATAATATGTTATATGTTTTTGTATTAATTTTCTCTTTTCTCTTTTCTTATATATATGTATATAAGCACATGCAGCATTCAAGTTGATATCATTCATTCATTCATTCATATAAGGTCCTCTCAACTCACAATAAGAGGCACAAAGTAGAGTGCAGCCAAGGATGACTTGCCGGCACTTAATTATATATTGTCTTCTTTATATATCTTGAGAGCAATAATAATATTAATATTACTATTATTTATTTCTCTATTTAATCTTAATATTTTCCTTCTTTATTTTCTTCTTCAATTCTTCTTTGATGCCGGCAAGTTGTTCTTGGCTACATTTTGCTTTCTTCTTCTATTGTGATGATCTGCGGACTCATTTGCAATCAATACAGTTGAGTTTCAACATCTATCAACAACAAATATATGATTTATGAGTTACCAAGCTCCTACATAAGAATAAATTAGTTTTATTAGTTAGATCTTTGTTTTTATATATTTTCAAGTAAATTAATACATATTCGTATATGTTTAGTTAGTTTAATTTGTTTTTTTTTTCTCTATATTAAAAAACATAGTATATTGTGTTTCAAGGGCAAACTGAAGCTTGCAAAGAATAAAAGATGGATAAGTAAAATGATAGTGATAGATAGCTATAATTAACTCTGATTTAGCTTGTTGCGGTTATATATATAGGTTCTTTATTTCTAACTTATTACTACTTAAATTACTGAATTCCGTCAAATACGTTTTTTGATTGTTGAAGCTTGATTTCAGACTATTGAACATTGATAAGTGAGAACGTTTAATAAAATATCAGTTCTGAAAACGATATAGGTCGGTGAAAATTTCTAGAAATGCATCGGTTATCTCATTTAAAGTTTTGATATTAACATATTGCATATATAAGAAGATCAAATTCATATATTAAGGTCTTATTTATTTTGTAAATGAAATTTTTTATTTATTGAAAAGTATAAAATCTATCTCATTAAATCAAATAATTAAAATTTTACATATATAACATTCAATGCATATATATAGCATTTGTTTGTTTTGTAGTTAAAGTTTTTGTGATTAATTTTATGATATAAATTTTTTGATGTATTGATCAAATATTTATAATTTTTTGATGTATTGATCAAATATTTATAATTTTTTGATTTTTATCCTTATTTTTTTTTTATGTTTTTAATAATTTTACTACTATATATAGAATGTTTGTTTTGTAGTTGAATTTTTTTGTGATTAATTCATGATATAAACTTTTTGATGTATTGATCAAATTTTTATAATTGTGATTTTTATCCTTAAATTTTTTTTTTGTTTTTCAGAATTTTACTATTATATATAGAATTGGTTTCTTTTAAAGTTGAAGTTTTTTGTGATTAATTCATGATATAAACTTGATTTTGTGATTTTTATCCCTATTTTTTTTTTGTTTTTCAGAATTTTACTACTATATATAGAATTTGTTTGTTTTGTAGTTGAAATTTTTTGTGTTACTACTTTATAATATCTCTAGAATAATATTATAACATGTAAAAAAATC
Organism: Hylodesmum podocarpum; assembly: GCA_026586105.1. NCBI lineage: Eukaryota > Viridiplantae > Streptophyta > Magnoliopsida > Fabales > Fabaceae > Hylodesmum > Hylodesmum podocarpum. Next base: position 4,747,576 of record JALJEV010000650.1, on the reverse strand, counting down.
TTATAATTAAGCACTTTTTAATAATTTAAAGGAGAAATAAGTAAAAATATTTTAATTATGATAATTTTTCCATATGAGGTTAATAATAAAATATCAGGGGCGAATTCGTGAACTGCGAGATTATTAAAATTTGGGACAGTGTTTGATTAAAATTTATGTTTCAAAATTGTGTAGAATATATCATAATTTTATTTTTGCTAGAAACTCTAAGACTATTTTATATATTCTTATTAACATAGTTTATTTTATTTTATGTTTTTCTTATTTTTCTTTGTAATTTTTTGTATTTTTATTACTCTGTTCATGCGTTATTTCAATTTTTTTTACAGTAGCACTTGCTGATACAAACTCATGCTTGGAGCTAGTTGTATTTATAGATAGCCTAATGACTTTAAAATAATAAAAACAAAGAAAAATATTAGTATGAATGTGATCTAATGTTGTAAGAGTGAGCAAGTAGAATTTACCACTGAAAATTTGAAAGTCAATATTAGATGATACAGTTTCGTTTTTAAGCAGTTTGATTTATAAATATTAAAATTTTGTAAAGGGTCCACAGGAAAACTAAGGTCATCTTCGATTTGAAAAAATGATTTCTATTTTTGTATTTTTTATTTTTAAAAAAATATTTTTTAATTTTATTATAATTATGGTTTTATCAATTTATTTTATTTTTAAATTCAATTTTTAATTTTAAAAGTATTTAAAAAATTAAATATATTTTCTTAATTATTTTTTTTAAAATGGATAGACCAAAACATCCTAGAATCCGAGGCTAACAAATATAGATGCCTTCAATTTTGTCTATATATAATAAGGCTGTCACATAGCTCTTTCTAAACCACAACTCTAATTTAAGAAAAGTGTTTTTCTGTCACCACCAAAAAGTGCACCATCTTTTAACTTTCTAGAAAGTATATTAAAATCTCGAGGAACATAAGAAGAAAATGCTTAAGAAAACTTAGATTAGAAAACATATATATTTTATAAAGAAGAAAACTTTTAAACAATCTGAGTGTTTTAAGTTTAATGTAATTTCATGTTTAGTTTACAGTAAATTCAACTTCGATTAAAGTTTTGAAAATTTAATGTAGGATAGAAAATATTTAATATTTAAATTATTAAGAAATTAAAAAAAATATATATTTACTATAAAATTATGAAAGAAATGATTTTGAATAGTATACCACTAAAAAGAGAATTTCATTTGTTCAAGGTTTCAACAAAATAATCTAAACATGCATATAATTACTTGAAGTTCGTGCTGGACTCTAAATGTGTAATTTAAACATGCATGTAATTGCTTGGCCCACATAGTCTATAAATACGAACTTGTTTATGGTCGACTTAGATCGTAATCTCAGCAAAATATAGGAAGATGTGATTCTCAGAGTTTTCAATTAAATAATGATAGCATATTTTTCTTTGACTATATCAATAAGAGATTTTGTAATGCCAAATGCATTATTAACAGTAACGCAAACAAAGACATCTCACGTGTAAAATCTATGATATTATTTAGGAAAAATATATTTATACACTCAAAATATTACTATATATTTAATGATAGAAAAAAAAGAGAAATAAATATAAAATAATAAATAATATTATGTGATATAAAAAAAATAACAAATTTTAATTAGATATGTAAAATAAAAATATATTCATATATCATCATTTTATGATTTATATATGAGATTCAAATTTTCAACTAGGAGTAGGCCAAGAACATTACCATAAAGGATATTTATTACACGTGCAAAGACAATAAAAAAGAAAAAGCAAATTCTTGTTTATCTAAGAAAAAGAAAAGAATCCGAATTATGCCTTGGACTGATACTGTAGATTTAGGATCAAAGGAATGTTAACCTGTGTGGCCTTACTTTTATGAAAACAAATTGAAAGTCAAAATCTAATCTAATCAGAACCCCTTTTAATTAATTAGCTGAATTTTTTTAGGACAAATTCCCATTGACAATGCCAAATCAGAAACATGGAGTAACCACAACAACTACTCTTGTTCACATATTCTATTCCCATGACAACATTAAAGTGATCTAAGTACAGAGTTTCAGCAAGACAAAGAGCCAAGTCAACTCTTGCTTGATTTACCTTCATATTATTAATGTGTCTCATAACTATAATTAGTTCATATTCCCAAGGGACACTAATATTTAACAAATTAAAAGATAATTTATTAAAGTTATTTATTATATGTTTTTCTTTTTTTACAGTTCACTCCAAATATTGCTTAACTAGAAATTTCTTATCATCATAAAATACTGTCAGATCCTGTTTCCAGAGAACTTGTTCGAGTTAAATAATGTAACCGTTTTCTTTGACTTTATTTGACATGCAAAAATGAATTCTAAGCAAACAAGGAAAGTTACGTCCAAAATCCATGATACCATTGACTACTTTCCCTTTGGAGAAAAGGGTTAAACGTGTGCCAAGCAAGAAAAAGAGAAGGAATCTTTACCATGCTGGTGCTTAAACTATACATTGAATGAATGACATGGGCACAAATCATAAAAAAAAAATGTGAATCTCTCTGGCCATACTGATACAAAACCAATTAAAGTCAAAATCTAATCAGAACCTATTATTCTGATTAGGTAAATTTCTGAGAACAAATTCCCTTTGAAAATGCTAAATCAGAAACATGGGTAACAACTACCACTCTCTGCCTTCCTTGCTTGATCATATTCTATTCCTCCAACAGTAAAATTTATCAAAGAGCATGGTTTTATGAACACAACAAGTCAAGTCAACTTTTGCTTGATTCCAAATAATAAGAATGGTTACAGCGAGAATGTGTCAAGTAAAAGGTAATAGCTTGTTAAAAGAAAATTTGAATTTATGCTGAAAAAAATATTTATATAATATCAACAATTCATTGAATATGATTAAAATAATAGGAATAGATTTGGAAGGAGCAGCATGGAAAATTCGTAGCAAAGTCCTATGTGTACTTTGCAAGTTGCAAAGATTTTTACTTATTTATACTCTTTAACATACACATTATTATTTTACTTAATTTATTGAAAAATACAAAATTTCATGAATCTTACTTCTTATTAGATAAGTTTCATTCATAACTTGATAGCTTTTAGCAAATAATAAATAATATTAGTTAAAGAATCTTAAGTAAATGGTGGTACTGCTCTTTACCTTCATATTAACATGTGCCTAACTCCAATTATTTCAAGTTAAAAATGGTATCTTTTGACTTTGATTGAACTTCTTAGGCTCTGCTTATAAAATGGGCACAATGACACTGAAGATTACACAAGCAAATTAATAAGTGGAATGTGAGTGAGAAAGTGTGGTGGTTGAAGCTGAATATAAATTGCTCTCAAAAGTGTCTTGCATGAAGGTAGAGAGAGTAGATTTGAGCCGGGATGGCTTGCCGGCATATGCAAAGTTCCTCTGTGTAGGTGTTGCCGGTGGCCATCCCGTCTCATATTTGCTCCTTTTACACTCATGTCAGCCTTTGAAAAGAGCTTCATATACCATATATTATTGTGTCTTGTTTTTCAAGTGTCATGTTTCCAGTACTAATTAGTAATAAGGCATCAACTGTATAATTTGATTTTGGATCAGAAGAATTGACACAACTAGAAGTGTGCAATGTTTATAGTACTAATTAGTAATATTTTCTAGTTGCATTAATTGGTCTACTTTTGAGACTCAAGTTAAGGTTAGAAAAATAAATTTATTTATTTAAATGTACTTTGTTCAAAAGTAAGACAAGAGGCATCATTGAAACAAATTTCATGGAAATGTGTCTGTATACATATTATGCAGAATAATATGATGGTTTTAGAAGATTTGGCTTTCTTCCATACATTTTAACCTAGAGATGGAGCATGTATATAAATGAGGAGCAGTCTTCACCTTGCAAGCTGACTTGTAGGGTTGAGTTAGGCTTCATCACTCGAATCTAACATGATATCAGAGTTTATCCTAGCACCATTTGCACCTACAATTCTTTCCTCTCTACCCTGTTGTTGGGCCCTTTGCACCCTATTATTGGAGATTCTTTGTAGTTGTGAGATTTATATTTAAGTGAGGAGCAATCCTCACCTTACAAGCTGGTTTCCTAACCTTACGATAAGTCCATCACTCGAATTTCACATTTTCCACATTTTATTTTTTCTTGAACAGCAAGTAAATATAGTTCGCGTTCTGTTTTTCTACTGGATTGAGTTTGCTCCCTAGAGTATGTTACTTTTTGTATTTCGTTTCGTGATTGAAATAATCTCATGAGTTGATAAACACAAACATAATAAAGCATTTTACTGTAACCAGGATAAATATAGTGTGATTGAAGTTGTAGGTTTGTTTCTAGAAGGAAAATTTTCCTGTCGAAGATAAGATGAAGGTGGAAAATAAATATTGTTAACAAGGGTAAATCTCAATGCTTACCTGTTGAACTCCAGCCATGAACTATTCCATTTTTCATATTTGGAACACATGTATTTAATATTTCATCAAATATTTCTTTCATGTTTTCACTTTGTGCTGGATAATGAAATTTAATACCATCAATTGCTGGAATTAAGGTATCTTGTAGTTAGATCTGAAATGTAATAGTTGAAAAACATCCTTTTCCTTGATGTATTAACTAAAAAAAATTGAACAAAGGGTAGTATTTCCTAACAAGTCTTGAATTTATTGTGGAAAATGTTAAAAATAGAACTTAAGAAAATGATTTTATTTTTCATTATTCTTTTGAATTATGCCACCAAAACTTTTGTATTTTTACATTTTATCACTTGACTATTTTATATGCAATTTTCACAACCAATCTTACAAAATGTTATAATTTTTATCGATCAACTTTCAAACTTTCACAAATTTTGTGATTAGTGAAGTAAAAGATATGCAAAATTTTGAAAATTCGGTGATAAAAACTGCAAATAAAGTAATTGTAAGATAAAATTTGTAAAATTGTCAAAGTTGAATGATAAAAATTGTAAATAAAAGTTTCGGGTTAGACTTTTATTTTCACTTTAACGTATAGAACTTATATAAAAATGAGTACATGAATTCCAAAAGAATGGTTAAATACTACACGGCCCAGTTGCAAGTCACAAGAATCTCAAAAGACTCGTTAGAAGTGACTTTTTAAAAAGTATAAAATTATTTCTTCTGTAACCCATCCTTGTCAGAAACTATGAATTATGATCATCTGTTTGGTGGCTGATTCAGAAGAATCGACACTTGAACTAAATATAAGTATCACTGCAGGATTATTTGAAAATTTAAATTACAGTTTCTCAAGGCAAATTTCCAATTCACAATTTATAAATGATTCAGTAGTGAGACTTACACAGCCGGAAAGAAAAATGCTGACAAGAGGCCAGCAACTATAGCATCAAAGTGATACGCATGAGAATAGTGCAATGAATTTGTGAATGGACAAAAACGCGTAGTTTTTCAACTAAACAACTGCAAGTTTTACAAAGATGAACCACCATAATGAGTTGATATGATTCCCCCAAAATCTATCATGTAAAATGAAATGGAAGGAAAAAAAAATAAGTCATCCATCCATCCCCAAGGAAGGAACATTAAACTGTTAGCCTCCTCTTCTGTCCACGTTAGGCCACCCGAACTCCATGGCAGATCACCCTTCACTCGATATCTGCGGCTGGCAGGTGATCGGCGATGATCATGCCTCAATAATGCTGCAATTTACAATTCTCACGTCATATGAGAAACCAAGATGGGGGCCGTAAGTAATGACTTATCCGACCAAAGAATCGATCAAAATAGCTGGTTTAAGGTGCTGAATAATTGGAAAATAGAAGCAACAAATTGTTCAGTGTTTCAGGAGTGAATTTCCTAGCAAATAGGTAGCATGGCTTCTGAATCCCATTCCATAAGCAGGGCCAGCTTTGAACTTCTTTCTGTAGAAACAAAGGATAACTCGTCAAGCTATAGTTAATTCATTCTCAATAAACCAGATTGGTAAAGCTCTCATTATAACATACCTTCTCATCACTGGTTACGTGGATGCTAACATCAATGGACTGCAAATATAACAATTAACGTGAATATTCATGTACTAACTTGAAAACAAATCAAACAAACATCCTTCAGATGAAATAGACTAGCACATTGCAGTACACCACTTACTAAACAACAACAATGACTACTAGTTTAATATTGTGTTCTACCATAACTGGAAATAAAGGAAAGACTTGTCAAAACAAATGTACCAGAGGCCACTCCGGACCACCTCACTACTTTTAAGGAACGTTAACTTCAATTTTTCTAATACATTACCATTCAAATTCAGTTTTTATTCAATTTTTAGATTTAGAAAAAGAAAACTGTCTAGCCTAAAGCAAAATTGCACTTTTCCCGCTTTACCAGCATCACAGTTGCCAGTTGCTTCTTCAAATATTTAAGAATGCGCATGGATTGCCAGCAAGCTTGGAACTCAACTGATTTAAACTATTTTGGATTGATGAAAACAAGTAGGATGGAAGGACATTAGTTGTCATTACATGGATTGTGTAAATTAGGATGGAATAAATTTCATCTCATTTCACCCAAGATGTCGGTATTTCCTTTACCCCAATTTGGAGTTACTGAATAACATTATTTACTAATCTCCTTACCATTCTACTCACCATCCAAACAATGGAAGGGAAATGATTTCATCATAAAATATCAAAAAAGGGGCATGTATTTTTATTCCATTCCATCTTATCCCATTATTCCATCTCACCCATCATTAGAAATCCAGATAGATCAAGACTGGATGTGATGATATGATAATTCCTGATGTTTACTCTCAACAAGGCCCCCTTCCCCTCTCCTCTACATAGTTGCTTGCCAACAGGAATGAATATGATTAGTTGCAAAAGTTTGAGATTTAGTAGAAATGTACCGTAATATTCTTCAAAAGCTCATAAGTAACATCCTGAGCCCTGTATGATTTTGGGTGCCATTTTCTCTCAGACCAGTCAACATGAGTTACTGACCAGTTTGCAATCCCACCAGGATCAACCATCTAAACCAGATGAATAAGCTAATTAGCTAAAGTCTAAAAACTGTCAAAACAAAAAGAACTGCACCACAATTCAAATTTTCACCTGGAAAAAGGTCGGCAAGTAATGCTCGTCAGCAATGCAATTCCGCCCCTCCAAACCAGGCTGTGGTAATAAGAAATTTCACACCAACAATGAATTCGTAGCTCCTCATAATCATTAGATATTGATAAATATAGCTTGATGATTACAAAAGAAGAATTAAATATGGTTAAACACAACTAACACTCATGAAGAATTAATTAAACTATTAGACAATTTTGCTTTACATTTATGATACTTAAAAACAACTTCACCTGGCAGTAAGTCCGAAATTTTGAATAATACAGGCTATCGGCCATGACTATAATTGCATGCTGCCGCTTCATAGTAAACCACTGCAGAAAGAAGTTAAACAATGAAGCAGATACATATATAAACCAGTTATACTTATATGTACATGAAAACTTTCTTAGCTTCCATAGACTCAGACCACAAGAGAAGAAATGCTTAAAGGAATAGGTGTGTGGTGATATTCAAAGACAGTAGAACACTGATCGTGTGACCAAATATATAGAAGGAATTTCATCCAACTAAAAGTATAACTCTCATTATTGACGAAGTCACCAAGGTTTTGTTACAAAAATCTCAATTCTGTCGTGTGTTAGTGTAGCCTAAATACTTTGATCAACTTTTAAATTCTTTATATATTAAATAGCCTTGTATATTTAAAATGTTGACTTCCAATGTCCAACATGACTTTAGCAAGGATATACCTGTGCACCCTTTCTAAAGTCCTTCACCTCAACTTCAGGTAGCATGTGATCTGAATACCTGCCATTGCCATGAGGACCAGGATCCTTAAAGCTGATAAGAAAAAGGAAAAATTCATTAGTAAAGGTGTCAAATAGATAGTAAAAGCATAGAGAGAAATAGTTATTATCTCATTAAAAATCCAGATTGACACATGTAATACTGCTTGTCATACCAGTCCACAAAGCTGATATTTGTATACATCAGATAGTTGTAGATATAGTCAAAATGATACAGAGGCACACAGCTGAAAAACCAATATAAACAAATCAGAAATTGATAAAACCTATAAACGTAAAAGTAAAATACATTTCTATCCCTATAAATATGACTTAATGTGGTTTTTGTCCCCTAAATATTTTTGTTAATTTTAATCCTAAAAAAATAAATTTTTTGAAACTATTTAGGGAAAAAACATTGCATGCGTCTAGCCATGCCATCTCAAAATGGTTGCTATCATGACATAATTAGACATGTGTCCCATCATCACTAAGTAGTGCAGACAATTTTCAAACTATTTACAAATTTGGAGGACTAAAACTAATGAAAAATAATTATAAGGCCCAAATCAATTAAGTCATATTTATAGCAAGGGACTAAAACCATATTTAAGTCTAAAATTAATTTAATCAGTGAGAACAGAATTAAAAGCAATTTCACAAGTCATAACACATTTACCTATCAGACAATAGAACAAATTGTTGATTGTCAGGATCTTGAAGGGCATTTGCCAATAGCCGTCTCTCTGCATCAACCATAGAAATTTTCCCCCAGACCACCTGCAACAAGGCTTCTGATTAAAAAAACTGCTTACTAAAAAACCACAGACTATTGGAAAACAACGGGCAATTGCACTTGCTACCTATTGCTAGTATTAGAATATAAAAAGTTTAACTTAAAAAACAAATTTAGAGTTATATCAGGAAAATACCAATTAATTACAAGATGCATCATTGCTCAAGCATAGTAAATAAACTAGGTTCACAGAGTTGAAACCCAAACTGGACCTATTAACTTCTGAGCTTATTCCACTGAGTAAAGCACATATACTTTAAAGTTTAATCACATATTTAACAAGGAAAGTGTACAACAGAAATTTATACTTTTACTTTGGGGTACCAGTGCAAATTATTGATATCTCTCGTGAGGCCAGGAAATGGAACTACTAGTTCTCCTTTCTGCTTTGGAGTTTGGATTAAATAAAATGTCTATGATACCAAGTTATTACAGCATTATATTTCAAAATCATGAATTAAATATATTTTAGCATATGATTTGCAGAAGAGAACATACATTATAACATTTAAGCCAGTACAATTCACAATCAATGGTAAACTGAATATGTACCTGGTCACTGCGTATATCGCGATTAACAAAATAACGGCTCACATGAACTGGTTTTGTCTTGGATGCATGCACATAAACAGAGAACTTCCCTTCATGACCCTGCCAAAAAGGAGGAGAGCCATCTTCCAGGTAAATGCACACCACAAAATGAACAGGATGCAGAAGATAAGGAAGCCAAATACCAACCAATTAAACTACAAAAACAAACCAAGGATGTACATTCACTACAATACATTCATGGGTTTATACGTAATTGCATCTTGTGCTGTATCTATGCCAACAGAAATTTCAGGGGTCAAATACTAAACATTAAATAGCATTAGTTCGAGGTGAATGCCCAAGGCTGTTGAAAGAATTAAAGACATCATCTTCACAACTGTGCCCGAAAACACTTCTTATCCACAGGAAGATGGAAATTGCGAACAGGAGTCATGTAGGAAGAACTAGCAATGTCTATCATGTTAACCATTGGTTTCAAATGCCAATTGTAAAACACTGAATCAAAATCAAAGACCAGATTAATTATTTAAATCATGCAACAGTTTCCTACGCCCATCATTCCCTGAAAGCAAGAGACCACTAAAAAATTCCATGCAAAGCACCAATGCCACTAAGGGTGCAGTAAACAGCTCTTTATCTAATAAATTCCAATTCAATTTTCTAACTCAAGGACCCAACCCAAGTGCCAATAATATGGTGTTTCTTTACCCATGACTTCTATAAAAGAATCATCAAAAACAAATAAAGGAATTCCAATCATAGACAAATTCATAGTGTCATTTGAGCACGCAACAAGCCATTATTCCAACCAATATGCAGGATGCCAATATACCATCAAACTATCTTCTTTGAGATGAAATGAAACATGTGTCACAAGAGATGAAATGAAACATGTGTCACAAATATATTTCAAATAGGAGCTTTAACAATCTTCAAAAGCTAAAATTGAGAAACAATAGCTTGATCACATCAAGTCATACAAGTATACAAACTCTTACTTGGAAAAATTTGTCCCACAATCTTTCAAATGGAAGAGAACCAGGTGACAAAAACATGAAGGCAATTTTCGAACTTTTTGAAACCATAGGCTTAGAGCTCAAAATATCCTTAATCACAACACGCGATGCAATCTCCTCATCGGTGTATTCTCTTGCAGGCATAGGTGGAAGCCAATCAACAAAACCCTTACACCCTCTAGAAGAAAACACATAACAAGCTGAACTGCTCCGAGGAGGGTATATATAAGCACAAACCAGAAAAACACAAACAAACAACACCAACACAATAATCCACATTGGCTTCCTCATAGGAGGACGGTGGCGAGAACCAGGTAGTATCTGCACATCACCACCCATCCCTACTCGCCAACCCTTTTCTGTCTTCATCAAAGCAAATGCATCACACCCTTCACTCCCCAAAAAAAATCTCCTTTTTCACCACACACACCCTCAAAAAAATCAATGGCAGCTATACCCTTCACTCGAACAAATTGATGCAGAAAAATCTGAAAAACAATAAGACTACATAAGCAAACAAAAAACAAGTCACCCTTTTTTCTTCTTCACTAAACTAAACACCAAAATCCACAATTAGCAGATGAATAACAACAACCATCACTACATCATCGAAACATAAATTTACGACAACACGTCATCCACCTAACCAAAACGAGTAAAAACGAGTATTCCAGAAATAAGAAAACGCAAAACGCACGAAACAAGTAAAAAAAAAAAAAAAACAAACAATTAATAATCGACGGTAGAGAGAATCATTTTCAAAAATCCTAACAAGAGTAGGGACCAATCAACTTAAAAAGTTTAGGAGTATCCGAACAGCTAAAACATCCTTAATCTCAACGAATAAGTTGAATTTAAATTAAAAACAACGATGGAACGAACAAACCCAACCATGAAGGAGTAACAGCGAGAGTGAATAACTTGCAAACTGTTGCCAAGACTTAAACAATTAAGCGACTTTTTTCGATAGTAATTTGAAATCAATAGAAAGAGATGAATGAGAGGAAGTACCAAGCAAGATTAGTGAAAATCAAATCTAATGATTGCAAGACAAAGATCTAATCTAGGGCAAAGAGAAGAAGAATGAATAGCTAAGAGAAAACCCTTTGGAATCTAATTTGATTTAAAAAAAAAAAAATTGAAGCTTTGGGTTTCTTTCGTTTTGCCTCAACCAAATCACCATTGCAGCCGTCGATTCTATTGGTTGGCGTTCGCTTTTTCTTCCTTTTTCTTATTTTTCTTATTTTCATTTAAATCATACTTTCTAGCTTTAATTTAAATACTCCAAAATTCATTTTTTGTTTTTATTCAATTTAATTTTTTTCATTTATTTCAACCAAAAATGTTTTTATTGTTTTTATATAAATAAAAGCGGTCGTTGTTATTTTATGTTTTTTTTTTAAGTAAAATCTATATTTTAGAAACGTATTAAAATAGTAAATACCTCTCTAATATTAATTTTGGAAAAATAAATATATTTATTAAAATAAAGTAGTATTTTGTTTGTGTATTTTATTTTGTTATAGTAATTTGACTAATTTATAATAATTTGGGCATGGCAAATGCTGGCGCGTTTGGTTGTTCCAATTCCAACGCACTCTTTCTAGAATTGCGACCCAATCACTGAACAGCTTCGGGTATGTTTCTTCCTTATAAAGAAAGAAATTACAACACAAAAGAAAAACCTTCGGGTATGTTCAATAAAGTCAATTTTATTAATCACTATTTAATGCAATTTATTTTGTTCATTTCGAGATTTGATATTTGCCTAAATTACCTATTTGATATTTTGTTCATTGCAAGATATAATTTTAACAATCAAGTAGCATTTATTTTATATAAATAGGTAAAATTAATACTACAACATCATAAAATAATACATTGCATAAAAATGACCATATTTAACTTTTTTGCAAATTTTCTTTTATTCCTTTCTTTTATTGCAAAAAAATAATCCACAGAGAGACATATGTTAAACAAATAAGAACAAATAAAGTAAAAATCATATCACATAACTATTAAATTTTAAATATGAGTAATACTATTATACTTCATGATGTTAGAAATACATATTTAAAAATATTAATATCAGATAAAAATAAATATTTTGTGTAAGAGATGAAAAACTACAAAATTTTGAAGTTTACATAAATAAACAAAATTATAAATTATTACAATTATTTTAATTCATTTTAAATTTAACTTACAAAACACTTGCTTGAAATTGAATGCAAATTGCAAACCACTTGAATTAATTTTGTCATATATTTATTGAAAACCCATAAACTAATGACTTTAACTTTTTATATGAAATTCACTTGTTTCAAGCACGATTGTTCGTCATAGAAAATATTGTGGTTTATATCAAATTGTAATTTATTTCCATTGGGACAAACTATTAATAATTTAAAATTGATTAGTTGAAATTAACACATGAACAATTTATTGACGATTTAATTAATTTGTTTGTAAAATCTCAAATATAAACAAATGAAAATGATTGAAATGCATGTATGAAAAAAGAGATAATGAGGGTCCTTGATGTTACTTCCATTGATTAATCCATTGAAAGATTCAAAACAAAGAAAGGGTCAAGTCAAAACTCTTAAACTTGATAACTCATACACGCTACCGGTTTTCTTTTTTCGACTTTTCAAATGAATTACACAATTACGCGAAAATAGAAAGTTTGATTTAGAATTATGATGATGAAATTATATCTTTGTTAACATTGTTTTATATATTAATCAGAGAATGATAGTTTTTAGATTCTTCAAGCTTAAATTAAAAGTAAAACTCAATATACATAAAATATTAATCTTAATATAAATAATAACAACATACATAGTAATAAATTTATCATTTATGGTTTTTATTGGCTGTTACAAAATTAAATAATTAAAACATATGAGACCAATGCATTGACCCAACCCGTGGACCAAACAAAAGAATATAAATAGTCAAAATAAAATACTTATATTTTTCAACACAACCCAATTCATAAGTCTGGCTATGATACCCTAAAATTAATAGCTATGCCAATGGACCAAAGTATCAAAAACATTTTTGTTAGTAATGCATTTCAAACTCGTTATATTATATTACAGCCTCTTCTTCTTATTTTCTTTACTTTATTATTATTATTATTATTTTGTTCCCTTTCCATTTTCATGACCTACCTACGAGTCTAAGATCAACTAGTCATAAAAAACATGAGAAAATTAATTGAAGACGATTAGAAAAATCAAGCTGTCGTTAATGTTCATAAAATAATAATAATAATAATAATAATAATAATAATAAAAGCAATCAGTGACAAATTTATTAGGCTTGTTTGTTTAATTTTTTATTAAAAGTACTCATCCTCATCATATAAATAATTATTTAAGAAACAGGTATGATTAATTTCTTAAAAAGAAAACATAAAGCTGTTTTGCACTACCATCTCACATTATGTATGCTGTTATTTGTTTTCTTTCTTATTTCATTTATAGCCGAAACAGAATATAATTTTTTTATCATGAAAGTATTTTATTTCAATTAAAAATTATCTCAATTTAGTTTATTTCTTATTTTGATGTTTATATGAGAAATAATCACGAAATATTTAACTACCTTTTTGTATAGATTTTTTTAAACAGGAAATAAAATAAAAAATAACATGTCATTTAGTAATTAAAAGAAAAAATATTGAAATAAAAATATTTCTTAAATTACCTATTAATAATATCTTTGTTTGAAGTCCTTTTTGTCCTTTTCCCTTTTAATTAGTGTAGAACTTTTATTACGTTGATTCTTTCTTAAATGTGGAGGTAATCAATGTCGCAGTTAATAGTCATAATAATAATATGAAAAAGTGTGTTAAATTTTTTTTAATTTATTTTTTTTTAATTCTGCAGCTTGTTTGGATTTAAGGCATTTCAATAATTTAATTATCATCTACATTCAATTTTGTCCATCCATTTTATTATTTTTGTTTTATGTCTGGTGTCGGGCCGAGCCCTTTTGTCATTCACGAGATTAATCCGTCCGAAATGGGCTCAGCCCAGCGCACTTCCGGTATTCACAACCCATTGGCTTTAACTTGGGTATTGGGCTTTTAGGGCCCGATATTCAGATGGCCTCACCATGGATATAATTTATTTATTTATTTTTATCTTGTTTTTCGTACATACACATTTTAAAGTTATTTCCTAAAATTAAAAGAAATTTATAAGTTAAAAAGATTTCATCACCGATCATATAAGTTAACTTATACAAAGTTATCAACCTTAATTAATAGTCTAAAATTGGATTCTTAAACATCTAATTACATTAAATAATGAGAGGGATTATTTCTTACTGTAATAATACACAGCTTAAATATAATTATTTATCGTAGAGAATACATGTGATTTTTATTTCAAAAAAAACATTTTGAAATTACATAAGCCTATAGGCAGAAAGCCCTCTAATCAAAGGAGGACCGACAAATTGACTATAAATCTATGATTAATCTATTACAGTTTTGAATGAATATATTTCAACCAAGAAATTTTGGATAGCTGGAAATATAATCTAAATCTTTTGTTAAATTACATGAATTTAAATTCTAAGAATTTAGTTTGTTAAAATTAATCTTAAACAGAGTTTAGTGTTTAATTAAGGTAAGGATGAGAAAAAAAAAGTCATTTATTTGTTGTCTATTCAATTAATCTCTAAGAAAAAATTATTTTAAGAAAAACATACTTATTTTTATGAATGGATATGTCTATTTTTATGGATGAACATGATCTATTTATTATTTTTTCTAAAAATTAAACGAATCATTTAATGGATATTTATTAAATTTAAACTAAATCCAAATTAATCAAGTATATTTTTTATATTTATTTATTTTAATTCATTCAATTAAAAATTTAATGGATAATGATTAAATGTGAAAAAAATGAGATGATATGTGAGAAATTTAAGGTCTAACTTGTTCATTAAAAGGACTTTATATTTATATATGTATATATATTATTAATAAATATATATTTTTGATAATCATATCTATTATTAAAAATATAACATATGAATAAATATAATTATTTATTAATTTATTAAGAAAACAAATACAAGAACGGAGCTAAATGACGAGAATGGAGGCGTACACAATGGGTTGACATTGAAAATTAGTTTCGAAAAGAACATGTTTGAGGTTTGAGCGAGAAAAAATAAATATGGTACACAAAAGACAAGTATTGACTTTAAGAGTAAGTCAACTCTAATACATAGTTGCCGACCTAGCTACACGTGCCAGTAACACATTGAATAGAAAGAAAAACCTTTTGCCAAAAAAGCTAGTCAGATTTTCTTTTTTAATTTTAATAAATTAAGACAGTAACTATGTTTGAATTTTCTCTTCATCATTAATTAACAAATTAATGGTTGGTATTATAATGAATTTTAAATTTTATTTTATAGATTTGTATATATATAGTTTTATCACAAATTTAAATATTAATTTGTTAATAAATTGATAAGAGTGCTTCTATTCTAAAATTATGTTTTCCTCCGTTTTTGAAGAGGTAAATAAACTTTAGTATGTTGAGGGTTCATTTGAATAAATAATCTAATAAATATTTTATTTAATAAGTTCTTATTTGTATAAATTCTAATGAATAAATTATTATTTACTAAAATAAGTTATAAATATTTCTTTAACATTATCCCAAATACTTTAAGTAAGATAATTACAAATTTAAACACTTATAGTCACAGGAGAAAATTTAAAAATAATTTTTATAAACTAAAATTAATGTGTACCTTAATTTTAATAGAAATTAATTGAGAGAGCTTCTATTAAAATTAAGAACATAAATTTAATTTAACTTATTTTATATTTTACAAGTATTTATGGATAAATTTATTTAAATAAGGCTAAATTAATGAAGTCAATTATTTGAGTGAGACGAAGTGTTACTTAAAAGAGCATTATTGAAACGTTAGACTGAGCCATCTTAATTTAAAAGATTAAAGAGAGTGAAGTTGCAACTTGCAAGTTAATTAATTCAGATGGCAAGCAAGTAGTAGTGTCATTATTACTGGATTTGTCTCTACGTGCATGAATAACTTATTTGTTTGCAATTTGATTGGTTTGAAGTTTTAAGCTTCAATGCTTCAAGCTTACGGCAAATGGGATCATGGACTTTCTCTATTCATATTTCTCACGGTTAGGTAGAAAGTTATAGTTTGAAAACAACAACAGTAAACCTCTTCAATTTATAACAATTCTATAATTATCATGAATTATATATATATTTCTAAAAGTTTAGCCTTTCATTGCCATCTAATAAAAAATTACTATTAATATGACTTTTTAAAGATATTTTTATAAAAGTCAATAGATTTACTATTAAATATAGTCTGCGTTGGATAAAAGTGTAGATTTTTTCATATAAATTTACTATAAAATATAGTCTGCATGGAATAAAAGTGTAAATAATTTTATATGGTGACTGAATATATATATTTTAGTGTTTATCTGGTGGGAAATTGCATCAAGCATTCAAGGCTTTGGCGTCAATTATGATGCTGGAAAGTTGACAAATGCAAACAACTTGGGCAGAAAAGGTACATCAAAACAAATATGCACTTATCCTAATTAAATAATCAATGTCAAACCCCATATGTCAATTGTGTACACATACACACTAGCACTATAAAATACTATTAATTGTATGAATAAATATAGAACTATAGGTACCAGTGATCACTGCTAGTACTTCCCTTTTTCCATTTACCAAAAGAGAGACATGGGGGCTTGTTTTTCTTGTGATTCATCCTCCACATTGAAGAACGTTCGTGTGGTTCATTTGAATGGTTATGTAGAGGATTTTGAGCAACCAATTTCAGTGAAACAAGTGATTGGATACCCTCCAAAACACTTTGTTTGCACCTCCACTCAGCTTCTTTCACCTTGCTCAAAATCATTGAATGGAGACACCAACCTCCAACCTGGGCAAGTGTATTTCATGCTCCCATATTCAGTACTTCAAGCTGATGTTTCACCAGTGGACTTGGCTGGCCTTGCAAAGAGACTCACCACAATAGCCAAAACAAGTCCTTTGTCAAGCCAAATACCAGTGCTTTTAGAACCGCACCGGTCATTGAATGGTAGGAGTATGATGAATGGAGGAAGAAGCCCTTGTAGAGTACAACCTTGGAAACCAATCTTGGATACTATAGCAGAGAAGCCATTCCATAGAAGAACTGAATTGGATTTCCATGAAAATTGTTGATGTTTGCAAGACCTTGGATTGTAGCAAAGAGATAGTATGAACAAGACATGTCAGGTGGTCTATTGGTTGTAAAAAAAAATGACACAATTGTTCGAGTTTCATGAACCTTTCATGATATAAGGGGAATTAGACATACATAATATGTATTTGAGAATTTCTGTATCTGATTCTCCTAAGTTATACTTAGGAATGTCTCTGAAGGCATATTAATTATTATAGACGGGATACTGTAGGTTTCAAATCCAAATTTCATTTTAACTGAAAGCGAGGTAAGATACTCGAGAGATATTTTATCTTGCACTGTTTGGTTAATAATTTGCCTTCATGCAGACCCTTTTAAAATTGTTGCGCTGAATTTGCAGGTTTAGTGAATTTAGTTGTAGGAGTAGCCGGGGAAAAGTTAACATTTTAGAAGTGATGTTCAATTTACTCTATTTAATAATTTTATTTTATTTTTTTTGACATTGAATTTCATTAATCTAATCTAAGGTTTGAAAGTTCAAGTAGAATGATCTAGCTATGGATAACTTTTCTAGTATCAGATTCCCTTAATGAGTTTTCAAAACGTAGAATATTGCTTGCAATGGACTTGATGGAATAAGTCTTCTGGTAACAGGTAGCA
The DNA here is from genome assembly GCA_026586105.1 of Hylodesmum podocarpum. Taxonomy (NCBI): domain Eukaryota; kingdom Viridiplantae; phylum Streptophyta; class Magnoliopsida; order Fabales; family Fabaceae; genus Hylodesmum; species Hylodesmum podocarpum. Next base: position 4,729,470 of record JALJEV010000650.1, on the reverse strand, counting down.
GTTTTAAAGCATAAAGATACAAACAATTAGCACATTACAAGGTGACAATAGGGGCTTTTGGCACCCACTTTTGAATTGGCGAACATTCCCAACCTTCTTCTTTGTTATAAGACACCATGAAGTGTTTAGGAACCCAATTTTCCCCTTTTGATTCTCTTTCTCTTTGGAGCTCCCTCTGTCTTTCCTCCACAATTTTCTTTACTTCTCTTGCTTTTTCCCAGTCTTTGCTCATGATGGCTTGGCTCAAATTACCCCAAACAAGAGCTGTTTCTGTTTGCCACACACTCTGATAATAATTCAACAGTCTAATATCAAACTCAGGAAGACAACATGCGCATTCATATTTACAGCAAGAGAAATTGACAAATAGGATATTTCTTTAAATATGCTTTGTTAATGAAGGCCATAATTATGGAAAATGTGTTGTGTAATTGTATTACTCAACATACTTTTGATATTTTACTTCATAAAGGAAGACAATCAGAGAGATCTTACTTTGTGGAAAAAAAGAGGGATGTGAAATGAAACTAACACAAACAAGTGAAATATAGTATAGTTATTACCTCTGGATCCTTGACAACAGGGGCTTGAAGCCCAGAAATAACATGTTTTGCATCATATATCACTCTTGCTTCTGCATTGTCAGTATTCTTCACTCTTACAGTACTGCAACAACGCATTTATGGGATTAGGATCAGGAGAATAATTGTTATGCATTGTCATTGAAAAACTTTTACATAGTCATCCAATAAAAATCATCATTGATATAACTTAAAAGTCAACAAACATACTTTATAAAGAGATTTGTGGATAAATAATTATCTAAAAATCTCTTTTACCTAGTGAGTGCATACCAGTTAAATCTTTATGCTCATATCACCAAAATATTATAAGTAAACTGACAAGCACTGCTTTTTAATAATAAAAAAAAAATTTAAAGAGAAATACCTATCCCAATGACCTTCAATTTTGTATAGAATCTTCATAGTCAATGAATCAAAGATTTTCCCTTTAACGAGTCTTCGACCTCCCCCAAATCCAAAGAAAGATTGGCTTATGTAGCTTAATTCTGCTACAAGGCCTGTCTCTAGGCACCGAATACTGACATTGCCAACCCAATCAGTCCCAGGAATTGGAAGAATTTTGATAATCAAATTAGGAGAATTCATTTCATATGTTTCTCCATGATTGTGAAGCTTCAGCTGTCGTTTGCCATGCACCTTAGTTTCTACTGATGTACCTGCATATTTGGTTTTGTTATCAAGTAAATTCAATTAATCTTCAAAGTTTTAAGTAACAGAACATTATAGCATTCATGTTCCAAATCATCAACTGAGGTGAAAACAAGAACCAAAAAGCTGTCAATTGATACTACATATCTAGATATATATTAGATAAAAGAAGAAATTGATCTTTATTTGGTAAAACAATATATGTGCTAAAGAATATTACCATTGAACTGTGAAACAGGAAAGTGGCACCATGTCATTTCTATGTTTTCCTTTTCATCAGTAGCATGGAGGGCTGATACAGGAGGATGGTGTGAAACCTGCAAACAAAACATGCATGTAAATCTATTAGTCCATGTTTAGATTTAAGTTGAAGAATTGATTCTTAGAAAGAATTGATTTTACATAAACTTTAATATCTTTAATTTCATATTAAAGAAAAGTCCAGAATTAATTATAGATGAGATATGGTTATAAATTGAAATAGCTTTGACTTGCTTTGCATTAAAACAACTTAGTTATATATTAAAAATTTCAAACATAGACCATGTCACTTTAAAATTAATTTTAATCAAATCAGTCTCACAAAATCAATTATATTGAAAATCATTTTTATCAACTAGGAAACACATACTAGTACAACTATCTTTGGAAAAACAGAAAAGGCTATACAGCGTGCAGATTTACGGCGAATAGGCCATTACTATTTTATTTCACAATTAATCATGATATTCACTCAACCAATCAATTCACACTTATTTTTTTTATTAATTTTTTCTCTTTCTTTTTTTTTTTTTACATATTTTATAACCAATTGTTTACATATTATAGTTTTTTATTAAATTATTTTAAGCTTAACGTGAGAAAGAGAAAAAGAAAAAGAAAACATTGTGAGTACCTACCTGTTCAAGTAAGACATTAAGGTTTCCTTTGGAAACATGGTGAGTTTCACCAAGTGTGGAATTGTAGGGAGCAACTCCAAACAATAGAGGGCGTGTGGTAGAAATGCTCCATGCTACAACAGATATGAGTCTATCATGTGGTGTCTTGCCACTGTTTACGTTGCTTAGCAAGTCTAATCCTGTTCCTGTGCAATATACAGATTCTGCATAGCACTGAAGTTGTGACTTTGGCATATTGAACATAGGTGGCAGCTGTACAACAATATAGATTCAACCACCAAATATTACTTTCCATAGTTTGTGAATTATCATGAAAATTAAAAACTATATGGACCTATCAAACTTTATGGCACTGTCAGGTAAAGGCCCAAGAAGTTCAAAATGCAAGCAATTTGTCTTGTTCATTATTCTGTTTTAATAATGGATTTTGCTTTTAGTTACAAAAAATTAATTGAAAAAAAGTTTAGTCAGTGATTAACTGTATGTTATGAGGTGCAATATCTTCTCCTTAAATTTTCTGGATAAAAATTAAATAATTTTTATTTAAATTAAAATACTCACTCCGTATCAAATTACATGTTGTTTCCAAGTTATATACATATATTGAGAAATATAATTAATATTTTAAATTTTATATAAATATTAATGGAATTTCTCAATATATCCTTTCTTTCACTTTGTTAATTAATTGAAAAAATTAATAAAATAAATAAATCATATGATATTAGAAAGAAAAATTATAAGAATTAAAATAAAAAAATAAACATACACAATATTAAAAAAGGAAATTAAAAATAATAGTTTTAATATTAATATTAATTAAAAATATTCTTAAAACAAAATAATTAATATTTTATTAATTTTTTAAAGTGGCATATAATATTAACTTGGATGGTAAAAGCTAATTAAACTTGCCTTGAAGGATGAGAGATCAGATCCTAGCCGTATATTCTTAAAGAGGCTTAGTATGCGCCTCAGAATATTGGGAGCTTCATAATTTGAGTCTGAATCTGATTGGCTTTCAAGTGTTAATGGTTTTGAGAGCACAATTTTTGTCTCCTACACAGAAACACCCAAAGGAGAAAATTTTACTATATTTCACAATCACAAGTACTACAATATTTGACACATATGATTAGCAATCAATGTTGAAAAATTATGTTGATGAATTTGTACTATGATAAAAGAATAAATTATGATAGAACTATCTATATAAAGGTTAAAAGCCATAGATTAAAGTCACTTAAATAATGAATAATTAGAATTTTCATGTTAGAATGTGGATGTTTTATCCTATTACTATAAAGTGTTAACGATATATTTTGTTAACACACTTCTATAACATATTAAGATTTATGTAAAATTAATAAAATCGTACGCGAAACTCGTTTTAAAATTGTGATTTAAAATCAAATAAATTTTAGTTGATAATATATTTAAATGAATATGTCACTAACATTTTTATCTTATAAATCAAAGCAAAAGTCGGTTGATATGGAAACTTTGTTCCTAAGAAACTAAGGCAGTATTCCTTATCTTTCAAATGGATAGAGCCAAAATAATTAAATATGGGAAAACGTGTAGGTATAATTGTGCTTCACACCGACCTTAACATTGAAACACACACAGGTGACACAACCCTCACCCTGCCCCCTAGGCATGTGCTACGCAAAAAATATAATTACTTATTCACATTGCTGATAATTCCTCAAATCGATCCATAGAACTAGTCATAAATGGAAATAAATATCTTTGTGTACAAATTTGCTTAAATTTTTATCCAATTTTTATGTAATATTAATAACCTGTAAAGTATATAAGGCAGCACCAAAATATTGTAGAAGTTAATCATTTATGAAAAAGGTAGTTGTATACGTAATGAAATATATATATATATATATATATATATATATATATATATATATATTTTCGGTATAACATTTTATCAAAATTATGACATCAACAACTAATTTAATCAATGACTATATTAATATCCTAGAATTAAAACTAACAATATTGCATGTCCTAAGTACTCCAATGTCAAGTGATCTATTAATTAACAATACTTATTAAAAAAAACACTCAATTGACAAGAAAAAAACTAAAAACATGTGTTAAGTCTGAAGTATAACACCAATTAAATACACTTTGAGAAGAAAAAAAAAACATTAAATGTCTTTTTACCTTGAATATTGATAGTCTAATGGGTTACTAAGACAATGGAAGAAAAGGGAATTAGAGGTGTGTATAAAAGAACATTTGCTACTCTACTAAATGAACTCAAGAAAGATTTGAAGCTCACACAATTGAGATACTACAAAACCGAAATACAAGACCTTGAAACTCTTGAATTCTAGTGGCATCTCTGGCATGGCTGAAGGGATGAGTAAACAGAGAGAAGCAAAAGTTCAAAGGACAAGGCAGCAAAAAATGAAGAAATTGGAAAGAAACTAATTCATGTGCCACTTTTAAGAAAGATCACATAACCGACGTTACACGTATTTCCTATCATAAAAGGAAATTAGATAAACAAAACACCACTGCGACATATATATGTACAAAATTCAAAAGTCGGTGTAAAAAATATTATAATGTCAAATAATAAAAAATATAAATAATTATTATAAAGATTAATAAGTTGATTTAAAATCAGGTGATAAGATATGTTGTTATACTTTTACTTATATAAAACATAATTTTATCATTCATCTAAATAATCGATTAGTAATCTTTTACAAAATAATATGTGCTGCCAAAAAAAAAAAACATTCATCAAAAGTTGAGAATAAAATTGAACAGGATTTTCTTTCTATAACTTTCAAATTTATAGTCACATTTTTTTTTTCTTCACTCCGAAATAGATTATTTCGAATCCTTTAATAAATTTTGGAATGAAAAAATATATTTTAGAATAATATTTTGAAATGAAGATTGTAAAGCGAAATTTTGCAAAATAGTGAATATTAAAGGATAAAGCCCAAACGCGACACTTACAACAGCCAATTGGTGCGACCAATCATATCTCTCGTCACATTTTTTAAGTAAAAATAGAATAAATTTATTAATTTATTTCTTTAACTATCATTCTCTTTCTTAAATAATATTCTTAAAACTGATAAAAAAAAATAATCCTTAAATAAATTTTATAAAAAAATAGTTTTTAAATTATTAAACATTAAAAGTTATTAATTTAATGTCTAAAATAATATTTTACTAACATTAAGAAATTAATTTAAAGAATTTTCTCTTACTTAATGGATTGTAACATAAATTTTAATATTTTTAAATTTACTTGTATAGTTTTATTAATTTAAATATTATTTAGAAGAAAATTCTTTAGTGATAAAATTAATGATTTATTTAATGAAAAATGTATATAGAGTTACAATTTATACCAAGAGTCGTGTTTTAATTCAGGACTTCCATGAAAAGAAAAAGAACTACTCAGGCAATCATGTTCAGATACACGATTTATCTTATTTTAAATAATTTTTAAAATCTGACTTTCTTTTTTATAAATTAGAAACAAAATTTACCCCACTTTGGTAAATAAAACAAAACAGAAAACAAAACAATTAAACATTCGGCTTATTTATTTATGAGAAAATAATTGAGGCCGCATGGATGTCATAGTTGAATGGCCATCGCTGTTCCTAACATTTAACTACATCTAATAAGTACCATGTGATCCTCTGTCACGCGTGTATCTCAGATAAGATATCAATGTCTACATTTAATTAGTATTTTAAATAATTTTAAAAAAATAGTTTTGATAAAATGTTTGTGGCATTAAATTAGATTTTTAAATAATGAAAAAATATTTTTTTATTAAATTAAAATAATGTGTTTTTATAAATAATCAAAAAAGTTTTGATGTATTTAATTATAATAATCATGACTTTTGTTAAGAAATACTAGTTTTATCATAGTTAATTAATACTTTTTACATCTTAAAAATATTTTTTAGTATTTAAAAATATGTAGATCTCAATAAATTATTTAATATATTAGATTTTATAAAATCTTTTAATACTAAATATAAATATTTCATTCAATTAAAAAAATTTATTTATATATTTAAGATTATCTTTAATAATAAATAATGAACAGTCATATATAATATGTGAATATTATTATTATTATCATCATAAATTACTAAATTATAATCATCGCGATTTTGTTATAAAATTATTAATTTTATCGGCATCACATATTATTACTATAGTTTAATATATGATTGTTAAGAGTAATGACGGTAATAATTATGATAATATTAATTATAGTTATGAATCGTGGTAATTATTATTATGGAATAGTGGCCATAACAATATTAGATGTAGTAGAAAAAAATAAATATCCTTAATTTTATAATTTAATTTAATTTTTAAATATAATTCAAATATTAAAAAAATAAGAATAGATGAATTCTCTTAAATCTTAAAACAAGATAAATTTATAAATTCATTCCAAATTATAAAAGTTTTATAATATAAATCTAATAAAATATAAATTATAAAATTTTATATATAGTTATATCCGTGAAAACATAAAAATATTTTAAAATTTTTCATTATATTCTTATAAAATTTGTCAATATCTTTAAGACTTTTTTATGTTAAAATAATCTTTTAAAATAGAAATAAATTTTCTCATATAATAAAGAGAATACAATAAATGTTTTTATTTAAATGATAAATAAAATAAAAGTTTAAAATTAATTAATTAATAAAATATTTTATATATAATATAAAACATAATAATTAATTAGGTATTTACATATACTCCATTATGGCCAGTGTTAATTGAAGTAATTTCACCATTGACCTTTTCAGAAAGCAAAATTGACCATTGACTAACAACATTTAAAAAAAAAAAAAATTTATTATGTTTAATAATTAATTAAAAAAAATCTAACTAAAATATGCCTTTTCAAACAGAAAGTAGTTACCGTGAAAAATGTATGTAGGAACCATTTTCCTTTTAAAAATAAGAAATCGAATATATATGCATATATTTAATAAAGACAAATAATATCCAAAATAAGAAAGAAACGTCTGAAAAGAAATAACAACCAAAATTAAGAACAAAAAAGAGTGAAACTGGGGCATGGATTAATGGGGTAATTTATTCAACCCAAGAGAAGAATGAGACAAAACAACCGATAACATATAAAAATAACTAACATCAAACCTTTAAATTCTAAACTAAGATGCGAGTACCCTTAAGCTTTAATGCACCAACAAAAAATTATTTTCTACTCACTTTAAATTTCTTACAAAATAAAAAAATTCAAATACAATGACAACAACACTTAATGTATAGCTCTCATTTAAAATTAAAAGATTTTTTTTTTCTTAAAATTTATTTTACATTTCACTACACTTGGATCAAGCCTATGCAAGTGGCTAATATTGATAAAAGAAAAATATGGTGGCAAATGAATTGACTAGTAATAATGGATATTCTTTGCTAAGTGTTGACTTTTAAGAAAACAAGCACAAGTTTCAATTCCATGGCTTGGAAACTTAATTACTGCATTAAAAGCCTTTGTTCATATTCCATTCATGGGAAACAACCTTTAACCGGGAGGAACATGCACGCAAATGGTATTTTTTATCACACAGTGGATTAAGGAACAGTTTTTTTCTTCACATGTAATAAGGCTGCACACTAAAATAATGACAATTTTAACTTTCGATAATTTTTTTTTAGAATGATCTATATTTTTCACTTTTAATATAATATTAATTTTTTTAATCTTAATTTAACCACATATAAATTACATCAACATTAATAAATTTTGAATATTATCCAGCTAATAAAAATAAAGTATTTATAGAAAAATGAAATTACTTTAGAAAAATAATATATTTACTAGTGATCATTCTTAATCTGTAAACATAAAAATTTTAAACTGAAGTTATCTTAGAGCGAATAAAGTTGGTGGATGTCCCATTCACTTTCACTCGTGTATGGGAATGAGAACAAACATGTGTTATTTCAGTTTATTTGGAAATACAAGAAATTTGAAACATACAAATTCTAAAAAGCATGCATGTAAGAATGAATAAATAGAATAAGAGAGTGGGAAGAAAAATGTAGAGAAATTGAATCAGGTACGTACCATCTAGTATCAGTGAAGCTGAAGATTTTATGAAGTGAAAAAAAAGAAAGAAAGAAAAGGCTTTGTTGCACGGTGGGACAGGGTACTCTGGAGACACAACCTCGTCGAGTTCTCTTTCTTGGGGGAAATTAAAGATATATGCAACTTGGCTTGGCTCTTTAGACTTTATATATAATCACGAAAGTCTTTGTTCTTTCGTTTTCTATTTTTCGTTTTTCAATAGTTGTATAAAGTTAAGGAGAAAAGAAGCTAAATATGGTATTTTAAAGTAGGGGATACAGAGGGGGATCCTGAATCTTAACCATTGAAAGGTTGTCGGAGGGAAAGAAGTGTAGCATTAATCATGTACATTTAAGGTAAGTATGGCAATATTTGTTGAAAGTTGAAAGTTGATAGTTGAAAGTAAAATAAATGAGGGTCAATGGAACTGTAAAATTTAATGCATGGCACGTGCTATGTCACTGTTATATGCATGCGTTGGACTTAATACAGAAAATAGCCTTTCTCTGCATTGAATTCAAGGTGAAATCTACTACTCGAGCTAGTAGTAATTCCAACAACTATGACTATGCCTGTGGGTGTAACTTCTCATCGAACAAAAAATTATGAAGAAAAAAATTAAATAAAATTTTGTATGAGTTAAAATTAGTTAATCTATAAGTTAATTTATAGAAAATGTAAATTGTAAATTGTGAATTGTAAGCCAGCAGCAATCATCTATTATTATACCAACACAACTTAAAATTGTAAAACACATATTGATCTCTGTGTTTGTTTTACACCCATCAGCTCAAATATTATATTTTGAGCAACAATTAAAAGACTCTATAAATCATCATAATATAAATTAGATTTATAATCTATTCACATGTACTTTTATTTTTAGGATTTTTTATTCGTTAGGGTGGAATAAATTATCTTATCTTATTTTAAACAATTGTTTAAAACAGTGACACGATTTTTTTTGCCTATAAAATTAAATATAAATATAAAAAAATTATAATATATGATTCATGTATCTTACAAAATCAAGTGAATCGTCAATTAAATTAGACCCGACATAATTAATTTATCATACGATTCTTACCGCATGTTTATTGGGTATTTGGGTTATTGTTAATTTTATTTCTATAAATTATTATGAGAATTGAATTTTCCGCACATAAAATCAAACATAAATTATTATATAATTAATTAAAATCTAATTTCAGTTATTTTATTTTATTTTTCAACATGTTTACAATGTTTCAATTCATTTATTTATTTTTTATAAAATTATGTTCCATTTAATCATCTTTAGCTAGTTATAAAAGGACCGAGGCAAGTAAATTAGTATGCAGTGTCAGAAACCTCCGTCATGTTCAATATTAAGATATCTCGCGGCTTTACCATTATTGACCACTCATAAGCATCAAAACGTTTTTTTTTTAAAAAAAAATCCCATTTTAAAATTTGAACAATTTCAAGCATAAAACACAACAATGTTTTTTTATTGATAGTAAAATAAAATAAGTACGAAGATCTTGTATTAATTTGATTATAATTTATTTTTTTGATATGTAATTAGAAATTTATAATAATTTGTGCCTCATATTAAATTAATTGATCTAAATTTCTTTGATGTTAACTATTAAAATTTATATAAAATTAAAAACTATTTTTGCGATTACTGTTTAATTTTCGCACGCGCACACTATTTCTTAAAGAATGTTATCTTCTTCAATTACTATTTTTCACATACATTTTTATTTGTTTTCTCATCTTTATTTTTCGTTGTCACAGTTCACGAAGATCTAACATTATAATCCCAAGTATACTTTCCAAACATATTCTTTATCTGTCTTTTCATCTTTATTTTTCGTTGTCATAGTTTACGAAAATCTAATATTATGATCCCAAGTATATTTTCCAAACATATCAATATTTGAATTTTGGCAAAATAAATTAAATATTGGAAAGCAAATTTTAATGATTCTGTAATATTTAGTTTCGATTATTTTTAATTTATCTTCTATATAAATTTATTCTTGAATCGAATTATAAAACATAAAATTATAAGTAATTTTTATAAAATGAATATTTTATATTTATTAGATGATGTTTATCCTTTTTATTTGGCCCCTAAAGATCCCAAACATCATGCAAAAGTCCTGATCAGTGTATTAAATAATCTAGTCCTCAGTTTGGTTTCCGGTCTAATTATGCAATTATGCAAGCTGAATTTATATGGCGCCTGCATGGACGGACCAAGTCCAAGCAACACACTGCAACAATCATGTCAAGAAGAATGAGAATGAAGGAATCAACTTTCAATGTTTTATGTAATGCATGGGGTCCAATTCATATGTAACATAATTTAGTTTTTATGTTTGATTTTACTATATGATTTTATATATTTTAAAGTTGAACTCGTTATTTTAAGGATCTTATAAACTAAATGGATTTACCGCCGGAATTAACTCCAATATACATTAGGCGACATTTAAAATATAAATAAATATTATTAATAATATATTTTCGTAACACTATCAAATGTAAGAAAAAGTTTATATTGTTACAAGTTTCTAGCAATAGTTTTACATATTACTGGAAATATTTTTAAAAAATATTACTAAATCCAATAAAATCCGGACTACGTAATCATACAAATCATTATATTCTTATGAAATTATAAAACTCATTAAAAAAATTTATAAGTTATTGTATTCTATGAAATATTTTAAAATTTCACTCAATTTTTTATACTAAAATAATATTTCTTCGTAATTTTCTTTAAAATGCATTGTAAAATATATATATATACTTCATGTTTTTTTTATTGGAGGTAACTTTGTTATATTATGATGATATTTTATATTATTTGACATATACGGCGTAGAAAACACTAAAAATAAAATTACATTAAACTGAAAAAATTTCATAACTATTGATACAATTATTTGTTAATAAAATTCAAAAAAGTTCAGAAATTGTAATCGTCCTATTTTAGATTTAAGTTTTTAAAACATATTCTATTTTTGGTAATCAGCAAAAATGATTACCCCCAAAAATGGTTCTTCTGAACATCAATCCAATGAGAGATAGTAACTTTTCTAATTTAATTTTCCTGCCCATGAATTACGAGTAGAAATAATAGCAGAGCTTGATTTATTGCTTTTTATTACAACCATATTGGTTTGGTTATTGATGCATTAATAATGTCAGACTCACCTTATGAGTTTTAAAAGATGCAGATATATTTCTAACACGGTACTTAATTTTCTAGTAACATCTAACGGTTTTAAAACATAGAGATTGTACAGCTGGTAATAAATTACAAGGTGACAATAGGAGCATTTGGGACCCACTTTTGAAGTGGTGAACAATTCCATCCCTCTTCTTTGCTATATGACACCCTGAAGTGTTTAGGAACCCAAGTTTCCCCTTTTGATTCTCTTTCTCTTTGAAGCTCCCTCTGCCTTTCCTCCACTATTTTCTTTGCTTCTCTTGCCTTTTCCCAATCATTGCTCAGGATGCTTTGGCTCAAATCAGCCCAAACAAGAGCTGATTCTGTTGCCCTCACACTCTGATAATAATGTAAACATAATCTCATTATATTCAGCCACACATCATGTACATTCTCATTTTTTATTCTATTTTTCAATTATAAATCATCATTTACGATATATTTATATAAATATTTTTTTAACAATGTTGTATATTAATATTTTAAAAATTATACTAATTATAAATTACTCTGACAATATTATGAAAATGTAAAATAATTCAATTCTCAATAAAATTAAAATTTATTAATTAATTTTCTCAGTTGAAATTAGTTATTTCTTAGTTGTATTTATGTTAGAAAATATATGTTTTACTTTTTACCTCTGGATCCTTGACAGTAGGAGCATGGAGACTTGAAATAACTTGCTTTGCATCATATATCACTCTTACTTCTGAATTTTCTGTATTCTTCACCGTTACGGTGCTGCAATAACGCAATTATCATATTGGAAACGTATGATTAAAATATTATAACTAAACAATAGACCAAAACTAGGTAAATTGACAAAGCTAGAAAGTGACATGTATATACCTATCCCAATGACCTTCAATTTTATAGAGAATGTTCATGGATAATGAATCAAAGATCTTCCCTTTAATGAATCTTCGTTTTCTCCCGAATCCAAAGAAAGATTGGCTTACGTAGTTTAATTCAGCAACAAGACCTGTTTGTGGACAGCGTATAGTGACATTGCCAATCCAATCATTCTCAGGGATGGGAAGCATTCTGATAAGGAGAGCAGGAGAATTCATTTCATAAGTCTCTCCATGGTTATGGAGCTTCAGTTGCCTTTGCCCAAGCACATGAGCTTCTACTGAAGTACCTGCAATTAAAATTTTATTTAAAAACCAAAAACGAGATACTAAAAATGATTAATCGATTGATGAGCTGTTAGTTGAGTCTATCTCAAGCCGCTTATAAGACGAAGTTAATCGTGTGTAAATATTATTCTATATTTTAATTATTTTTTAATTGTATTTTAACAAGTAGATAGAAAATCATTTAATTTGATTTATTTAAAGTTAACGTGATCTTTCAACATTAATTTAATATCGACCATCAATATTATATGGTAGATTTTGATATTATTACGTTAAATTGTAGGTTGTGTTTAATTTGATTTATCTAAAGTTAACGTGATCTTTTAACATTAATTTAATATCGATCATCAATATTATATGATAGGTTTTGATATTATTACGTTAAATTGTAGGTTGTGTTTAATCGATTTGAGACGTGAGATTTTGTACTGTGGATTAGATCTAATTTAATCCTACAAAATCGATTTGAGACGTGAAATTTTGTATCGTGGATTAGATCTAATTTAATCTTACAAAACTGATTTGAAAGACGAGATTTACACTCTACTTATATCCATCAATAAATCCAATCTTTAAAAGCCTGAGACTTCCTATGCATCCTTTAAATTTTCAACAATGAATAAAAACATATATGGAGATGAATTTTACCGGTGAATTTTGGAGCAATAGAGTTGCACCATATAATTTCTATGTTTTCCTTATCATGGGTGGCATGAAGAGCAGATACAGGAGGGTGATGTGAAACCTGAGAAGAAAGCATGAGCATTTGATTTGAGGGGAAATTGATATAAAAGTGAGAATTTAGATTAAGAATACCTGCTCGAGTAAGACGTTGAGGTTTCCTTTGGAAACATGGTGAGTCTCACCGAGAATGGGATTGTAGGGAGCAACACCGAACCGTAGGGGGCGTACCGCAGAAATGCTCCATCCCACAACACCTATTAATCTATCCAACGCTGTCTTCCCACTGTTAATGTTGCTCACCATGTCTAACATTGTTGAATATACACATTCTCCATAGCACTGAAGTTCTGACTTCGGCATGTTGAACACCGGTGGCAGCTGCACCAATCAGCTTCAATAACATTAATGCTATTTTCTTTTTTTCAAATTAAATCCTTTTATTTTTATTACATCATTAAATAATTTTATTTTATTTTTTAAAATATATTCAATAATATTAATAAAACTTCTGCATTGAGTATCTCATTGAAGCAAATTAAATTTTGAATATTTGAGTTTTAATTAATTATATAAGATAAATAAATATTAACCTAATATATATGATTAATATTTACCTTGAAGCAGGATATATCAGATCCTGGGCGAACATTTTTGAAGAGACTTAATATGCGGCGCAAAAGACTTGGAGTTTTATAATTTGCATCGGAATCTGATTGAGCTTCTAGGGAAAATGGCCTAGTGAGCACAATTTTTGTGTCCTACAGAACACAACACAACACAGTTGAATAATATGGTAGATAGTAGGAGTAGTAAGTAGTATTTGTGACTAAGAAATGAAATTGAGAAGTATATATGTAGTTACCATGTGTGTGTCTAGAACTTGTGTTGAAGAACTCATTCACGACTGAGAAGTGAGAAAATAAGCTGAATAAGTGGTTGATTGGCGTATATCTGTGTAACCACACCCTCTTCACATACGCCTATGTATAAATACTCGTCGCCTTTATTGTCTCATACCCACCACTTTCAATAACTACACCTCAATGTATAAATAATTACTATCACTTTTCGGTGAGTTTTGAAGACAAGAAATTTAAAGAAATTAAATAGAAAAGTTTCTAAATTAGTGCTATTATTTTACTATTTAATTTTATTTAAATCTTTTTAATTCTATTTATTTTATTTTCTTCACTCAACCAAACAAATTAATTTGCAGTATTTATTATCATCTCATTCGATGATTCATCTTTACCATTAGAATATTTGACCGATAGATTTTCTTTTCTACTTATTTTTTTCGTTTATAGAATTCAAATTCATGATTATACTAAAAGAATTCAAGTTTAATTTCATTCACACTAACAACATATTATTAGTAACTAACCTTAATATAAACAGAAAAAATTTATAATATTTAAGTCTTTCATACAATACTTTTTTTTCCTGATATTTTTTTTATTTAACTTCACACTTTTATGAGTGATGTGATTAACTTGTATAATTTTTTTAAAATATATTGTTCATTCAGTTTTTCTGTTTATAAATTTGAACGGCGTTATTGTGCATGAAAAAAAATCAAAACATAAAATTTTAATATATATATATATATATATATATATATATATATATATAAAACATAATACTGTTTTAAAAAATTTATATCCCAACAAATATGACTTTTATAAACTAAAAAATTACAATTTATGGAAATTTTTGGTTGCGAGCATTAATTATTGATTCGAGACACAGTTACACTAAGAAAGAACATTAAGTAAAATATCAATTTTGTTAGAGATTTTTAATAAGAATTTTTGGAAAAAGTCTTGAGTTTAATATCTTTTACGTTCAAGATATTTTATAAAATTTAAAATAACCTGAAATTTTGAATGAGATTCCTAAATCTTAAGATTCTTTGTGATTTATACTCTTTTCAACCTACAGAAAATAGCATTTGAAAATATACGATATACTATTCATATGAGACTCACAAGAATCATCATACAATCTTAAGGATAAGATTTATTATTACAATAAAATTGAATGAGACCTTATAATCTTCCGTGGCCTGATGGGACACACAAAATAATTAGGCAAGATCTCAAATATGAGATTCACATTAGATCTCCTTAAAAAACTAATAAAAATTAAAATATATTTAAAAAGTAAATTATGAATTAAAAAATATAATTTTGTATATTTCAATAATAATATTTTTCTTCTAATTCCTAGCTCTTTATGAGCATTTTCTTATTTAAAAATGTATAACCAGTATATTTGAGTTAAATGTAACTCTTAATCTTTTAAATTTGACACTTTTTGATTTTGATCATTTAAGTTTAAAATATCTCAATTTAAATTTTTAATTTTTAAATAATTATATTTTAATCTTTTAAATAATTTTCTATTAAAAATATTAATTTAATATTATAAATGGACAAAAAAATTTATATGTAATTTCAGTTAATAATCATCATCATATTAAATTAAATATTTTAAACATTAATAATTTAAAGACTAAAATATAACATTTTAAAAATAGAAAAAATTAAATTAAGAAAACAAAAATGGCCCGACTAAAAGGAAACATAACATGGTGGTAGTATGAAAGGCTAAATAGGATGTAACTACATAACATGTGGATCCAAAATAAGAAAGACAAGTGGTGAATTGAAAGTCCACGTACAAAGGTACAATCAATATTCAATCACTTCCGACAGTGACTATCTAAGAAGACATTGCCTACTCAGTACAAATGCAACTACCTACAAATATTATATAGGCTAATTGGCTCTTTGGGATTATTTTAAAAAAATTACGAATTTATTTTAAAAATATTTATTATATAAGATTTATTTTGAGTGAAAGTTGTTGAGGAAAAAACGTCTTTAGAGGTTGATCAACGTTTATCTTTAAAGGCATTTTTTTTCAATGCCTAATGATTTTTTTTCTAATATTTTTAACTTAAGATAAACTCCTATAATAAATATTTTTAAAACAAATTCATTAATATAATTTTTTTTTAAAATAATTCCAAAAGGTCAATTAGCTTATTTGAGATCTCATGAAAAATTCATGGGTATGATTACATTTGTTACTCTGCTAAATTTTATTTGAAAAATAATTAATGTAGAAAAAAGAAAATATGATTAAAAAATTAAGAGAAGAAAAGTAGTGTAACATGTTTATATTTAATTTAAAATAATAAAAATAATGGATTTGATCATTTTAATTTTTTAAAAATAAATATGAATCGAGAAAAATAAAATTTTCTATAAAAGTAGACTTGAAATGAAATGAAATTTTAAATTTCACTGAAAATAATATAGAGGGAAAATTAATTAAAAATGTAACCAAAAAATTAATTGATATAAAAGGATAAAATTATTAAATAAAAGTGGAGAAATAAAAAGAAGAATTTTCTTTTATCTCTTGTTAATAATTATAGATTTATAGTTATAAATTTATATTTTTGCTCTTTTAAATTTATTGGATAAATTAAATTTGGAAATGTAATCTATTTTTATATTTATCATCCAATAAAAGATTGTTTTGTATATTTAATTTATTAATTTTACAAAAAAATATTTAAAAATATATTAAACTCATTAATTTATTATTAATATATAATCATTAAAATCATTAATTAATTTATATATACTCTCAATACCATTCTCTTATACAGGTATTTAACGAGAATTTTTGTCCTCACATCATTCTACTTGCTAATATAAATATGATATGACACGGATGAATTATTGTGTAAATTTGTTAAAATAATAAATTATATTGGTATTTTTTAACAGTTAGTTTAATTGTATAAATTTTTTCTATTTTTATCTTTACATAATTTTTTAATTATTAAAAAATGTTATGAAGATATTTTTTATTTACATTTTTTTAATTATTTAAAAAATACCATATTATGTCTCTTGATCATTAAGGAAGGTTCTTATAAATATTAAAAATGTAAGAAAGCTTTACACATAATATCAAAAAAATTTTAAGAGTACATGCTTAACTTAAGAAAAATATTTAGTAGAAAATTACAATATGTAAACAACTAAATAATTAATTATAAAATATGAAAAATGAGAAAAACATAAATTATGAAAAGAGAGAAATAATGTAGTGAGTAACGAAATAAAATTTTTAAATTAATTAAAATGAGTACTTTAGAAGTTATTACATAAAGTGAAGAAAAGTAATTATTGCATAAAGATATCATATCATTATTGTTATACTTATGCATTTCAATGTATTTGCCTTTAAAGTTTCAAATTTTGTAAACATCATTTGATAAAGTAATCTATTTGTGGTTATTTTTCTTTTTTTTACATTACAATCTAAACGTGCCGGAAAAGCTATCAGATGTCTAGAATATTAAATTTTGTTTAAGTAATTTATATATTTTATTTACTTTTTGGTTACTTCTTTAAATAAATTGAAGTTAATTTTTGTCTCTATCACTAGCCCTTAAAAACTAATCAATGCCAGTATGGTGACCCACAAAATTAACGACGGAATAATTCGTTCACCGTCACTATGCCCAAATTAGTCGGCAGAGAATATGGAAGAACAGATACATATTTATTTGAACTTACAGAATAATGCATGATTTATAAAAGTTTTTAATTAATTTTAAGGGGATTTTTAGTTTCCTCTCAATAATAAATTTATTATAGAATTTAGTTTTTTGTTTTTTCCTTTTTGACTGAATAGATTTTAGTTATAAACTTCAAAAAGTCTGTCTAAATTATAATCCAAGATTTTTCTAATGAAAATCCAAACACTGCAGGAACTTACAGCAGGGTCATAGAAGTTTTTTTTTTTTTTTTTTCCATGCTTTAGAAGCTATTCTATAAAAAATGTTTTTTATTATTTAAGCATTAAATAAAAATACAATGTTTCAATGTTTAAAATTCATGTTTAAAATGGATTGACAAAGCTACAAGCACATTTAACATGTTCCAAAGTAGGTTGGGGCAGAGACTCCTCTAGCTTGTAGCGATCCAAGAATATAACGTCGTCAATGCGTCATATTTTGGACAGGTGGACGTAACAACAATCATAGACCATAGTTCATTTTATTATTCCTGTGTAATAACATAGTTCAACAAAAAGACCAACCACCAATGACCCCACTGATCAATTATGAGATTTTTTTAAGATTTTAAGTTAAAGTTTTAATACATTACTTTAAATATTTAAAGGAAAAACCTTGCAGTAAAATTTCTTCTAATTGAAAATGATTGTGATTTCTACCCATAAATAATAAGCACCACAATTCAATCAAATATTAAGACATTGGATACTGTATCAAAAAATTATTGCTCCCACAAGTTTTATCAAACTCGAATAAAACTATGATGTATACAAAATCCAGTCTTGTATCTAGTACTTCATTTTCCCATCAACACATAATAAATTCAAAGAAAATAACTTTGTTTGTGAGACTAAAATGAAAATATTAGGAAGGATTTATATTGTATGAATTTATTCCTCAAAATATCTAAATGTATATTAACTAAAGTAAATAACTTATGTTTAAATAAATTTCATGTCATGTGTGAAACAATAAATATCCCAACCCCTTTGTTGTCCAACCAGAAATAAATGCATTTCAATTTGTGAACAGCCTAACTGTGTTTTGTCTTTGGGTGTATCTAAAAATCTGATTCAATACATAGTACATAGGATTAAATTACTAGCTATGCTTTAATAGGGGCAGGAGGGACCCATTTATGAAGGGGTGAACAATCCCATTCCCATGTGTCTTTGCTGTAAGAGACTCTAAATTTCTTAGGAATCCAAGTTTCTCCATTCATAGCTTTTTCTCTTAACATGTTTCTTTGTCTTTCTTCAACACCTTGTTTTGCTTCTCTTGCTTTCTCCCAGTTTTTGCTCATAATGGCTTCACTTAACTCACTCCAAACAAGGGCTGATTCAGTTGGCCACACACTCTGTTAATTAACAATACAATCTCATGTCACTTAGTAGTACAAGAAACAATTGCTTACATAAATAAATAAAATTTGTTCATTTAATTTTAAATACTCAGCACCCACCTAAATTTTAATGCAAAATATTAAAATAAACCATAGTCCTTTATTCATTTAATTTTCTGGTACTACTCAAAACTAGTATACCAAAATCTTTGAATAAAGATACTAATAATCTTGTTTGATCAAGAAATTACCTGTACACAATCATTATGTATCTATAGTCTGAATTATCATTTACTATTTATAGTAAAAACATTGATAGCATTTAATTATGAATCATGCAAATATTAATAAAATTATAATACTTCTGATCCATGTAATAATTTTACTGGGACACAGAAAGTAATAATATCTCCAACCAGATGATGTTAGTAAGTTATTACAACTTACAAGTTACTATTATTTTTTTCTGAAACGAAGTTGAAAGCGAAACCACTGAAAGCAGAATATGAAACTCACCCTATATTTAATGCTTTATGCAATTTAATTATAGTTTTACTTGAATATATTGATTTTACATCTTACCTCACACTTTTATATGAAAAACAAAAATCAAAATGAGATTAAAAAAAAAAGAAGATACAACTAAATAATGATTATTGATTTCTGTAGGGTTCATTAAAATTGAAGCAAATCAGGATATTGTATCAATGGTTGCTGTGCTGTTTTTATGATGGGTTGCTCTCAAATGTCCTGAACGTTATTTAAGTTTCTTTTTCAGGTGATATTGAAAGAGCAACAACCAAAGGGTTGGCTCCAAGTGAATAATAGTGTTTAATTGGAAAATGAACTATTTAAAGTTTAATAATTTCATAAATTATTTTATTTGTGCTTGTATTTTACTAAAAGGAGCATTTTTTCCCCACCCTACACAGGGTGAATTATCAACGAAAAGAATATTTATACTATCTCACAAAACTTCAAAAAGTGGCAATATAATTTATTCATATAATTGAATATCACAAGCAAATGGAGACAGAACAGAAGTTAATTACCTCTGCATCTTTGACAATAGGAGTTTTGAGCCCAGAAATGACTTCTTTTGCATCATATATCACTCTCACTTCTCCACTATTTGTATCCTTCACTTTTACTACCCTGCATAATTATTTAATTTGATGATAAGCAATGTGTCACTATTATGTAGCACGTATTATTCTTGAAAATTAAATTCCAGGGGCCCTCTTATTGAAGCATGTCACTAGTGAACGGTTAAGTAGCAGCATGCATGACTTGGAATAATCATATTTATCATTAATTAGTTTCATAGTTGGACTTGACTTTTAATCATATAGATGACTTGAATAATCATATTTATACGTACTTATCCCAATGGCCATCAACTTCATAGAGAATTTTGAGTAATGAAGAGTCAAGGATTTTTCCTTTGATCAATTTACGATTTCCACGGAATCCTAAAAAAGAACTGCTTGAGTATGATAACTCAGCCTGTAGACCTGTCTCTATGCACCTTATATTAACATTACCAATCCAATCAATTCCAGGAACTGGAAGAATTCTAATTGAAAGATGAGGAGAATTCATTTCATATGTTTCCCCATGATTTTGAAGCTTCAGAAGCCGTTTACCATGCACTTGAGCTTCAATAGATGTACCTGCATAAATACTCACATGAATTTACACAACATAGCACTTTGAAATTGAAATTTGACTAAAATAGTTGTATAAGACAAATATAAGACTCTTAAGACAATCATGTGAAATTGTGATAAAGTCAGTTTAATTACTCATAAGCAATGTTTTACATGGATTCAATCATGACATAAGGTTAAAGGAACAACATGTACAGTTTCCACAGTCAATTTAACCATCCAGGGGAAGCTGTAAAATACCAAAATTGTAACATCTTTATGAAATGCATCACTTGATAGAATGTTACATTTACAGCAAACTATGTCATAAGTAAAAGCGACCAGGTTTCACTTTGGCACCTAATGTGAAAGCAAGCAAATGTATAGTATGAAACATATGCCCCTTAATTAATTCTTTGTTGACATCTTCTAACTGGTCTATCATGAACCACATAAGTTTGCAGATGCAAACTGAAATCTACCAAAACTTTTTTTGACCTTGCACACATGGAGTTCATTGCTGAGTCACGTTTTGTCCCATTAAGAAAAAACGTATTAGATATTATCTGTGTTGTTCTTTAATTAGAACTGGAGTTTTACCTTGGCAATGTCTATCATTTAATACAATTCTGACTATGCATATTATCCAAGTTTTATCCTTTTAATTACTTAGCTAATTAATTTGGAGTTGGAGAAGAATTTCATAGCAATGGTACATTTTCCCCCTCTAAATTTCGAGTTAGTGTGAATTTGAGTTACTAATGATCCATAAAAAAAGCGAAGATACCACGAAACTTTGGAACAGTTTGCTGGCACCATATCATTTCAATGTTTTCCTTCTCATCTGTGGCATGGAGGGCAGATACTGAAGGGTTGAGTGAAACCTGTAGACACAAGAAGGTAAGAATATTAGTATTATGGGGTTGTGTAACATATCCCAAACAAAAATAGGACTAAACAATCCTATAGATGATTGGTGTAATTAAGAAAATTGTACCAACCATCTAACTTAGACAACCCTTAGTGTTGTATTTAAAATGTTCAATAAAGAGCGAGTCCAAATAAGGTATGAAGCCAAAGTGTTGAATATGAATTGAAAGCAACATGCACCTGTTCTAGTAGCACATTGAGGTTGCCCTTAGAAACATGGTGGGTCTCTCCAAGAGTGGGGTTATAAGGAGCAACGCCAAAAGATGTAGGACGTGTGGTAGATATGCTCCATGCTACCACAGATGTGAACCTGTCCAGTGGACTCTGCCCACTGTTGCATTTACTAAGCAAGTTGGAAGATGTGCAATACACTGATTCACCATAGCATTGAAGTTGAGATTTTGGGAAATTAAACACAGGTGGCAGCTGTACACAACCCAAAATACTTTATCATCTAGGTAAATATCTAATCAGTGATCCCAATACCTATTACACAGTTATCATTATCTTAAGTAGCCATATACATAAAACTTATGCCTTACAAATTATTGTATTTAGATACAAAGTTGTTATATATAATATTACAATAATCTTATAAGTTATAACATAATATTTTATTTTTTATTGATTGATGGTAGAAAAACTCTTGCAGTGGAACTAAGTATAAGTATCATTGGTTTAGGTTAACTACAAGTTGAAGAATCCTAGTGCAATCAACAAGATTAGACAGCAAAATTAGTTAGGTTAGTTATAAAAGCAATAGCACAAATAAGATTGAAGTAATTTGTTTGTAGGAGTGCATAGAAATTTGGTAGGTTAGGGTCCAAGTTGGGGAGGGAAATGAGTAAAGTGAAAGAGAGAAGTTACTTGAAAGTGTGTAAGATCTGATCCTGGCCGCACATTCTTGAGTAAACTTAGCAAGCGACGTAGGAGATTAGGGGCTCTATAACCTGCATCTAAATCTGATTCACCTTCCAATGAAAACGGCTTCGTCAGAACAATTCTACCTTCTTTCTTTCCAGTTACTTCCATATCGCCCTAATCACCATAATCAAACATATTATTTTATTATCTATTTATTATTATGTCCATTGTTCAAATTATGCCCATTAATACAGAGTCTAAAAAAAAAAAAAAAAAGACAAGGTACTTACGACGGAGTTTTTATTAAGGAAAAAGTGATTTGGTCCATTTGCATTTGAACTTGATGTATATAGAACTTAAGAGTTTTATGCTTAGGTTTTTACTTTTTAACAATAACATTACTTTCTAACTTGGTGCATAAATTAATCTCCTCTCCTGCACCAAAAAATAACGATGAAGACACGCAACGTTTTCCTAAAAAGTTACGGTTTTTTTTTTTTTTTCCTGGAAAATTCAGTGGCATCAGCGTAATTTTGGCACTAATTATTTGGAGACTTTTTCCTTAGCGTCAAATGAACGGGACCTTATTCGGATCACGAGCGAAACGAGGATTAATAAAATAAAGATAAAAAGAAAAGAAAAGAAAAATAAATCTTTCTGCTACTTTTAAATATAAAATGATTTATTATTTAGACTAGATTACATTTTTAATCTGGTTTTAATTCCGTAATTTCCATCCTCCTGTTGTTTATAATCTGTCATTTTAGTCCTATTTTTAATTCTACGATTTTATTCTTCTAATTTTAAAATTTTAGTCATTTAATTTTAGTCTAAAATTAAATATTTACACTTAAAAATTAATTTTTAATTTTGCATTATCATAAACAATTTTAAGACATTAATCATGAACATAATAGGAAAATTAAAAAATTGAATAGAAGGACTAAAGTTGCATATTTTAAAGATCGAAAGAGTAAAATCATAAAATTAAACTAGGAGAACTAATATTAAGGAATAGAAACTGTAGGAAAAGAAAAATTTTGGAAATAAAAATAAGAGAGGAAAATTACAGACTGAGAATTATAAGAGACTGAAAATGTAATTTAACCTAATATTTATTTAGTTTTTATATTAAAAATAATTCATTTAATTTTACAAAAACAAAACAAAATGAAAAGGAGAAGACTTTCCTCTACTTTAACACTAATTTGAGAGAGAATTTGTTTAAATTCTTTAGAAAAAAATTCTTACATGAAAAGGTAATTTATTTTTTCAAAAAAAATAAAAAAGGCACAGTTCCATGTAACTGAGTTGTGTAGTGGGACAATGAACATCAACTTTTTCTATTTCACATGCATTAAGGTGACATGACAACCAAGGCATATGAAGAATCAAAAACTTATTTGACTACAATAATGTTATAATATTATATTTCATGACAGCTAGCATATGTCTATATTATACATGAACAATATAGTGTGCATTTCTATAGGAATACCACTCACTTTGCGGTGACCAACACAACACTAAAACCACCCTCTTTAATTAGGTGCCGGAAAAGAGAGATATATAAGAAAGCTTACAAAGAATCAAAACTTATTTGAACCAATAACAGTTGATTGATGTTGTTATTATCACAAGTAGTATATGATATGGATCATATCGGGTGCACATAACACAAGCATGCTCACACACAGTTACACATGGAAATAGATGAGAAACCATAGGAGACATACCTTCTACGACTATGGTGAAGAAGAAGCAGAGTCTGTGGAGAGAACTCGTGTTGGAGAGTCACAAAAACTCTCTTCTCTAATTATTGTCACTTTGGGGTTTAGAATAAGCAAACAAAGTGTCATCTCATGTGATGGACAATGGATCGGTGTGTCTGTATATATATTATATCGGTTGCGTTTCGCATTAAATATTTATCCATCTTTGATAAATTATTTCTCACCGATAGCTAGTCCATAGTATTTGGCTGTTTGCCAAGATTTGGAACTTGGAAGTTGGAAGACATTGAATAAAATAGCCATATCATCATGGATTGATTATGTATAATTTATTACTACAATTGGATTTCGTCTCACAGATAATTCAACTAATGGAGATTCAGAAAGCTCAACTAATTGAGGCGTGTAAAACATTTAATTGAATACTTATTCAATAAACATATCACATAAATGAATAATAATTATAATAATGACCCAATGGATTTATCTCAATTGGTAACAAACTAAGATTAATGGAGAACCTTTAACATAATTCATAAGATTATTAGGAGAACTTCTATTTGATTCTCACATAATTCATGACCTTAAATGTGGAGTACTTAGTACTGTTTATAAAAAAAAATTGTATCATAATATTAAACATATAACTTAAAGTAGTAAATAAGAACAATATACATGCCTTGGAAGTTTGCAATATTATCTAATTATGAATCATCTCATATATAATAAATTTGTTAATTTTATTATAATTATGTTAAAAAACATCTTACTAATAATTTTGTTAGGCTGATATTATAAAATTTTATAATTGACAGTACATAAAAACTAAATTCCACTTAAATAAATTTTTTAAAAAGTCCTGTTTTTAATAGTTTTCCAAATATTCCTGGTTCCTTAACCATGTATATTTGCTTGGAGTTGTAATATTAGATCCCTGATCAATCCACTCGTAAGTCTATCATTAAACAAATATAGGTTTTAACCACCTAAATTTGTTATTTTTAGCAAGATAATTAACACCAAAAGAACCCCATATGCCACATACGTACTACAAGCAGCAAGAGCTATGCAGCACTAGTAAACATTATTGGCTTACTTGTGATATTATCACATCATGGAATAACATATAATAAACCTAAGAAGAGAGTAAATGAAAGTGGCCAATAGTAGAATAGCTTTGGTAAGATTTAGGGTGTGCCATTGATACCTTATGTTATACAAATTATTTCATGTACTACACATGCAGTAAGCAAGCAACTCCTGGGGAATGGGGCAGAAACATGTAAAAACTTGTGATGAAGCATTCCAACAAATTATAGTGGAAGAAACTAGTAGTGAGTAGTGACCCCTTACACCTGCTTACCTTTACACCTATTCATAATTTAATATATGTATTATACTTAGACGAGGATAAATGTTGTGCCATACCTTATTCCCCACAAGTTACAAAGAATATTACAAGCACTGCTTTCCTTTCCTTTCCTTTGCTGACCAAACTAAGCTATCTATCGTCTGTATCCATTGGCCAGAACTGGAATCCTCAATTTGTGACCTCTGCTTCCTTTCATCAAAACCTCGCCAAAACTATAAGTTCCTGTCACTGAAC
The DNA here is from genome assembly GCA_026586105.1 of Hylodesmum podocarpum. Classification (NCBI taxonomy): domain Eukaryota; kingdom Viridiplantae; phylum Streptophyta; class Magnoliopsida; order Fabales; family Fabaceae; genus Hylodesmum; species Hylodesmum podocarpum. The sequence continues at coordinate 4,703,436 of JALJEV010000650.1, read as the reverse complement.
GCGCTGTAAGTGTTACTGAAAACTGGCGTGATGCGCCTGCTCTGATAGTCATTGCAGGAGGGGTGACTTCAATGGCAACTGCCGGTTCCATTCTGGCGGTGATCACATAGGTTTCTTCTTCGGCAACGTTTGTGACTGTGCGCGTGACAACTTGAGTTCCCACAAGATGGGAAATTGTGATAGATGGGGTGTTTAAATTTGATGGCTTGCCCATGGTGGTGTTACATGTTGTGTGACTGTAGTTCTTTATCTCATGAATATCAATGTTGGGGGTTGTGCACAAGAAGCCTAGATAATCCTCGTATCCTGCAAAATCGACAAAGAAAAATTACTAGAATTTAATTAGAATTGTTGAATTTTGTAATAATTACTTTAAAACTCATGTCTAAGGTGACTTTTATTTGGTTGAAGGTGTAATAATTTCATATTCTAACTACTACTAACATTACTTTCATTATGCTTTGTTTTGAACCCTTGTTTTAGTACAAAAATTTATTTCAGGCTTTTGAGTTAACAGCAAACAGATGCGGAAAGTGGAAGAGGGAAAATTCCCAGCTTTGGTTAGACATATTTAACAACTGATTTTATTACATCTATTCATGTTAAGTCTTTCACCAGTTGAATTTCTAATTGTCATAGTCATTCAACGGAATTTTAATTTTATAGAGATTCTTTTTAATGAACTTCTGGTAACCAACCAGCCAAAAATGGGTTCAAAGAAGTTCATGAGTTTTACCAGGATCTAAACTAAAATCAAATGCAGTTTTTCAAATTAACTGAAAATTTGAACGTGTTAAGACAAAGAAAATGGTTACACTAGGGAAGAAGAAACCAAACCTGCATCAAAGATGAGTCCAGGGTCCAAGGCAGCTGTCGGATCAACATGTCCACTCCCGTAATCAAAAGGAGTAGCTTTGACCAGCTTCATAACTTCTGATTCAGAAGTTTGCTGGGCTAGAAGAGGATTCCCTGCTCGGTCTAGGGTTGTTGATGTTGTCATCAGAGCTGATTTAATGGCAGCAGGGCTCCAATGAGGATGCTTCTGCTTTATCAGAGCAGCAATTCCGGCTATATGTGGTGCAGCCATGCTGGTTCCAGATATCATGGCAAACCCCTCACCTGCACAAGAAAAAAAAACTGCTTAAAATGAATCAATTACATAATACATCAGAGTCTTTCTTCAACCTCTGTTCCTCCCCTCCTTAATCATGCAATTATTCTTTTAACAGTGAGGTGATCCTAACAACATTACTTACCAACATAATTTGGCTCATCGGTTCCATTTGGAGACCAAGCAGCCCAAATCAATGAACCAGGAGCTAATATATCTGGTTTGAGAAGATCTGCCTCTTGGAAGCTGAAGTCCTTTATATTTGGCCCTCGAGCAGAGAATAGTGCCACCTGTGGTGCAGATTTATGCAGAATAGGCATCAAACCATCGCCAATTTTGCCTGTACCTTTGAAACTCTTTACCCTCCCAGTCCAGTCTCTTGGTGTAGTGATATTATAGTAATCTACAAGCTCCTGAAAGACAGGGTAAATAGTACATACTTTATGATCATAAACAAAAACAAAAATTCTTGATGAAAATGTAGAACAATGAGAGATAAAAACAGTGGTAACTGAGATAAGTACTTGACTGTGGAATAAATTATGGGCAAAGAGAAAATGGGTTTAGCATCAAACTTTGAATATGGTCATCAACTCTCACAAAACTGGCTTGTAAAGAGGGTTTGCCCAAGCCATATATCTAGTCGATGTGGAACTAAACACACCCCCTTCAACTCTGCAATTATGGTAGGCCAAAGAAGCCACAACTAAGGCACAAGGGTTGACTGTAATTAAGGTAGCTTTCAACATAACTCAATCCACCTCTAATTAGATATACCAGTACAGATGAATCTGATTACCTGTGAATTGCTGACGTCTGTGATAAGAATCCCAGGAAGGCCAACAGGGACTGGATCAAATTTTGTTCCTGGTGAATCATTTTCGACACAAAGAACAAATCCAACTGCACCAAGGGCCTTTGCCGTTTCTGAGACTTTCTTGATTGATGCAGTGCCAACAACAAAGTTGAAGGAATATCCACAGAGAAGAATATTTCCCTTTATCAAGTTTTTGTTTAAAAGTTCTGGTCTCTGGCAATCAGTGGGGCTGTACTTCATAACTGAAGAATCTAGCAACACATCATTTGCAGCAACCAACGTGTATGTTTCATTTAAATGTGTGGAAGCTGTACAAGCCATTGTGCATAACTTAGCAATACAGATTGAGTAGTGAGTATATAAAGTATACTAGGGGAACTAACAACAATAAATGAACTGTGGACATCAATATATATGCTTAACCATGTAAACATAAATTTACACAACAATGAAGAGACATTATTGCTTGAGAAAGAACCCATGAATTGCTTTGCAACAAACATAGCATTCATGACTAAACCCCAATATAACAAAACAAACCTAACTGGTGAAGATAGTTAATACATATACAGGTTTGCCTGAATTTCATTGCATTGAGTAGTCAGTCATTAATATTTTCAGATAGTCAGTAATTTTATCAAATCATGAACAATAACTTTTTATATCCTGAGGAAGTACTCACTGCCTTCTACAAAAAAATCTACTACATAATGTGACATTTTATTTACTATCTTCAGCTTAAAATAAAAAATAATTTGCAAAACAAATAACACAACATGTTATTTTGCACATATTTTTACTCATGGGATGAGACTTGTCCCACTAAAATTAAAGATAAATTGAAGAAGTAACTGAAAGAGACACTCCATTCGAAAATGTGTTTTTGTTTACATTTTATATCTTTTCCTATTTCGGAAGGGAAAACTTATTTTTATGTTCCCATACACTTCAAAGAAAATTTCTTCAAAAATCTTCCACACTATATATCCCAAGTCTCAATGCCCATCCAGTGAAAAGAATACCATATCCGAAGAAACATGGTCAGAAGTTGGAAAACTCACGTGATAACCCAATTCCAGCTAGGGATTTTCCATTTCCAAGGATCAAATGGTTTTTATATCTACGATCATCAATTGCAGCTGCTACTGATGCTATCCATGGACTATATGAAACCAACGTTTTAGGAAAAGGACCACCATTTCCAGCAGCCTGTGCAACAAATACACCAGCTTTCACAGCTCCAAGGAGTGTAGCATCAAAAGGGTTCAAAAACGTGGTTTTGGTCTCTGCTGGAGGACTGTTGGGTCCAACTGAAAGACTGAGTATATCCACTCCATCATACACAGCCTGTAGACACTTAAATTTTGTAAATTAGAAATGTGATAGAATACCTGCAGTAAAAAATATGAGATTGTGTGACAAATTGTTGAATTTTATGTTGAGTGCTGAGATTCTTACCGCAAAAGAGGGGGGGGGGGGGGGGAGGTAGGGGACTATTTCATGAATTGTTGAATTACCTGATCAATTGCAGCAACTACATCTGAAACAAACCCTCCAAACAGTCTATAGAGTGCCTTATACACAGCAATCCTGAAAAAGATACACCAAAAGTCTAATGCAACAGAAAGGACTGTAATTCCCGGTTTTAAAACAACAAAGGGCATTATTCCTCACCTAGCACGAGGAGCCATCCCACTTGCCCTCCCAAATTCATGGCCATGCATCCTTACAGGAATTCCATTATTTCCAGCCGCAATAGAAGCTGTATGACTGCCACATGACAATGCATGGCAAACAGGAGATTGTTAAAAAAAAAATGTTATCAAATTAGAAGATATATTGCTTTAAGCACAATGCTGAATGCTGAAACTATCCACTTCAAGTGCTTCAAAGACGAAGAATGAAGAACAAATATGACTCGTAAGTCCTCATAAATTTTTATATAAGATGGAAATGACATGTTATGATCTCTTTCAATCTTAGTGCCTAACCTTCCATGTCCATCCCCATCTAGAGGAGAGGCAAAGTCAATTGAAGGGTTAAATGCCCCAGCAGCTATTGCAGCACGAGCAAAGTGTTGTGCCCCAACAATCTTCCCATTACAATAACTTCTTTTAGTATCTGGATCAGCTTCACATTTTCCTCTATACTTTGGAACTGGCCCATATGGCTCAGTATTATGAGTTGCGAAACTCGGGTGATGAGGATAGATCCCTGAGTCCACAAACCCAATCACAATGTCTTCTCCAGCCCGATCATAGCCGCCACCTGTTGGCCAAACCCCAGTTGGAAGCCCTAAAAATTGTGGGGTATGTGTTGTAAGTCTCTTCACTTTCCAGTCCCTCTCAACAGATTTCACTCCAGGAGCACGTCTTAGAGTTTCTGCCTACTAATATAAAGGGATGGCACAAGGAAATTAGAATGAGGAAATGAATTCAAAATATATTAATTAGTTAAAGAATAATAAAAGGATAAAAGAAGACTTCACCTGTTCTGGTGAAATATGAACAGCAAACCCATTTATAAGATGTCGATAGCTATAGAGTTTGTCATATGTCCCTCGCTCAAACAGCATCCCCAGCAGCATGTCATGTTTTTTTTCAAGATGGCGAGCATAAGAAGTAACCACTTCACTATAAAAAGTTCAAAAGACTATAAAAGGTGAGAAACCAAACTTGTCATCATCCATATCTTAGTTAATCACATACTAGAGGAGAAAAATAACGGCCAACAAAATTTTCTTTTTGGTATTTCTCATACCTCACTTTCCTATTTCTTAAACCTGTCTAAAAAACTAAATTTTTTCGTAAAGAAATTAAATTAGACTCTTCAAAAACGTATATACATGTTCACCTGAGCTAGCAACAGGTCCAATCTAAGACTCAAAAGGATGTATATCTTATTGAAGGAAGAAACTAAGCAAGAGAACATTTCTAAGAAGTAATAAAACATGAAAGGAGTGTATGCGCTTACCTTGAGGTATCAATCTTCTCATCAGATTCCACAGCAGTAGCTTCAAACTCGTCAATACCTCCAGTGTAACTTATGATAGGCTCACCTTCAACGGTCACTATGTAAATCTCAGCACCCCCAGACACCAGAAGTGCTGATAGAACAATCAACACACACCCAAACTCAAAAAATCTCATTTTTCACTGACAAAACCCAACTCCAATAGTTTACAAGATCTGTGTCAGGTCCAGTCAATGGCAGCAACTAGTTAGACAAAATAGCAACTCAAATAATAGTAAATAAAAAACTTGTAAACTGAAACTGAAACTGAAACAACCCCTTTGAAATTTGAGCTAAAAGCAACAAACTTTACCAATGTTCCAGTCACTCTGATCCAAGTAGCCAGCAGTTGCTGACTCACACCAACTGGAAACAGAGAAAAACAAAAACCAAAAAAGCACGTGAAACTGAAAATAAACACAACAAGAATAAGAATAAGGAGTAATGAAGAAGAGGAAGCAAAGAATCATGATGAAGAAGAAAAAACAAAGAAAAAAGCAGAAGAGTATGGTATCAAATAAAAAAGCAAAATGGCAATGGTTTGCAAACATACTTGACTTGATTCACATACACGCCAATGACTTCACTCATTCATTCACATTGTAGTGATCAGCGATGGAATCAAAAGAAGAAGAAGAAAGCAGTGAGTAAAGAGTGAAGAGTGAAGAGTTAAGAGTGAGAGTGTTAGGGTTTGATTTGATTGTTTAATTGAATGTCAATGGAGTGATGAAGTAAGAGCATCATGGCTTGGCTGATCTTGAATCTTGATTCAGGGGAAGTAATAATATTAATATTAATATTGATATTGATACTATATAATATAGTATAGTATTAATAATTAACATTCATTGTTTATCATTATTAATGGAATCATTTTGTTTACGTTGTTTGTTCGGATTTAATAAATGGATGCTTTTTAATAATGTTTTAACTTTATAGCAAAATTGTGAGGTAGCTTTGTTTGCAAATTAATAGTAATAAATTAAAGGTGGGAAAGGGGACATTCGCGCGCAGGCTGTCGGAGGCGGTTGTTGTGAAAGGACTAAAATGTCCTTTCCGTTTGGTGGCGTTTACGCGTGTCCGAAATCTCAGGGACGGGAAAAGACACATATACTCATCATTGCTTCTATTATTACTATTTTTGATATTTTTCATTTCTATTATTGCACCACCTGTGACAACTGACATGTCATTTATTCATTTTGGTGTTTCACTAATTAATTTCCACCTTATTTATTCCATTTATCACATTAGTTAATGTATCCTTCAAGGAGTGTAACCATGGGTAGGTGAGTTATAAATTCTTTAAGATTTTTTTTTAATTATATTCGATAAACATTTATATTTATATAATTATAATTTATGGCAAACACTATTTTAAATTTATGAATTATATAATTATACTTTTAAACTTATGATGACTAAATTACATCCTTATTTTTTAATATTTCATTAAATTTCACCCAAAACAAATTTGTTTACCTCTTTCATTGTAAGCATCTTTTTTCTACCTCTTTATTGGTTTTTCTTCATTTTTTGAAAAATATTATGTTTGCATTGTTTAATTGAGTAAAAATATTACACCTTATATTATTATAAGATGATGTATATAAACATTAAAAAATACATGGAATTGTGTGTGATAAAAAAAGTTAATAAGTGTTCTTGTACCTTACTTATAAATTAAAAGAAAAAAAAAACAATTCTTATTGAAATACATAAAATTATATTATTCGATATTTTTTTTACGATCATTCTAATAAATTAGATCGTATGAAATGCATTTTTCAACTAATATATAAATAGATGTGATTAATTTTTTAAAAATGTAAATGAAATTTTGATAAGATCCTTATTAAAAGAAATGATTTGTTAATATAAGTCTAGTCTTATTAATTGATTGGATCGGCTCGCAATTTATGTTGTTACGATGTTGTGGTGTTACTATTTTTGCTAAGTTTGGTCTAAGTCTGGGATTTTAGTTTTAGTTTAGACACAATAATAAATGAAACCAGTAACATTTAATATTTACATATGGCTGGGAATTGAAATTATATGAGTTGGTGGCATTCTGTTTATATAATTATGTGTTGCCATCTATTTTACTATTTTATAAAATAATTTATTTTATGCACGAATCATATAATATTAATATATTATAATACATAAATAAATTTGATTTAAACTAATTTGTAGTCTGATAATCCAATTAGGTAGGTTAAGCCTAAAAGATTATAGCCTATAAAGAAAGTGGATTGGGTAATTTAGTTGGATACATGTTTTAATTCTTATCCATTTAAATAACTCTATCATAAATAATTATATTTATTTCTGAAGAAATAAAATATAGGACAAATCTTTATGGTTACATGTGTAAAATTTTGAATAAATGGTTTTTTTTTCTAGATATATAAAATTTTAATCATCACATTTCCTATATTTTACTGTCTTTTTAAAAAAATAAAAAATCTTAGAATTAATGTGTGGACAGATGATGATTTTACTATTGAGAATAATTTAGATCTTTTAATATATAATAGTTTGGAAAATATATTAAATGAAAATCTAAATACGTGTAATTTTTAAAATGTACACAAATATTTAATAATTTTTGTTTATTAAGTATAAATATTTCATAAGAATATTTAAATTACTTCTACTCATTAGAATTAGATGGTTTTGAATAAAAAATAAAATAAATGATTTAAACTTCATTAAGTTAAGGATGTGATTAAATTTAATCTTTATGAGTAATTGCTTTTCTTTTTAGTACATGCTAATTTGAAGTTATAGTACATAAATTAAGAAAATATATAATTTTTATTTATATTAAAATTATTTGTTCTTTGTATTTTTTTATCTTTCTTATTTGCTATACTCTATGTTTTATATACTATTTTTTTTTCTTTTACTTTTTCTGAGGGTACAATTACAAAATAATACTAATTAATGTCATCTTGAAAATTTACAAACAAAAGATAAGTAAAAATTGTTTTTTCTTCAAAAGTGACATATAAAAGTATTGAAGATAGTATATATATTTATAATAATCAAATCATCAACTAAATAATATGCAATACTCAATTTTTAAATGATCTAATTATATAAAATGTTCATTTGTGATCAAATTATTTTAACAATTCAATTTTCTTTTAAGAATTTGACATCGAATCCCATCGAGATTTATTCTGTCTAACAAAAAACTGTATCCTATTTTGACAATCATGTTATTAGTTTTAATTTATTAATATTACTCTTAACTAGTCATGCTCTCAGTCATTAGACTGGGGCACCCTTTCATTATTTTCATTGCCACGTAGATGAATGCTCTTTTAAACAAGTCCTAAACTCCAAAACCTAGAGCACAATGAACAAAAAAAAATCTTTGGGATTCCAAGTTTTGACACTAAGTATTATATGATTTTGATTACGTTCGTGACTTTGCAAATTAAAAAACGAGGATTGAGGAATGTAATCATTGTGGAACTATTGATTGTGCATATTATCTTACTTTGTCCATGTGATCTTCTCATTAAGATTTATTTAATAATCTTCATGGTCAAAAAGGAGAGTTTAGGTAAGTATACTAAATTAATGTTCATTCATGACTATTACTAGTTTGAATATTTTTTCTTTGAGTAATCCATAGGATGCGCCATGTCTATTCATGTTCTGAGAATAATACAAAATAACAGTACTAACAATTTACTCATATATAAATGTTTCCTTTTTCACAAAACTGAGATAGAATGGTTGTGCTATGTTAACATTATTGATTACGTGTGTTTGAAATTTTAGGTTGTTTGATTTGAATAAATATTTTTTCGTTTTGGTTTCATATTTTCATTAAAAATTGTTTTGATTTAATTGTCACCAAAATTTTATCATTCTTACTTTTTTATCTTTTAAATTTTCGTAAAAATAATAATACTTCGTTTTCGAATTTAATATTTATTGCACCCCTCCCCCAAATATTTTTTTTATATAATAACGAAAAGCCATGAAAAAAATTTCGAAGCAATGACAACAATGTTTCAGGAATTAGTGAATTAATTAATTAGGCATGGGGTGGTTGGTAATTGTGATATTGTCTACTGCAAAAAAAAAAAAAAATGTGTCGATTTCGCGACGTAGGTTGCCATGTTTAATCATACACGTGTGTGTATCTGATATTTTCGGGCCTACTTATCTTTATCTTTTTTCTCGTATATACTTTATGTAATTAATGGCATCAATCTGGATTTGGATATGTCAGTGAGAAAAAAATATGGATTATGATATGAAATTTTTGTTGAATAAGGAAAACAAATATCGATATCACTTTTTTTTTTCACGATAATTGATAGATCACTTTAATTTGGTAGCATTAGCTTGATTATCATTAGTTACACTTAGAATTAGTTAGGGTAGTTGCATTTTTTTTTATTATTTTCATTTTAATTTCGAATGAATATATGTTTTTTTAACTCTCTTTAAATAAAGAAAAAAATTGTATATTTGATTTTTGGTAATGAAAAACATAAATCTCATTATATTTCAGAAATGAATATTTTAGTTATGATTATAAATATAACTGAGGAGGGATTTTTTTTAGTGATTACTATTTTTATAATTATTACATTATATCATTGAACAGTTGTTTATTTTAAGTCATATTTTTATATTTTCAGGAATATGAGATAAAATTACCTATTTTAATATTTGTTAGGCAGTAGTTAGTTTACATTTTTAAGTATGTTTTATTTATGAAGAATTGTTTTAAATTTACTCATAAATATTATTTCAATGTTATATTCTAGAAATAACATCTTCAAAGAATGTAAAAATATTCCACTAAACAGCCGTTCCTCATATTTTTCTACATAGTTTTTGGAGTTAAAATTTATTAAAATTTCTAAAATTATTAGGTAGAGTATTAGTCCGCAAAATTTTATACTTTTCATTAAATTTTAACGAATGAGAAAGGAATATGTCAGAAAAATATATATTAAAAACTATATTTTTAGCATTTCTCTTTATTATTTGTTGTCGGCAAACCAATGATTAGGATAGTGACATTGATATTGATATTGATATTGATATCATTACTTTTATTATTTTTATCAGCATCTTTAATACCAAGGCCGTTATATACAAATACATCTTTAAATTGATTTTTACATGACAAAAATCACCCAACGGGCCCTTAGTAACTTATGAACGTTTTGAATCTTCGTGGAAACTATTTTCATATACTGAAATAATTAATATTCAACAAGCTAATTCATGGTTAAATAATGACATAATGCCATACCCCAAATGTGTAAATTTTAGTTGCTGCTGTGATGTTGACATGTAGACTTGTTTTAACCTATATTGGCCTAAACGTGCTCAATGAGTATTGTTGTTTTTAAGTAATAGAAGATAAACGAGTCAATTAAACATGAAATAAGAGCAAAAATATGTTTTGTAGTAATTTATTCAATTTTAAAAAGGGAAAGGAAATGTTGTGCAATAAGATTTGCATAATTGTAGTATCACCGTTGTTTTTTCATATTGAACTTTTTCATATCATAATATTAATTTATATATCTTAATTTTTTGAAAAATTAAAGAAAGAGTTTCTACAAAAAAAAAAAAAATATAAGATATAACTTGATTTTAACTAATGTTCAAAACAAAATCCATGCCCATTAGGAATTAGGATAAGGAAAAGACATTTCCTTATAATCGTTTAGAGTAACTTGCATGTTAAGCATTCAACATGTGTATGGTTAACTTGCATGTTAATTTGCTTGACTTAAATATAAATAAAATTTAACTATTTAATTTTATTCAATGTCGTATCTTTAAAATAATTATACTTTTAATGTAGATATTATTTTTAATAATTACCAATTAAGGGCAATAATTTAATCCATATACAAAATGGAGTATTTTATGAATTATAGTTGTGGTGAAACTTGAAAGCGAAGGAAAGAAATGAAGACACATATGTAAAAACTCGAAGGCGTTGTTTGGGAATAGAAAAAACGGGAAATGTTAGATGAAAGTGAAGTTTATTTGGTGAGGGTTGGTACGATGCAATGCACATGCTGAGAGACCCACGAGCCTTGTCTTTATTGTCACACATCACATGTGATCAAAGATGCCCTTATCGTATCCATCACACTCAGACAAATGATGGATCATGCTCATTCATATGTCTATTCTCATCAAAACACAAACCCATCCCAAAAATTTCTATGGGCAGAAAATTATCCTTTTCTTTTTTTAATGTGATCAAACTTTGATGAATATATATATATAGTGTTACAAATTGATGAATGTCTAGTAAATAATCATACCATAGTTCCAAATTTGTTATCATGATGATTATGCTCACGTCGTGTAGTATTTCTTTCTCTTTTATTAAGATAAAAATACATGTATATGCTCTATTGAAAATAATTATATTCGGGTAAAGTGGAATTATTATATACAATAAAACTTTTCTTTCCGATATTTGACGGAATTATATATTCCAAATATAAATTTAAGATTATTGATTAGTATATAATAATTTCTTTTATCAATTAATTATTGTCATCGTTGATAGATTCCATATCTATATACATTTAAGGATAGTAATTAAGGTGTTGAAATCTAAATCAATAAAAAAATAAAAAAAACCTGTTTAAATAATAGAAAATTGCAATTGTTTGGATTTATTTGATTTTGATTTATAAGCAACTGATCGACTTAGGTATGTTTCAGTTTTGATTTATTTAAAGTTATGTTGTTAGTTACTTTAACCGTTTAAACTCGTAATTTTACTTAGTGATAAAGGAGTATAGTTGTCTCTCGTAAAGAAGTATTTATTTTGGATTCCTTTAAGAAAATTATTGATTTTATTAAATTTTAAGTATATAAATTTCATAAATATACGATTATAATATATTATATCACAAATAAGATAATACAACAGAATTTATATATCTTATGAAATTGATGCAATAAAAATATTTAAGAGAAGAAAGATTAATTATTTAATTTTAATTAATTAATTTTTTTAATATTTGTTTTAATATATCAATGATTGAATATGAGGATTTTTAAATCAATTATTTAAAAATAATTAGTCCTATCATTATTAAACTAAATTTTAAAATAATCTTATATAATTATTTTTGTAATTATATATGATTATAATATCTTTAGTTATTAATTAATGATAAAAAATAATATCTTAAATTTTAATTTATATTATATTTTTATATTTTTTAAAAACATTTATATATACTACATGTACTATTGCGTGTTTGTATGTTTGTATCTTTATATAATTAAAATTTGTTTGAGAAAATAATAGATGTAAAAAAAAAAAGATGATTAAAAAATATTAAAATTTACATATAAGATTACTAGAGATAATTGATTAAATATTTTTAATTTTTAAGATGTTAAGATATATATTGAATTAATTAAAGTGAATCAACTCGCTTTAACATTTCATTCCGTGTTTTGTCCTAAGTTAGAAAAATCCTATGAAATTGAACTTTCTAGCATAACTATGATATGCATCATGTTTCACACAAAATTACATTCCATGAAAAGTGAAATATGAGATATCATATTTATTTGTTTTTATTTAGCTACTAAATTAACCACCAGATACTATCATAATCTAAAAATTACATTTAGCAGAAATAAATAACTCATTCATAGAAAAAAGAGAAGTAAAATCAAGTTAAAATGAAAAGTTTTCTCTTTATTTTTTTTATATTTCTGATTTAAGAAACAAGTAAAAAAAACTACAAAATTTAAACCAATCTAAACTTTTTTTCTTAAAAAATTATCTAAACTAAAAAAAAAATTACAAAATTTTAAATATTTAAATCGATTTTTTTTAACCATAACCAATTCAAACTAAAACGGCTGCACCCATAATAATAACATGCTCTGATACATCTTTAAACGGAAAAATAAAATAAAATAAATTACTACATATATTTAAATGTGACCCATGATCATACGAACATTTATACATGTTTTTTACTTATTTAATTTCATTTAATAAAATTAATTTCCAATCGTTGAAAATTTGAAATAGTAATTCTATATAGTTTATGTAAGATTATCTCTCATGTGAAATATATGTAGGGCGTAAAAGAAAAAATATGTATAAAAAATTTGCATAACATAATTTTCGTATAAAATATGCCTAAGTACTGCTTTTATATCTTTCATATAAAATTATTTTCATTTTCGTGACCTTAAATTTTAGTTTCAGTTTTCAATTGATTTTCATAAAATAAACTTCTAAAATAAGAGGTGATTAGTTTCCAATAGTAAAATTCATTTTAGGTTCTTAGGTTATTTTTTTTTTTGGAATTTTTACTCTCACATAGGATGTAAACATTTTTGTTGTATTTGCTCTAGTGGTAAAACTTAATTTGAGTTCTTTAATTTCTTTAACTATTATTATTTTCTTAATAAAATGTATTGGTAATTTCCTTAATTATAGGATTTCATTGATTTTACACCTAACATCTTTATCATTATTCTTCAATACAAGATTATGAGCATGCTGTTCTAACAATCCATCTAAAAATCTAGCATAGATGACTTAATCTTTATCCACACTTATTTTCAATTAATGTGAAACTTAAATTTTTCTCAATAGATTTTTTCACATTTGCTCTATTCACAATACAGCAAGTGACTCAATTATAAATCCGAGATAAATTATGGAAACATCTTAAATTCCATGTCTAATTCATTCCTTAAAAAATCAAATTCTAATAAATACTATGTACTTGTTTGAATTCACGTTGATTTATTTATATTCGCATTAAAATATTATAATAGATATCTATATGTTTAGTTTCTTTATATATTTGATTTTTTTTTTATCAAATGGTAATTGATTTCGGATCCAGTATATAAGTTGTCAACAAAGCCTACACATTTCAGTGAAAGAGTTTAAAAAATTACACCACTTCAAACATTTTAACAAAAATTACACAACTTCAAAAAAATATTAATAACTCACTTTAGAAATAAAATCAAAATATTTAAACATAAATTATACCACTTCAAAATTAATGTTAACAAAAAATAATTTTATAAAATTAATTAACTTTCTTTAAAATGAATGTTACAGGATGCTCAACTAAACATGCATGCACTATCTAGTAAAATACAAAGAACTGAAAAAAAAAAATATACATTTTGGTTTTCTAAGTTGCCAGTGAATTCATAGCTGTCTGGTAAGAAAAGAATTATAATTGATAAGAATTCAAAGTAGTATGATTAACAAAGGCATAGGAACCACTGTTATTGATAAAATGTAATTGGTGACTTTTGTGTCCTCACAAATGCAGTTTCTACCCCATGTGTAACAGGACACCACAATTCTCACAGTTGATGGATTCGTTGAAAACGACAGGCACTCATTCATCTGTTATGAATAGGGACAAAAGTAGTTGTCACTGTGACAAAAGTCACTAGACTTTTTGATGCCAGTTAAGGACACACAATCATCTCACTCTTTTTGTACATATTTTACCTCTTTTAGGGTTATTCACGAGTCATGGTTTAGGACAAGCCATTCAATTAGTTGAATGATTCACTGAATAAAAAGTTATTGAAATCCTTAGCTAGGACCTACTCACAAATTTACTAACTTTTTTTATGAATTGGTCCATGCTTAGAGAGTCGTGATAATTAATCCATCCATCCATCATGGGAGAGGTGGGCTCTGAATTTCATTATTTTAATTTGAACAAATCACGGAAAAAAGTAGTGTCTTTATTGTTAGTGTTTATCTTTTGGCCTTATTCTCCACTTCCAAACTCGTTGAGTACCCCTATCAAATCACAATTTACCCTTATTCATTAACTAGGAAAATATCAAACAAAGATACTATCATGAGTGCCTTCTAACAATGCATGTATCAATATTTATCATTACCTAAACATAAAAAAGTACTGCAAGGTAAAACTGCTTTTGTTTAGAAAGAAATCACCGGGATAATAAATGATGTGACATATGGTATATATATAATTTGGAATAACTTTTATTTTATAAATTAATTTTATAGAATTAAATTAGGTGTATAATTTATATTTTTTTATATAATATAAGAGTTTATCTTAAAATTATTTATGTTTTATTGTCAATATTATATGTTAGTCTTAATATTTAAGATAAAGGGATGTGTTGGAGATTCTATTAACCTAAAGACAAAAATAGAATTTGATTATTTTTAAGTAGTTCTCACAAACTTATAAAAAATGTATATGAATCTTTATAAAAGTTTAATATCTTGATTTTTTTTATTAATGCATCTTTGATAGAAATGATTTTTTGGAAAATAATTGTTTTGAAGGATTTTTTTCTTGATGATAAAAATATAATCATTTTTCCTAAAACGAGGAAGCCGAATGTGCATTAATTTTGTCCCTTATGTCAATGAAATGCTAAAATTTGAGGAAGTCCTGCATCTAGCATCCCCACCCATCACGGGAATTGATGAGAAGACATTGCTTTTGTTTCTCAACCATTTACTAAAGAAAGCCATGTCATCTAAATTGAACTCATGGTGAAAGGTGTTTGTACAAGACCTTGAAATGAAACTTGGTGTAAGCCCAATTATTCATTTGGGTAATGATAAAAAAAATGAGGCTTATAAACACTTAAGGCCCAACCATTTCAAACCTATCCTTGAAAATGGGCCTGATGGCCCATTTGTTAGAAAGAATCACTCAGCAGTTTGCACATTATTCCGGAGGTAAGGTATCATAAGTAAAACTAATTGGCAACAAAATAAGAAAACTAGGAACATATGTAATCTGATTAAAGCTACAGTAACATAAACGTGACTTCTATTGATTTTTTTTTTTTTTCCTTTCAGAAAGACACATATAATCATTAAAGCTACTGAAATGAGACAGGGCAACTCTTTTCATGGTCAAAAGAAAGTTCCTGTGTCTGTAATCTGTATATATATAATCATTATATGTTTTTTAAGCAAAGAGTGGTATAATAACGACCAATGCTCAAGTTTTATTTTGGTGAAAGTAATCTTAAATACTCACATGCATTTGTGGGAAAAATTAAATTTTGTTTGCAAAGATTACGCATGTACCATATTTTTCTTATGTCTAAATTCTTCTTCACCAATATCCCTGACTAACTATTTGTTCATTTATTTGAACATTGCCAATTTATTTATGGATTGGGCGCACCTTGTGCCTAGTATGAGCAACCTTTATAATAAATCTATGCTTATAAAAAAAATATATTTAAAAAGACTTAGATTTGGAGCATGGATATATTATGTTTGAAAAAGAAATACAGATACTTGAAGTGATCCAGATGTTTGGGTCAGCGTCAGCGAAAGCGATCTGTGGTATGAGTGTAAATATATAAATTATATAAATTATTGTGATAAAACTTAAATTTTGATAGCAAAATAATACAGGCAATAGTAATAAATTGTATTTTAATTTTTTTCTTTATTTTCTCCTTGCTTATTTTTTGACTTATCTATAATGCATAGTTTTTCTTTTCACTTTTAAAACTTTTAATCATAAAGTTTTATTATTATTTCCAATATGGAAAATTATCTGTTTGGCAATAATAATAATAAACTTGTATTATCCTCTACTGTAATTGACACCCTCTTATGATTAATTTTCAGTTTATTGAATTTGACCGTTAATCCTCGCCGTGCTAATTACTCTTAGAGTCTAGAACCGTCCGATTAATAGTTCATCAACCAGCATGAAAATGAACGGCTCTGATCCGATTATGGGGACATGCTACTTTATTGTATCAACATCAAATCATTAGTTTCAAAAAGCTAATTACTCAGTACGCGTTGGATCCAAATTTCCTGCGTTCTACTTTTTCATGCTTTTATTAAATCAGAATCATTATATAAATTTCGAATAATTCTTTATATCTTAAAGTAAGATTTAAACAAAAACACGTATTTGAATTCAATAATTTCAATTTAATATAACCGTTTAAATGCTTAGATTTAACTACAGCTTTTATAAAGTTTTATTCCCTGACTCAGTTAACAACGTACATTAAATTTATGAGAAAAAAATCTATATTTAATTTCTACAAAACATATTTATAGAAAGATAATTTTTTTAAAGTGTGATTAACATTCAAATCGAATAATTACGGGATCTTATTAAAATAAAGTTTGGTTGATCACGTGGGTGATCTCCTTTCCTAAAATTTTTACACAAAATAATAAGAAATAGATAAATATCTTTCATCTCAAGTAACAACGTGAATCATGATAAATAAAATATTAATAATGTCTCTCAATTCTTATAAAAAAAAAAAGAGAAAAAGTTGTGTCCTTTAATTTATTGTATCTTAATCTCTGTCTGTCATTTCGAAATAAAATTAAAATGTGGTGCATATAATGTTGAGAAAAAACTATCTGTACATGTCTTCTAATATCACAATTATTTTTTAGATAACTAGAAGCTTTCAATTACAATTTTTTTATATAATTTTTAAGATAATTAAAATATTATAAAATTAAATCAATATATTACACGTTTTACTTTTGAACATATTTTATGAAAATTAGTTTAGTTATCATTGACCAGAAGGTTACAAATAAAAAAAGAGAAGATAACTAAAATGGATGTTAATTTTACAACTAAATTTACCCTCCATAACAAGTCTCAACATATTCAACAACATACCCAATTCTTCCCATTTCCAATTTCTTTTCTCTGGACAAACTTCTTATCCAATTCCTCTCTCTCTCTCTCTGTGTCTTTTTTTCCTTTTCTCTCTCCTCCCACAAAGGAAGAAAGAAAAGAGAACAGAGAGATTGAGAAGCAGAATAACAGTGCATACAACCAACATATCCAATCATTTCCCTTCTCTTCTTTAACATCCCTACACTCTCATCTCCCAATTCACCCTTTTCCCTTCACTCACCTTTTTCATGTTGCGTGCCGGAAATTTTTAATATTTAGCTTTCCCAGAAAGCAATTCAGGTAAATTGTTACGTTTAGAGGAGTCCCACTTCAGAAATTGGGACAAATTTCGTTAATTTTTCAATTTTTTCTGCAAAGTTCAAGTTTTTTCTGGATTGTCGTTAGTTTTGAGCATCTGGGTCGGTGAGGAATCGCCGGGAAATAATGCCGCCGGCTCTGCAGGATCCGCCGCTGCCGGAATCATCGTTGGCGCCGTCTTTAAGCTCCGACACCGTTTCTCCGCCGGAGACTCGGCGATTCAGGGATCTCAGAGGTTTGCAGTGGCGCATGAATCTGGGGGTGTTGCCATCTTCTTTTTCTTCTTCCATTGATGATCTTCGTCGTGCCACCGCTAATTCTAGGAGGGGGTAAGGCCAGTTAAATAATCACACCTTGCTAGTTTTTCTTTTTCACGAGGATGTAAATTGAATTTCTTTGTTCTTTTGTTTTATATTTCAATTTCTTATAATTGATTGAAGGTTAATTGTATTCCACAAATTTGGTGCCTATTTGATAGCTTTATTGATAGTGATAGATAGCCTGATAGGTGTTCTAGCCAAAGTTATACTCCCTTTGCACATTTTATATAATGTTTAGAAGAAAAAAAAATTTGTTCCAAATTATTTGTTGTTTTACAAAACTAATAAAACATTAAATATAATTTTCCAATTGTATGTTAAGTATATTGTGGAATGAGAAAATATACAAAGAGTATAGATGAAAGAAAATCTAATTAATATGAAAGAGGAAGGGTATATTACATTTCTTCGTCATATAAGAAAATCTCAATACCTATGCCAAAACCTTCAACGTCATATAAGATGCAATGGAAGTTTACATGTCTTTGTTTTGCATCGAAGGCTATTTGCATAAGTTATGGGTTCTGGATATGGATTTGGCGTTTTCCTGCTGCTACAATTAGTGTTGCAAGAATTGAGTTGTTAGATCCACATGTGTCTTGATGTCTGTCATAATTGTGCATTAAAAACAATTTTGCGTAGTTTTCAGCTAATTGCAATTTTTTGAGGGTGTATCTTATTTAACACAATCTGTTTATAATCTTGTCAGGTACGCTAGTTTGAGAGGGCGGCTCCTGGTTGATCCTCACGTTGTAAAGGATGGAACTAGTTCGCCCAATCTTGTCATGGACAACCCTCTTTCACAAAATCCAGGTAAATAAAAGCATATTTTCACACATCCCATTCTTGCACATTATATGCAAATAAATCTATATATAGTTGCAGATCCTTGATTTAGCCTATTTAATTTCACAAATTCCTTTTTACTGACATTGGTTTAATGTTCAAGAGCCTCATTCTCCAGTATCTTTTATTAGTTGACTAATTAGGATTATGTATCTATTGCTATTTTTGAAGATTTTGTAAATATGTGTTTGCCCCCCTAAAGGAATATATCACTGCTCCCTGCTCATTTAGTGGCAACAAAATCCATGAACAAACTATTGAGCTGAAGAGGGAGCATCAAGAAATGACAAGCAAGTAAATTGTTGCATATTTTTTTCTTAATGTTTGTCAAAACCTTGAAATGCATATTACTGACATTACTAGGTTTCTAACTAGTCTATCTAACCCTGTCTATCTCTTGCCGTTGAATTCTATCTGTGTTGGCCATAATATCAATTGGGCTTCTATACGCAGACAGCACATGGGGTCGCTTTTTTCGCAATGCAGAGATGGAGAGAATGGTTGATCAGGATTTAACACGTTTATATCCAGAACATGGCAACTATTTTCAGATGCCAGCATGTCAAGGCATATTAAGACGAATTTTATTACTATGGTGTCTTAGACACCCTGAGTGTGGTTATAGACAAGGTAAATTTCTCTGCCAAACCACATTTGCCTACAATATGTTGAATTTAAGGGAATTTACCTTTTTCTTAAATATGTTTTCCCATTTTGGGATGGATATCTTATTTTTCTCTTATCTATCATAGGTGTAATTTTTCCTTCCAACCTTGTATAATTAACCATAACACATAATTGAATGAAAATTTTACTATACCAATCACAAAATCGCACATCATATGTTTTGCAAATAGTCATTCTCATGTTCTCAGGGGCATCAACAACGGGTATTAATTACCATTTCTATTTCTACCATACGTATTCTTTACTGCCAAGTGCCAGCAAGTCTGTAATTACTTTTGCATTTATTACTGTTCCATTATCTGCATGTATAATTACTGAACATATCTTTTTTATTGTGAGATCCATTGATTAAATTGTAGGTAATCTGTTACTTATTAAATTATAAATTCCCTTAGTTTGACTTCCACATTCCCGTATAACTTATGTGATGCAAATAGCTGATCTGATATTATTGTACTTCTTTTATTCATTTATTCTGTAGGAATGCATGAATTACTTGCTCCGTTGCTTTATGTTCTCCAATTTGATGTGGAGTCTCTTTTGGAAGTTCGAAAGCTTTATGAAGATCACTTCACAGACAGATTTGATGACCTCATTTGTCAAGAGAATGATATTTTTTACAGCTTTGAGTTTAAAAAATCTTCAGACTTGATGGAGGATGAAATTGACTCCAATACAAATGCAACGAAAACCAAGAGTCTTGATGAGCTTGATCCTAAGATACAGAACATTGTATTGCTAAGTGATGCTTATGGGGCTGAAGGTGAACTGGGTGTTGTTTTATCTGACAAATTCATCGAACACGATGCTTACTGTATGTTTGATGCTTTAATGAATGGGGCTCATGGTTCAATTGCAATGGCTGATTTCTTCTCTTATTCTCCTTTGCCCGGGTCCCATACTGGCTTGCCTCCTGTAATTGAAGCTTCTGCTGCACTGTATCATTTGTTGTCTCATGTGGATCCATCTCTGCATTCCCATCTTGTTGATCTCGGGGTTGAACCCCAGTACTTTGCTCTCCGCTGGTTGCGAGTTTTATTTGGACGGGAATTTTCACTCGACAACCTCTTGATAATCTGGGATGAAATCTTTTCAGCAGATAATAGTAAAGTGGAAAAACATGGTGAGGAAAGTGCAGACTCTGGTCTTAGGATCTTACACTCATCTCGTGGAGCATTTATCTCAGCTTTGGCTGTAGCAATGATGCTTCATTTAAGATCTTCACTACTTGCAGCTGAAAATCCTACAACCTGTCTCCAGAGATTATTAAACTTCCCCGAGGACACTAATCTTGAAAAACTAATAGAGAAGGCTAAATCCTTGCAGGCCCTTGCATTAAGTACTGAGATTTCATCCTCATTTCCTTCATTTGTCGAGTATCATAACCAAGCTAAACCAATTATTGCAAAATCTGGCACCCTTTCATCTGAATCAGTTTCACCAAAAACTCCTCTGACAGTACCTGATAGCTACTGGGAAAAAAAGTGGAGAGTTGTCCACAAGGCTGAAGAACTGAAACGAGATGGAGTAGAAAAACAGGTTCCAACTCGGAAGAAGGGATGGACAGAAAAGGTAAAGTTCAGTTTGAAAAGAACAGAATCTGACCCCTCTTCTTCAGGGATTAAGAGTGGTAAAAAGGAATCCAAGGCACCGGTTAGGCGCGAATTGTTAGATGATCTTTCTAAGGAACTCGGCTTTGAGGAAGATACTGAAAAACTGTGCTGTGATGATAATGTGCCTGCAACAATTGAAGAGGAGCAACGGGATGATGGCTCTGAAGGCAGCTATAACTACTCTCCTGACAAAACATGTCTAAGTCGAAACACAAGCAGTGGGGGAAACTCCGAGAAAAGTAGTGTTGAGGGCAATGCTAGTCCTCCTAACTTGGCCAATGATCACAAAAATGACTCCGAGAAAAGTAGTGTTGGGTCTAGTTTATCCCTTGATGATATTAATGAAGCTTCATTTAGTAGTCCTGTTGATTCACCTCTTCCAATCTCTGATGATCCTCAGAAGGTATCAGGAACACCAAAGTGCAATAATAATAATAATAATTCCAGAGGAAATTCAGCCACACATTCCAAGGAGAGAAAACTGAATAGATTTCAGTGGTTTTGGAAGTTTGGTCGGAACAATACTGAGTCCGTATCAGAGAAGGGAGGAGAAGCTTCTGAGACCGTAAAACCCACCAACAGGTGTAATATTCAAAGTAACACATCAACCTCTTCTTCAGTCAATGGACATTGTAGTTCTGTAAGTTCTAAAGGGGAATCTACTGACCAGAATGTGATGGGCACTTTGAGGAATCTTGGACAGTCAATGCTTGAGCATATCCAGGTAAACTTCTTTTCTTTCTGCTTGTCACTCTCAAATTCAATGACTAAGTTACTGAGTGAACTGAAGTTCTAATCAGCATATTGAAAAACGGAAAACACTTGGGTACAGTTTGCCAGATGCTATTTGTGTTGTTCCCCAATTAGACTTAGAGTTTCACATAAATTATAAGGTGAAACTTTAAATCTAGTAGAGGAACAACATAAATAGTCCTTAAAGAACTGTACCTAAGTTCTGTACTTAGCAAAAGTACTTTTTATTTACATGAAATGTTGCAAGCATGTTATGCTAAGAACTTGTTTTTGTGTGGTAGGTGATTGAGTGTGCATTCCAACAAGACCGGGGCCAAGAAGCATCATTGGATAACATGTCTAAAAATGTTCTGGTTGGTAAAGGGCAGGGTAGTGCCGTGTCAGCTCTCAAGGAGCTCAGAAAAATTAGCAATATTTTGTCTGAGATGTGAGCCGAATCTTACTTACATTGACCTGTCCTGTGTATATGTATATATCTTGTATTTTGTAAATACAATTCTTTAGTGGAAGAAAAATAACGAGTGTCTTCTGCTTCACTTCCATACCTCATAAAAAAACTCATAGTTTTGCCGAGATGAATGTGTAAATACAAATATTCGAGTTACCATTGAATAAAATTATTATGATGATTCATTCCCGTTTATGATTTTAATTTTGCTTCATTGGATTGGCATACCTTGGTTTACATTTCTAGTTATACCCTCGTAATTTGAATGTATAAAATGAATATAAACATGTTTGATAACAGACAGATTTATGTTCTGTATTTAAACTTCACCTGTTTTCAACTTTTTCATATTTTGTTGGATTTAATTAGTATTAAAGATTTTTTATATTATCAATAAATCATGAAAGTCATGAAATGTGATTGGTTGCGTTTGTTGTCATGTAATTAAAAAGAAAATAATTCTAAAATAAGTGTAATTATAGTTCTTTAATACAATATCAATTAATTTTTTTCCTTATTATACTTTTAATGTTATATCATTTTCAACAAGTATGATTAATTTTCTTAAAATTGATAAGATTAATTCTGCAAAATTATTATCCTCTAATTTATTCATAAAAATCTTTTTTACCTTATTCATAATGAGTTAGATAGATAGGAAAACGGAATTTTACGTTATTTCAATAGCGCGTTCCAGGGTAGGCGTGTTATACCAACCATCGGCTTAGTATATAAAATTTCAAAGGTCCAGATGTGAAATCTGGAACCGGTTGAATTCATGTGCTAACTTAAGCTTGTCCAAAAATACATAACTTAAGTTAAAAATATATAGTATATTATGTTTTTTCCATTTTATTGATGTAGCATGCAGGTGGTTAAACTGATTGAACTGAAAACTAGTCCACATTTTGATTGATTTTATTTTGATAGAGATTTTGTGATCATGATTATAATATTTTATTTAATGATTTAAAATTATTTTATTTAACAATTTAACAAGTTACTGGATTGAGTTGCAGTGTTTTCTTTTGTTGATATTTATTTTATGCATTTAACATAAAATTGTATCTAAAGAATGTGTATATATATATATATATATATATATATATATATATTTCGATAAGCAATTTGGGTTTTTGATAAATTTTTTATTGACAGCGGACGGTGGTCTCTGGTTCTGCGCCTAAGAATCATCAACATCACAATGAAAATTCAAGAGACAAAGAATAAAAAACGAAAAGAAAATAATTCTAAACATAGGTTAAAATAATAGTTTTAATATTTAAATATCAAAATAATAACTTGAAAGCTTAAAAAAAAAAAAGCACTAATATTTAATTAAGAAAAAAAAAGGAATTCTTAGGTTATATATGTACGGTGTAAATTAATAGTATATAATTATGAAAAGAGATTAGAGAGTAAAAATAAAAAAGAATATAGAGAGGAAATAGGCATATATAAAAGGGAACAAAGGTAATGGAATTGTGAAAACGATGATGACGATGATGATGATGGCAAGGTTCATGTGGAAGAGCAAGAATCTTGTCCGTCATTCTCATTGCGTGAAGGGAGTGATAGCGAGCCATCGGCACCGATGTTCGGAAGCGACGAATTCGAAGTGGGTTGAGATCGATGGAGATAAATTGTTGGAGGAGCATTTCCACCATATTACGGTGAAGAAATCCACACCCGATTGGATCCCCTTCCTTCCCGGTTCTTCCTTCTGGGTCCCACCTCCTCCCTCTTCTTCCCTTCACAAATTCTCCGTCTCCCCTCACCTCTTGTTCATTCAAGGTTCTCTTTTTTTCTCTTCATTTTTTTCCTTTTTTTTATTATTATTATTCTCTCACTTTTATTCCTTTCCTCAATTCTATCTATTGTTTTTGTTAGATAACGATTCTGATTCTGAATCCGAATCTGAATCTCAATCTGGGAATGGTATTGCCACCCCACGACGGACGGAGGTTACTGTGCAACTCAAGGTTCTCTCTCCCGTTGAACACGTGGCTCTCTCTGAAGACGAGGAAGGATGAATTTCATGGTAAGTATTAGTAATGCATGTGTTTCCGCTCTATGTTTTCTCTTTCAATGAAAAAAATGTTTTTTTTTTTTTTACAAATACCAATGAAAGAATGTAATTTTTTTTTTCTAAATGATTGGTAACAAAAAAATCGGGTTACAATTAAGTGAAGGGTGTCTTGGGAATTATTTGAGTCTGTAGGGAGTAGATGATATTAATTGGTTCTACAAAGTCTTGCATTGATATCATTTCAGAGTTGCATTTGTTGGTGGATTGAACTTATTTGATAAATTTTGTATAATTTTCAGGGTTGCAACCCAATGAGGGGTTTAGGGAGGAAAAACTAAGTTATTTGGTGATCAAGAAGCAGGTAGCATAGAGGCAATGCATGAAAATGGGAAATCCTGCATAGGTGAAGTACTGGTTGTTTTGGAATTAACCCTGATCGCGTTTCTTGGTCTCAATGTTGTTTGTATATAGTTTGGATGGTGACCTAGCACTTCAAATAACCCCTGTATGTTGAATGTTTTCATTGTTGTCATGTTTAACCTATTAAGTTGGGTGATGTATGTATTTTGTATTCATATAACTAATAAAACAAATGTTTCTTTGAGCATTCCACTGAACGACCAAAAACCTGCTCAGTTCAATGTGTATGTATTATGTACATATAACTTTGGTAGACTTGAAAATTTGGCGTTTTCACTGATGTTGCTAGAATTTTAGCATTGCGTAGTTTCTATTAAGTTTTATAATTGAAGCATTGATTTCCTAATTAAAGGCTGCAGAGAATACAGTCATAAGGAAATATTACTTTTAGCGGAAGCGGGAAATGGGGTGATTTATGTTTATTTGAAGAAACTTGATAGATCATTCATAGTTCCATTCAAATAATACAGAAAAAAGTGTAAGAATTTTGAAGATAAAAAGTTTGTCTGTGTAAGTAGATGACTTGGGAAACATTATAAGAAGCAGAGTAAACTATCGTATTGATTCTGAATTTGTAAGGATTGAAAATAGTTTCGGAAAGATATTTGTTATCATTTTAGTCTTTGAATTTAATCATGTATCTTTCAAAGTATTAAAATGACGGGAGATATGTTTTAGAGACAAAATAACGAATTACACTTTTATAAACTATATTATCATTCACTAGGATACCAATATATTCAAAACTGTCTTTGTTAACAGTCCCATTTCCTTTTATTCTCCAAATGAAAATCTTAATCCTTGTTCTCATTGGCCAAACTTTTGTGTATTTGGCTCGGATGGTATTTGGCATTGTGGAAAGAGTTTCTAGCATGAAATCTAAGTAATAACTCATTTAGATATATTTAAACACATACATTAATGCAGGATGCCAGAATATTGATATTAGTATTGTATATGAGGAACAACAAGAGAAAAAGGTTTTAGCACTAGAAATGAGAATGTTGATATAAGATTGGAGACATTCGAGAAAACACGTGATACAAAATGATTGAATTTAAGAAATTGAGAAGCTATTGGTGTAACACTGGTTGAGACAAAAAGATGACAAATTCGTTTAGAGTGGTTTAGACATGTGCCAAGGTCATCAAAAGCACTAGTGAAGAAAGTAGATTGCATGAGTTTTTATCTTGTGAACAGGAGGGGGAAAACTAAGGACATTGGAGAAAATTGTTGCGAAGGATCTCATAGTGAATAATATTCTTGAAAACCAGTTTTTAACTTAGTCTAATATTTATCATTGTTCTTATTATTGTTCTTCAGATCATACTTGCAGGAAGGAAAGAGAGCATAATTTTGTGATCTAATTTAGTTTCAGTTTGTTTTTACTTTTTAATCTACAGTTAATGCCATGACACTTGTAATTATTTTTGTTTTGGTTCGCGGGACATGAATTTCGCGGGGAAAACCTGTTCTGGCCAAATTCACAATTCATGTAAATTCTATTTGTTCAATTGACATTTTCAAGGGTCACAGTGAACACAATAAACTTGACATTGTACATAGTCTAGATGAATTTTTTTTGGTAATGCTAGCTACAGGACTTACATCCTTTGTGTGTCGATTAATCCTTCTAGATCATCTGTGGCGTTGATTGTAAGGTGCTCTAAATGGCTACTGATGAATGAATCAAACTTGGAATGAGAGTCAACGAGGCGTGTTTTCTATCCTAGTTACTCGCCTTCATACTTTGCATCATCGCCCAAGTAATTTTGTTTTTTTTCAAATGCAGTAATGCACCATTTGATGTAAGGGTGCATCTAAGAATGGACAATAAAAAACCAATTCTTGACAGTTATAAATAAAAATACACATGGCACATTCACTTATCAATTATGAATGAGATTTTGATTAAGAAAATCCGTGTTATCCTACTCTATTTTTAATTTTTCAATGGACACAGTAACACAATAAACCTGAAACTGTACATGAGTTCGAGCCTAACATCATTTGTGATTAATTTTTAAGGAACTTTAATGCGTTCTGGACTTCCAGTACATTAAACGTTGACTTCAGTTTGGCATGTTGCTCTGGTAAGATAAATGAATCATTAAACTTATAATAATAGTTAATGAGACATGTATTTTAGAGTGATTAATCAGTTTCAAAATTAGGACCGGCACTCAGGTAACTTCATTTTTCAGAATGCTCTATTTTATGTAACTTGTAAGGATGCACCCAATGTACAAGTTATAAATAAGAATGTACATGTTACATTCAATTGTGAATGGTGAATGGGATTTTGATTAAGAGAGTTAGTGTTATCCTAGCTAAAATAACGAAGAATACATCATTTTTTGGCAGGGGACTGGGGGAGAGATAGAAGTTGAACTCTACATTAAATTATAGTTTCCTTGATGATGCATGGAATTATAAGGATAGGTAGGCACCGGTAAGGGATCACCAAATGGATTAGAAGAACCCATAGCAGACATTTGTTGAGGGTATTGAGTCTGTGAATATTGGTAAGGGACCATCATCGTGTTATATTGTTGTGGTTGTTGGAACATTGTTTGTTGCGATTGTTGGAACATCATTTGATGTTGTTGTTGTTGACTAGCCATGAATGCCATTTGCACATTGGATGGAGGTGCTATGTTGTTGGACACTGCAAATGGATCCAGCTGATTATGATGATCAAATGGGCTATATGTATCCATTCCTCCGTATCCATAGCCTGCATTTCTAAGTTGAAGTTGCCTCCTTGCATTTTCATCTTCATACAAACTGTCTAGTAGTAACTTGTCAAACCCACCACCCTGATTCAACAAAAGAGGAGCAAATGAACAATAGTGATGTTATCTTTCAGATTGAATGACAAACATGGCCTCGTTTAGCTTAAGATGGAAACCGCTGTGAACTATTCTTTATATGAGATTGTATGTGGTATATACATGTAATTAACAGCCATTTTCAAACAGATCTCTACTGTTATTGACATGTGAAACCGTATCATATGAAAGTAGTTTTAGGCTGTGTTGGTTGTATCTTGCACAAATAACATGTTCATATTGATTATCTTGTCTCCTAAAAACATTATCTTCAAACTAAGTATGACAAAACGGTAAAAACTAACCATTTTGCGATCGGGTGCTTGGCTTGTATGGTTACTTGGTGTTGTAACTAGTGCAAGTTCCCAACCAGAGGTTCCGCTAAGATCAGTCAAAGCAAGATTGTTGGAGTTATTTCCTACATAAAATTGCAAATTCTTTGAATTAGAATTGAATCAAACAAGAAGGATGGGTCTGATTAAGGTTGTAAAAGGAAATAACTGGTACAACTTCATTAATTTGGATAAAGTTATGATGACGATGTACATAACTACGTAGCAAGGAAGAGCCATGACTTGGCAAACGTTTAGTTTGTCTTAAATTTATTGATTACTCTAGACCTTACCTCCAGATGGTACAATTGCAAGAGCCAAAGCGTTACTTTCTTCTAGTTCCTGAGCTTTTGGATTTATTTCACTCAGACCCTTCAAAAGGGAACAGATATATTATATATTGTGTCAAATGAACATCTCAAACATTGATACGATTACCACATAGTTAAGAACACACCAGCAAATCATCAGTATCATCTGTTGATACCAAAGGAGGAAGTTCAACTTCCTCCTCCTTAGGTTGTGTTTCGTTATCTACCGGTTCTTCCTCATTGACTTCTTCAACTGGTTCCTCATTTGCTTGAGTCTCTTCAGATTTTTGGGGTTCTACTTCTTCCTTTTTAGGTGATTGATCGTTTTCTTGATACTCCTGTTGTTGTATGACATTAACCATAACATTCAAATAAGTTGTGATCATACACAAAACGAAAGTTTAAGAACAAATTCCATTATAGCAGGTTTTAGAGTAATTGACACTTTTCGCTCGTTAGTACAATGGTTTCTCCCAGATTTCATTAAAAACAAATGCAGAAACATCAATGAGAATATGTGCAAAATTGTTAACAGAAATGTAATAACAAAAGTAAGTTATCACGGTGAATCTCCAATTCTCCATATCTATCGATGTAAAAATTTTACTTTAGAACCCAATGCAGAACAAAAAGCAAGTCTTAAAAAGTTTTTCTATCAATAGCTAAGTTGTTTTAGAGTGATTGAAATTTAATCCCTACACTTTATTCAACACTCGAGAGAATACAAGTTCCACACATCAAAATGTCCTGTGAAATCTTTGGCTCGTTCTAAAATCCTTTCAGCTCTGCCACTCACTAAGGAAGTGGCTTGAGCTTCAGTTGTCACATTGCATGTCATAAGTCCTATACTTTATAACCAATCTTTGGAGTTGATTTGGATTCACCGGGTCCAGATTTATTATAGGTCCTTTGTTATATTAGTTTACAGAGAGATACACATTGGTTCATTGAAAGTCATGAACAAAATACATACAATGCTCATGCCCAAACTTTCTTGAATAAATTTATATATCACTTTCTCTTACCAGTCTCTTGCCCATAGTCAAGGGTGCTTCTTTAATGTATTCTTCCATCGTGGCAATAAATGAAGAAGGTGGCTGTTTATCCCGGGAAAGATCTTAGTGAGAAACAGTATATGATATCCAATTAAATATTGTTATTAATAAGCAAGAAAGAACCTGTCTCAAGATTGGAAATTGAAAATTCCTAGCAACGTCCAATGCCTTGCAGTAGTCATAGAAGTCAGCTAGATTTTCAGCCTGCATAAGAAGAATAATTACCAATTCAATGTTGACCCTTTAAGAAAGCTTCATTGGTAAACAGTTCAAATTGAACAACAAAAGGAATGAGTCTGAAGGAAAGCATCATTGTAAACCTGTTGGCTAGCTCTTTTATAAATATGTAAAGCTTTTATTGCATCATATTTTGGCATATCAAAGAGCTGCAACTTTCATTCGTTAGCACAATTTGAAATTCAAGTGATGTAATCAAAATAACATGTTAAACTGAGATGGACTTTACCACATCCACAAGGTTTATGATTCCATCATTCAGGGCACAATATATTTTGAAGCTCTCTTTCAATACCTGAATGATATTTCCAGAAGTGGAAAAGTAAAGTTAGAGAAATAATACAATACATAATAAATGAATTCCTAGAATGTAAAAAGATCACAATTTTTTCTAGATTCCTCTGAAATGAATTGTTAAGCTTAGAAGAAAAAAAAAATGAAACATGCCACCGTTAACAAAAGAAAATTAAGTAGATTTAAACAAATCCACAATTTGTCATGGATGTGCATATAATGTTAACTAAATTTTTTTACCAATTGAAATGTCACATTTCTCTCTCAAATATGAGAGCTTATGTTAAAGAACTCATTCTTTTAACGAAAGAAAAATAGGAATCAGAAAAGCTAAAGTTCTTTGGTTTATAATTATCAATATTATAAGATGTTATAAGATAATACTTAAAACTGCTATTATGTGAAAACTACAAATTAAGCAAGCATACCAAAGCCACTGCATACTGTATCAGATAATTGCTGAAAGCCGATCCTTCAGGCTGCAAGATATTAAAACAAATTAATATAATCCATGGGAAATAAAATACAATCATTTCAATGGCAGGAGCTATGGCATAACAGATAAGGAGCATGCAGATACCAAATCAAAGTTTTTATCCGTAAATTCTTACTTGACAACCAGTTAGGCGATAGAGAAGTTGTTGTAGTGCAGGTAGCTGCTCCAATAGTGCTTCACTAGTCAAAGACCGTGTTCTACTATGTCCCTATCAAAGCTGAATGTTACTAATTTTCTGAAAAATAGTAATAAAGGTTGCATGGAACGATTGAAGTGTGAATAAAATAAAAAGGCAAAACACACACCGGAGTTATAGCCTTAACAGTTGATGATGATTTTGTTAAACGCTCAGTCTCAATGTCATATTTAAGGATTCTAAAACATTCAAGCCTTTCTTCCAGAAATAGTGCATAACTTCTAACCCATGCAGAACAGTCCCAAGCTGCATAGAGAAATCTAAGTGAGCATAAAATGAAAGAAAATTCAGATAGTAAGAGAGTCTCTGTCTAACAAATAATATGCAGAACTAATCTACCTAAAGGGCTTGAGTCATCTTTGAAATTTGATATTTGAAGAAAACGTCCCCTGCGCGCATAGTTTATGAGGTCTTCTTTGAAACTAGGATCACCTTCTCTCAATATCCTATGAATGACTATCAATGTCTTTACAGCAACCTTTCATCAGACATGTCAATATTAAGTTACAAAACTCAAGAAAGTTTTGAAGAGTTACTTCAACTCAAAATCAATTTCAGACTATTCTTAACGTGAAATCAAACATGTCAAAATTTATCTAAAATCAATTATCTGAAATAAAATCGGACACACACAGAGAGAACTTACAATCCAATTCCGTGTTTTTGAAAGCCTCCTGGCAAGTGTGTGAATGCAATAAGCTACATCTGCACGAGGTTGGTGAGCTGAAGTTGCATAGAATATTTCTGCAATGTGGATTAAAGAGAGAAGTTATCAAAATCATAAATTGGTATTATGGTAATGATCTCATTTCTAAAATGATCCCATTTCTAGTTTCTTCCAATGCAAGCAATGTGATGGAATCAAACCAAACATAATAGATTGAAAATTTTATCTGGGTTCGAATTTTACCGAGAGGTCTGCTAGGGATTAATTATTGATATGAGAAGGCCTTGATGAAACAAATTTCACAATGAAAATGAAAAAAAAAATACATCATTTTCATTCATATTCAACAAAATTTGAGAACTCACTTCGGACTTGATGTTCTTTAGGAGGATATTCCACATGACTTGTAGCTTTCACAATGGCAACATCCAATTCCTTACATACAAAAAAATGTACCAAAGTCAAAACATATAATGACAAAAATCTGAAAACTTAAAATCAATTGAGCTTGAAGATTAATTTCTAAAAAATATATAAATAAATAAGATGATTGATTCTTCAAAACAAAAATAGATAGAACAATGATGTAAATGATTAACCTTGTATTCACTACTAAGGTTGGCTAGGCCAACCTTGGTAGAATCTTTAAGAGCACCGTAGGCTTTTCTCAAGCTTTGGAACGTTCCCATTCACCAAATTATTGAATTTGATGGAAAGAGAGAAAGAAGAAGGAACAATGTTATTGTTCTTCTTCTTCTTCTTTGTCACATTGTGTCGTTTTCCAACAACAAAAGGAAGAAACCAACGACCAAAGGGTATTTTGGTAGTTTTAGGCTTTGTTAAAAAGTTAACTAATTTGTGGAAATATTTGACCACTCATGATTTTCAATAAAACAGAAAAATGTGGGTTCTGTTTCCGTTTTGTTTTGCATGAAAATACCAAAATGTCGATATTCATAGTGTTGACACGTGGAACCCAACTATGTCTCATCATTTCTTATATTAGAAATAGGAATGAACCCAATGGTTGTTCCATAAAATTATTAAGGTTTAGTTTTTTTTAAAAAAATAAATGAGTAGTATTTTCCTTTTATTTCATTGTTGTTGTCAAAATATTTTTGAAGAATGCACTGGGAATGTGTCACATATAGTGCAAAATTTTGAAAAGAATCTGAATAGTTAATGTTTAATTCAATAATGGAAAACTCACATTACTTGATCCAATATCATATATAATGTAGCAGACTCATTAAGTTTACCCAATAAACATATACTATTTTGTAAAATCAAATGCCCACGTGACATGAATATAGTCAAATTAAAAAATAAAACGAAATTTCACCTGTGCTATTCTTATTGATTGGATTTGATTTAAATAGAATTATTATGAGGCCAAATACATCCAAACAGATTCCATGTTGTTTTGAAAGCATAATTATTTTCTACATCAAAATGAAACAATTCACTTCATCTTCTGATTTTCGAAAAAAGTCAATGAAAATAATTACCTTTTCTTTCATTATTTTCTTGTACTTTTTTATAACAATTTTCTTGTATTTCTTATTTTTATATTTGAATTGATTCACATGGAAAATTTTCAATATTATATACGATGTTAATTATTCTTGCAGCCAAAGCACTTTAAGCAAATTTTTGCTAGGTGCTATTCTTGTTGACCAAAACAAATATTCCATATGCAATTTTTTCAGCTTAAAAATTATTGGGATAATTGGGAAAAGAATTCAGTTCCGAAGTGCTATGCTTTTATTCACATTATGGACGTGTTCCATGTTTCAACTTCCAAACTTGATCTCTCTCAAAATAAAATGAAAAATTTCAAACTTGATTCACTTGGTTTACATGCATTTTTCATATATCATTGATTCAATTTAATCAGTATTCATCACTCATCACACCTGATATATTATACAAATATGGATATATTAATTATTAGTAATCATATTAAAATATTTAAATTCTTAAATAATATGCAAATTTCGAAGCATACCCATGAAAGTTTTCTTTTAAATATATTGAAATTAAATTCATAAAATATGACTTATACAAATATTATTAATTGAAAAGTTTAATATATATATATATATATATATATATATATATATATATATATATATATATATATATATACATACACGATATCTTTCAATCCTCGTCAATTACTCTTTATATGGGCAAAAATTGAACATTATTAAAAAATTCAATTATTTATTAATTATAGGTTAAAAAATAAGTATTTTTAAAAAATATTAAAAGTTTGATACAAGTTTTGATTAATTTATTTTAAAATAAACAAAATTAATCACTCGTTAACACAATTTTATATTGTAAAAAAAAAAAGAAGTCAATAAAACACACCTATTGTTGAATCTCGTGACATAAAACTCATGTATTAATATCTTATTTAGCGAAAATATTACACCTTTTGTTATGCGATGTAGAAATAGCATTTTTAAAAAAAATATTACAGCGATTAAAAAAATCAATTTTAATTTTAATAATAAATACCAATTTATTTTTAACTAAAAATTAAAAAAAAATATTTAAACCTAACTTTAAGTATATCAATCAATTAAAGTTTGACCGATAATGCATGTCTTCAAAAGTAAAATAAACATAATATGCGTCTAGACAAGACGACCACCTTTAATGCATAAAAAAACAAAGATAGAGAAATTAAATTAACACATTATTTAGACATAAAAAACAATTGTTATTTCTTGTTTTAATTTTTGCATGACCATTTACAAATTAGTAGCAAGCAAGCATAGTCTCAAAGTAAATTAAAATCAGTAATTTCATTTTGTGCTAAGCAAAATCTATTCAGAGATCACATAAAGATTCATTTCTGCTAACGGAGCATTCTTTGTTGCTTCCTATGTTGCATTGACGAGTTGAGTTGAGACACATACATTTGCCACACAGAATTTCCAACACTTGCTTCCATTCACCAAGATTCTGATTTTCCCAATAATTTGTTTTTGTTTTTGGTTTGAGTTTCTGGCACCACAATATTACTTGTAACAGGGAGAGATTCATAGCATGGGAATGAAAACATAACAAGAAGCTTACCGTTGGTGGTAGCTATTGGCGGCGTTTGGTTCCATCAACATTGGGAATCTCATACCCAATTTCAAATTCAAACCAATCTTTCAATCAAACTTCACTTATTTAAATCCTTCTAACTCAATCACTTTCACCATGCTCACACATCTTCTGGGCCTTACAAAGTTCTGATCTTTCACCTTATTCCTCGTTTATTACAGGTTTGTTTTGTTTCTTTTGCCTTTAACTCTTGTGGGGTTTCACATTTTGATTCAAAGTCAAGGCCTTTTGCCACATCGTGTCATGGCCTTCTTATTACTTGGGGTGTTTGGTGGTGTGTGTTCTTCTTCTGATCACAAGTGTTTGTTTTCTCGATTTAGTTAACTGATTATTGTTTGGGATTCTATTGCGTTTGGAATGATCATGGTCTTAAGCATCATAATCATACCCTGACTTCTCTTTTTTTTTTTTTTTTTTTTTGTGTGTGTGTTCGTGTCTTTTGCTAATTTCATCAAGTAATTCTTGATTCAATGGTCTTATTCGTGTAATGCCAATTCATGTTGTACAGAAATGTTTGGCACTGTTTCTTCATGGCTCGATCTCGAGTATTTGATCAATTGCAGTGCTAAATTTTTTAACTAATCGGTATTTTTCTTTTCTGTATATGCCATAGGTTATTGAGTAGTTATGTTTGAACAATGGATAAGAAGCAACACTAATCTGCTTTACCAAGTGCAATATCTGTTCGTGCTTTCTACAAAATTCGTGTTTGTTTGTGCTGGAATGGTTTGGTCTAGATTATCCCTTTACAAGTAATTTGAATGACACTATTCATTTTGTGTTTTAAGTTTCAGAATTGGCTTATAATATATTAGTATGCGGGACAGTGAGAAGAAGGTAAACAATAAAGGATCTAAGAAATCTAGTCATGTGAAGGCACACATGAAATGCCGAGGGAAGAAGGATAAAAAGAAAGTGAAATCAAAACCTCACAAAAACAATGTTAGCACTGATAAATCAAGGAAGGGAGTTATAGTTTCTTCTCTCAAGATCAAAGGTCCGCGGAAGGATTCTTCGGATAAGAAATTGATTACTGGACAAAAATTGTCTGTAAAGAGCAGAAAATCTTTACAGAAGCCATCCTCAAAGTTGCAAGGTAAAAAGGCTTCTGTTAGCTCTAGAAAAGAGGGGAAAGATGCTGGTGGGGAGGTAAAGCTTCAAAAAATGAAGAGAAAGAGAAAGAAGAAAAGGCAAAGGAATAATGTGGATCTTGATGATCCTTCGCGTTTGCAGAGGAGAACAAGGTATCTCTTAATCAAAATGAAACTAGAGCAGAATCTTATTGATGCTTACTCCGGAGAAGGTTGGAAAGGTCAGAGGTATGGGATAACTTTTCCTACAGCTTTAGTTTTTTTTTTCAAACAAAATGATTGGTGAATAACATGCATATTTTACCTCTGTTGATTAAGTTGGAACTGTTACCTTTTAACTGTTTTTTGTTATTGTTATTTATATGAAATGTAAGTATATAAATGGCTGGTTTATTGAGCAATACTTCAATTGAATTTGGAGACAGTAGGAATTTTCATGTACTCATTTATGTTGAATTTTCGTTTTGCTTGAAAACGTAGTATGGATATCAATGTTGTTCAATAACTGTTATAGTTTTTCAACCCCTCTGCCATAGGCTGCCATAGGCAATTTGTCAAGGAGGCCTGCTATGACAGTGCCATAGGACACAATTACATGTGTATCTGGTGGAATTGGCCTTCTGTCATCGACCATTGATAACCTTGATGGATATGCTATACAGTTGATTATAAACTGGAATGGTTTAGTTTCTCCAGATGCTTCACATTTTTTCATGGGAAACAACTTGCAGCAATGCAATGTGATATGATCTGAAAACAATTGTTATTTTGACCCAAGACTAGCCTTTGACAAATAGCACTCTGGCTCATCATTATTCTTTGTTTGCATTGATGGAAATTCCTTTCACAGTCGAGAAAAGATTAGGCCAGAAAAGGAGCTACTAAGAGCAAGGAAAGAGATTTTAAAATGTAGACTTGGTATCCGTGATGCCATCCGCCAATTAGATTCTCTTAGTTCATTGAGTGGCATTGAAGATTCTTCCATTGCTCCAGGTGGATCTGTTTACCGTGAAAATGTGAGTAAGCACCAACAGTTTGAATACTTTAATTTAAATGTTTCTGTATTTTTTCCATTTTAAGATCCTGCTTCACACCTTCTCTTATTTTGCTAATGAAGAGTGATTTATCTTGCGTTTAATGAGTGATAAGGCTCAACATTTTAAAATTGTATATTCACTTTACCATTTTCTACATCTAGATATTCTGTGTAAAGTGCAAGAAGCATGAAGAACTTCCAGATAATGATATTATACTATGCAATGGTTCATGCAAATGTGCTTTTCACCAAAAATGTCTAGACCCTCCTTTGGACACTGAAAATAGTGAGTTCCCTAAGAAGCTCTTCATGTTGTTCTGTGAGATGCAACTTCCTGTGCATTGACTTCATTAAATAAATGAGTTGTTTAAATATGAATTGCAGTTCCTCCTGGGGAGCAGGGCTGGTTTTGTAAATTTTGTGAATGTAAGATGGAAATACTGGGTGCAACGAATGCTCATCTTGGAACGCACTTTTCCTTGCACAGTACTTGGCAGGTTTTTAACCTAATAATCTCTTACACTATATATATTTTTATGTTTTCATCCCTCTCTATATATCATCAATTTGGAATTTTATAATATACAAGTGCACGTGTAACAAAACATGTATGTATGAGAATGCACTCCCTCAATTTTCTCATCAGCTGTTATCTTGTAGAATATGTTCTGTAAAATGTACTCCTCACTTTAAAGAATTGAAATCCATATATTTCTACTGGTTCAACTAATTCCTTTCTTCCATAATTTAAGGATGTGTTCAAAGAAGAGGCTGCTATACCTGATGGTGAGACTGCATTACTTAATCCTGAAGAAGAATGGCCATCAGATGATTCTGAAGATGATGATTATGACCCAGAGAGGAAAGAAGATAGCCAAAATATCAACACTGAAGGAACTAATGATAGTGCATCTGATGATTTAAGCAGCTCTACCAGTCTGTGTTCTTCTGATGGTGAATATTCTCCAGTAGATGGCATCAGTCATGAATATTTTTCTATCAATAGCAGCATAGATTCTGATGAGTCTGAGGACAAAGCCTGTGGGCGTAGGCAGCGAAAAGCCGTTGACTACAAGAAGCTTTATGATGTAAGTATATGAAGTTGTCTCCCAGAAAAGCAAATTAAAGTCCTCAATTTTAAAGCTTTAGTTGTGATATGGAAGTTACAAGTTCCTGATCCAATGTTGATTATCTTAACTTTATGGCTATCATTTTACCAGTCTTTTTACAGACATTTAGTGTTGCTTTCTCACTGGAAAGATGACCCTAATATTCTAAATGAATTGGGTTGGTAAATATTTCTGTGTCTCCTTTGTAGGCTTTAGTGTATTGATTTAAAACAGGAATTGCCAAATAGATGTATTACTTACCCTTGGATGAGGTGTTGACAGATAATCATTAGGCATGGAAATACTACTAAAAAAAATAGAGTTCCTGATTTTGTTTTCTGTCCTAACTCGAGAATAGCATAGATCATGCAACAGAAGTTTCATCTGGGTTCATCTTTCCAGGAAATGTTTGGGAAGGATGCTCCTGCCTATGAACAATTGAGTGAAGATGAAGACTGGGGTCCTGGCAAAAGAAAGCGAAGAGAAAAGGAGTGTGATGCAGTTGATTCTCTCATGAGTTTGCATGAAAGTGAGAATATACACCCTAATAATGAAGATAACGGCATGGCAAGAAAGGATCCTTCAAGCATAAAAATCAAAAGGCGTTGTTTTAGGATTCCGCGTGATGCAGTTGAGGTACTGCTAGAAACACACTGCCATTTCGTCATATAAGAGTTGTATGTGTTTTAATTTATTTCCCTTTCTTCTTCTTATGAAATGAGCCAGAAGCTTCGCCAAGTTTTTGCTGAGAATGAACTTCCTCCAAGAGCTATAAGGGAGAGTCTTTCAAAAGAGTTAGGACTTGACACTGAGAAGGTGATGACTTACTTTCTATCTATTTTCATTTGAATTTGCCTATGAAGTTGTACTTGCTTTTGGTGCACACTACCTTAATCCCAGTAGTTATTCCAGTTACTTCTGGTCTTTCAGAATGTCTACAAAATCGTCATGTGTTCAAATCTTCAGTTACTAACTTGTGCTAGAAAATGCAGGTCAGCAAATGGTTCAAAAATGCACGTTACATAGCACTTAAAAGCAGAAAGGTGAACCACATTATGATCTCTCATTGTGCAGTTTATGCAACTTTATTCTGTCATCCATATTTTTATTTTTATCATATTCTCCCACGTGTAGCACTTTGTATAACTGTCATCCCTTCTATACATAATCTAGTAGTTTATAGAAATGTTTAAAATTCACTTTCTCTGCTTGTGAAATTGATCTTGAACAGATGTCAAGCTTTAACTTGAAGAGTTGTGGTAAATTTAGACATACAACATCATTTAATAAGCATTGGTGCATTGCCTGATGATTTAGAAAAGATAGATGCCTTGGAAATTATATGATGAAAATTCTCACCTTCATGAGAAGACAGAAAAAAAAAACTTTTCTCAAAGATATAAGATTTCCTTTTTTGTGTCACAGTAAGAAATTTGTCTAGTCCTTGGAACTTGCAATGAACTCTAATTTGATTGGATTTTGTTCAGCATCAAGTAGAAGGAGCAGCAGATCAGCCTAAGAGTGTCACTTCTACGAAGAGCCCCATATCACAAAATCAGGAGAATGCTGATCTTTTGAAATCAAAGACCTCAAAAATTACTGTGACACATTCCCAAAAGAATGTTAAAAATGTCACTGGAAGAAAGAAAGTAAAGACACCAAGCACGAAAAGACAACCAGAAATTCCTCCACCACCAGGAGAAAATGGCAACCAGGTGCTTTGTATAGTAGTAACACATCCATATGATAGCTAACAAGGCAAATAAGGGATTTCAAAGAGAGCATTTTTTTCTTCTTTCAGCCACTTGGTCCATGTTTATCAACAGTTTTTATTACATGGTTGCACTTGTTAATGTTACAAGTTTTCACTTCTTCCCCTTCAGGACTCTATGGAGATCAGTGATGATGTGATCTTGAAGAAACTATTGAAGAAAAAAAAGAAGAGGGTGGTAAATTTTACATTTGGAGGAGACTCTCAGGCAGCAGAGTTGGAATTTGAAAGACTAAGCAAATTGAAGACTAAAGTAGATAGTATGAAACAAAAATTAACTGCAATTCAAAATTACAGAGTAAAGGATTCCATTGAGCCCCATTCTAATGAACCATCCATTGTATATGTACCCACAGCTGTGTTAAGGGAAAAGGTTGATTGATAACTTCTATTGAAAATTTTTCTAAGTAGAGGAATACATGATTTGTTGTAGTTAGTTCCTTTTTACCTTATATTATTGAAAGAAAGGAAACTGTTTTGAAGTTAATGATATTAATACCTGCTTCCTCAAAGAATCTCATCAATACTTTATCGCATTACTTCATAATAATGGCTTGCTCAAAGCTACTTTCAATATGAAGATACTTTTCCACAGTCTCGTTATTCAATAGAAAAGAGGTATTTCATGTTGACAGGGTGTGTTTGAATATAAGTAACACATGTTCTGATGCAACCAAACTGAAAAGCTACTCTCGTAATGGATTGAACTTAACAGCCATACTGTGTGTTGTGGTTGAACGTAAAATCAAATACACTATTAGTTTGTTCCCTTCACCGAAACTTAGCAGACATAATTACAGAACCATTTGGAACATGTTTTTTGAGAAACAGAACTATACATGCCCTTTCAAGAGAATGAGAAAAGTTCCATTGGCTACTGCTCGTAACTGTGCAGGCTTCTACACAATGCACCAAAATAGTTAATGCACTTCGATGCACTTAGTATTAAAACCACTGACGAACTCGTGCTTTCTATTCATGTAGCTTAAATACTAAGTTCATACATGTGGCTTAACCTTTGTTGCTACTACGCGGGAATGTCACGAAAACATGACAATATTGACACTGACGTTGAATAAATCTACCATCTTTATTTTAAATGACAACATAATCTTGATTATCTAAATTTTGTATTTTATAGAACGCTAAATACTCAAAAAATGATGAGAAGAATAAACCACGCTATTTTGTGCCAATCCCCGATCAAAAAGGAAGTTATCAGTAATGCTTAATTTCTTACTTTCCTATTTGAATAACTTTATCCATTAGACCACGACTGGGATTAGTTATTACAAATAAGTGTACAATAAAATGGAAACTCACTGCACTTTCATAAACGCAAATATTTAACAAAAAGTTTCAAATCCTTTCGGCAATTAGTTTGAACTTTAATCCAGTAAGATTCATTTAGAAGGACAACATTTGATTCATCTTTCTAATCATTGTTTTAATACATGAAGTTGATTTTTCGAATTCAACAGCCCTGCATGGCATTCAATACCAGCTTGAACCCGCCCACAATGCTATGGTGGCACATTCCAAAATCATGACAGATAACCATATCAGCAACTGTCATTAGAACACAAATAAGAAATTCAAATCACGGGATTAGTAACAAACAACTTCCTGCCATAAATAATAAAAAATACTGTACCCAGAAGTAATGAAAATCAACCTAGTGATATACAAATTAAACTTCATGTCTGTCATGCTAGAGGCCTGTGTGGCTTTGGAGCTGAGAAAAAATTAAAAGAGCAAAAGTATTATTGCTATGGCCAATATGGATCACATATCAACATCTAAAAGCCTTAGAAGGTTGTGTGTTCTAGTAAAAACAGATAAAAGTAACTTACCATTGGGATTTCCTTGCTCATAGAATGTTCGAAAGAGAAGGACAGCTTCTGATGCCATTATACCTCCACTACATTTGAAAGCCTTTCCAGGTGGAACATCACTATTAATTAGAAGAAAAATAAGAATTATCTATTTACATACATTAGTGGATGTAGAGGGCAGATAAAAGAAAGGAGAACAATAAAACTTGTATTCAAAAGATCATGAGATGTAACATAATTTTATTAACAAAGTAAAAGTAATACTGGTAAATATTGCACCTGACAAAATATTAGATACAAGGCTTGGTGAGTTAAGAGACATACTTATTGAGTGGTGTAGTGTTATTTAAATTCAATGACAGTATTGATCCACAGCCTCCAAATTTATCATTTGGACATCCATAAAATACTTCCTTTATACCTAAGATAATACACAAAGAAATGAATTAGAAAGGACAATATAAAGAGTATGACTGTTGTGGATTGATCAACTGAAGACTTTGAAGGAGCATACCCAAAATTGATAAAGCAGATGCACACATTATGCACGGTTCACATGTAACATAAAGGCTGCAGTTTGAGAATTTTTCAGCAACTTCAGACATTGAAAGTCCATTATTCTGCCACTGCCCTAGCAGCACGTCTATCGCTTCCATTTCTGCATGCCTTGTAGCCTGTAAAGAAGTACTGAGAAACAATAACAGAAACTGGTGGATGATAAAATGATTAAAGTAATGAAAAAAGGCAAAGAAAAGACTGATAAAAGAATTGAGTGAAGCTTT
The DNA here is from genome assembly GCA_026586105.1 of Hylodesmum podocarpum. Classification (NCBI taxonomy): domain Eukaryota; kingdom Viridiplantae; phylum Streptophyta; class Magnoliopsida; order Fabales; family Fabaceae; genus Hylodesmum; species Hylodesmum podocarpum. The sequence goes on along the minus strand of JALJEV010000650.1, from coordinate 4,661,198 downwards.
GGTGAAACATGTAATAACTGTTGCTGAGTAAGAAAAAATTAAAAATTCTTATCACAAGTTTACACAACATATTTGATAACCAAAAAGTCACCAGAAAGGTCAAATCTTTATTCTTTATGATGTAAAATGGAACAGAACCAGTATGCCTTTATCATAAATGAAAGTACTTAACCAAGAATCACATTCATATTTCATGGCCATCAGGGAATGGTTAATTGAAATGAGGAACTAAAAAGTACTTAATCCAAATATATTCAACTCTTTAAAATTTTCACATTTTCTATCTGTTTTCTGTCATTTAAAGAGTGCACTGTATGTTCATTAGAAATTATTTTATGGTTTTTAAGGCCAGACTAGGAGAGTTAAATCAGTTTTCACTATACAGCATATTTTAAGTATTAAACATGCTAGCTTAATTATTATAAATATATTTTCCACAAATTTTCATTTGCAAAAATTGGTATTTGGGGATTCAATTGTTTCATGCTATTATAACAAAAAAACATTTCTTCATTACCATTGAACCATAAAATTTTAAATTTTCACTTGTAATTCGGTTCTCATTTATGCTGTTAAAAAATGTATGCTAATGCCTATATTCAAGAAAGACAAACTTACATAAGACACATTTCACAGAGGAAGTTTCAGTAGACAAGCATAAAATTCAAAAGCAATCCATACTTACAAACAACAAACAGAATATCAGAGCTAAGTATAAACCAAAGCATAGAAAGTAACAAAATGAAAAGAGAAAAGAGATGATGGATGAAATTACATTACGTGTCTGGGTAGTTCGGTTCCTGCCTGAGGCTATAACGTTCCCATTCTCAACAATTACACATCTAGCAATAGATACTAGAGTTTAAATAAACATATACGAATCACACAAGTTACAGTTGCAATAGTATTAAAGTAATGTGAAATTGTGACGGTAACTTACCCAACAGGTACTTCAAGAACATCCAAAGCGAGCTTTGCCTGTGACATAAAACAGAGGATTAACAAGAAACCCTAGGACATGCATACCATAGAAAACAAACATGCTTTGAAAGCATTACCTGTTCTATGGCTAGCTCCATGAATTTAAGAGTCTCAACGGAGGTCATTCTGAGACGATGCACACAACAACAAAAGGGGAACGCCGGAATTTGAGAAAACAAGAGAATAATCAAAATTAGGGTTGAGTTTCGTAAGTTTGATGAAACGATATGCTTTGTAAATAAATCTTAGGCGTTAGTCTTCGTTTCTTAATCCGGATACTCTCCACCTACTTTAAAACGCTGTTCAGGTTTCCATTAGACATGTTTGTAAATCAGGGGGGGAAAATGGTTTGATTTAAGTTTTTTTTTATTAATTTTTTTATTGAGAAATTAAGAATGGAAAAATTTATTATTTTAATTCCTAAAAGATCATGTTGTTTTAATTTCTAATTTTTAAAAATTGAGCAGTTTTTATCTATTATATTTGTTGTTCATTTTTATCTTTAAGGTAGTATAAATAATGTTTGATAAGAATACATTTTTTAAGTAACCCAACATCTACATTATATCATAGTTGTTAATAGTGTGCGATGGCACCGCAACAGCAGAGGTATTGAGCATAGCGCACCCCGCTCTAGACGAGTGTATCATCACCACCAACATTGCACTCCAATCACATCAATTGTTGCAACATTTAGATTAGGTTAAACGATATTGTTTCAAGCTTCATTTTAAGGGTAAAATTATAATAACCAGATTCATTTACTGTGTTGTAACCCACAATTTTTACAGCGTTACCTTCTGGGTCTGTTGTGCACTTCTTAATTAGAATATGTTTTAATTCTAGGGATAATTTTGTTAATAAATATTTAACATATAATTGTAATATACAAATAATTAAATAACTAGTAATAAAATATAAAAAGAGAAAAATATTTATATATATATATATATATATGTTATATATTTATTATGTGGGTTGGTCGGTGCAGTTGATTTGTGAGGTAAAATTTTATTTTATTTTTTTAATGTTTCATCACATATGTATTATATATTATGTATATGCTTGCATTGAGATTATCGCATATTGGAATAAACCAACAATGCCTGGATGGACAAGGTTAACACTCAGAGAAAAGTTGATGATGAATATTATGAATACAGAGATCGTATTTTAATTTTCTTTTTACCTTTCATTGATGTGTCAAATCACCATTATCACATTAAGAATTTTGTAAACCTGTATTAATCACATAACACAACCATCACCGTTAAATTTCCTTCTCTCTCTCTTTTGTTAGTTGTCCTTTTTACGTTCACCTTAGAACTCATTATTAACATGAAGACTTTGGGTTCCAAATTAACGTAGAATGGAAGAAATAATGTGTGCGTAATTGTTATTTTATATGATAGTGCAATTCCAACAGTATATATATATATATAGTTTGCTTACGGGAATGTGTAGACCACACGGGGGAAAAGTATGAAACGAAGAACCCCTGAGGCCATAACGCGAAGGGAATCAAGTGTTTTAGAATCTTAGGCAATTTGCTTGGACTACTTCGTTTCTTATCTCATCTCGCCATTTTCCCCCATTATTTTCTAGTGAAGGAAGAAAGAAGAAACCAAAAAGTAAAGAACTAAAAGGGAAAATGAAAAACAAAAAGAAGAAGAGTGAAGGTTACAAAATTATAGATAAACTCTCTCTTTACTTTTCTTTTATTTTTAACGAAGTGTCCCAAAGAAGCATTTCCTTTACTGCTACTACATACTATCATCTGCGTGCATTTGAGCTAGAATTGAGCCTCCTAACAAATCGCCCCTGCCACATCACAAACAAGTTAGACTTTTTACCCCAACTGTGCCATGTCAATCATAAATTAACCCATAATTCACAATTTTAATTTCTTAAGGAAACGATCAAGTTGTTTATCTTCTTAATTTGTTTCCTTCTCTCTCAACCCTCCCCTTTCTCGTTTTTATGTTAGGTATGAATTTTTCGTCCTAGTTAGTTGAGGCTACCTTGTTCAACCATCGTCACATTGGACATATAGTGTCCAATAAAAGTAAAGGACGGCCAAATTTTATTGACATAGGAATATATGTTTGAATTTTCAAATGATACAGAAATATAGACAAAAACAAATTCAATTTATTTATTTACAGAGCGTGATATAATAATCATGAAAGAATCTGAACTCTGAAGAGAATATTTTGATAGGAATCAATATTCAAAAGTTCATGACATGCCTAAGGACCTATGATGAAATTAAAAAAGAACAAAAAAGAAAACCTAAACATTGGCATTGGCATTGGCATGGTATGAAACTAAGATGAATAAGATAGATCCTCAAAAGTTGGACACAAAGTGACCAACCACCGTAACGGGGTCCACTCTCCATAACAAAAATAAACTGTGACGCACGCACTCATTATCCAATTATCATCACCAAATCATAAAGCAGATTTCCCTTTTCTTTTTCTTTTTTCTTTTTTATTCTCAGAGTATAAAATGAAATTTCTTCAAGTGCCCTCAACTGAAGTGACTCGTACCTTCATTCTGGGCCGTCGATCTGCGTTGACTTTCCTGACCTGGTATCTGATCTTCTTAGAGAAGAGACGCGTTCGCCGCTTCTCTTTGTAGCGAAGCACGCTAGCTTCTCTCACTCCTCCGTTGTCCCACAACAAATCAATTTGCGACAGCCGCGCCTGCCACCCACAAAATCATCGTTAATTATTCACTGCTCCTGCACCACACACCCTCCTACCATGTACCACTCACACTTAAATCGTGACAACCCCAACATCAACACATAACGCCACACCGTCACACTAACTATCATGTACCCATCAAAATACCCTCGTCATTTTTTTTTACCCAAGACTAATTAAATGTCATAATAATAATAATATAAGACAAAATTTATGTATCATTTTTATTAAATCAGAATTAAAGTTTAATATCCTACTATTAACATATATAGTTCAAGTAAAATTCTAAAAGCATCTAAATTTTGTCATTGATACTGTTACTAATAAAAGTTGCAGTAGATTGAAAAAGATGCTGCTTTTACCTTTAACTTTCTTTTTTCTGGGTAACATACCCAAATTGAGTTCCATCTAATGTTTCAAGACAATTTTAAATATTTTCAAAATATATCTTGAAAAGTGTAGTAAAAGGAATGAAGCATGACATGCATGAAATACTTTACTGTTTTAGTTTTAAAAAAGTGTCACGTGATTAAAAATGATAAGCAAGAGTGAAAGTCAAAACATAATTAGGTTCATAAATTACGAAGGTGAACATTAATTTTTTTATTAAAAAAAGTAAAATAAAGTTTGTCGCTAAACACGTCCCTATTTCCTCATAAACCTCGGGATTAATGGAAACTAAGCATTAGTTATTGGAACTTACAGTGACGTCATTTTCCGACGCGTCGGTGAGGGGACTATCATCGGCGAACGGTGTCCCGCGGTCGGACCAAGTGTTCCGCACGTCGTCATAATTCAATTTCAACATCAAACCTTGGTGTTTGGGTTTGGGCAATTCCGCGTTCTTCAAGTCCACCACGACCGGTTTCTCTGCCACGACCTTCTTCTTCTTCGTCTTCTTCTCCGCCGCCACGGGCGGCGGAGGCTTGACGGAAATTTTGGGGGAAATTTGAAGAATATCGACGGCCGGAAAGTTCCACCAGTTTCCGTCGTCGACGTGACGGAGCGCCCTAACACGTGGCCTGGGGAAATCCAATTTGCCGCGAAAAGCCATTAACCAGGAAACGCTATTAACGGCGTGGTTTGAATCCTCTTGAACCCTACTTCCCATGATACTATCGATTCCTTCTTCAATTTCCTCATCGAGAATCGATTCCGCATCGAAGCTATCTTCGCAAACGTCGTCGTTTAATTCAAGTGAATTTAAATTCACTACGGAGCTTATCTCACCGGGGCTCTCACACGCCTTGTTCTCCTTCTCAAACACGCTCACCAATTTGGGCCTCTCCATGATGGGCTTCGGGCCCGGTTGGTCCAGAAGGAAACACGACGAGGACCCGTCGAAAACTCTAAACGGTAAAAACATCTCGGAAGAATCGTAATCGAAGGCATCCGATGCGGGCCTTGTGAATTTCCCTTTCCCCTGCGTTTTGAGATTCTTGGTGGAAAACAGGTTGGGGTACGCCGTGGAGAGAAGCGCCGCAGCTTCATTGTACGTTTGGTTGGGTCGCTTTCGCGGAGTTCTAGGTTTCTTGGTATAGATTGATAGCGGAGAATTGCTGGATTCGGAGATTGTTGAAGAAGGTGAAGAAGATGTTTGTGAGGTTCTGGTGGAGGAAGATGGAGATTTAACGAATTCGAAATCGAACCCGTAGGTTCTTCCTCCAGCTCCGCTTAAACACGAAGACATTGTTCTTGTGTTGTTGTACCAATTTATAAGTTCTTAGTTTTTGGATGTTCAGAATTGAACAGGCACGGATTAGAACAACATATGGTTGGTTATGTGCAAAACCCTAAACCCAGAAAGTACAAGGAAGAAAAGTTTTTTTTTTTTTTTTTTAAAAAAAAAAAAAAGGAAATGAAGAAAAGGCCAAGAGGTTTGGGAATATAATAGGCAAGAGTAGAAGAAAGAAAAATAAAAATCTGAGACAGACTTGGTATATAATATGAATTGTGTGAAAAAGTTTGGCTAGTAGTCTAATTAAAGCAGGAGGCTATAAAACAGAGCATTGTGTTTGAATTTCAAAGCCCGAAATTGTTGTTGGATAAGCAAATAGTAGTACTGCGAGGAAAGGAAAGGTGGCCAATGAAAAGGGATTGAAGTGTATGAAAGGTGAGTAGTGTTAAATTGAGTAGCAGAGGGAGATAGAGAAAGTAGAGAGGGTCACGAGGTGAAGTAGATAAAAAGGAAAGAAAGACCCGTTGGGGTCCCTGTATGTATAGGCAATCCGCGAACCGACTCTGTGAATTGTTGGATTAGAGAGAGAGTGTGAGAGAGAGTGAGGAAGTCACACACAGTCACACTTGACACTTGCAGTAAAGGGAGCTGGAGCTATGGAGATGAGAACGGAGGATGAGACAATGCTCAGTTTCTCTGCTGTTCCTCATCTGGGGACCACCACCATTAAGCTACATTTTTTATTTTTTTTCTCTTTCTTTTTACTTCTTCAATTATTTTACCTTGTTCTTTTACTATAATACCCTCCCCTTTATGCTTTCTTAGCTCACTCTATTTTATCAAAACCTTTTTTTTTTCTTTTATCATTCAAAATTTTTAATAATTAAAATCTCGTTTTTAATTTATTAAATATATTAAAAATATGTTTAAGAATTTTATAAAATGAAAAATATTTTTGAAAATACTAAATAAAGACTGTACTACTGTATAGTAAAAGTGTGTGGTAAAATTGAAGACAGAGGTGATGGAAAACTAGGCAATGCAGCTTTTTTGCAGGCTAAAACTGTGCACTTAAGTCACTGAACCGGCCATTGTTTGATTATTGGTTGCATTAATTCATATTGTTGTGCCTTTCACTATTCATAAATAAATGCATTTAGCTGTCATTTAATACCAAATTAAAACTTAATAGGAGTAATATATATTCATCCTGGTACATTTCTACTGTTAGATTTATTCAAAATTAGACTTGTATTTCATGATATAATTTTTTATAGAGATAAAATTGCATAAATATTAAACAATATCCTTTACTTGTCTCTTTAGAAGAAAACGAACAAGTATGATTTTTTTGTCGCGTGAGATGATAAAAAAAAATATTTTTATTTATGATATTTTTCCGTATTTTGAAGTGGGGCAAATTGGTAATTGAATAATGAAAATCTTACCAAGTATGGCCGTGACAGACATGGATGTGCACCTACGAGATTATTCCATACCTTACCTCCTGCAAAAGCTTATTTGGGTATAAATTAAACAAAACTCCTTATCTGATGACGAGGCAGGATTTGATTGGGTAGCTAAGATTTTGGGGCTTACGTGGCATACCTTTTATGGGTAAGCTGTTGCACAGTTTTTCACGTGTATGAAGAAAAGAGGTGGGCTTTTGGATGTGTTGTGAGAGACCTACCAGATTCGAACACTTTTGGTGTCTTGTGCATTTCATCTGTGGCACTTAACTACGCTACGTTCACCTTATTGCTTTCAATGACTCTCATTAACTATTTTAAAATTTTAAATCTAGTGTGTGTATGTTCAGATTAAACACCTACGGTGAAGAATGTACTATTCTTCTGCCCCCACACAAGTGTCAAAATTTTGATACTTCCAGAGAGATATTTTAGAGTTTAGACACTTGGGGGACATTTGGTATGTGACATACACATCTCACTCAAAATAACTGTTTTACCAAGTGTATGGCAAAACATGAATGATGTTTTTTTTTTAATGCAATTATAATTTGTAATAAATTGGTGTTTTAAGTGTATGGATTGTATCATACTTAAATTATGTTATGATAAATAAATATTTATGCATTATGCTTATATAAACTGTACTACTAAATAATATCAACTGTGATCTAAATGTTCAACTTAATATATACCTAAAAAAAACTTTACATCTCAAAAAATGAAAAGAATTGTCTTCATTTTACTAAGGAAGAGAGAATGGTTTTCAAGCATAAAATTGAAGAAAAATGTATAAAATATGGTTTTATTAATATTTTTTTTATAAATATTTCTTTTATAAATTTTTTTATTTAAAACATTTCTTTTGGCAACGGTTTGGTTGTCGCTACATGTGATGGTTTAGGATCACTCCCAGCTGTGATCGGTTAGATTTTGTTATTTATGTTTTTTTAACTAAATTATTTGAGTATGAATGTATGATATATAAATTATTATAAATTTTACAATATTCTTGTTTGATTCTTATTATATATGGCAAAATTATGGTCAATTATATTTATATATATATATATATATAAATATATATAAATTGCATTGAAAATTTGAATTAATTAACATCTTTACTTGCTGCAATATATATTTATTTTTTTTAAAAAAAAGTTGTGTTATCAGAATTGGGATAATATTTAACCTGGTAAGAATACTATTATAATTTATAGACTCGTGCTCCTTCTAATATTCTCCTACCTTCCTTTTTTTTATCTTGAGAATAAGTCAATGAGTCACTGATTAGAGATATCAATCATTACAATTGTAGAAAATTAAAAAACTCGAAATCATTCAATTTCATAATATAATATAAATTATGCATGTGATGACTCAACTAGAACATTCTTCTATTAGTGTAACACTCCCAATCTCACCAGTTTAGATGTCAGTAACATATTGAAGAAATAACTAAGAACAAACTCAATAATAATTAAAAAAAGAAACAGTTACAAATTTAAATTATTCAATTTCAGTTTAATAACCGTTACATATTAGAGAATCTCACTCTCTTTAGTCTTTACTCATGTTTGAATACTTTACATAACTTATGTTCTTATATTCTACTCAATCCAGTTTTGGTTCTTAATTTTTCTTTTATCTTAGAATATTATTTATTAATTCTTAAAATTTTTTTCAGTTTACGACTTTTCAGATTTTTATCATCTCTTTTAATTTTTTAATCTTCTCTATCTTACTGAAAATCTTAATGTTTATTATAAAAAAATTATTTTAAATATTTAAAATAAAAACTAAAAATATATGCATCATTAAATTAGAAATTATTTGATTAAAATTATTCTTATTATTTTCTATAGAATTTATTCTTATTTTTCACATAAGTGAAATTGTTAATTTTTTGGTATCTTCAATTTAATTTGATTATTCAATCAATATTGATTAATTTAATTACTATTATTTTATGTTGAATATTATTATTAAATGATTAAAATAAACAAGTATTCTAGTAAAAGTATTTTAGACAAAAATTACATTTACAATATTTTTTTTATACACAATATATACTCAACCTCCTTATACAATATAATTTTTTTTCAAGTAAGATTACTAATACACGGACAAATTACTAGTTATTTAACTCAACAAATTGTGGTAATTAACTCCCTAAATCTTTAAAATTAGTTTAGTCATGTATACATAGTCAAGTCAAAGTCAAACAGAAAATGGTAATATAATTCATTCTATAATTGATTTATTAGTTTCTAAATTAACTAAGGAAACAAAAGGCACTAAGTAAAGAAATGATTCACGTACAAATAGAGCTCCATCAATATCACTGTTTGGTAAGATAAAAAGGTCTTAAGTCATTTTCTCACTTCCACACATGCCATTGCCTATATAATGAGACATAAACAGACGTTGAACTTCAAACAACTGAAAATAACACTATTTTTAACGTATTAATTAAAAATATATTAAGAGTTTAATTAATACAACCCTTATATCTTTCTCTTAATTTGCTGGTAAATGACAAATACATAAATACATTTTTAATATACATATATGAGAAACATATATTATATACCACAAGAGTTTAATTCTTATTTTTAATAATCATGTATTTTCTTTTTGTTCAAAAAAATATAAATATAAAGAAAGTGCGTGTGTTAAAAAAAAGAAAAAAGAAAAACTTGTGGTTAAAAACCAATCTATTTTCTTCTCACATATATATATATATATATATATATATATATATATTATATATATTTGTTACAAGGAATGAATGCTGCGCTTTTTTGTTTGAATTTCAGAGTCGAATGTCCTTTTCTGATTAAGATATTTTGAGGAAAAATATCGAAATATTTTTTTGTAGAAACTTAAATATTTTTTAAGAGATATTTATATATTTTATAAATGTTCTAAAGTTTTTTTTTTTTTTACAAACATTTTTCCACGCACATTTTCAAGTATATACTTTGTCACATATGAAATAAATTATCAAAACCACGATTTTTACTTTTAAAATACTTATTTATAAGTGGTATTCTTTTCCACTTGTTAAGTCACAACAAAAACTTAACCCATGTTAATTGAAGTGGTAATAACTTTTCTCTTGAACAAGTAATTTAAGATTTGAATCCCAATTAAGTATAAAACAAATTATTATATTAAAGAAAGATACCCACAATATTTATGTCCCTGACAAAATTAATTTACTATTGTTAATTTCTAAAGCTGTACACATTCCATTGTACATTACATTAGAGAATGTAATTTTGAATTGGTAAAAGTGAATAATTGATATTGACACATTGTCATGTATAATTAAGAAACACAATAGGCTTACACAAAAAAATCTGTCAAAAAAAAAAATGTTTACACGGAAAAAAGATAATATGAGTAGAATAATTCCAAAGAAAGTTATTTGAAATATGTAGTCATGTGATAGAGTGAGAGTTGATATTTGGCAGTATCTAATGGTTGCAAAGGAGTGACTTGGAATGCTGATGGCCATTGAAATTGGATAAGCTATCAACTGTACGATTATATAAGGTAGAGATTTCATCAAAACATGTGACTCTCTGTATGGTTGCGAACACAGATTAATTGAGCTTCATGTTATCAAAATATTATCTTCAAACTTATACAAACTTTTTAATGAGTGGATTGTAGCTAGCCACACCTGAACATAATCTCTTTTGTTGCGGATTTATTTGACATTTTTAAGCTAATGGAATTATCTCTATGCATATGTTCAATCATATAAAGATATATAACATAATATTTAAATGCTATAAATGTTGAATTCAGAGTATAATTGATGTATACTGAAATGACAGTTAATTAACACTTAATATTGTATTGCTGAAAAGTTGTACGTGGACCCGTAACTACTGGTTTCTTGTTAAATATATAGACACCAATAAATTGTTTTTGTTTTTCCTAATCACTCTTTCAAATCAAACTTAAGAGTTAACATTTTCATGTAATATGAAAAAAGAAGCTACTTCTACTTCTTTCCATATGTCCCTTTTAAATATCTTAAAAACTTATTTTTTTTCACACAGAAACTACAGAAAATGAAAACAAAGAAACATAAGACATCCCATTTTAACCAATAAGAAAAACAGCTCTCAAATAAAATATATATGATATATTTAATACTAACGTGATGAGTTTGCGGAAGAAATTTTTTTTAAAAGATATTGACGTCATATTCTTAAAAAAAATAAAATAAAGATAAGTGATAAATTATTTATTTGATCGCTACAATTAGATCTATTTCAATTTTTTTTTTAAAAAAAAAAACTCTCCTAACAAAGAAAAATTCATATTTTAATTTCAATTGAACCTCCTCCCAAAAATTGAAATAAAATACACGTTCAATTCAGCCGATAAATCTTTAGATAATAATAGCCGATAAATCTTTAGATAATAATAGAATAATAAAGATTTATTAAAGTTATGTTAAATTTAACCTAAAATTTTGAACAAGTAATTAAAAACATTTAAATTATCCATTAAAAAAATAAATTAATTATAACTTAAAAAATCTGTACAAAACAATGGAGGAGAATTCTTACTTCACATCATAATATGACTTGGATTTGATTATTGAAATTTTATTGATAATAGACCGTGTATAAATTTCACTATAAATTTTCGAAAGTTAATGCCCTTCCCTTAATCTTACAATAGGAGATGCCTGGGAAAAAAGAGATTACATGGTACACAAATTTAGTAACATTAGTATTACCCAAGGAAATACTATATATCCTCGAAGAGTAAGAAAAATAATAAGTTGCCGACAAATGTAACCGTTAACAATTTTATCATCTGTAATGATATCAAATGTACAGAAACTGTTATTACTGGTTATGCATATTTCAGTTCATTCCAAAGGAGTCCCATAATTCTTTGTAACATCTATGTGATTGCAAATTGCAAATTGTACGAATATATATCTTGTGCAAATTGCAAAGTCCATGCGGCGGCATATACACCCAAGTAAGAAGAAACCTATTCCTTTGAAGTTTAGAATGACCTTACAAGGTTTACACGGGCCACCTTTTGTAGGACGGTGTCACTGTCTTATACAGCAAGAAGTTGATCAACAAAACAAAGCAGCTATATATGCTAACAAAAAAGACACATATTGGGGACCATTTATTCCATCCTTCACAAGCATGGACACACTTCATTGCTCCTTTAATCATATGAACACATCTTGAGCCTTTTTGTTTCTAAACTAGTTATTTCAAATACTATTGGTGCTGCAGAGGGACAAATTAATAGCAATTTGGTTCATCCCAATTAAGTTCAGACAGCTACAAGAGTGAGACAAGAAACACATATGATAATAGGAAAAGTATTTGAGTACTTGCTTTTTTATTCACCTTTTTACATATTTTCAAACATATATTCATGTAAGTAACAATTTTAGTGATTATACTTCATGAGTATTTAAATATTTATATTCAACCTCATTCTCCTTACTTCAATTAAATACAAATGCTAACTAATTTTTTTGGGTTTTGAATTTCTTTTTTCTACATGCAAAATTAAAAATTGAAATTAACTTGTTTTTAAATCATCCTTGAAATTTTATTTAAGAGAATGTGCCACTCATAATAATCTTACAAGACTTGAAAAAAAATTGTCCCTTGTAAAAGAAAATTATAGTTCTGTAAAATCTTTTAGAAGTTTAATTTTGACGTTTTAAAATAAAATTTCAAATAATAATTTTGAAACTCGAATTTGTATACAGTTTTGAAGTAAGAGTTCTGGAAGACATTTTTTTTTAAAAAAAAAAAAACTCACCATTCAATTGCGTGTAATGTCAAGTCCATTTTTGAAAAAGAAAAAAAAAATAGTGTGTATCTAACAACAAAAGGGTAAAAAAGCAAGGCCAATGCTCTACTTTCTTGGCAGGTTCTTTCCCACTTTCTCTGCATGGTTTTGAAAATGTTGGTTCCTATAATTGTTTGGGCCTTTACTTGATTTGGGATTCCTCAAAAATGTCCTACAAAATTTTGAATTTTTGGGGGAAATGATATTAGCAGTAAAGGTACAGTGTAGAACATAAATGTAACATAAACAATAAAAATTTGAACCTCACAACCATTGAGGGAGGTTTAAGAAAATCCAGAATATTTTTTTTTCTTTCAAGTTATACCATATTCATAGCAATTAAAAGAATTTTATTGTTATCATGAGTTTTTATATTACAAAGACAAAAGATAAGAGAAGTATTTCTGCAAATACACGAGTCTTATAAACTACCAAAAAAGTGTACCGATTTCTAAATTTTTGAAATTAATTTACTGGGCTAACTCGTTATACTTAGATTTTACCAGGTTTATAAAATTAGTTTAAGAGAAAAAGGTACGTGAAACCGTAAAGTTTTTCTACAGTTAATTAATTGATTTGAGAAAAATATATAAAATCTTATTAATAATTAATTTATAATATAAACTTTTTTATGCTATTGATATACAGTCTTTAAAATCTTATTTAGCAATAAAATTTTATAACCTTCAAGACAAATAAAATTAATTTTAATTGTGGCACTACTGGAATGGTAAAAATAAAAGATATTCATATATTATAAAAAATTTAATTTACTTTTACATGAGGAAATTAATGTGTACTTAAAAGTCTAATATCCAATTAATTTCTTAAGTATTATTCAAAATTATTCTTACCTACCAACATAAATTAAGTGTAGCAGAATGAGTTAATTCTTTCGGAACATGAAACGAGGTTTAAATCTTTGTTGGAAAAGGTGTAACGAGTAACATCAAACTTCACAACTACACCACTGACAGAAAAAAGAACTATGCTTACATGATTCAGTATTTAATTTTTGTACAAACAAATTTATAAATTCAGCAATGATTTTAAAATCAATACAAAATATTAAAATGATGTTGTTCTTAGGGGGCGTGTTAAACATTTTAATTTTGTTGAGTCAGGAATTAAGTTTATAAATAGAAAAAACTTTGTTATTGAAACATATCGTACACACGATGATTAATAATCATCTCTTTTGTTACTTCCTGTTTAATTTTTCCCCCACTCTTCAACAATATGTTATTCTAACCTTCTCCATATAATTTTCTATTCCTATGAATAATAAAACATTAGTTAGAAACATACATATCTCTTTTGTTACTTGTTCTTCTTGTGTTGTTATATAAATCAAATCTGAAGATTATGGTGTTTTCTAATGCATGGGGTATAATCATGGTGTTTCCTATTCTTACTGTGTAGTGATGGACTTTTAAAAACAGATATGTGCCCTCTGATTAGGGTTAGAAGGCAAGGCCAACTGAATTATATATTTGAGTAAAAGTATTGACTCATTCTATTTTTTTTTTAATATTTTTAGATTAATTAATTAATTTTTAAATAAAAAATAATAATAATTTATATTCAACTAATTATATTAAAAATTTTAAATAAATTATAAATATTCAATAATCTCATACAAATTAATGTTTTTTATATACGTATTTTATAATTTATTAATAACAAAGATTATAAAAAAACATGAACCATAAAAAATTAAATAATATTTAGATTTAATTTAAATATTATAACTGAGTTGTATAATATAATTGATTAAATGAAAGATTAATTCAGCTCACTAAGTACTCTAGGTGGGGTTAAAATGAGGCGGGTCTTAATTAATTAGATGTTTCCTTAATTTCATCTCCGTATATGGTCTTGAGATATTAAATGCAAATGCAAATCAGATAAAAAAATTATTTTTGCATAACTTTAGATTTTCTATACCTATAAAAGTCCGGATTGACAAAATCCAAAAATAGTCAGATTTAACTAATACCCTAAAATAATAAAATTTAAGACAAAACCATCCCAAATTATTTAATATAACCATGGATGGCCTAACGTGATGGCACCCATGTTTGACAAATTTATAATGTGTTTTTACGAATTTGGCAAATATATAATATGAAAAATTTAAATTTACGATCATATGTTTATTAAATTTGTAGCTTAAAAATGTATAGAACTCTATATCTTAAACTTTAAACTTAAAATTTCATGTTATAAACAAATTGTGAATTTATTAAACCCCAAACATAAAAATCATTAAAGAATTCCCAAATCTACCGGCGTCAGATATGGGAAAACACTCAGAAATTGAAGTTCAGAAGCTTACCTAAGATCTTTGACAACGAAAACGTTCCAACAGATGATATTATATCCAAACATATAATATATATTTATTTTTCATACAATTTTAATACGTAACCAACTAATAACTCTCTCACATAAAAAAAATATATTATTTTCTTTTTTTCATGTTTTATATATATATATATATACTTTTCTTATATGGTCGAGTTATGTGTCAAGTAGACAGAGGGCAAACAGAAATGAGAGTGCAGAGGAGATTCAAGGTGCTGAGAGAACGGGAAAGTGAAAAATGAGAAATTCAATATAAAATAATATAAAATATAGGAAAAGAAACTCTAAATCCACCCTGCCCCAATATTTTGCCATCATAATAACCTGACTATTATATATTAAAAAAAGAAAAAAAGAAAAAATAGATATCAGACAAGCACGTGAGTGAGGCATGACGGTTTAGAGAGAAAGATTGAGAAGCATGAGCTTTTGAGCTAGTGTTTGCAATTGGAGAGCTTCCCAGAGGAGTAATAATAATAATAAACCCGAAACAAACGATTTCATAAACCCTAACTCCGCCTTTCTCCGCCTATGGCCACCCTCGACCCAATCCAGAATGGCACCACCAACCCTCTCTCGTCGGAAAATGCCGACGCCGAAGAACCGCCGTCTACCACCGCCGACGACCCCGCTCCCGAGGCCGCCGGCGTCGAGAAGCGATGGCCGGGTTGGCCTGGCCACTGCGTGTTCCGCCTCATCGTGCCGGTCCTCAAAGTTGGCAGCATCATCGGCCGCAAGGGGGAGCTCATCAAAAAGACCTGCGAGGAAACCAAAGCTCGCATTCGCGTTCTCGACGGCGCCGGCGGCACTACCGATCGAATTGTAAGTGTTCCCTATTTTGTTTCTAGGGTTTTATAAACCTTCTTCGATCTATTATTATTGTTATTGGTTTAATTTTTAGGTTTTGCCAGGTTCCATTTCTACCTAAACATGGGATGTTGATTGTATAGTAGGGATTTTTCATTTCTATTGTTTTTGCTGCCCGGAGGTTACAAGTTGAATATTTTGTGCTCGTCTTTTGGTTTCTCAGCTCAATGCGATTCTTTCCTTAGTTGCCAACTTACAGTTTTATCATAATTTTGTTAATATAGTGATGCGTTTTCGATTAGGATGTTACTTATTACTGGAAGTGTTGTTATAGGTTTCGTGCTCTATGGATAGTATTATTTGTGGTGGATTCTCTGTAGGATTTATTGGGCTTAAATGCTTAGGGAGTTACATAAGAGTGTCAAGGGTTCTAACCAAGATTTTTAATACTGGCATCCTGGTCGTGGTTTTGTCACGTTTATTGATATTGCTGGAAGTTGTGGACAAATGCGGCCTTAATGGTGGTTGGGTTGCTGACACTTGAAAATCCTTGACTTTGCTGCCATAAAAATGGTTGCGGACTGTTTTATAAAACCTTGGTTTGAACTTTACCTGCAGTTTAAATGTAGAGATTGTGGTCATGTTGCAGTTGTGGACATTTTGGCCCAAATAACAGTAATTGACCGTCTTTTTAAACAATGGTTCTAACTTTACCTGTGGTTTAGGGTTTGAATATCTTGGAGGGTTTTACCTAATCAACACTCCAGTTTGAGGGTTATTCTCACACCTTATCCCTGTCAGAACCCCCTGTTAAAGAATACCCCAAAAATGCTTCAGGGTGCAATGACCTTCTGTACTATTCACATGCTGCTTCGGTTCCATATCTTTTCATTTGAATTATCAGTGTGGTCATTGTGTCTGCACAGTTGGTGATAATATGGGTCATGTGCACTAAATGCTGTTGAGATTTCTTCTATAGTTTATATCTTGCAGCTCTCAATGTAGGTGGGATAGTGCCAAAGTGAATTGAAGTTATAGTTTAGTTTGTCTATGTCGCTGTTCATATGATGCTTGTTTCCAGATAATATTTTTTTCTGTCAAATGTTTTTGTTTAGATGTGGACATGGTTTGCATGTCTCATTTTGTTTTATCCTGAATGTGGTTTAAATTTTGTGTTTAGGTACTCATATCTGGGAAGGAAGAGCCAGAGTCACCTCTTTCTCCTGCAATGGATGCTGTGATAAGGATTTTTAAACGTGTCTCAGGGTTGTCTGAAATTGATGGGGATAATAAAGTGTCAGGATTTTGTTCCATCCGTTTGTTGGTGGCTTCAACGCAGGCTATCAATTTGATTGGAAAGCAGGGGTCATTAATTAAATCTATACAGGAAAATACTGGTGCTTCTGTTAGAGTATTGTCTGGAGGTATGACTGCTGCCCCTGTTATCCAATAATACACGATACATCTATGATATTCTCTTTATGTCTTAATAGCATCTTTTTATTTTGCCTATTCTTCTTCATGTTGACAATGTCATATAAAATGCTGAGTCAATTATTTAATCATGGACATTTGTTTAGCTCGCTTCTTTGGAAGATTATTGAAATTGGGGGGTGGGGGCTTTTTGTCTCTTCAGTATTTGACCTTACACATTTTGTGCCTAGATGCTTGTGTGTGGAAAATTCTGAACATTCCTATATTAGATAAGATAGATGCCTACTGTTTCTACTCATGGTAGCTAGTAGCTACTTTATCGGATTGTGTTTTTGCTTGAGCCCAAGTAGTTCTTACCAAATGCTTGTCTTTGGAGCCTGATTTAGTTGTGAATTTCAATTTGACTAATGTTAACTTTTAAGAGCTCTGGTAAGACTATTCTAGTGAGAGAGTTAAGATGTATTCACCTTCATTTGAAGTGCATTGTGATCTGAGCCTGCTAAAATTCAAGAATCCTTACATCCTTAATTTGTTTTCGTTATTAATTTTTATGCTCCTAATGAAAATGAACTTATAATTTGTTTCCTACCATACTGTATTTTTTGTTCAATGATGGAAGTTGTTCTGATACCAAATCATTTTCTTGATAGATGAAGTTCCCTTTTATGCTGCTGCTGATGAGAGGATTGTGGAACTACAGGGAGAAGCCTCAAAGGTCCTTAAGGGTTTGGAAGCAGTAGTTGGGCACCTGAGGAAGTTTTTGGTTGATCATAGTGTTCTTCCCTTATTTGAGAAGACTGTAAGTTTGATATTTTCCAACTTTCAAATTAGGCTTAACATGATACCAGTGTACATATGTAATATGGGTGCTATTTCATTTTATTTTGTCCTTGTATTGAATAGAGTTAATGACACTCAGACCCCCTGTGTGTTTTTTGAGATTACACTTGGTTTCAACATTACTTTTACCCCCTGAAAAGGGTATCACTGTAATGTTTTTCAAAATTAATGGAGGGTTAACGTAATGTGCAAAGTGGCTGTCAATGAACATTTTTCAAATAATTTGGAGGTTTTGTGTAGAGGTAAGAGAAGCAAGGGTCTTTGTGAAATATCACAATAACACGGGTTGTTATTATAATTTACTCTATTGAATATCATCAATGAAAATGTGTGAGCTATCTTTTTGGTGATTATAATGTATGACACTAAGATGTGTGGATTCTTTGTTTTGTTCAAGTACAATGCAACAATTTCGCAAGAGCGCCAGGCAGATACCTGGGCTGACAAATCAACACTGCATAGTGCTTCACAACCTAGCATTGTAACCGATATTTCTCTTTCAACAAAAAGGGATTCTCTCTTTGCTGAGCGTGAAAGTCAATTGGATTCATTGCTCCAACCCTCTACAATGTCAATATATGGTCAAGATTCTTCACTTTCTGGCCTTCGTTCTTCAGCTCTCAGTCGACCCAATGCTCCATCTATTGTTACCACGGTTAGCAATTTCAAGCACCCATGTTAGATCTGTGTTCTATTTGATACAAGAATTTCCTCGGAAGCTTGTCAATATCATTGTTTGCTTTTTACCAATTGTTGAAAAAATAATCATTAATCATAATTATGTATTAGTTCTTAATGCAAGGGCTTTTATACATTTTACTTCACCTGGTCCAAAATTTAAATTGTGGTACATTAATTTCTGATTTATTCTACATGAACTTTGTAGCTTATTCTCCCAATGATCTGGCTATGGGCCAAATTTTTTGTACCTTTAGAAAATGTATGATTTGTAACTTTCCAGTTCTATTCACAGAAGGCATACTTCTTCTCCACTTACAAAATGTTTGCTTATACACTGGTCTTCTTTGCTTTTATTATTTTTTGTTGTTGATAGTGATTGTAACTTCCACCTTCCTTTACTGTTTCCACTTATTAGGTATTACAAACAATGCAAATACCACTGTCCTACGCAGAGGACATCATTGGCATACAGGGGGCTAATATCGATTACATTCGCCGTACTAGTGGAGCCATTTTGACTGTGCAGGAGAGCCGGGTGCCTGATGAAATCATTGTGGAAATAAAAGGCACCTCATCTCAGGTTCAAACAGCACAACAGTTGATTCAGGTATGATGAGACTTTGGCCCATGAAAGAAAGTTACGCATCTCTGTTCCTGCTATGGTTGTATCACAGTGATATATGCATAGGTGTGTGCATGCTTGGACATGCACTTGACTTTCAGCAAGTGTTAATATAGTGTTTTTCTCTTAACATTCATTGCATAGTTACTCATTTTTATTGTATTAATTCTTAATTCTTGTTGGAATGCTTTTAGTTGATATCCTCATCCATGTAATGTTCCTCATGTTTACTAAATTCTACTTACATTTTTTATCATAGGGAACATAGGAAATGAAAGAAATGAAGATTGTGATATGTTGGTTGGGTGGGGGGGGGGGGGGAGTGGGAAAAAAGAAGTGTTTTCAGTATTCTTCAATACATCTATAAACTAATCCATAACATTGTAAAGCAAAACATTTGACCATTATTTGATTTTCTTTTGGGTACATATGACCGTTATGATTGGATTTATAATTGTTGCGCTTTCCCTTACTAGATCTGAATAAAACAATCCTTCCCTGGTTGATGGGGGCGTACTAACTTTTCGAAGTTTAGATTTGTCAAGCACCTTATTGTTATTATATCCTGGCTCCCTCCTCGTTTGGACTGTTTTACTGATAGTGGCATATAAGTTTTGGCATGATTATACTGCGGTTCATTTCTTGTCTTATATTCACGTGTTTCACTCATTCATTGTATTTTTATATTGATTACTAAGACTTGATTGGTTCTTACCGTTAATGTTGAATTCATGCCGAAAGACTAGATCATTTCCTATGCTTTAACTGATAGAAATCTCGTGTCACAGGAAGTTATAAGCAATCATAAAGAGCCTGTCGCTAGTAATTACAGCAGCCGGTTAGATACAGGTCTGAGGTCCTCTTACCCTCAATTGGGCAGTACTTCGTATTCATCATCTTCCCTGCCCTCGCAACCCTACAGCGGGTATGGATCTTCTGGTCTAGGAGGAGGCTATAGTACTTTCAGACTTTGAATTGGTATCTCTAGGTCACGATGACTTCATTTTGAGCCAACTTGTTCTAATTGGGTCTGATTAGAGAGAGTCAATGCTGGAATGTACTATGAAGCCACCAAAATCACGTCTTCTTTTAATTATCTGTTACCATCTTGTAATTGGGTGATCTTTGATGTGGCCAAAAGTTTAGTAGAGCCATAGAAAATGTAATGAAATATTTAACCATTTTCAGGGTGTTTAGTTTTGTAGTGTATATGTGCATTTATTTAAAGCATAACCTTGGGATCCATAGGGGCATTAAACTATACGTTATATTTATTTATTTTTATATTTGCAATGCTAACTATTCTTACTTTGTCCTATCATTCCCTAAACTAGTAATATATGAGCTATTCATAGCTTATAGTTTTAGTTTAACTCATGTATTAATTGTGTTTAAAATCATACTTGAACTTGCTTCTTTGTTGAAATAATTAGGTTTGATTCAATGATTAAGAAGTTAAACTTAAAAAATTCTTAAATAGTTCAACTCATTTATACTCAATGGTAGGAGCTGATAGATTAATTGATTTACATGTTCATTGCAACAGCTTTTTTAATGGAAAATATAAAGAAATTATTAACTCGTTTACATGTAATAATCGATATTTATTTCAGATAAAAAATATTTTCTTAATAAATTGTCATCTTATATAAAATTGTCATTTATATAATCTTATTTTTTCCGAAACAATGTTATTGTTTTTAAAAATTAAGTTAAATAGTATTAAACTACACAAAATTGTCATATAAACAAGACAACTAATTCGCAAGCTAATCATTTTTTTCCCCTAAAATTACAATTTCTCACATGACTTAACACTTTTTATTTTCTTTTAAACAATAATGTAACATCTTATAATTAAAAGTAACAGTGAATATTAAATTAAAACCAAAATCATAATGATTTCCTTAAGCTGGATCTTTAGTTTTAGGCCAGATCTCAGTAATTATTAAAATCTTAAAAATAAAAACAACCGAAATATCAAACTAGTCATTTATAATTCTCCCCAATGCTTACTCCACTGAGCCTTTTAAAACAGTTCAGATACCCTAGTAAGAAGAATATATAATAATTAAATAATACATGTATCGATAATATAATTTTATTTTTTTTTACATTTATTCAATTACAAATTGTCATGGTGTATTATAACTATTATTTTTTTATAATAAACTCATAATAATTATTTAACCAGTTTACTGTATTTTTGATAAACTCATAATAAATATAGAGCGGACATAACAAACGAATGATGATACGAGAGAGATAGCTTATCCTGAAGGCTTCACCGAAAGTCACTCACTGAGTCTGTTCATAGCAGAAAGCAATGCCCACTTTGAATCTCTTTACAAACGTTCCTGTCGACACCGTTATTGCTTCTGACATTCTCAGAGATGCTACCAAAGCTGTTGCTAAAATCATCGGAAAACCCGAATCCGTTAAGTCCACTTTCACACTCTATTCTTCCCTTTCACTTACAACATTGTTCACCAATTGTTTGATCAAATTACTCTACTATAAAAATATCAAAACTTTATCCAACCATGTCGTGAAAACTATTTAGAATACTACTTACCACTTTTTTCTGTTTGGTTTTTCAGTAATTTGATGAGCTGCTGTTGAATAATTGTTTTGCTACTTTAGTTTTTAGTATAATTTGATTTAAATTGATGTTTTTCTTTTATGGGGGGTTATGTTTCAGTATGTGATGATTTTATTGAATGGGGGAGTGCCTATTGAATTTGCTGGAACTGAAGAGCCAGCTGCTTATGGAGAACTGATCTCAATTGGAGGGCTTGGTCCTAGTGTTAATGGAAAACTGAGTTCTACAATTGCTGAAATTCTTCAAACTAAGCTATATATTGACAGTTCCCGTTTCTACATTAAGTTTTATGATGTTCAGGTAAATTGCTGCTTTCTTCTGTGATGGTTTGTGTGATTCTGAGAAGATTGTAAGTTGATAGTGGTTACCATCTTTTGATTTATTGTCTAGCTTCTTGAAGTATTTTTATGAGGGGTGAAGTAATTTCATATATTCTACCTTCTTCAGTTCTCTGCCACAATATATTGAAACGGTTTTGATCATTTCATTCATTTGAAGTTAGAGATTTGTCATGTATCCATGCAATTCAACTACGATTTTTTTAATTTTTGTTGGAGGAAGAAAAAAAGGGATTGAAGAAGTGCGGTTTTTCATGGAATTGGTTGCTAATAACACAAGTTATTTATATAGAAATTGATTTCTGATATTGTTTAACCATACTTTGTCTGAAGTATATGTTTACTATTAAAGGCAAAATATCTTTGTAAACTTTATATCGTAATATGCTCCTCTATTTGCTGTACTGTTATAAGTTATTCTCATTATGAAGTGTTCTCTATCTTGTTTATTATTTATTTTTTTCATTATTTTTATTTTTCTGATGCATATTCAAGGACATTATCATGGTAAGTGTGTCAACAATACAATTCAAACTGCTTCCTTTCGATACGATGAATTTCATGGCCACAACTTTTATGTTCATTACTTACTTTTTTTTATTTGTTTTCTGGTGCAGCGCTCATTCTTTGGGTTCAATGGTTCAACCTTTTGATCGAACTTTCTTTATAGGCATAGATTACTGGAGTTTTAACCAGGAAAAAATCTGTCTAATTCATCTTCCTGTGGATTATTATAAATCTGTATTGTATGAATGAATACAAGTGATATATCAAAATGGAAAAATTCGTCCTCCTTTATTCCTCATTTTGATCCTTTCAAAATTCATGCCCTCAATTTACTGCTCTTCAAGTTCGATTTAATCTTAAAGAACTTTAGATCATACATGGGTGATTTGGAATTTAATTCGGAAATGGAGATGTTGTAGCACACATCACAAGTGTAGATTTGTAGCATAACATATAGTCTGTTTAACAATATCATCATTAGTGTAGATTTGTCATTATACCTCGAATACGTACATAACAAATAGTCTGTTTAACAATATCATCATTATATATATTCATGGCATATCCCAACTCATGATGTAATCATCACTCGTTCATCAATGACATCGTTTATCATAAGAGATATTCAAGTAAGCATTGCATGCATATCAAGTATGAATGTGTCAATCTTATCTTCATCATTCATAACAACATTACAAAGAGGAAAAAGGCAAAGAAGCACGGAAGCAAAACAACACTTTTGTGGCGTTTGAATGGAGCTTAATATGGCGTTATTCGAAAAAAGTGTTCAACACAAAAGTTATTGATTTTTGTGTGAAGCTTAATTTAAAACCAATTTCAGGCAAAACCAACTGTTAAATCTTAAGGAAACTCCAAAATAGTGAAGTATAATCAGACTAAAATAGCTCAGCGATTGAAAACCAGCTCAACGATTTTACGACAGAGAACATAGTTGAAGGAAAAGAGAGCAATTTTGCTCAGCCAAGGAATTCAAGATTATGGAGATTATTTCCCAATCAATTTTCATAAAATTCGTTTCAAACCTGTTCTAGCACATTCCTAGTTCCAAAACCATTGAGTTCCAGCTAAGATTGTATGAATTCATTCAAATGTACAAATTAACCTATGTATAGCTAATTTGTTTCGAACTGTGCAATTCATTTCTAATACTAAATCACCACAAACGGTGCCATACAAGAGATTCACACCAAGAATTATCCTAGCACATCCAACATTCACCTTTGATCATGTAAATAGCAAACTAGAGCACAGAATTTACAGTTGCAACTAAAATACAAACCAGAATACTGACAAAGCTAAATCAAAGAAAATCATAATTTTGTTAAGAACTCCCTTTACCTATTTCGGTAACTTAAAAATGTACAAGTTTAGCTTGGAATCAGTTGCTACTCCCGACTCCTGTGCAGCTCTGGTGCATGTGAAGTGAAGGACTAGAATGGTGAGGTGCAGAAGTTCATTAGAATTGAACTTGTAGGTACAAAGCCAAATCACTCAACTATTTCAGGATCGCTCGCTCAATAAAATTTTCTACTATGCTAAAATTGCTCAGCAATTAGTCTGGTGCTCAAGCCCAGTTCACGACTTAAGATTCTAAAGGGCACTCCACTATGAGTACAACTAATACATAAAACTTCATCATGCACCAATCTACACTATCCTTATACATTCAAAATAACTTTTATTATTTCAGAAATAAAAATCTAGGGTGTAAAAGTGTACAAGAATCTTTATCCCAATCACGATCTATTATCTCTTTTACAAAGCCAAAGAAAAATAAATAAAGCTCACCCGTTTGACAAAATAGTTAGGCTTGGCGTTTCACAATAGATATCTTGGAAGAAAGAATGATAACGGCATGTTAACTAATAATAAGGTGACATTTGTTTTAAGCTTAAGTTAATACATTTTCAGAAATGACATGTTAAAAATATTTTGACCAGGAATATTGTTTCATACTTCTTAATTCGCCACCTTTCACATGATATTTTATCAACTTGTAATTTCTTAAATGCGTGTTATTCTTTTTTATGCTCACCAAAATACAAGGATAAAGAATAAATGACAATTTATATTTTTAAAACCTGACCTCTAAAACCAGTTAAAAAAGAATGAAAGAAATAAGATTTTCTTGTCATAAAAAAGAGAAAAAAAATTATACTGAATAAAATTTCACTGTCTACAAGGATAGAAATACATAATTTGCACTGATAAACGGAGGAAATATACATATCTTTTGACAGAACAGAGAAACACAAGGACTGCAGCGCATTATGAAAATTGAAAACTTCCACTTTGCCATTCGCGTCTCAATGGAAGTATTTCCAATACAAGTAAAATATGTTTATATCCCTCAATATTTCAAAATGAATAAAAATTTAATACATTTTTACCCCTATATTTACCAAAAAGTATGTGATTTATATTTCGGGTAAATGCAGAGACAAAACACATTAAATACAGAATAAAACCAAACATTTTGAAATATTTGAAGGCCAAAAGCATATTTTATCCTTGCAGGATCATTGTCCCAAATCACCATCCATATTTTGCTTGTGTTTCAGCTTTCGTAAGCATGCCCTTCGCACGCCGCTCGGCAAGTTTCATTTCATTTTGTTTCATATCAAAGTACAATGAACCAATTTGATGCTTCCTCTTGTGCAGCTTTGTAGGCTTCCCCTTCGTCGATACAGGCTACAAGAAAAAAAATTAAAAAATACAAAATAAATAGTAGAAACATCCCTTTACAGAGAGTAGACAGAAAATCATAGTAAAGTGTATAGTAACTACCCAATACGGAAGATTAAATATTCTTGAAATATTTGAATCTGCACTGACACAACGATAAACTAAATTCTAGTTATGCAAAGGAAACTAACTTTTTGTTAACATTACAACTATCTTTGTATTTCTATGTGCCCACAGTAGCATAAAACGGTGCATATGGACTAAAATCCTATAGGCTTTCTTTCATAAATCTTGTGTAAAGAAAAAAAAGTAGATGATAACAAGGAAAGCAATTTTTAAAAATTTAAAATACAGTAATAACACAAGAAGAAAATGTGTAGTTTCTTTTTTCATTTTTTTCATCTATAATAAGAGAAAAAAACACAAATTTCTAAGTGGTACACTAACATGCAAAGAATGCTAATTATAATGTGATGAGTGCTTACCATAACATAGGATCTCAATAGCGCATGGCTCAACTTTATTAGTAATTAATATTTTTAAATTTTTGTGTGAAAGTTTATAGATTAACTATGGCAGAAGATGTATCTCCAAGAATTCATCATAGAAACAATCCAATAAGATCATCATGCCATAATTCCTTTGACTAAACATAATAAAAAGACCCAAGCATCCAAGATCAAACAACACAAACTCGTAACATAAAAATATATATTGTATAAACATGTGTGCATAATGAGGTATATTTCGGAAAATTAGACAGTCAATCCGAGGGAAATTCACTATCAACTTTCCTACATCTTCCTTTTTTTCCATAACAGGAAGGAATACATATAAGCATTGCAGTATAGCTTAAGTGACTTGAGACTTGTGAGGAGCGCAGCTAATGCATGCCATAATATGATATAGGTCAAGCATGTGTACACACCAAAATTGGGTTCGCTCATTTAATCTAACTAAATGACCAACCTTCATTAGTAGACTTAACTTTACTTCAACTATCAACTAAATTCATCCTATGCATTTAAATTAAACTGTTGATCCATTCAAAGTGTGTGACATTGCAGGTTCCTAGTAAGATGTCAATAATATTGAAGTCCCATTTTAACATCACAAATAGAGAGGCATCCAACAACACATCCCTATTAAGTAATGGGAATTCTAAGGATTTGGCATAATTTATCAATGATCAACATTACCAAGGTTAATGACAGTGGATGGCAAAAGGCCAAAATTCTGCCATATTAACAAGATATTCTTGCCTATGGCATCACCATACCAGGCCACCCATCACTCAATGGCAGAGGGGTCAAAAAATGCCACGTTATAGCATTATGGTGGCATTATAACAGTTATTTTAACAACATTGAACATTAACAGGTAATCTAGTCTTTTTACCTTAATTGAATACAAGGCACAAAACATATCACCCATGCATGGTTTTCAAGTTTTAGCTTCTTGATATCTGAGTAGACTAACTAAAACAAATGAGAGAAATATAGACTCATTTCAACATGACCAAGCATTCTGCAATCTCATTCAATCAAGGGGCTTGAAAACAACATCCTAATTATGTAGGAGGAATAAATCTCATGAATTTCACTCATATAGCTCCAGATTATCTTGTAATATGTTCAATAATTAACTTTATAATCACCTAACATGTGATGTTTGACTACATGAAAACATAAAACATTAAACCCCTCATGTAAGCAACTGTAATGAGTACAAATTTCCGACCAAAGGATCTGACACACCATTGTCACTGAGAACCACATATGAGCATATGACAACATTTATGCAATGATCCATGCAGAGTTGTCAAGGTGAGTATTCTTGTAATGTGAATTCATGTATAGATTCTATATCACATACCCATGACCTATGAGATATGATCATTAGTGTATGCACGAGCTAGTCTCTATCCATCATTATCATCCAAATATTATTTGATTGTATTACTGTTATTATTTCATTTAGTATATGATATGAATTACATAAAAAACAACAAAAAAGATAAGCTAAAAATCAGATACACCCTAAAATTTATGATGTAATTGGATTTTAGTATATAACAACAGAGTTCAGGTTTTTCTTCGTAAATAAATTTCTCCATTTATGCTTTAAACAATCCACACTTGTTAAGAAAAAAGACTAGCCCTCTATTGCCTGCCTATCAAATCACCTACACCACTTGAATATATTTTCACATTAACCAGGCAGAACCAGCTCACAAAATCATTTGAAACAAAGATGTTACTGAATAACCGTCATAACACCCGCCATAATGTAGTGACGTTTTCAACCCCTTTGCCACAGGCAATTTGTGAAGGGATGCCCGTTGCTGGGGCGCCAAGCCAGGATAACATGTTTACATGACAGAATTTAAGCTTTCCAACAAATGCGCTATCCGCCATTGATAACCTCGATAATTTTTATTGAAAAAGTGTGGTGTTTTTATTCTAACAAGGCATTGAATAACTAACTAGAAAAGTCTTACAGCCAATCAAACCTACACCTCAACAACATGTAAAAACACAAGTTCATTGAGAACAATAATACCTGATAAGAGGGTCCAAATGCAATTCCAGTTAGCTTGGCCTGATCCTCTCTAGGCCTATTCTTAATCAACTCTTCTTGCTTCACCTCAATCACTTCCGTTGGAACCTCATGCCTCCCTCTCTTCCCAGGAATCCTCATCACACTGTCACCAACCCCAGACGCTTCCGGCGCCGGTGCAGCTGCCGCCACAGACACATCACCCCAATTATTCACATACTGTCCATACCCCTCATAACCACCATAGCCACTACCATAATTCCCATACTGTTCAGCTCCATAACCATCAACCACATCCTCAACTGAATTCCCTGATTCAGCACCCGAACCATAATTGCCATAATAACCAGCATACTGGTCACTGGAATATTGGTAATTCTCATGATTTTCATAATTTTGGTATTCCTCTGCACTTTGATCCACGGTAACACTGCTCAGATTGTCGGAATTCGACACCGGTGCCGGCGATTCGGTTTCCACGATAGATCTCCTGCCGGCGCCAGAACTTGATTGAACGCCGAGAGTGGCGGTGTTTCTCGGTGCCGGAATGCTGGCAAGGAACGATTTCACGGATGAGGTTTGCGTGGAGGACCGTAACTTCCTCCTTTTTTTGAGTTCTTCACCTTCGTCTTCGTCATCTTCTTCATCCTCGAGTTCAGTACGTTTTGGGAGAGGAATTGGGGGTCTGAATTGCACAACTCGTTTGGGTTGTGGTTCTTCAATTTGGGGTTTAGGGTTAGGGAGAGAAGCAATTTCGGCGGAAGGTTGTTTGGGTGGAGGAAGAGATTGAAAGAGAGATGATTTGGGTTGAGGAAGGGATTGAAAGAGTAATGATTTGGGTTGAGGAAGAGACGTCGTCGTTTTGGGTTGCTGTTGTTGATCTTCTTCTTGTTCTTCATCTGAAGACGCATAGTTTGCTAGCAGAGAATCCATGAAAACACGAACAAGAAAGGGGTAAAACACAACACCGATTTATTCTGTGCTCTAACCCTACCCAAACCTCTCTATTTATGTTGCATTATCTTATTTTTATTCTTAATACACTCAACAATTCAATCTTAAAATATCCAAATTCCAACATTACATTTGGTACTATGTTTCAAACTTTTTCATTTTAATTTTTAATTAAAATTTTATTTTGATTTTTATGTTTATACAATATATAATTTTTGATTTATTTAAACATTTTCTATCAAAGAAGATTTCATTAACGTTATTGATTTAAGTTCTAAAATAATGAATTTATTTAGAAGCTCTTGTGTCTTTAGACTGTAGTAAATAGTTTTATATGCTTGGCAGTATTATTTTCTTGCTTTTAAATACATGTATTAGCAGTAAACAGTTATCATAGTTTTAATTTTATAATTTTAAAATTTAAATCATAATAATATTAATATCAATTTATTTTTTTGAAAAAAATATTTAAGAGTCAAAATAATACATTTTATATCAATAAAAAAATTTAAATTTAAATGACCAAAATAGAAAAATGTATATGAAATTTACATTTTAATTTTTTAAAATTTAAATTTAAAATATACATAAAAGTAAAAAAATATATATTATAAGTAAATATTTATAATTAAATAACTGTGCAAGACTCTATTTCATTATTTTTGTACATCAATTGAATCTTATACCAATTATAGAATTTTTATTAATAAACACTAATATGGCAATATGCTTGTGGGTACTATCCGAATCCAGATTTTTACCATCTCTAAGTGCCTTATCCAAGTTCTCGGAAAGATAAATTTTCATATATAACAGGATTAAACACACATGTTTTTAACATAATTGTTAATTAACCTAGTAGTAAATATGATTTCTTTTAATTGGAGATTCACCTTCAATTCCTACTTAATTTCTATCGGTCTTCAAAGCCCATGGATACATGTACATATAATTTTTTAAAAGAAAAAAGCAAACTTGCAAAGTTTCTTACATGAAAAGATTCTCAAATATGAAGAATCAAACTGAAAATTTTTGAAA
Organism: Hylodesmum podocarpum; assembly: GCA_026586105.1. Taxonomy (NCBI): domain Eukaryota; kingdom Viridiplantae; phylum Streptophyta; class Magnoliopsida; order Fabales; family Fabaceae; genus Hylodesmum; species Hylodesmum podocarpum. Next base: position 4,631,045 of record JALJEV010000650.1, on the reverse strand, counting down.
CTTACAGAACTAAAACGAAAATAATCTTTGACGACCCTATGTTCACTAAAAACAAAAAATTCTCGTGAGACTTGGACCTTCCTCTATCTGTCCACGAGCCCAAAAATGAAATAACTTATAAGGCTGGGCTCATTTAAATTTCTTCGTCTGAATTATATACTCATTGGGCTTTGAGGGTCATTCAGAGCAAATATGGCTGTCTGAATTTTCATTTGCAAAACATCTTTATCTTCTTCATTTGCCTGACAACACATAAATTAAGCAAATTAATTAAAAAACCACACAAAATGCACTGATTAGTATTTTCTAGAGGCATTTTCATAATACCTCTTACATAATTATTACTGGTTTATTGCATTATGCAAATATTATCACACACGATGCCTTTTTATTTTATTTATTTAACTAACAAGATAATCACATTAATCAATCTGGTAAAGATAAAAGAGAAAAATGTCATCTTTTTTCAATTAATTAAGGACTCCAGCATTGGATTCAACCTTTGTTTGATAATCAATGTGATTAGGATTTCAATTATTGAGTTGAATAAATAACATTATTGATCTGCAATGGCTGCATTTAAAACAAACTTTTCTGTAGGTGGAAGGGATAGTTAATAGTGGATGCGACTATTATGCTATCATCACCACACTTGCTTTTTGGATATTTTTATAAATCTACTTAGTTTAATAAAAAATTTAATATAGCTGAAAAAAATTTAAGCTATGATTGATTATTTCTTTTTAAATAAATTTTATATAAACCATACTTATCTTTTATTAGAAATAATTTTGTTCCACCCATGTAAAATTACTCTAAATAACACATGTTTATCATAATATCTAATAGAATTACATATTCAATATTCAAACTCGAGATCACTCTATTTAAGTTGGAACTTCATGCTATTTGATCTATATACTTAACGGTATGTTAAATTACTTAAAATATGCAGTTTAAATCAATTTTCTAAAAATAAATTTATTTGTTGATTTTTGTTTCAAAATTGTTTTTAAATCAAACTTTCCATTCTATTATTTCATATCAGTTAAATATATTTGAAAAAAAAAAGACTTTCAAAAATTGAACAGCTTATTTTCTCTGTCTTTAAATAAGCTTTTTAATTTTGAAAATCTTTTTTCCAAATATATTTAACACAACTTCTTCTTTAAAAAAAAAGTAAAAATAGATTGAGTCAATCATAACCTTAATTTCTATTCACACGTAAGTAACTTTATATCTACAATAAAAATAAAAATAAGTGAAAGTTTTGACTATCTTAATTTGGAATAATTTTTAATATTACTTTAAATTATTTTGTGATTACATAGTGATTCATTTTTTAAAAAAAATATCTAAAATAATTAATAATATAAAAGTTTATTTTTAAAGGGTAAAGAATGGGAGGGAAACTAACCTCGATGATGAGCGTGTTGAAAATGGTGCCTGAAACAGAAGCCATGTTGGCTGTAATGACTTTGAAATTTAAAGATTCGAAGAGCTCACACAGTTTTATCATCGTATCTGTCCTTTTGCTACATGTCAACTGCACCCAAAACGTCTTCCCTCCCGTGTGTCTTACACTCAGCTGTATCCACGATATAATCCATGGTTCACATTCTTTTCCATATCATCATCAATTTTTAATCACTTCCATAAGGTGTGCATCAAAATAAAACATCTTCTAATATAATTATTCTATTGAAATTATGAAATAACTATACATAAATATTCCCTACAATTTTTTTTGTAATAATTGTTACCACTTGTTTTGGTATTTATTATACTAATAAGAATAGCAACTAAAAAAATGAAAATTACAATATTTTTAGAGAAACATAAAATCTCAATATCCCTACGTACTTACATACAATGATCGTTACCTACACATTTTATATATTTACCAGGGAGTCAAGGACCACAATAAATGATTAACTAAGTATATTGTAAGATGGAAAATAGTTATTATGTTATCTGAATCAAACCTAAGCGGGAAATTTGTTGTTAGGTAGCTAACTTAACTTGAATACTATTGTAGATTTGATTCAATAATTATATATTAAGTTTAATTTATAAAACCAGATAAACTAAATGTAATATAGAAATTAAGATTAATAAAATAAATTGAATTTGAATTATAAATAATTTAACTCGATCTATTTATGAACTAACCTGATAACGTTAAATAATATTTTATATTATTAATTTTATTTGTGTATTAAATAAATAAATAAATTCTACGAGATTAATTATTTAAAATTAATCTAAACTAATAAATTCAATTCAGCTATTTACTAATATAATTCAAATTACAAATTTTATTTTTATTAAATTTAAATTTTAGCTATCATGAAATAAATTCTTGTTAAACAGAGTTAGGAGTATCTGAGTCCACCGCCAGATCATATAATAACCTAGTTCATGTAAAAAATATAAAAATGTATTTAGTAGACAACTGTATGTTTTTATTATTCCTAATAATAGAATTCGGTAACAAATCGTCTCTTCTAAGATACGCCCAGCTCGTTCGGTTCGCAATAATCCAATTAGTTCACCAGGCAAAAAAACATTAGACATTCCATCTTCTGAAACTATTTTTAATGTTATTTGACGCACAATAATTTCTAGATGTCTATTATAGATGTGAACGCCTTGGGATCGATAAACTTTTTGAATTTTATTAACTAAAGAAATACGACTTTGCGCTAGAGTTTAACCCCCAAGTTCGGGATGGATTGGTGTGGTTCCTCTACGCCTAGGACACCAGAATATTAAACTACAAACTAAGAAAGATATGTGATAAAAGCAAATATATTGACTATTCATTGTGAAACCCTAATTCTCGACTAGAGGGGACACCAAAGGCCTCTGCCCTTCCATCCGAGAGGAGGGGCAAAGTTTTTGATTTTTTCATATTGTCAGAGAGTTGAAAAATGAAAATAGATGACGAATATCTGATCGAATGGATCGGATCACGTACAATTAAATATAAAATATAAAGAGAAAAAAAAAAAAAATATATATATATATATATATATATATATTATGAATAAGATAATTGAATTTCTATCTATTCCACGGGCTGAAGTAAAGGTAGAAGAATATATGCCGGGAGAGTTGTACCTCAACTGCGTGAATAGGGGAATTTCTTGAAGCGACAGAGTGAGGAAAAAGGTGGTCTGGTCTTTTCTTCTTAGGCCTGAGCACAACAGGGAGGTCCTGCTCAAATTCATAGGTTGGGTTTTTGAGCTTCCCAGATTGATCAAGATCCGAAATCTCAGCTTGGATTCTCTTCTCTTGGTCTTGCAAGTGCTGGATGTACTCAATTGCATCCTTAATGATAGAAGCCTTATCCATCTGTCATCATGCCCAATAAAATATCAAAATAAATTCTGAGAATGAACATTAACTAACTAACCCTCCAAGGTAGTTGGAATATTGTTAGTACTTAGTACCATACCTTGCTAATCTTGGGGACCACAGCTCTAAGTGCATAAAGCCTGTCGTTCAGTTTCTTCCTCCTATTTCTCTCCGAAACAATGTTCTTAGGTGCCACCGACGCACCACCACCGTCCGGCGAGCTTGAATCATACAACCCTCCGCCGGAAAATGCCTCATCCACTGCCCAGCTACATTTCACATCATCAAATGCTGTTATTTTTCGCTGGACACAATCATATTCCAATCACACCAATACTTTGAATGAAAAATATTTCTTTCTATGTTTTAAACGTACCTATATACTTAGAATTTAAATTTGAACATAAAAGGTTAATCGAAACAATTACACAACACTTGATGATTCACGCATTTTAGGATATATAAGTAGTATATGTACAAGAAGATGATGAATGGTTGATCAATTTAACTAATTTTTGGTGGGTAAAGAACTTTTATAAATTACCTAAGTTCTTCGTTTTGAAAATACATGTTGGTCTCCCAGTAACGCTCGTATTCCTGACCAATATTCTCCATGGTTTGATACTGACGGAGACTATTAATTAATTAAGCTAGCACACGGGAATTAACAACAGAATGAGGAACAAGAGAATGATGGCTATGATGCTCTCTCTGTCGTTTTTTTTTTTTTCAATTTCACTTTTTATTTTTGTCTATTTTTAATTTTCTCTTTTCTCTGTTGGTGACAGCGTGGGAGAACAACGTGAGATTTATATAGGGGAGAGGAGGCCAAGGGTTTGAAGTTACGTTGTTCGGTGTTTCGCAGAAACATCGATAAAAACAGTCAATGTGAAGCCGCGTTATTCACACTAAGAATAAGAATTGAGACTTTTAGCATCGTCCAAACAATTTTACGTCATTATTGTTATCTGAGCATCCATCGTCATAATGAATCAGCATCATATTATTAGAATTAATTCTCTAATAATTTATATTATTATTTTTTCTATTTTTCTTGCGATCCTATTAAATATTTCATGAATAAATGTCAAATCGGTCATTACATTATTTAATCATTTAAATAATTAAACTTCATTTTAAATTTAAATATGTTTATTTAATTAAGCAAACAAGAATATTAAGTATTTAATGAATTAGTTTATTTTGAATTGAAACTTTTCAATTTTCATTTTTGTCAAAAAAAAATATTAAAAGAAAATGATAGAAAACATACTAGATATCATTTCGAAATAACTTTTGATATAGGCAATCTTTTCATGTGGTCCTTACTGTGCCATCGAATTCGAATTTGCTTTTTGAAGTGCACTTGGCAGCACATGCACATACCCTTGTATATGAAGTAGGTAGTATAATAGAATATGGATACATTTGCTGTAAGAACACAAAGCTCGGTAAAGTAATTTTCAAAAAATTTAAAGTTAGATAAAAAATACAATTAAGCTTATAATAATTACACTATCAAAATATGTATGAATTAAAATGAATATAAAATAGTGTTTTTAGTGTAGGTAGTGCTTTTATAGCATTTCCTTTAACGTAGAACTAATGATAAATTAAGAAATGTCAATAAAACTTTTTTTTTTTTTTACAATAATAAGGATAAAACTTAAAATCCCATGTATTGTATTTTTTAACCCTACTATATTATGCTCCTTAAAAAAAAATACTGTATATTATACGAATCTTAATTAGTAGTAGTAGTTTTTTTTAATATATATGTAGTGTTATCAATAGCTTAATAGCTAATATCCCGATAAGGCAATAATTGAAGGATTATCGTCTGAAGTTCTAGATGGTTTTATTTATTTTGGTTGTTGTGTGTGGGGAACGGGCCAAGAGATATATCATTATCAAGCAAATGTCTAAACAGTTTATTTGAGATTTTAAAAAATAGTTTAAGATTTTATTACAATATTTAACAAGTTTGAAGTTTTATGGTAAAGTAATATTTAATTTATAATTTTTTGGATATTTATTTTTTAAAACGAATTTTGAGTTTAACTTTACTTCTTTATTTTGTTAAAAAGATAAATTTTATACGAATAGACTTTAATTACAAACACGGCTTTACATAACTAGAAGAGCTATTAATTACTTTTAAGATTTCTTTTCTTAAAAATCAGAATAGAAACTTTGTTAAAAACTTATCAAAATAAGTTTCTATAACTTAATAAAACTTTAACTGTAAAAAAAAAAAAAAAAACTTTATACAGTTAAACTTACTAATAAATTTACGAATAAATTGTTCCACACATTTAAAAAAATTATTCATAAAATTTTACAAATCACTCTTAAAAGTAGTCTACATATTTTGACTAAATGTAATTCTTTTATGTGTACACTCCAATGTGAAATTTAGAATATAATAAAAAGGACTTTTTGAGTATAATAGTGTCGTTTACTCTTCTTTCCTGAAATTATTTTGAAACATACACTCAAAACATGTGTACGTTTGTTTTTGAAGAATTATAATCGGTTACGTCATTTGTGCGAAGAAACACGTGGCATCTATTATTTTAAAAATATTTTTTACTTATTTCAGTTAATCGAATAAAGTCTCTTACTTTCGAGCCTTAGGTAGAAATAAATTGGAATTAATAAGATTTAATTTAAATAGATTCAATTTGTTTAATATTTGAAACTTAATTTTGGTTTTTTATTTATCACATGTTTTAATTTTAGGTTTGAATTTAAAATTTTATTATTGCATAAAATTTTACTTTGTTAATTCATCAAAATTCAAGATATATGACAGCGTTTATTTTCGGTAATTTTTTTCTATACCCATGACAAGTGAGATTTCTGATTTAATTTGTATTTGTTGAAAGATAATAGAAAACTATTTTTGAATATATTTCAGAAAAATTATATACCCATTTTTGGATACTTTTTATTCTCGTAATTGGAAGTGGTGGAATGTTATGTTTTCATAAAAATATGAGAAGTTATTTTTTATTGCATTAGTATTTCCTATTTTCACATTGCAATTTATCTTGTTATATTATATATATATATATATATATATATATATATATATATAGTAGATAATATAAAAATCTTCCCATTATTATTATATATAAATTAAATCATTCAGTTAACTTCCTAAAAAGTTAAATTTATTATAAAAAAAGTCAAAATTTGTTGGGTTATCTTATTAAAGGTCTATCTCATTATATACATGTATGTCTAATATTTTTTACTTAAACTAATCAGCTAATGGTCTTACATATAATAAATAAATTTAAAATTAATGTTACTCAAAACATTGTGATAAAAGTAGAGAAAAACACACACTAGGTTTTATGAAAATCAAGGTTCAATATATTTTTCGACGGAAGTCCAACATAAATAACTGGGTATGAATTCACTATTAATCCCATGGAGTCAACTTTTAATGTTAGTCAACATGTTTAATATTTAGAAAAGATAAATAAATATACGATTTAATATTATAATAAATTCAATATAATAAAAATCGTATTATTTAAATTTATTCAAAAGAATCCAAATTGTTAGACTGATAAAACTTTTTGAATGACATAAAATCTAAGGTTTTTAATTGATCTTAGATTTAGTTTTTATTTTAAAAATGTTTACCCTGCCCTAAACATGATGTAGACTAAATTTTAGCAGTAACTATTATTATAATGTTATAATTATAAATCATATATTATTATTATTATTATTATTATTATTATTTCGTTTAATAATACAAGTTTAAGAGGACAATAATGCTAATTTAATTTCAAACTTATGACGTGTTATGCAATAAATATAATTTTTTTTGGAAGTGGACGTGTTATGTAAATTTGAATGATGACTTATTTTGATACGTTGTTATTTTATTATATAAAAAATGTTGACGTACTTAATTTTGATAAAAAAGGAATTTAGCTCAATTGAAATCGATTACAATATATATTTGAATACTTTTCTTACTATTCTATATTCTTATTATCAACTTATTTTTTTATTCTAAAGTCTTATAAATGTAAAAAAAAAATATTATAAATAAATAATTATAATCTAACTATTCTATTTATGTTAAATGATCCTTATTTATTTATTTAAGAGGAGTTATATTATAAATATTTTTTTTTTAAAAAAAATAACTCTTCAAATTGTAGCTATTATCATAAATAAATGATAGTTAAAATCGCGTAATTTGTACGTAGAATCTTCTGACGTTTGAGGTGTTTATATTGTTTTTATAATGATAGTTAAAATTACATTTTTTTTACATATGATAATGTTAGAACAATTTTGTATTTAGTCAAATTAATTTTTTTTCCAATTTTGGACCACCGAAAAGATAAGTCCATAATTGATCTTTTTGAGTTCAGATAGTTAAATTTGACATTACAGTATTTTTATCTTCTTAAACTTTAATTTATCATTTGAATTATATAGATAAAGTTTAATATTTTATTTTCTATAAATGGAGTTTAGTATTTCATTTCTGTATCATAAGTTAAAATTAAGTAATTGATTTATGTTAAAATACTCATTTCTTATTTATATTATATTAAAAACATATAATATATAAATATTATTCAATTTATATGTACAATAGAATCTTACGTTATAACAGTTTCATGATGTTCTCAAATTTGATTACCTTATAGTAATGCGAAGTACGTTGAAGTTTTAATTAGAATGGATCAAGGTATGGACAAAGAAAATTTGTATGTAATAATTGTAATTTTTTATAAAAATACTGAGTTCTCTTTGAAAGTGATAATATTTTATGATTTAAACAATAATAGTTTTTACTAAAGTAATTATAAAATATAATCCTCGAACAGAAGTTTCCTGCTTTTTGCACATTCACGAATCAATTGTAAGAACCAACCATTTAAATCATGTCATGTAGACGTGGATAATTAGAATTAAGAATTCAGAAGAGAATTTATCATCAACAAAACATAAAGGATATAGATTAATTAATTTGTTTACAATAACTTAATACCCACGATAATTCTTAGACTTAATAGATCACTGACTCGACCCCAATGACTTTAATGGATATAAATGATTTTCAAGTTGAAATAGTCTCTTCATATTGCGGCGTGCACTTTGGTCAATCCGTTTATACGCTGATCTGCCGTGTATGCACGAGGATGATGCTTTTATGCTATTCCTTGTTTAATTTCCTCTCTGTATTTTTTTTTTCTTTTTTCTATTTTCTTTCTTTTATTGGTATTTTACAGAATAAATAATTAAAAATTTAACAAGGTTAATTAAATTATTTTATTTAATTTATTTCTAAAATATGAATTTAATTATGTTTGTTAATAATAAAATAAATCTAAGTTTTATATAAAAAATATTAGAAAATCTTTGTATTTAATCTATAAATTTCCGTCAATTTTTGAATTTGATCCCTAAATTTTATTTCTAGTATTTCTTTAACCATTTTTTTAATTAAAAATAGCAGTTAAATAATGATTTATAAAATTATTATTATTATTGTTTTATAATATATGTCACATTAGATTATCATGTCATCAGTGATTTTTAATGGCAATGAATAAAAATAATAAATTCTTAAGTTTATAATGTAAATAAAAAATTACTGAAAATTCAGGACTAAATTGATAGTTTTTTCAAAAAATATTTATAATTTAAGGAATAATTTCATATTTTAAGGGCATTACTCATAATATAAGAAAGAACAATTTTTTCCTACTAATGATATAAAAAACTAGCAACTTAACCTAACTGTAAGTAACGTGGACAGCTGGAGAGATGTGCAAGGAAAAAATTCCATTTTGTATCTGTAAACAATGATTTTAGGGTTTCCTATTAGGGAGACCACATTTTTTTCAAGACTTCCAGCATTACATGGACTCCATAATATTCTGTTCGAGGTTGTTCCTCAAATAATGTGAGTACAATGCATTGTTCTGTTAGGCACACAGCGACAAACATTTATGTGAAAAAAGATCTATATCAATTATTCATAACTTTGATTTTGCATGGTGTCTCTCTCATATTAATTTCCCGGCCGCTAAAATTTTGTTGTGGATCAACAGGCTGTTAATTAATTTAAGAACAAAGACAATGGTACGTTAATGAAATTAAAGTTAGCATCATATATAAAAAGAAAAGGTTGTTGAGTTTAATTTCTATCGCATCGATAAGTACTTATTCATGAATGAATGGTATAAAAAAAATATAATTAATTAACCCATGTTATGCTATGAGTCTATTTTGTCAACTTGAATGTTATGCTATATGAGAGTCTATGATTGTTAAGTTGCCAATTAATGACTTTACTGGGAAATACGTGATCACCGGCCAAATTCATGCATAATCACTTTCAACAAAGTCCTCGGATCACGTTAAAACCTTTTTTAAAATCACGTTAATATACATTATAATTAAATATTAATTAAAGATTATTAAAATCATTTTTTTTCACAAACCTTTTTTTTCCATAAATATATAATTACATATCCATCCGTTAAAAACATTATAAAATATTTAGTTGACTGTAGTGGATGTTGTTAGTGACATTTCATAGATTTATTACATATATGGTTTAACTTTTCTTCCAATTTCAATCAAGATCGTACGTATCTCTTAACAAATTCCAAATTTGTTTAAAAGACTCCTTCATGTTCACACTTCATATTTTCTAAACGCTTTTGTCATTTCAGCAAAAAGATGGACCACTAACTTTTGAGAAATGTAGTCAATTCTCCATCGGAACAGTAGGGCAGGAGAGAAAGTTTAATTTGGATTTTCATTTACTGCAGAACTCTAATATTTGTTATAACAAAAATATTTGAAGGACCGAATATGATTCAAATTCTTTGACTTTTGGAGTTAATTTTATGGAGTAATTTATTTATTATGTGAATTTGAATCACTATTTTTTTTAATTTATTTGTTTGAATAAAATATGTATGAGAATTTGAAATATGTTATTTTTGAAAAGAATTTGATCGTGTAAAATTAAAGAATTTAAAATTTTATTTAAAATGTAAGAATTTTAATTTTTCCGTCCCTTCTCACAACTCTTATGCTCCTTCTCGATCGCACTTTATATTTTAACGTTAATATTTACTTTTATTTATTATTAAAAAATTATTTTTAAAATAAATATTTGAATTTCTTAAAAATTAAATTACAAATAAAGAAATTAAAATATAAAAATTAAATTATTTAATCTAAATAAAATATTTACAAAAAAATTTATATTAAGATAATTAAAATATTATATATTTTATTTTTTTAGAAATTTTAAAATTTATAATTCAAACATAGAAAGTAAAAGTAAAATCAAAGATTCTTATATTCTAGATGTGAACGCAAGCATAGTTTTAAAAGTAGAGAAATCTATATATACTTTAAATGCATTAATTAGAGCGTCAATGTATACCCGGAGTGTTTATTTTTAATCATGTAAACACGTGTTGGTGTTTGAACCATGGTTTTGATGTGACCCAATTAATTAATTAATGATTAATGATGTTTGGTATGATATGATTCGTCATTTGATGGTATGTTTTAATTTTTTTAATTATATTTTAAAATTTTAAGATTTTTTAAAATATAAAAAGTTATATTTATTTATTAATGATTAATTAATTTATATAATAATTACCTTATCTAAAAATCTGCCTTCATTGGTCAAAGTGAAATGCATTTGAGAGGGAGAAATGCAATGTTAAGTGATTAAGAACCGGGGGTTGACTTTTGTGTGTCTTTCTCATTTGAGAAGCTACGTGGAAACGACCATGTTGACTTCAATTCAAGCACCATTTTCAACCGTAATTAGCTACTTTTAAGAATTAACAATTCACCAGTTTTTCCAGCGTCTGGTTTTGTTTGCTTTTCCCCCAACTCAACCAAAACGGTTCATATATTATCAAATGGAGCAAAGACAATTATAATCAAATGTAGATGTCATTTAATTCAATATTCTTTGGAAAAAAATAAAATATCGATTGAGTATCAAAACGTGTTATTACCAGAATGTACTGTGTTACTACTAGTATTTGAATCTTGGAAATTTAATATATTGAAAGTATAATGAGGATCTAAAGTTTTATATCAACTGAATATACGTGTATTAAAGCTTATTAATTCTAGAATTGATGAAGATAATGTTGGATTATCCGTTACTAATATTAAATCATCTAATTATTTTATAATTTTCGTCGTGTGTGTGTGAAAATAATGTATTAAAAGATAAATTTTGAAAATGTAAAGTAAAGTTTTATATTATTTAAATATTGAACTGTTATGTAAATAAGTGAGATAAACCTCATTTAATTTTATGAAATTGAATTAAACGTATATATTATATTTATTTAAGATCTCAAATCAATTAGTTAGTTATCAACAATGTTTAATTAAAAATAATAATTCTTGAGCTAATGATTGATTTAACATAATAATAATAAGAAGTATTGAAGAATAGAAACAGAGTCTCATGTTTTAATTTTGTTGATGACAGACTGTACAAAACTAGCAATTAATTATTATTTATTTTACGGGGAGCCGCTAGCAGTTAACTCCTGTGACTAATAAAGTAAAGTAATGCATTTTCATTTTTTAAAAACTTTAAACATCTCTCCATTATTTTATTTTTTAATTATATGCTTATTTAATATTTTCAGATTACTCTTAACTGTCCTAGTTGTTCCAAGAATTGATTAGCCTGAGTATATAATACAAACAGAAGATACTTGTTATATAAAATTTTAAAATATTTAACAATATAAATATTTAATTAAAAACATTGAATATTCATTATCTTATCTTAAAAAAAGTTTCTCGATCTATACACTTCCTCTTTTATTTGTAGTATTTTACTTAACTCGCCAGGTAAAAGTCTGGGTGAACCAAAAAATAAATTCCGTTAACAAGATTAGTTAGAAACTATTTATTTGGAAAGGGTTGTTTTTGAAGACTAAATTTGAATGTCGAATTCCATTAACAAAGAAGACACAAATTTTTTCAACTTCATATTATGCTGTAAGGATTTAACATGTAGTGCTCTTTGAATGGTTTAAGGTAATTGAAAAAATTAAATAAATAAAAATTAAATATAAAAAATTAATGACTAACTAATAATTTAAATTAAACTAACATAAATATTTAATTTTTAATGTTTGTTGCGTTTAATCTTGTAGTGGCAAACGTAACAAAATTTTCAAGATTAAATATCTAATGTTTGTTGTGTTTAATTGTATTTAATTTTTAATTTGGTGACAGACTAATAAAAATTTTAAATAATTTTTAATATTTAATTTTATATTTTTTATATTTAATTTTTTCAACTTCTTTGGACTATTTGGTGAACACTACATGTGAAGTCCTCGACAAACATGACAAAATTCTTTCGACTTACTCATAATTTTTTTTTTATATTTAGTTTTTTCTTTGTATTTAATTTTTTCAACTCCCCTTAGACCATTCAGAAAGCGTTACGTGTCAAACCTACAAAGAAGTCGAAAAAATTTCTTCGACTTCAAAAATAACTCCTCAATAGTTTCTAACTAATCCTATTAAAGAAATTTGTTTTCTGATTCACCCTCCACGTGACTTTTACCCTAACTCGCCTTCTTTCTTCTCATTTTTTTTATTCTAATTTTTTAATTTAAAATTTTAAATCTCTTCAAATTTTAATGAGTACTTTATAACACCGAATCCTGTTTTTTAAACGGAAGTGATTCTAGAAATTAATTTCATCTTTATTTTTGCTTTGGCATTTTAAAAAAACAAGATGAAAAAAATTCACAAAATCATTCTTGGTAAAAAAAAAAAAGTGGATCCAAAGTTATAGTATAAATATTAAGTTGTGTGCGGTTTCTCTTAAATTAAACACTTTAAATTTTTTATTAAATTTGTATTTCTTTTAAATGTTTTTCTTCATTTCAGATCTCAAATTTAATGTGATTTAAATTTTAAATCTTAATATTAACCAAGACACATAAAATTATGCACAATATTTTTTTTTATGGTTTGATGAAATAAAGTAAAAAAAAAATGAATGAAATAACTAAAAATATAAAATCTGAAAATTTAAGTGAAGGATGAGAATGATTAAGATAAAGAGAAAGAGTAAAGGGAGGGAAGAGTATCCAAAATTAGAGGAAAGTCCTCCGACATTTATTACGTGCGTTATTTACGTTGAGGTTACAACTTGCGCATCCTTTTACACCATCACATATAATAACACCATTCTTATCTTAACTCATGTTCTTTACCATATATAATATAATACATGATTAATGTTTCATCTCTCTCTTACTTAGATTTGTTTCTGGGTTGATTCAAGATTGTTGAAAGAAGAATGGGCAAGAAATCTTCTTATTCATCATCATCATCTACATCTGCATGGCGATATTTGCAACCTCGTTATTATATAAAGAGGCCTAAACGTTTAGCATTTGTTCTTATCATTTGTGTATCACTTGCATGGCTTCTTTATGATCACAAATCACTCAGTATCGGACACCAGGTCATTTCATTGCTTGTTCTAAATTTCTTTTAAATGAACTAATAATTTTTTTAATGATTAAAAAAAATAATTGATAATTAACATTTATTTATGGAAAAAAAATATTAAAATTCTACAAGATATATGGAAAGAGAGAAAAAACTGAAAGAAGAAAGCTAATTTTGTTTTGAAATTTTACATTTATATTGTTGTATCATATCTATTGTAATGTTTTCGAATTGAATAGTCTATTTGATCATTGTTAATGCATGGATTAAGTATTTGAAACTCGGTTTTGGAATCTTTTAATAGCTTGGAGTTTTGAAATGTAGTTTTCTAAACTAGTTGTTTCTTTGGCAGGAGGATATTTTGAAATTAAAAGAAGAAGTTAGCCGATTGCAAGACACAGTAAGATGTGCAAATTTTGATTATGTAGAGGGTTGTTACTAGACTTTGGCCTTAGTGGTATTCTTGGCTTAGTTTGAGTTATTTGAAATTGCAGTTGGAAGATATAAAGGGTCATATGAAAGAAGATATCCAAAATAATGAAGAAGTCGGTAAATTAAGCAAGGATATCACTATAGAAGACGATCCTATTAGTGAACAACGAAGAGATATAGTAAAAGATGCCATGCTTCATGCTTGGACATCTTATGAAAAGTTTGCATGGGGAATGGATGAACTTAAGGTTTTTTTCATTATATTTTCTTAACCTTTTAGTTACTTCATGATATATTTCTTGCATATTTTGGCTTTTCCATTCCCCCATTTTAAAAATCTAAATTGTGCAACTAATTAGTTTGCTATTCCTTTCTCAGCCAAAATCAATGGTTGGCGTTGACAATTTTGGTGGTCTAGGGGCAACTTTAGTAGATTCACTTGACACATTATTTATAATGGGTCTTGATGCCCAATTCAAAAGAGCTAGAGAGTGAGTTGTACTTTATTTTTATTTTTTAATATGCAAACTAATTTGTATGCTTCAAAATGTCTGTACAATTCTTATTTTTCAACAAAAGAAGAAAATAGTTGTCCCACTTTTTACACTGTGGATGATATTTCATAATCGCTCTTAGTGTGTACATATTGATGTGAATGTTTATATTATTTTGTTGTTGTTACATAGTTATAATTTTTGTAACGAATGATTGGTTACATAGGAAGAATCTAATATTATTTATATATATTGCAGTTGGATTGCAGAGTCTTTGTCTTTTAACAAAAGCATTGAAGTTAGTGTGTTCGAGACAACCATAAGGTTGAATTACAAGGTTCACTCTTAGTTTTGTTGAAATGTTTTCCCCCACCTGATAGTTCTTTGTAATTAACTTTGCTGATTATAACAGATTTTTCCTTTTAATTTGTTTTTTTTTTCTCTCACTTTTTGCTATTAATCTGATTTTTAGAGTTCTTGGGGGCCTTCTCAGTGCTTATGATCTCTCTGGCGACAAAGTTTTCCTTGAGAAAGCTAAAGAACTTGCAGATAGGTTATTGCCTGCTTGGAATACACCTTCAGGAATCCCTTATAACAGAGTTAACTTGGCACATGGCAGTGTAAATAATCCTCCATGGGCGCGGGTATGTTTTGTCTTTATTATGTGCTTCATCTATTTATCTGAAGTTAATGTCTTGACACAAAGAAGATTTGTTTTGTGTGAAATGTTTTCTAATTACAAGCATTTCTCTTACTAGTAATGTCAATTTTCATTGATTGATTAATGAGATCATTTGGTTGCTTAATGGTCCAATTTTTTTATTAATAAAATTCTCTTGTGGTTTTTTGTATTGAAAATTACCTTGTTGCAACTTGCTTTATGTTCTTAATTGATCTTTCTCTTTTGCTAGGGAAATAGTATTCTTGCAGATTCTGGTTCAGAGCAACTTGAATTTATTGCTCTTTCTCAGAGGACAAAAGACCCTAAGTACCAGCAAAAGGTAACCTCATACTGCATTTTATGTTTATTACTAACTTCTTTAGCCATAAAAAAATTGTCAACTTTGTATGTCTTTTCTTTCGAGTGAATAAGCTTTGGTATTGTAATTTTTCACACCCTTAAGCGTATTGATTTTGAGTGATGTGATTTTTCTTCTAATAATTTCAGGCAGAAAAGGTCATCAAGGAGCTCTATAGAACTTTTCCTGATGATGGATTACTACCCATATACATTAATCCCCTTACTGGGGCTAAATCATATGGAACAATTACATTTGGTGCCATGGGTGACAGGTAGGGCTGAAATTGAGTTATACATAACCCAAGTTGCACTCATTTAATTCGGCTCATTTAGTTCATGAATAAAGTTCAACGAATTACTTAACGAGTTGTGTTCGCCTCCAACTTGGATTCAATGTTTGATTTGCATTACATAATTGGATCAAGTGAATCTCGGAAACTAATTTGGAGTTGTCAACTCTCATGCATAACTAGTCTATAAATCAGTCCACATTTTCCAATCACTTCATTCTTCACATATGTAATGAGGCTCTACCTGTTGCAGCTTCTACGAGTATCTACTCAAGGCTTGGATACAAGGAAACAAGACTGAAGTTGTATCATTTTATAGGTAATGAATTTGAAATGTTAATCATCAATTAAGAAGTTAAGCATATTTTATTATCTTTGGTAAGAAGTTATTGATCCAATTGTCTTATGTCACCATTAATACACTTAGACTCTACCTCTCACCTGTCCACAATGTACATAGTTTGTAACTACAGTATAAATTTGTAAAAAAGTCAAAGCTATTCTGAAATACTTCGACATAAATTTTGTAACCAAGTCTGCAACTATTTTTATCTAAATACAAATTATTCTTTCACTCTCTAAACTCTACATAATGTATATTCTAGAAAACAACTTACACGTGACTAGCATATCATCACTTTCTTTTATGCATGATTTGCATGTCTTTTCTCTTTGATTTGATATGCTACACATTTGGAAAAACTCATTTTTTAGTACTATTTTAAAATGAAGTTTCCCGGTTTGAATTAAGCGTGTACCTGGGCTATATTTAAATGTATGAGTAAATGATGCATCCAGGGAAATGTGGGAGAAATCAATGAAAGGCCTTCAAAGCTTGGTTAAGAAATCAACACCTTCATCTTTTACATACATATCTGAGAAACTTGGAAATGCAGTCTTTGACAAGGTGAGCTATTTGCAAAGGAAATCTATTTAGCCTGTCAAATATGTCTTTAAAAGAATTTTTGATCTCATCTCATTTTTTTTTTTTCAGATGGATGAATTAGCATGTTTCGTTCCTGGAATGCTGGCTTTGGGGTCTTCTAATTATGGCCCTGATGAAGCAAACAATTTTTTATCACTTGCAGAAGAGGTAAATAACACTTGTATAAGACCCCAAAATTGATTATAAGTTCCAATGCAAAATTGACATGAAACTCAACTGCAAATCAAACATATACTTTGATTATAAAATCCTTCTTGTTAAGTGACAATGAAAGAAAAAAAGTATGCATGATATCTGAATAAAGTAAACACTTATAAGAGAAAAAAAAAAAAGAAAAAGAAACAACTTCTTAAAAGGTTACTAATTGCCACACTCAAATGTTAGGAAGTGGACCTTTCATTTTTTCTTTAGATATAATAATAAAGAAGGATGTAAATTCTCTCTCAAACAAAACCACACAACATCCGAAGTTTGATATTTGATTAAACATTGGTTAACTCTTTGAAAAAGGAAAAGGTTTTGATGATAATGACTAATTAGAGGCCAAAATATATATTGGTTTCAGATACTATTTTTCCTTGAAATTAATTTGTATTAAATCCCAGTGCATCATATTGTGCAGCTTGCATGGACTTGTTACAATTTCTATCAGACAACACCAACTAAATTGGCAGGAGAGAATTATTACTTTCGCAATGGAGAGGTTTGAATTCTTAACTCATATTTTTCTTCAAATCCCCTAAGATGTTATGTGCTCAAGTTAAGAAAATTGTAGGATATGAGTGTTGGTACCTCGTGGAATATCCTAAGGCCAGAAACGATTGAGTCACTATTCTATCTGTGGCGTTTCACTGGAAACAAAACATACCAAGAATGGGGTTGGAATATTTTCCAAGCATTTGAAAATAATTCTCGGATTGAGACCGGATATGTTGGACTTAAAGATGTAAGAAATTCTTAAACCCCTTAGTGTTTTTTCCTAGAATATTTTTCATATTTAATAGACAACTGCAATACGTAAATAAGTAGATAATTAGTTATAAAATATAGAGAGTTCGCTGATTAATTATAGTTGTCTACGAACTAAAATTAGATTTTTCTCGGCCTTGTAAAAATTGTGCTTGCAGTTGAAAACAGAATATTATATTCTAATCCATGTTGAAAAAGAAGAAACAGAGACATTATAGTGTAATGAAGTATTTTGCCTGTTTTATACTTTGTGCACTACTAAACATATGGCTAAATGATCAGGTGAATTCTGGTGCCAAAGATAATATGATGCAGAGTTACTTCCTTGCAGAAACACTTAAGTACCTTTATCTCTTATTTTCTCCGCCATCAATAATCTCTCTCGATGAGTGGGTGTTCAACACGGAGGCTCACCCTTTAAAAATTGTGACTAGAAATGCTCGACAAGAAGATGTTGGCCAAGAAGAGGTATTTCCACGTCATTTGCATGGTAGAAAAGAAGGTCGAATTAATTCTAAGTAGTTAAGAGTTCTTGCTTTGGGATTATCATAAACAGATCTTGAAGCAAAGTTCCCTACTATCAAGATAGATCCAAGACTTCATCCTGGTGTTGTGGACAACAATTGTTAATGTCTTTGCATGAGAATGACCCATCATTTTGATTAATGAATGCACAATGTCTTGCTTTATCAACATAAAGTTGGGTCAATCTGTCAATCCAATTGAAGTTATGTAGTAATATCATGAAGACTTGGAAGCTTTGTTTATTGGTGCAGTTACTAGGATGAATTGTGGGTGTAAATGCCTAGATAGAAATAGAGGTTAGTGTACTCATTTTTTTTTCTTTATCAGATTTTGCACAATTGTAAATTGTTGTGTATTATTTGCAACTATGACATGTAACTTTTCAAATTTTATGATTGTTGGAATCCAAACTTTTCAATATTAATACTTTAGACAAGTAAGTCAGTTGAGTAGCATTGTCAATGAAAATGACAATTCATGGCTGTTGTTAGGGGTGGGCAAAGAACCAACACCTAAGCCAAACATGAAAAAATTGAATGATAAAAAAAGGTTTTTGGGTGGTTTTAAACGGGAATAAAAACGATTCTAAAGCAATGTGTGTGATATATTCATTTTTAATTTCTCATTTATTTCTTATTGTCATCAATTCTAATCTTTAGAATTAACCTTCTTTTATTAAGGAATAATATAATGTATAAGAAATCGATATTTGTGATTGTATTCTCCATGTCAACTGGGTTGAAAGAATGAAAGAGGTCCTTAAAAGGGTTGGACCTTCTTCCATTTCTTCTTCATCTTTAAACATTTTTCTTTCATCATTCCAAATTCGGTTAATTTTATTTACAACTTTCCCTTGAGATGCTTTCCTATGGAAGAAAGTTGTGTTCCTATCCTCACTAGACAACCATAACACTCTAGATCTCTGTTCCCAAAATTCCTCTTCATAGTCATCGAATTGTTGTTCAGTTTCTGCCATTCTTTTAACTATTTGATCAGTTTGAACTTGTTTTTGTAAGTCTCCCAAAATCTTTTTCAACTCCTTTATCTTTTTTAGTAAGTGCCCAAACTGCATTAGACAAGTACGACTTAGGTTTCTTAAGAAGGAGTCCCTAGTAATCCAAGAGTTCCTTGCCACCACTTCACACCCTTCTTCATCATTCAGTTAGACTCTGTCAAACCTATAGATTCACTCTTTCCTTCTCTTCCTTCTATTAGTACAGTCTTTATAACATTCCAGCACAATAGGATTGTGGTCCACCCCTTTTCTCATCTCGTCCTAAGACTTCATTGAAGTCTCCCAAGCAAATCCAAGGCGTGTTCTACTAATGATCGATGATGTTTTTGATATCACAAGATAATAAAATATAACCGCCCCTTAATAACTTTATTGAAAATGTTGAAAATTCCATGTCCCACGAAGGTAAAATATGTTAGAATGTATCCTCTTCATACAAGCTGATTTATAAGGTTACTTAAACTCTATCACCTAAATTTCTAACAAATTTAAATAATTATAATATAACTTAAATAATTATCAGAATATAAAATTCAAGGCATCTCAATAATTCTATACCCTCTTACTTGAATTTCTCCAAGTCACCACTAACACAGAACAATTTTCATGCCTTTTCACCTCGAAGGGTCTCTAGCTATGCAAACATTCACAAGTCCAAGCTATGCTTAAACTTTTTATAAGGCAAAGTCTTAGTCAACATATCTGCTGAATTGTTTGTAGTTGCTATATTCATTGTAAGGGACTCACGTGCCTTCTTTTTCTCTGTCATTTGGTTAGTTTGATCATATTAATCTTGAGTCCATACTCGTACATACGTTTGATCTATCAAATCTTAATTTCCCACTTATAATTTGCCCTTTGTCTCCATCCTCCTTTCGTTCCCTTTCTTGATTCCTTAATTTTGGAACAATCTTTTAGGTCCGTTAAAAAAAAATATAAAACTTCTTAAAATCTTTGTCACCAAAACATATACAAAATTAGGATACAGAGGATAATGATGTTGATAAGTTTTATATATAGGTGGCAAATAAACATGGGTCAAGGCCAATTAAGAAGAATAAAGGGATGTTTCCCGGTAAAGATATATTTAAATTGAATTAACCCAATTTTAATATTTTAGGTTAAATTTTATTATTTAAGTAAAATTCAATTCAATCTAATCAAATCTATTATTTTATGATATAATATTATGGGTTGAATATTGGAGTTTAACGTTGAACACACAAATCCAACACATCCCATTGAAGCAACATTTGAATCTTATTAATTTAATATTTATATATTTTATAAAAGTAAAAAAAAAAAAAAAAAAAAAAAAAAAAAATGTTTGTAGCAAGGTTAATCGTTTGTACAAGTCCAGTTTCACATTCTTTCCTTTCTCAATCGAGTGTTCTTTACTTCTTTTTCTTTAGAACTGCCTTCAAACACGATATCTTTACTCTTTATCTTTTCTCTCGAGAATAATAATTTTTATAATTCGAAACATAATGCTATCTATATATACTTTTCATACATAACTATATGTTTTATTTATCAATAGGTGGGTCTTAAAATAATAAATATATATATCAAGGTGAAAGTGAGTGATAACATTTGTAATCACTCATGTCAGTTATGCAGTAAAAAAAATAAAATTTACTTCAGAATAATAAGGAAAAATATAAAATTATTTAAATTTAAAAAATTCAAAATAATTTTTTATATAGTATATGTATAGGCCCAACCCAAACCAATTTATTGTTAACCTAGTTAGTTGAATTCAAATTTATTAAAGAAAAAATTACACAAATTTAGTCCAACCCCCATCTAAACCCATAGAATAATACTAGCTCGCACCCTTCCAAATTCGAAGGTAGCAGAGAAGCCACCCACTAACTATTTGAATGATACATCAACTCAATCATTTTCGTTTTCCTACTTCATAGCTGCACCTTTATCTGCATTTGTTTGTAGATTCTTTCTTTCTTTGCACTAATGATGCGACATCAAATTTTAACAAAGTTTATAATGTGTTTTTAGATAAACGTTTATAATAATGTAACCAAAAAAAGGATAAAATTTATAAATAAACTTTATTAGGAATGATTTTAATTTTATTTTAAAATGAGTTTAAATTGAATTAACTTATATTTAAAAACATTTATCTCAAAAGATAAGTTCGGTACTATAAGATTGGTTTAAAAAAAAGTGAGGTACTATAAAAGATATACATGGATATATGAACTATGATATGACCCCCACCCAAAAAACGTGTGGATAAAATCAGCAAAGTTTATGTTAAAAACATTCACCACTCAACAAAGTTAAGGTAAACCAGAACACTTTTATTTTTTTGAATTTCATTATAAAATCTCATCCGTGGTCCTTGTGTTAAGATCATCCAACTTCAGCAAACTGAATAACTGATACACTCATGCCCAAGTGGCCCCAAGATCTAATGTTTTATATGGTAAATGAGAAAGGGAAAGAGAAAAAACAAATGTTACTTCTAAGTTTTATTTTTTTTATAACCATGATATTGATATTATGTACTACTAGAATTTTTTAGAAATCTAGAATACACGTAATCCAATATATTCTATTCAGAATATATTTTATTTTAAATATGAACAAATAAAAATTCAATTCATAAATCACTTGATTAAATAATGGTGTCCAAAAATATTACTTATGCTCATGCTCAAGGGTAGTGAAAAGGAGGCTAATGTGCAGAGTTTACATGAATAGAAAATATGTGCAAGAATAACAAAGCAGTTAGTGAGAGGTCTATTCACTAACCAGCATTCTGTAAACACAAATGCATTATTTCTGAAGAAACAAGTCTATGAAACCTCACGGTTTTTTTGAAAGGTCTATTTTCATTCCAACAGAGACAAACATGCAGAGTTTGTTTGTTCTGAGTAGTCCCTGACCTATTTTGTTACCTTATATAGATATAGATGGCATAGCTAGGCTTTGTTTTGTTCTGTTTCTCATATATGCTATTGAAATGTGTTACCTGATTCCTGCCAATTTGTCTATCAATCAATGTTGTGGAATGTGGACAACTGAGCCCTCAGATAGCTTTTTGTACATCAATTATCAATATGAGGACATACATATACTTGTGTGTGACCATCTTTGTGCTACAATTTTTTTGTCTAACTGTCAAACTCAGACCAAAAGGTTGCAAAAGGTTCTGTTGATTCGTTTTCCAAATATAATGTTGCTGCTTAATAATTATCCTACTGTTACCAGAAATTTGGGAAATTAATTAGTTGGTTCACTAATTCATACTTTTGAACAATTTTCTCTATATCCTAATACAAACAGTTTTGGGATTGTAAATGCGACTAAAACTGTCAACTCAAGAATATAATACAGGAAACAAAAGAAAGAACATAATAATGAAGTCTAAAAATGTCATGTGCAAATTTATGAAGAACACAATAAACACCGGTAATAACAAATTTATAAGTTAAAAAGCTTTTGTAAAGGTGTAGAAAAAAAGGTCAAATTTTATTCTCATTGCATAAAAGGTTTAATTAAGTTTTTCCTTTCTAAGGCAATTAAGTCTTTTTTTGACAGGGTAACTAAGTTTTTGGTTCTTACGAAATTTGTGTTTTATATTTAATCTTTTCTTAGTTTTTTAAAGACGAATTCTTCAAAAAAAAAAAAAATAAAAAATTCAAGCTTTTAAATACTTTTAAACTTTCTTCTGATTCCTTGAAATATCACAGGTGTTATATTTGTTCCTCTCAGATATTACATACTTCATGTTTAGTCTTCCATTTAAAAGAACCTGCAGATAGATAATTTATAAAAATTCGAAGTAATAAAAGTGAATAAAATGAAAGAATAATCAAAATGGATCATCTGATAAGAAAAAAGGTTTTGTAACGAACTTATATGAAAAATAAAGAAAAGTAAATAATTATATAAAAAAATCAGAATGTTTTAAGAGCTAAAAGATTAATTAAACCTAACAAAAATTTAGTGTAGGGAAAATGAGAAGATGAAGTCTAGTGAACAGAGAGAAAAGAAGCAGCTGAAGAAAATGTAGCAGGAAACAGGCAATTTAGAATTATTATTTGGATTACTTTGTTATGCAAACGTATCAATGTACTAACCAACACAGAAACAACAATCAGAAAAGCCAATATACAGTTTTGACTTGGGACCAATTGATTGTGATGTATTCATGCCATGTCACTGTCTCCCCTTTGGAATTAGGTTCATAAATTTGAAAAAGAAAAAAAAAAGAAAAATCATGATATTAAAAAAAAAGAAAAATTTCAGATAGAGATGCAGGAGATCTAACCCTGTACCATTTGAGCTATATCCCCATGCTATAGGCTTCCAATTATATATATATATATATATATATATATATATATATATATATATATATATATATATATATATATATATATATATATACACACACATATATACTATTAGATTATATTTGAAAGATCAAAATTAAAAAACAGCTGTGCATAATTTTTTTAAGTGATCATTTAACTATTGATTAATTTTTAATTCTGATCTTTTATATGCAATTGTATGACTTAGATTTATAATTTTTACTTCTTACATTAATAACTAGCATAAGGACATATCATACTAAAAAAGATGTATCGGATTCCATCACATGTTACATAAAACAAAAAATATTTCATCACATAAAACCTTCAAATTTACCATCTTTTTTCTCACTTGGAATGATGATCATGACACTCAAACAATTGATATTATTTTAGTTTACCTTTCATTTTTGTATCATCAATCAGTTGGATTTAGTCTTGTTATACATTAAAACATACAACTAATATAGTAAATGAAACAAATAATGTACAACTTAAAAGAAAATTAACTCTTTCCATTTTCATAATAAGTAGAAATCAAACACAAATATTAAGAGCTTTCTTCTTAATGGCTAATAAGAAAACTCTAGCTAAACTACGCTTCAACGGAAAATTAAACCAAGCTTAATTAAATCCTAAGACATCTTGCTAATTTAATTACAAACTATATTGAATACACTGTAGGCAGTGATTATTCAACTAATATGTATTGATATACGTGATGAACATAACGTCACTATATATTCCCTTGAAAATGGCTTGACCGGGCAAAATTGATGAATCAGAAAAGAAAAGGAAAAGGGTTGGGAAGGGTTACTTAACTCACAATTTATACATTAGATGCCATAGAATGCCTTTTCATCATATTAAATTCAAAGGAGTTGAGACAATATATATGGAAAGACATGTTCAACCATGTAGGCGTGTTTCATTCTCAAAAAAAAAAAAAAATCATTGCATTTACTTCTAGACAGCTTTTGTAATTAAATACAACCACTTTAATCCTATGATTTATTTATGTATTCTTTAGAGAAAGGAATGTCTCCAATAAATATGTGATAAAACAAAAAAGAAAACAAGAAAGGGATCCATAACATTTTTATGGGGATTAGTGAACAAAGAGAGAGTGGCAACAATGATGGTTTAGGTTGTCATCGTTTTAATTGCATGCAATATAGAAAGATGAGCAGAGAGAGAGAGAAAGGAACATATATACTTTCATGACTTTACCTTTTTTGTTCTTCCCTTTCACTTTCTTTGCTTTACTATGGTCATTTACATGCTTTAATCAGTCTCTTAGATTTCAGTAACAAAAGCTTCCTCCTCCTTTCTCCTTTACTTCACTTTTACTTTCCATTCACCACTCTTGTTTTTCTACCTCATACAACCTTTAATCTTACGTCCTTCCATCTTTTGATTTATCAACGTTTGAACGACTTATGCACAAACAATTTTCCCTCCCTATCTCTCTCTATCAAAGATTTTGCTAAACTTTAGCTGAGTAATAACAAAAACTTATTATCATCCTTCTATGAGTTTTGTTATGCAATTTTGTTGTTGTCTTTTATAATTTAACTGAAGCCAAAAGTTTTTTAAAACACATAATTGTTCACACTTTCTTTTTTAAATTTAGATAAAATAAAACTTATTTATCTATGTTTATTTTTTTCTCATGATTAAATCATAGTTAAATATCTTTTACCAAAAATAATCATATTTGAATAGATAATATTTAATCACGAAACTATTATTCCTATGTTGGATTTCAATATCTTATATAAAAAAAATATTTATTTGACAACTACAATATATATATATATATATATATATATATATATAATCAGTTATAAAATGTAAAAAAAAAAAATATAATATAAAAAGAAAAATACATATATTCTATGAGTAACACAGTATAATTTACTGTAAAATAAAATTATTCTACAACATGTTTATTTGATATCGCATTAGTGCATACTCATTCTTCGTGTAGTTGGTTTGAGCTTAAGATAATGAATCATGCATTTATGATCTAAAATTACTTGAGGAATCATGCATGTATAACTTCTCGTAAACTTTTTCGAATGTCAGGTTAATGATTGTGTCGCGTGACATCACAAACCTATAATACCATAAAAAAAACAAAAGACAATATGTAATTTGAAGAATTGTATATTCCAGTGGGAAAAGTATAGATATTAATGAAAGAAGGAATATAACTTTGTGATCTACGATTGTAGCCGGGAGACAAGTATATAAAGGACAAGTGAAGTTTATTTGTCACGATCACGGATATGTACTGAATTTCTATCAAATATTGTCTGTCGTTTTAGGGAATAAAGGGTCGATCGGGAACGAAAAAGAGGGCTACATAATTTATCTTTTGCTTTTCGAGCACCTACGGATGTAGAAAAATAGGTCTGAAATGACCCCAAATATAAACAAATTTTTATTAGATTCTTTATGCTTTTATTACTTTTTCATTTATTTACTCTTGTAAAATATATAAGTTACTCAAATATTTTTTTAGAGGATAAAAACAATCAAATACAGAATATTTTAGATTATGTTATATTAAACAGTAATGTATTAACCATAGAATTAAACTAAATGACTACTTTTTGTTTAGAAGAAGTAAATCTTTGGAGATAGGTGACTTGAATAATAGATAAGTATTATACACTTCACTTATTATTTTTTACTTTTCACAGTGTATAAAAAAAAATTATGTTGAAATTCAACATTACATAAAGATAAAGTCTGTTATATTATATTGAAGAACAATTTTTATTTTATAAATTAATTGCATAGAAGTTTGAGTTAGAATCATCACTCATAATTTTTAATATGATATTAAAATTTATTCTACAATTAATAAAAAAATGTTGAGTTATTTAAATTAATAAAGATGTTGAGTTATTTATAATTGATAAAGATGTTAAACTATCTATTATTTATGTAGGTTGACGAGAATAATTTATAAATATGAAAAATATAAAAATACTTAAAATAAAGAAATAGTTTTAACATAATCCACAAACCACCAAACATTATCACGAATATATATATAATATAAATTCTTCTTAAATTTAAAAGATTTGTCATTTATTCTAATTCTTATTTTTATTACTATAATAAATATATATATATATATATATATATATATATATATATATATATCCAATAGAAAATGGAAAAAAAGGTTCATTAAAATGATTTTTGAAGTAAATGACTTTTTGTATAAATAGGATAGGGGATGGGATGTGGAGGTGGAAAAAATAGAAAAAGTTGCACGCTATGGGTTCTTTTGACGTCCCCAAAAAATCTCCATATTGTAACTTTTTTGAGTCAGAAATGACTGGGAATTTGGTAAGTTATAGAGATCAGAGAAGTATATGTGAGAATCAAAGGCTCTCTGAGACTGCCTTTGCCTTTGCCTTTGCAGCTTGTGGGTTCCATTGTCCTTCTCTACGTGGGTCCTACCCTACATTCCCTTTATCTCCATCACCATCTATTTCTTCCTTTTACTTACCTTCCCTTTCCGAAAGGTCCACTTGTACAACATTTATTCATTCATCTAATATGCAAGATACTTCATTTTTTTTTTCTTCATGAGATTTCTTCAGTTCAAAAAGTAAATAGAATAAAAACCTTTGACATAACTTAATTAGAATCCAAAATCGTGTTTCGGAAAAATTAATTTAGAAATTTCAGTTATTTTTTATGAAAAAGCTTTTTGCGAAAATTTGAAGTTCCATGTAAACTATTTTCTTACATTCAGAATTTGAAGTTTGTGATTACTTTTTAACAATATTTTTCTTAGAGAACAATGTTCTCATTTCAAAATTCTTTTACTTTATATATTTTTTTGTGATAAAATTATGTAAAAATTAATTGTCCTAAAATTGCTTTTATAAATTTACCCATTTGTGTAATTAACACTCAGTAAATATCTAAGATCTAAAAAAACTAAAATCCTTTATCGAGTAAAATTACCTTTTACTTTTTCGGTGTATGTTTGCAGTGTTTTTGGCTGAAATACCGTATGCACTATTCAGCATTCGAATAACTAATCACATGCATCATGCATGCAGGTATAAACCTCAAGTGCTCTTATTAATATGTAAGATTTAAGAATAAATATTAATTTGTATTTCACTGATATATTAATCAAACGTAAATCATAACTTATTCTAATTAACTGCTCTTGATATGTGAGTTTCACAATTAATACTCAACTTTTCTCTTTTTATCAGATTTATTCCTTTGATTGGCAAGTGTATCCAAAAGATTTTACCGGACCAGTTAAGCTTTTCTGACAATTGAGTAGATTAATTAATCGTGATTAATGTTTTAGATAAACCAAGCTATCATGATTAGAAAAATTACGAGTCGTGATTTAATGAAAGTACACATGAGCTTGTCTTTTCTATGAAACTAGGCTATGACCTATAGGAGCTCCCAGCTATGAATTAGTACTGTGGCGTAACCCTAGGACTTGTCAACCCAAGTCATCAAACCCTTGTACTACATTTTGTCTTTCTTTTTAGAAAAATGAAAATAATGACCCTTTTCACCATAAAAGTTCTGCAATTGTAAATTTCAAATCAAATTCTATTAAATAAATCTTACATGTATTTTTTAAAAAATTTATTTTATGTTATTTGAAAAATTAATTATTTTATTCCAAATATACCCTTAATTATATTAAGAACATTAATTTCAATTTTTGTAACTTCTATTTTAATATTATATGTATTTATTTTTTATTTTTTCAATTAATTTTGAATTATTCAATAAAGTAAGAGAAAGAATATATAAAGAAATTGTATTAATTTTTGTATAAAATTCAAATCTTAAATATCATATAATTGGGAATGGGAAGTATTAGATATGATTGATCAATTTCTTTAGTCATCAATAAAAATTTTTTACATATATATGCAACATAATTATAAAAAAGAAAAAGATAAATATCTCTTTTAACAGAAATTCAAACTTTCATTTATTATATCGTGATAAATAAATCTCTTTTATTAGACCTGTCCGTTAATCAAATGTTGAATATGGTTCATCATGTGGTAAAACGTGTTTTTGTAATACACGTGGGCCTGATTTGTCTAAGTTAATGAACCCTAAGTTTACTTTGAGGCTTTGTTGAAAATCTGTTAGTGAACATGCAAACCAAATGATTCGAATGAATGAGTAGGAGCATTTATTTTGTATGACGATGGATGAGTAAACATAACATTGCAATTAATCCATAAAGGGGATCCTTTTCTTCATACTAGAGAAATCTAATTGTCTTGCTCACTTTTGAAACTTTAAAATATAATGTTCCAATGATTTGAGCACTCCCTTTCAATCAAAACCATCCTTTTTGTTTTGTTAAAGGTTTACCCCATTCATCACCCCAAAATATGCATGATCACTGAGCAGCCTCACTACCTCATTATTACCTACTTAGTGCTGCTTTCTAATTTGTCTTTAATCGCAACAATGGATGCCCCCACCCCCGAAAAAGAAGGAAAAACAATTACACTTTGAATTAACAACGCAGGACTACCAATTTTCCGTTTAGACTAATTAATCTTACTTAATATAATGTAACTGTGGTTAACTTGAATAATTTTTCACACTGTCAGGATTATACATGTTTTTGTTGATTTCAAAAGGGTACTGGTTGAAAAGCAGCCATGCCCGATAATATGATGATAAGTGTACTCTCTTTTACCAAAGTATGATGATAATCTTCTTATCATGTTTAATAACTTAAAAGATATATTAGATTATTCTAATGTCAGATTAAATATTTTAACATTAATTGAGTTGATTAGTTCTATCTTCTTAATAAGATAAGATATATATTATCTTTCTATTTATCATCTAACGTGGGATATTATATATCGGAAAAACAATAATTAAGAGACTGATTCTAAACAAGTGAAGTGTAAAGGTAAACTTGATAAAACACCGTATATGATAATAAGAAAATGGATGTAATCAGTAGTAACGAGTTGCATTTGACCTGTAAAGTGGTTTACAACAAAACCTTATGTTTTGCTTGGTTAGAAAATCTGAGTGGAGACAATTAACTCATTATCATTTATATATAACTCAGGATCCTTTTCCGTCTCTGATATACTAACCAGTATTACAATAATAAGTTCCGCAGGTTCTGAAATCCATCAACATCAAAATCTCTGCTAGTGCATATTTTCCATACATATAAGTTGGTTTGGTTTAAGTAACATCACACAGGTTTAGTCTTTGAAAATATGATGCACTCTTTCGTGCGTTGCATATATCTTTACCAGTATACGAATGTCATACGTACGATGTTAGTCAAAACCAACCAATAAAGAGGGAAATTAAAGACAAAATTCTTGTAACTTTTGCAAAAGTGTCCATGTTACTTTATTCACAAGGGAATTGATTTGGAATTTTACATAAATTACATTTCAACCTATTATTACTCAAATATCTGGACCGTTCAATACTATACGTTTATCAACCGGTTAACGTTCCACCTCTTCTTTTTAGTGCACTGGAGAATAAGGAAGGAAGTTACACAATTAGAATATTATGCTTCTATTCCATTTTTATTTTTTTTCTCCTTTTGTTTCCTTTTTCTTCAATCTACCTTAAACTCTTGAACAGATGGTATAATCTTGGAATTCGCGCCATGTAATACTTCCAAGATGAAGCTCTTCCTCTAGGCACTAGTACTTTTTAAGATTTGTTATCTTCTTTCATTTTCTTTTAGAAATTATTAAGTAAAAAGTAAAGGGTTATAATGATTAATTTTTCTTATCATAAGAATCATGCTTCGAATCTTGCAAGGGTCAAATTAAGGTGACTACGTGAGGACCCATATGCTTCATTCATGTACAGTTGGTCAAAGTTATGTCTAATCTTGGCTTATCACTTACTATTTTGCATGGGAAGACGTCACAACGAGCTAGTCTAAATAATATTTCAAAAGGTGAAATTGCATCTCAGCAAACTGCATAGTAACATTCATTTATATGGATTATTACTGATACAATCTTATTTTTCACAATTAATGTTTTCTTTGGTTTTTATTCTCTCTCTCTTCTCCTATATATAAGTGTGTGTATATACTGTGTGTCCCTTCATGTGATATATGCATATACAATCTCGAGATCCCATCTGATCATATATAACTTTCATACATCTCGATAAGAATCTAGCCCAGTATAGATAAAATAAGACCTAGAAAAGAAAGAGTTCAATTAAGAAAAAGATAAAGACAAACTTAATTAAATGGAGTGTAAGTATATTCAGTCAATCGTGAGGGGTATATAAATACTAGAAGATAAAGGAGTAAAATGGTTGAACTTCAAAGTTTTTCATCAACACTTACTCATGTTGTATCTGCGGTTTGTATTTTTTGATCAAATAATTCAATCACTGAATTCTGATCTAATAACTTCAATATTGTGTTAAAGAAGAATAAGTACATTATATACACTAAGTCTTTGACAAAGGGTTTTTTTATTTGAATCTCTCTTAAACATGATTCTAATGAATTTTCGAATACATAGTAACAGTTGATAATCAAATTATCAAACTGTAGTAGAATATGTTTTAAGGCTTTCAAGGAACTAGCTAGAAAATGGAGACATATATATAGTGTGAGCATTGAATAAACGAAAGGTGAACAGTGTGCATTATAAGTTATAACAGTGATCGATGAGTTTTGTTTGCTTAATTTGGTTAGAGTTTAGGTTGGTTTGTTTAAGTGGGTGGTTGGAATGGGAAATGAGATTAAGAGAAAAGGTAAATGCAGTAAACAGAAAGGAGAGAGAGAGAGAAGTGAGGCTGAAAAAGAACCAATAATGCTTACAGAGAATAGCAGACAGAGGGTTGCTTTTTGGGTACTTGGGGAATAAAATACTGTCTCTCTACGAGGATTGGCGTGAAGGGAGACACCCCAACCTACATACCTAATATTATTGGACCTTTGCAATTCAACCAGAAGTCTATTCTATATACAAAGTGAATATATATATATATTCAATTTACCGCTTTGCTTTTCAAAAGAAAATAAAAAAAGAAAATCTTTCATGGCACTGGCTTCTTTTTTCCTTTAGTAACTTTTTTTGAATTTCTGCTGGCTTTGTCTGTCTATTCAAAAGATGATGTGGAAAAGGGTGGGAAGCTCTATGAGTCCGAGTAAAAATTTTGAATTGCCGGTCCACAATATCACTGTCATCTCTACTATGCTGCTAATTCATTTGCTTAGAAATATGTAGCACAAAAACACAACAATATCATTTAATGCTGTCATCATGTATAGTTCGTTTAACCCTTTGTATTATGTTAATATTGATTAACCATGATAAAAAAACATGCATGCACATTGTTGATGCAGCTAGCAGGTACATGGATAGCCAAAGATCACTGCACTCTCAGCTTTTCATACATTTATAAACGCGTTATCGTAATGCTCCTCAGTCCTCACACATATATAATATTACATCGTTTTCACTAAGTTTTTAACTTGGTAGTTAAGCATAAATAAGTTATTTCTTAAAGATATTCAATAATAATAAAGTTAATTAGTGTAACTTCAACTCATATGTATGTAAACATTGATATCCTTCCTCCACTCAAACTACAAAATATATGTAAGTTGTATTATTATTATTATTATTATTATTTATATACAGTTCATGAAGCATCTCAGACTATACTATTATATATTAAAAACAGTAAAAGGACTAGTATTAAATATTTTGTGTCTACTACCAAACCTCTGGATGAATTGGTAAGCTTATTATAATTAATGCCAGTGAATGTCGCGTATCAGAAAGTAGAAAACAAATACTCGCAGGATACTGCAGTAATAACTGAAAACTGGAGGGGGAAGGCAGTGAATAAGTAGAAACAATAAATAAAGACAAGAAAAAGCTGCTTCTTTAGACAAAAACCAAAAGAGAGAATTAAAGAAAAAGAAAAGAATAAAAATGATGAGTGACAACATGTATAAAGAAGGCGGTGCCGCATAGTTCAGAACTCAGATAGTAGTATTTTCAAAGCTTAACGACTCTCACTACACCTTTCTTTCTTTCTCAGGCTGTTTTTCATTCATTTTACACTTCTTGAGTCAAAAATCCTTTCAGTAAATTAGTTCCACGTTCCTTTAAGTGGCAAAGTTATCTTAAAGAGAAGGGTGGTGGTGGTTTTTGGAGAGAAAGAGAAGGATAATAAGAAGAAAAAAGTGTTAAGTTGTGAGAAATTAAGTTAAGGTTTCAGAAAGAAAAAGGTGGTGAGGGGGGTGGTGTTATCCAAGTGATGCGCTCAGGAGTTTGTGCATTACAGCAGACCCTCACAGCTGAGGCTGCTTCAGTGCTGAAGCATTCTCTTGTGTTGGCTCGGAGGAGGGGCCATGCACAGGTCACTCCTCTGCATGTGGCTGCAACTTTACTCACTCTAAGAGCAAGTTCTTTAAGAAGAGCATGTCTCAAATCTCAGCCTCACCAATCACCTCATCATCATCCTCTTCAATGCAGAGCCCTCGAGTTGTGCTTCAATGTCGCACTCAACAGGCTCCCAACAACACCTTCTCCTTTGATCCACACTCAACCCTCTCTCTCCAATGCTCTCATTGCTGCACTCAAAAGAGCTCAAGCTCACCAGAGAAGAGGCTGCATAGAGCAACAGCAACAGCAGCCTCTTCTAACTATCAAGGTCGAGCTTGAACAACTCATCATATCTATTCTTGATGATCCTAGTGTTAGTAGGGTTATGAGAGAAGCTGGTTTCTCCAGCACCGCTGTTAAGAACAACATAGAAGAGTATTCTTCCCCTCATTCTGTTTTTCAGTGTTATAATAGCTCTGGTGGTGTGTTTTCTTCTCCCTGTTCACCTTCTGCTAGTGAGTGCCATAAGGAAACACAAGCAACTACCAACCCTGGAAATTTCAGACACACTCATCATTTTTTAACTTCTTATGCTTCTCCTGGGTTCAGTCCTTCACTTGTGTTTTCTCCTCCACCAAAAAATACAGCACCAGTCTGTTCCATCACTGGTGTGTCTTCTTCTAGTGATGTGAGGCTTGTTCTGGATATACTCTTGAGGAAGAAGAAAAAGAACACTGTGATAGTTGGTGATTCAGTGTCATTAACTGAAGGCCTTGTGGGGGAGTTAATGGGGAGGTTAGAAAGGTCAGAAGTGCCTGATGAGTTGAAGTCAATTCAGTTTATCAAATTTCAGTTTTCACCTGTTTCTTTAAGTTGCATGAAGAGAGATGAGGTTGAAATGAAAGTCTTGGAACTGAAAAGGAAGGTAGAGTCCGTTGCATCAGGAGCAAAGGGTGGCATTTTCTATATTGGAGACCTGAAGTGGACAGTGGAGAAAGCAATTACTTTCACTGAGAAAGAGAGTGGGTCTTCAGATGGAGAAGTTTCTTGTTATAATCCAGTTGATCATTTGGTTTCAGAAATAGGGAAGTTATTCCGTGACTGTGGAACCTCAAATAATGCTAAGGTGTGGCTCATGGCCACTGCTAGTTATCAAACATACATGAGGTGTCAAAAGAGGCAACCCCCTCTTGAGAAGCAGTGGGCTCTTCAGGCTGTTCCTGTTCCATCAGGAGGACTTGACCTGAGTCTTCATTCTCCCAGGTAATCAATCTTTTGTTTAATAATTAGTTTCATTTGATTAAGTGCAAAAAAATTAGCTAATAACTAAAACATGTGTTAACTAATTTGATGCTTAATAATTAGTTAGTTTGATTTCTACATGATGATTTATAAAATGTAAGAAAAACTTAAATAAAAAAGAAAGCAAGCAAGAAAGAAAAGAACAGAGGACAGGAAAACAGAAGTACATAAAAGTAATCCAGGAATGATGGTGTTGTTGAAAGCTTAATTTGTTTTACATTTTGTTGAGGAGTGCGTACGGTCACTGGACTATGCCAGAACCATTGTGAAAACTAAAAAGCATGGTTAGTTGGTAAGGTAGAAGTGAAGCAGAGCCTTTCTGTTTCTGGTTCTGCCTCACTTTAGTTTGTTGTCAGTATATAATCAACCTCTTACTAAAAGGAAAAGAAGAGTTACATATTTTTTCACATATGACTTATTGCATTCCATTGGGAATAATTAACACCTACTCTGATACAAAGTGATAAAAATGGAATGCTACATATATTAACTTTCTATTTATTTAATTTTGGATGTTAACTTTGTGGAGATTCTGAACTCAATTTGCAGTGTCCTTGATTCAAAGATCACCATCTCCCAGAACCTATCTCATGTGCCTGAAACAAAGCCCTTCGGTAACATGGAGCAGCAGGATAAGCTCAGTTGTTGTGAAGAATGTGCCTCCAATTATGAAAAAGAAGCACAATTACTCATACCAAACCAGAAGAAAACATTGCCTTTCTGGCTTCAGTCTCATAGCACAGATGACCATAAGAAGGTAGCTTATTATTTAGTGGAAAATTGAAGTCCAGATTAACTTTTCTGTTTATATCCTACACTTTATGACGGTGCAATAGCTTTATCTTTTTTTCTGTACATGCATGTACTTGTTCCGATTAGTAGGTATTTGAAGAATTATAGTGGTTTATGATTTAAGAATACTTCAACATTTGCAGGATGAATTAGTCCAGTTGAAAAGAAAATGGAATAGACTATGCCACTGTCTCCACCAAAGCAAACAGAACCAATGGAACTGGAACAACAGTTATAATTCACCAAGCTCCATATCCTTTGCCAACAATGCCACGTATGGATCCACTTCCAAACTTGTCCCGCGATTCCGGCGCCAACAATCTTGCATCACTGAGTTCAATTTCAGCAACGAAAGGGAAGCAACAGAGCCTGTCCTGGATTCTCTTGAGGGCATGGAAGGTAAAGAAGTAAAGACTACTCTTGCTCTTGGCAATGGTGGTTCAGGTGAGACGGTGGGGGATATAACTGATACAACACTGCAAAGAGCTCATATTTGTAAACTATTGCAGGAGAATGTACCATGGCAGTCTGAGACTGTTCCTTCAATAGCAGAAGCCTTGGTTGATTCCAATTCCAAATCAGCTATTAAGCAAAAAAGAAACAACAACATTACTTGGTTACTTGTGCAAGGCAATGACACCATTGGAAAAAGAAGATTGGCACTTGCAATTGCAGAATCAGTTTTTGGCTCAACTGATGTGCTACTTCGCTTTGACATGCTAAAGAGAGAAACTTCAATAGCCCCATTTTCTGAAATGGTGGAAGGAGCATTGAAAACACACCAACAGCTTGTGGTACTAATAGAAAATGTTGATTTTGCTGATGCCCAGTTCAAGAAACTTCTCTCTGATGGATTTGAAACAGGAAAGTTTGGAAATTCCACAGAAAACTCAAGCCAAGTAATATTCATATTGAC
Source organism: Hylodesmum podocarpum (assembly GCA_026586105.1). Taxonomy (NCBI): domain Eukaryota; kingdom Viridiplantae; phylum Streptophyta; class Magnoliopsida; order Fabales; family Fabaceae; genus Hylodesmum; species Hylodesmum podocarpum. The sequence continues at coordinate 4,594,727 of JALJEV010000650.1, read as the reverse complement.
AAAGGGTGGATCCACTAGTATTGAGGAGAAGAATGAGGACATGGTTATGAGATTTTTGTGGCAGGTGTGTGAAACCAAGCCTAACTTAGAGTCACCATCCGCAACCAGGCTCACGGCGTCTGAGCCTTGTTTAGGCCACAAAAGAAGAGCTGAACTGGATTTGTTTTCTAACATGAAGAATTCTCAAGGGAGCAAGAAGAAAGAGTTTTCAAGACAAACAAGCTTCAACACCCTTGATCTTAACATGAAAGCTGATGAAGAGGGTGATGGGGAGGGTAAAGCAGGAGAAAATAGTCCCATTTCAAGTGATTTGACTGGAGAAAATGTAGCTGATTCAATGAACCAAAATTGGTTTCTTGACTCAATACAAAACCGGTTTGAGTTTAACACAAGTCCAGTTAAGAACAAGGACATGACAGAGTTTTTTCAGTGCAAGATCAAAGGATCTTTTGAGAAAGTTTGTGGGAATCAATGTTTGGAGAATTTAAGTGTAGATGAGAGGGTGATTGAGGATGTCCGTGTTGGGTGTGGTTCTTTTAGCAACAGTTTGTTTGAGCAGTGGCTGAAAGAAGTTTTTGAAAACAGTTTAGAAACGGTTAAATTTGGAGGGAAAGAGGGTATACTTTTTAGACTTTCTTGGGGTGGTAAAGGAGATAGCAAATTGGATAGTGGCTTCAAGAGTTCTTCTCTGCCCAACAGTATCCAACTTAACTACTTCATAGAGTGAGTGATTTTGGGTACCAAGGGCTTCTTGTAAAATTCTCAACAAGGTGTAAAATGAGATAGTTTGTGTAATGCCTAATTTTCATAATAACATGGCTTTGTTTTCCTTCTCTTAATCATTGTATAAAACGGTTTTTTTCCTCGTCATCAATTCTGTTTTTGATTATTTATTACTTTTGGATTTATTACACCATATATAATCAAATTATATGACCACTTGTTACTACATCAGTATCAAACTACTTACGTATGTTTGTTTAGTGTATATTAAAAATTTTAATATGATATAGTTTAACATGATAAATATATTAGAAAGGTATTCGCTATAGTGTCATGTGTTATTGTTGAGCGGGTGATATGTACTATTGTATTTTTTAGTTCTTTTTAAAAATTTGAGTATTTTTAAAATTAAAAAGTTATATATTTATAATAGTTAAATGATTTATATGATAACAATACAGTGTGTAGAATTTAAAGATTACTAATAATACAATTTGTTTAATGTGTATAAATATAAAGTAATCTTCGTCTTAGAAATTATTCTCATGAAATTTATTTGCTCCTGTTTGAAGAGTTCAATATGAGTAAATAACCATTTGGAAGATGCATGGACATATAAAATGAAAAATAAAACAAAATAATTTCCTGTGTTACATTTTATTTATTTCCATTGTCCCTTTGTTAACTTATTTTATCTCCATGTGCTACAATCGAAGAACACACTCATCATTATTATGTAGGGCTTCCCTGCACAAATATATATGAAGTTATGCTCCCAACAGAAGAAAAAAGAATGACAAATAGAAACAATTTAGAAATCTACCTGCCTCCACTACAAGACAATATTGATGCTTTCTGGTTCCAATTTATATATTCAAAACTGTATATATATCATTACATTGACCTTAAAGGTTGTATGATTGAATTTATATCTTCCTTCTTAGAACACCATCATGGATGGATTTGATTTTTTGTGTTCTATTAATATATGATAGTGAAAAATTATATTTCTTTAGACAAAGCACTTGAGTGTCCTGCCGTTTTAATTATATAAAGTTACTCTATGATAGGTAAATGATGATCATAAATTATATGATATCCTGTCTTTGTAATTGAATTCCACCCATATTCATAATAATTGGCCCCGGAGTTAACAAATTTTGTATGAGGCGAAATGAAACATATTATAAAAGTTGATAATATGATACTGAAAAAAAATATAAATAAAATAATTGACTAGTTTTGAACAATGATATCATCATATTTTAACTTATATTAATATCACATTTTCCCCCTTTTTTACACATTCTTTATTGTTAGATAAATACAGAGTAACATGAAATAACTGTTATTCTGAAATAAAGAATGTTTCTCCTCAAAAAGTGTGTTGAATAATATTTTGCTAAAAAGAATGTGCTAACATTCTTCTGAATCATTCTAATAAATCTGGGGAGTCTAGCCCTTTTGCTTTTGTTTACATGCTTCTGATCTGGGTGCCACTTTGTTGCCAATCTATGTTCCACCATGTGGAAATAAACAAAAACATAAAAATGAAATTATTTCGTTAGTGTTTTTGAGTTTCTCCAAAAAGTTGTGTCCCCGATTAAGGTTTCCTTTTTGAGGAACTCTAGTTTGGTTCTTTTCATGTTAGCGCTAGTGTTCTGGGTCCCTCCCTTTAGTTAGTGCTCTAAAAGAGCTAGCAAATGTTTTCAGTTGAAATAAAAGTTCACAATTATGTTGTTAATTACAACGCTTTTAAAAGAATACAAGTTAAATACACCAAAAGGTGTTAGCACAATGAGCCTGAAATCATTACGTACAATGGTAGAATTGGTATACTTTGTTTTTCCTCATTTTATTTAATAACTTCACTGGGAATGTGATATACTTCTAAAGCAATAATTATACAGTTCCAATAAAATTTTATTTTTTAACAAAAATTTGATTTTAGATTTTATTTAATCTATTCAATAACCGAAATAAGGAGATACACTGCACCATAATAAAAAATAGCATAAAGCCGGATTTAATGTATTATAAAATATTTGATATTTTTATAAATTTTTTTGGATTAGATCAAAAATATTTTTTTAATGAAATATTTAACTCTGGAGATGAATCGAAAAATTACTCATTATAGGTTCTACCCTTTTTTTATGAAAAGGGAATGAATTTTTTTTATCGAATGACTCACTCTAATATATAGTCAACTCACTCATAAAACATATACTCATAAAATGTATACTCATTAAATGTACATCTATATATTTCTTTTTTTATTTTTTTATATTTTATAATTAATTATGTGCGATATTATAATTATTGTGTATTAAATATTTTTCTTTATTTAATGTTGAGAAAAGCCTGGTTACCCCTCTCTCCACCCACACACCACAAAAAATGTGATTTTTTTTCTTAATAAAGAATATAGTTGGAAGTAATATTTTTTTCTTCATAATGAGTATGTGGCCGAGGAATGAGGATCCAGCCCATGAGTATATCGGCCGAGGAAAGAGGGTCAGCCCATTAGTAAATGGGCCTTGAATGAGTTAGCAGTTATCACCAACCATAGTGGTGGGGTTAGTTCACCAACTCCAATCCATTGGATGGGTCCCACCAACTCACCAACCCCATCTTCTATTTGTTTCAAAGCACATTCTACCTCACTCGCTAACTCAGAACAATGGCACCGGAATCGGAAATTCCCCCAAATTTCTGGGGCCACACCCCGGAAGAGGAATACTACACCTCCCAAGGCGTAGTAAACACAAAATCATATTTTGAAACCCCCAACGGCAAAATCTTCACCCAATCCTTCCTCCCTCTAAACCAAGAAATCAAAGCCACCGTCTTCATGACCCACGGTTACGGCTCCGACACCGGTTGGTTGTTCCAAAAAATCTGCATCAACTTCGCCACATGGGGCTACGCCGTCTTCGCCGCCGATCTCCTCGGCCACGGTCGCTCCGACGGCCTCCGCTGCTACCTCGGCGACATGGACAAAATCGCCGGGACATCACTTTCCTTCTTCGTCCACACACGCCGCAGCGAACCCTATAAGCACTTGCCGGCGTTCCTCTTCGGCGAGTCCATGGGCGGGCTTGTTACACTCCTCATGTATTTTAAATCTGAACCGGACACGTGGACTGGTTTGATGTTCACGGCGCCGCTTTTCGTGATCCCCGAGGAAATGAAACCAAGCAAGGTACATTTGTTCATGTACGGTCTGTTGTTTGGTCTGGCTGACACGTGGGCTGCGATGCCAGATAATAAGATGGTCGGAAAAGCGATTCGTGATCCCGAGAAGTTGAAGATCATAGCGTCAAACCCGAGGAGGTACACGGGTACACCTAGGGTGGGGACCATGCGGGAACTTCTAAGGGTGACGCAGTATGTGCAGGATAATTTTGATAAAGTAACGGCGCCGTTTTTCACTGCTCATGGAACCGCCGACGGCGTTACTTGTCCTTCATCCTCTAAGTTGCTCTATGAGAAGGCTTCAAGTAAGGATAAGACGTTGAAGCTTTATGATGGGATGTACCATTCCTTGATTCAGGGGGAGCCTGATGACTCTGCTAATCTTGTCTTGGCCGATATGAGGGAATGGATTGATGAGAGGGTCACTAGGTATGGAGGACCTACTACCAAAGATTCTCAGTGACCAAATTCTGTTCTGTTCTTGTCTACTCATTTTTTGTTTCACACTGGTTATTATTAAGTGTTGATTAAGACTTGATTAAAGGTTAATGAAATTATTGTTATTACTATGTCAATGTTGAAGAGTGATTGTTCCATGATTTATCAACTATACGATGTGTTATTATTGGATTGCGCTGGTTTAGTTATAACTTAGTGAATTATCGTTTTTGATTTTAAGTCTAGTAATGGAGATGGTTGAATTTAGCTTTCCTGTGAAAGCAAGCAGACCCTGTTTGACGATGCGACTTGCGAGTTTTACGTACACCTAACCTTCGTGACAAACTCTCATTTGTACACGCTTTCTTGTATAGAATAAGAGTCTAATACACGCTTTCGTTATAAAAGGTTATGGGGGTGGTTGTGTGACGACTACCAGCGCCTATCAGGAAAAATATTCTGTAAAGAGCAACCATGACAGCTAATAAAATCTCTTAACTAAGATGAACAACCTAGGTAGATTCACAAAAATCAGAGGAGACAGTCGTTGAAATTAATTTGAAAACAGATACTAATAAAACAGGAATTATAGCTAATTAAAGTATGACATTTATATAACCGTTATAATTTTGGAAATAATATCAAGTTAAAAATGGTCACTTAAAAATCACACGTTTTAAGTATGTTCAAAATTAATATTTAACGGTACTTTTGTTTGTTTAATTAATTTTTAAGAATTTACGAAATATAAAAATTGTGCATACTTATAATAGTTAATTAGTTTATACAATAAGATTAAAAAAAAATAAAATTAAAAAAAAAAAAAACTCTGGGGGAGATGAATGTAGACGCGATCAAAACAAAGAATAAAAAGCATTGTTTATAAGGTTTCCTCACATGTACATTTGTTGCAAAACAGGCCAGTAATGACAATGTCATTTTAATTTGATACAATAGAATTTATTAAGAAAGAAAAGAAGATATAAAGCAAGAGGATAAGGTATCCTTAAAAACTATACAGAAGGGAAAAAGGAGAAAAACAGAAGCTAAGAGCATGTAACACTGCACGCCAGTCTCTCTAAGTCAATCATTAGTTTTCAGTACTTGGTTTGAAGTTGGGTATTTATCACTATTTGATTGGTTTAACTGTTAAGTGCGGCTATGTATTTTGATGGGTTCTCAAACTACGTTTTGAAGTTGAAACTACAATCAGGGTGTTTTTTGTCCTCCCTGTTCATTCTTTCTACACTCCCCCCTTCCCCTCCTTATTTTCTTCTGCCTTCTTTTTACTCGTGTCTATTCTACAGCAGAAGTGGAACAGCAGACACACACCAGTGACAAGCAGAACTGGTATTGTTAATAGTTAACTTACCTACAAAGATAGATCAGCAAAAGGAAAACAAAGTCAGCACTCAGAAAACCACATTAACCACAACATTTGGACATTCATTTAAAGTGCCATCATTTCATGCCAATTGCAATTCAAAGATTTTTTTTGTTCATTGTAGAATCAGGACCAGTTCACTATGTAAATGTAATCATCCCTATGTCAGTCAACTACATAATGTTAGCATTGAGCACATTCGAGGTTAATTTACAAACATAAATATTTGAATAGATTTTTACTGTCCCAATACTTATATTTAGAACTTAGAAGTACTTCAAATTATCTGATCATATTGGTCTACTTTCACTTTTTGACAGAATACCTATATTATAGGCATATATGTAGGAACCAAATTTTCCCATTTTTGATGAAAGTTCTGACCGAATTACACTTTGAAAACTTACAAAAGATGAATGGAAACAGGACCAGACACAGCAGCTGCTCTCTGTGCACGATATGCTTCACATCTATAAAGCTCTTTCATTTCTTTCTTATTGCGACGTGCCTCACGTCATTCCTCCTTCACAGCTGCCTGCAAAACAAGACAACCATTCCTGTCAATGTAGTACAGTAGTGGTAGTGGCCATAAAAGCCAAACATAAATATGGATATTATTCTTAGGGAAACAACAGATGGTAAGTCTCAGAAAAATATTGATAACAATAGGAAACATAAATGAAACATTACAGACTCAAGTTGTCGAAACAGTTACCTTTCGTTCTTTCTTCTCCTCCTTTGACTTGAGGCCATGTAGTTTCCTCTTGTACTGCTCACTTTTTGCATTGCTGCCTATAATCTTTTCCATGGCAGGTTTCCTACCACCAGGCAAGAAATCTATGGGGAGTTTCTCTTTTCCTCTAAGGGAGATTATTTGACTAGAGGAACTCAAGGCTGCAGACACAATTTCAGCCAATTTCTTTTTCCTTGTTACTCCAGGTGCTTCAATCTTTCCAGGGTGGTTATCTAAATTTGAGTACACTGGAACAATAGTCTCACAATCCCAAACTTCTGATTCATCACTACTTTATTCTACAAGCACAACATCATCCTTGTTTTCATCTTCAAGTTCATATCCCTCGGCATATTCCTTGCAACGACGAATTACATCAGCAGCAGATTCCTCTTGTTCCTCCAGTGGGGCCTCGATATTCTTCAATAAATCTGCAGGAACCATGTACTTGTCATCATCAGGTTCTAGATCATCCATCACGTGGTTGTTAAGAGAGAGTTTGAGCTTCTCGGCAAGGGGCACATCTTTATCAGCTTGATAATTTTCATAATAATCACCATCATCATCATAGTCATCATCAGTTCCATATTCTTGGCGTTCAAGCTATAACAGAAGTACACAGAGAATGAGAATCTTAAAACCAGTTAATAAAGGCATTAATATACTTGCAGATAAAAATTAACCAATGCATCCTCCTCGGACACCAGTAACAAAGAGGCTCAACATACTTCATTAAACAAAATAAGTCATTAAGAGAAAGCATCAAAGAACTGAAATACAGAAAATGAACAAAATATTATGAACAGCTGAACTCACCAAATCAAATTGCTCATCCAGCAAACGATGAGCTCTTGGCTTCACTCCATCCAAATGTCCAGAATCATCTGTAACTCTGGAATGTGCAGAAACTTGCAGTACTTGCCCATTCTTTTGGTTTCCATTTATCATAGGATCCTCAGCAAAATTTATTCCATGAGATACATGATCCTTCTCTTCTTTATCTTCGTCTTCATAGAGGTTAGCCTGGATAACAAAGTCTTCTTCCGAATTTTCAACATCAGACCCCAACCGTGACACATCACTATCATAATCAAGCAACGCAGCTACTTCAGGATCAACCGTTTTCTGAACCCTTACACTAGCAGTCTTGGACGCAACAGTGTACATAGAATTCTCCTTGGGCTCTCCATCCACCCCAGAAATTTGCAACCTTGAAGCATCATACGCCTAAACTCACCAACGGAAAAAAAAAAAAAAAAAAAGACAAACAATCAATTCCATCATGAACGTAACTCAAAAAATAATAAGTGTTGTTTATCATTTAATTTTTATTTTTAAAAAAATCAGAGAGCATAAGTATCTCCATTATTTTCATCTCTGCTTGTACTTGTTCCCTCTGATCATTTTCCACCGTTTTCTTTTCTTTTTCTTGGTGTTTCTGGTTTTCAGGGATAATTGTTGCTCTGCAACACCCGAGGTGATTACCAGAGTGAAACAAAGAATCTTCTCTGCTTCTCATTCTAATTTCACTGCTCAATCTCCTCTAAGAATTCTTTAGGTACCACTTTTCCCACTTTAAATCTATTTTCTTCTTAAAAGGTTAGCCATCATTCGAGGTGATTCAAATTTCAGTTTTTCTTTCGAATTTTACTTTTTCTACACGTGATCGGTTTATCTAGCATGTGGGTCGTCCTCGCTGTCGAAGTTAAAAATTGTGTTTTAGTTAAGGTTACTCTATTGTTAGGTCTGGGAGGTTGTTGTTGGTGGTTGATATGTATAATTTGACAGTAACTGTAATTTTCCACTTTTGGGTCTTACCCTAGTTGACTAAATTTATCGGATCATTTGCTTTGGTTTTTAAGTTGACTCTGTAGTATCACACAGTTGTAAAATGCTTTGGTTAACTAATTATGATACTAATGGTGATCAACTCTGTGTTATGGCTACGGAGGTTTTAATTTAACCTTTGCTTCATTTGATGTGCAAATGATTGCTTTTTAGCTGTTTCTTTTGTTATGGTTTGAACTTTGAATTAGTTTGTTTCACTCTAATTTTAAATGTGTGAGTAATTGATATTAGAAGTCTTACTCCTTGTTTTTCCTTACACTATCACTATGTAATTAGAAAGCGATTGGATGGACAAACATTCTGGAGATTCAATTCCAACTCATGGTGCTACAGGTGCTTCCTTTTACTTCATGCGTGATAAGTACATGCTTGCATGGACATGAAGTTTTTTTTTTAATTTGATACCCATGGTACACATTAGAATCCTTTCACACATGGCCAATGTTCACTGAAGACACTTCAAAACAGGCCAGTAATGACAGTGTCATTTTAATTTGATACAATAGAATTTACTAAGAAAGAAAAGAAGATATATAAAGCAAGAGGATAAGGTATGACAATTTGCAGTGCAAAAACCTTCAGTAAAGTAAAACCAGTGGAGAGAATACAAGAAGCAACATTTCAGATTACTAACCAATGCTGACTTCACTTCCTGCCTTTGGACCTTACACATCAAGCCAGAAACTTGGGTATGACAATGTGCAGGGAGATCACCAGGAGGGTAAATCAGTGGTTGCTCAGTTAAAGTTCTACCAAGTGTGAATATATATTTGAAGTTGGTGCAGTAGTACAAAAACCTATATGGTAAAAGGATAGCATAAAGCTCTTCATTGTATAAAGGTACACATTACCACAAAATCCTTGAAAAACTTGAATTCAGAATCCCAATTCACAGTTTTTATGCCATACTTCACTTTTTTCAAAAAGAAAATCTGTTTGGAGATGGGGAAAGAATAGGAGGCACAGACCTTCACCAACTCATACATTCTTTCTCCAGCAGCAAAAGATGATCCCTCCGGAGTATCCCCTGTAGTAACAACAGAGACAGATAAACCACTCAAAGGGCTTGTGAGATACTTCATGAGATACTTTGAAACATAACTGAATGGTATAAAAATAGATTACTATTGATAAGAATATATTTGTCTAGACATCTATTGCGTATATCCAAAAAGTTTAATTACCGAATAATTAAAATGTACTCAATTAATTAATAATCCAAAATATATTAGTCAGTTATCTCTTGTCCAAAATGTATCAGTCATCAGTCATCAGTTATCTCTTCTCATCTAACCTCCCCTGCATAGCTCCAACATTATAAACAAAGCTGGTGTGCTAAAGGAGGCAATTTGACTGTAGTTGACAACATTCTTCGTAAGTGTTCCACGTCATATATACATTAGGTGATGTCTTTTTCTGATATATCAATGAGAATATCTAACTTTTAGAACTTTGAAGTTCTTTCGTATCAATTAATAATACAGTGAAACTAGTACATATATCTTGGTAATTGGCTAAGTGCTTTATGAAAGGTTCATTGGCTGGATCACGATATAGTCAGTAAGTTTTCACCATCTAATAATTTTTATTCTGGAAGGTTATTTGAACTTTTAAAACCATATTGATTATTGAGAATTAAAGTTTGAGATAATGGATTAATATTGAATGTATTCTTTATGCAGATTAAGGTTATTTTAAATAATAAAATAATAATTAATATTCCTCTCTATATATGTAAGTATACGTGTCATTTTCGTTAGATCCTTTCCTTCTGTTTAATTAAAAAAATTAGAGCAACTGAGCAAATTAAATTTTATGTGTGCTTGTTCGCAAACTATCTAGCTAGTCGAAAATTTTAAGGTTTCTCGTGCTAGCATGAAAAAATTAAGGAAAATTAGCTTGAGTGTTTGTTTCATTTATATGTTATTTATTTATTACGTAAGTATGAGAAACATGGTATGGTATGATAGCCAAGAAGAAACTTAAATTTTTGGACTTCAGTCTCAAATACACGCAATGACGCAAATTCAGAAACAAAGTGAGGTAAACTTCACATGGGCCTTACGCTTACATGTTCTTATATGCTTTTATCTTAAATGTGAACGTAGGATATGTAACTACTAAAATTATAGTCGATGTTAAGATAATCTTCAAGAGTTCAGGTAATAATTTCCAAACATGAAAAACCGTCACGAATCATGCAAGCTAGTTTCATTCCTTGTGGTAGTAGTAAATCAGAATCCGTGACCTATGCTTTCAACTCAAATTCATTCATAAATCTTCAATTAATAGCTTGAGTTTTCACGAGAGTATATTTAGTTTGATTTCAATTATAAATACAGTTTTAGATATATTTATGTTGAGTAATCTTATAAGAAAATTTATACCGTTTTATATTTATCAACTAGTTTAGTAGTTATTTTTAATTTATTAAAATAGCTTAATAATTTTTGGTTTCTAATAATTTTTTAGTTAAAAAATAATTAGTTTCTCAAATTTTAACTATCTTATCAACTATTTTTGTTATACATAAGCTCAAACCTCTAAAAAAGATTATATATTCCAAATAGAACACATTTATCATTGCATTATCTATTACATTTTTGGATCACTGCTTTCTTTCCTTTTCTTTTTCCTTTTTTTTTTTTCTATTTCACTTTCTCTTTCACTCAAAGTATACATAGCACAAGACGTGTAATTCATATCATTATTTAACAAAGTTTTGGATTTAAGCTTCATATGTGAAAATAAAAACCAGTTAAAGTGTTACCTAATTAAAACAAAGTTACTTAAAATATACACATGGTTAAGACGAAAGAAAAAATCTTAATCAGAGGAGTTATCAAATGTCATGTGAGATTTTATTCACTGATGTTATCTCGGGCTACACATGCATTTCTAGACTTAAAACAAAAGAAAGATCAGCAAAGTGGCATGATCTAATCTTTCTTTTTTATTAAAGATTTTCACTTTACGTATATTTTAGACATATTGGGTGTATTTTTTGTTGTTTTCCTCGTTATAAATACATATCAATAAAAATTATTTAAAACGAATCAAAGAAATGCCAAAATATATTGAGTAGTTGGATGGTAATAGTTTGGCCATTGAAAACTTTAAATATTCTAAACGCCAGGTTCAACGTAAGATACCCAAAACCTTTTCTAGTTACATTTTCTTCTTTTTTCCCCTTTTTTGCACATACGATACCGAAAATTTTGTATAGTTGCTTAAATATCCCTGAAAAAATGCTTAAATTAAACTAGTTGCTTTATAAATTGTAATGGATATTCTCAATCACAATTTACAAATCTATCATTGCAGAAACGAATCCTATAATCAATTAAAAGGAGCTAATTTTTTTCTCCTCGACGATTATTTAAATATATAGTTTTAATAATAACATTTTTTACAAAAAAAAAATTACTAGCTTTTTTATACATAAAATTAATTTTGTTTTCAAAACTTGAAAGGAAATTAAACAAACACCAATTGTTTTGCTAAATTAAACAGTTATTATTTTTTAATCTTTTAATTTAACCAGCTATTATCATTTTACTATCATAAACTAAAAAATTAAATTACAATTAATATTTTTAACAATAAATTATAAGTATTTTTAACCACTTATAACTTACTGTTTTTAAAGAGCAATCAAACATTAATTTCTAATTAATTAACACCATATGTGTTTTACAATTTTCAATGCAAATTAAGTTCATTAAAACTAAAACATCTTAGTACCAAACAAAAGCTGACAAGAGAAGTAAAAAGCCATTATAGGAAGACACGACATTGCTTACGGGTTTAAGCAAGTGATGCACTCTCTTAATAAACCTTAGTATCCACAACGCAACAACCATTGCCGTTTCTCTATAAATACGACCGACCCATTTGCCTACACCCTTAACTTTTTACATATTCGAGATTAAGACGTTCTCTTTTCTCTGTCCCACACAGAAGAAAACAGAGAAGTCCAAATTTTGCAAGGGTAAGTTGCAGGAGAAAAATGTGGTTCGTGTACGTGTGCGATGAAGAAGAGAAGGAACTAGGAAGACAACAAGCACCAGGGTCTTGTCCTTATTGTGGAGCCAAAGTTGAAGCCATGGATGTGGAGATCCAGTCTCGCCTCTGTTTCTTGCCGCTCTGTTTCAAGATCAAGAGAAAGTACTTTTGTACTCAATGTGCTAGGCGCTTAGAGTTGTATTACTGAACCAATCATGTTCGTCTCCATTGCTCTTATTTCTAAGTCCTTATGTCAAGTGTTTTCTATAATTACAAGGACTTCTTGTAAATATATAAAGTCTAATTAGTGGTGCTAGTTTTTTTTTTTTTTTTTTTGTTTTCTTAACTTTTAAGTTTGGTTGAGGGTTTGAATGGTGCTTGAGTTGCTATGTCATATTTGGTTATTGAATTAACTGGAGATGAAATGCACTGAATTTTGCTTTTCCTTTTTCTTTTTCTCTTTCTGTTTGTACCAGCTTAATGCAAAAGTTTCAATCTTTACCACTCAAATTGACATGGATCAAGGGTATACGACTTTATGCAGTTGTTTAAATACTAAAAAAAAAAGGGTTACTAACATAGAACAAGATTGTCATCTTGGCTAAAAAAAGGTTCAATCTTTATGGGTGTTTTTTTAAATAAAAAAATTGATATATCCTTTGGAGGTTTGAACCATACTGGCATGGTTTTTTCAAACAGCACAATGAGGACTGGAGTTATGATGGGTTATGGGTATTATCTTGTGTCTCCTTTTTATTTGAAGTTATAATTTCTTTCTTTCCTTCTTTGCTGTTCTAGAAGCTGTTTGAACATTGAACCATACAAGCCAGACAGACCGTGTAACCGTCAATCAAATCCACAGGTCCCAGTCAGCACTTTTGAGATGGCGTTCTGTCTGAGGTTTCAATTATGCTTCAGTCTGAAATCATAGCCATTCGAGTCACTGATTTGGAAAACTGTTTTGATCTGTATCTAAATTTTGAAACTTGCAAGGCTTTCAATTCGCATGGTGCCTCCCCTGGTTGTCCCCTCTCTTTTCTCCACATTTTAAGTTTCTCTCACTTTCTCTGTCCTCTCAATTTAATTTTGTTCAAAACCAAACCTTCTGAAAGTGACTCCTTCATAACTTGTTCATCAAGAAGTCCAAAATTATTTTCATTTTTAATCTGTAGAGATTTTCAATCAACAAAATTTATTTTTATCACAAAATATTTTTAAAAAATAACGCATAGAATATTTGGAGGTGGATGGGATCATTTTGTACATCTACCGCATCTATTTTCGGCAATTCAGGACTGTCTCTCTGATTCTCGAGACAATCTTTTGGATAATAGATAAGTGTTTGGACTCATATAATAATAAAACACAAAAAAGCCACCACAATTTATTTTTGAGATTTTCGTTTTTTAGAATGATGACATATCAACCTGGTTCCCTATATTCTTATCCCTGTTCCCATCTCACACAATCTTTATCCACGTAAGCACAATTCTTAAAATCACACCATTACTATAAAAAGATTAAAAATACAATTAACGTGTATTACTAAACTAGTGTTTATATTATTCTGCTGTGGATCCGTAACCAAGTTAATTTAAAACTAGTGTTTAAAACTATACACATACATACAGTACAAACAAAAAAATATACGTAGAGAAGTACGTGTGGAGTGTGATGAGAGATGTGGAAGGGAAGAGGAGGAGGACTGAAATGGGAAAAATGGAAAAAGACAAATGAGAATGGGTTGGTTGCCAGATATGCAGCTTTTATCTTCTTGTGTCTTTTTTTATTATGTAAAAATCTCGATGCACAGGACTATATGATAACGAGAATAATGAGTATTCGGTTTCTTCTGGATTAATGTTAATCAATATAATAGTATAATGCTAACTCGATTTGAATAATGCTAACTCAATAATCCACGTGTCATTATATAAACACAAAAAGTCAGACTTGTTAATTAACACAGTGTGATTATTTAAATGAAAACGAGCATTTATACAAGACTATAGAATTAATAATGAATAAACTTGGACACGCTATTTGTTTTTTATTTTTTTAAAATTTTTAAGCATCAAGAATATTGGGTCATAGAGTGGGAAATAATACAGGAAATAAGTAGACGAGCCCCCACATAGGAACGATATGTGTTGAATTATGTCATGTTTAAGTACAAATTGAGTGGGGGCAGTGACTATTTACGTATTGGAGACTACGGGTAGAGGAGCCAGCTAGCGGTTTGGCTGAACATGAATTTGTAGATAGATAGATAGATAGATATAGCGAAGGGGTGTAAGAAAGTGAGGCAGGTGCAGGTACCTCAATGTACCCACATAGACATAAAGCCATAAACTGTGAAATTGTACTGATCCAGTTGACATGTGACTAGTCCTTCACCTTGTTCCGTTGTCATCGACCGTGCTGGAGTACCAAAGTGGAAGGTGATATTACAATACACTACATTGTATCATTGACATAATACAAAATTACATTTTCAGCTATCACAATAGCCAAACCATATACACAAAAAAAATCACTTTTTAAATAGTGTTGATATAATATATATATATATATATACACAAATATTTATATTTGTGTATGTAATAAATAAATGCATAAAATTTGAAGTAATATACCAGAACGTGAAAGTTGCTTTCACTGGTAGCTTTCGATGATTAGGCGTTACAGTTGGCATCATTACTCTCTCTGAGTGGTAAAGCATTTGCAACATTTGGTTTGGCCCTTGTCAGATAGTGCTCATGTCATGTACACATGGCTACTAGTTACTGTTACTCAAACAACACTACTTTTTTTAACTTTATCTCACGTAGAGATAGGATAATGTTTTAAAGGATGTGTTAAGTTTGTTAATTTATATTTACAAGATGTTATTAGAATTTATTTTAGTAATGTTATTATTATCTTACTGATATTAACATTTAACTTATCTACAGTGGTCTCAATCAAAGTTAGTCATACTCATTTGACCCGAATGTGTTTCTTAATTAAATTAGACTGGTTTAATTATTGATTATAGAGTTTCTAGTCCAATTCAGTTTGATGCAATCTCATTAAATTAGTATAAGTGATGTGCATAGTAGGCGATCCAGAAGTTTCTTTATTGCATGCATTTTTTAATATTGTTTTATGCATTAATCTATATTTTATATTTTGTTGATTAAATTATTTTTATCTCTATTTTTTTTTCTTATTTAACATCTTTCTGAATTAATGGAACTTATATTGTTTAAAATGATTATAATAACACAGTAGAATTCATATGTTTTTTATATTTTCTTAATTGACAATAAATATTTAACAATATAATTAAAAAGGTATTAATACTTCATTCATATCATAAAATGACAATTAAAATAAGAAAAAATTATTATGCTAAAACATAAAAAAGAACCATGAAAAAATTATTTTATTATTTTCACAAAATAAAATATTATATGTTTTTTTATAAAATATATAATCTCATGAGAACAATTTTAAAGATAAAATGATTGTTTAATATTTTTTTTATTTTGGGCCATGCTTATATTTTTTTTGCAGGAACAGAATTATTTTTTTAAGACTAAATGTAATTTTTAGTTCTTTAATTCTGTACATTTTTTATTTTGGTTCTTTAAATTTTAAAATTCATATCTTAAGTCTTTATGTTTTTAAAATGATTTCAATAAATAATCATAAAAAAATGAATGTAAAATTATTTTTTATAAAAAATTACATAAAAAATGAATTAAAACTTTTTAAATTTAAGAGAGAAAAATAAAAAATTCTAATCTCAAAAATTAAAAATCACATTTAACCTATTTTTTTACTGTAAATATATTTAACTGGGAAAGAAATCCAGCCAATTAACACTTCTCCCATGTACGTGGATCCGCCACTTCTAGTACACTTGTGATTTTTTTTTCCCCCTCCCATCAAGGATATAATTCCTGCGTAATACCGTTACATATTTTATTGAAATTAAATTTATTTTTAAAGAATAAAATAATCGGAATCCCTTTAATACTATTACCCCTTAAAACAGTAAAAATAAGAATAAGTACATATTTACTTTCAAATAAATAAACTGCTTGGATTGTTCATTACTTTGTTACAACTATTCAGTTTAATTTTGGGTACAAAAATTAAATTAAAGGAAAAAAGATTCGTATTTTCTTTTTGAAGAATAACCTCCACATCAATACGCTGAGAAAAAACCATATGTTATACTTGAACGTCCCAATAATCGATTTTTTATTTTTTTTTATTTTATGATAATGATCTAATTATGGATTATTGCTTATTAGCTTATTGCTTTACCTTGGAACAATATCAAGCTTTTAATTATTTTCCATTATAAAAAAATAGGTATTCTAATATTTTGTACTCAATAAAACTATCTATAATTAATACTGATTCATAAAAATATATTATTTTATTTTATTTTATTATATTTATTGTTTCATGTGAGACGAAAATAATCACATGCTCTCGTCTTTCTGCTATAACATTATTAGGATTTTTTATGCGCGTGTTAATTGGATTTAAAAAGTTGTGAAAAAAATAAATATGTCAATAATTTAAATATAATGCAATATAGAAATAAAAAAAATACTCTTTTAATTAAATAAATATTTGAATTATTTCCATATTCTTATTTTGAGAAAATTAAAACTCCTTGAATTCTTTAAACTTACTCTTATCCAGATTTATATATATATATATATATATATATATATATATATATATATATATATATATATGTGCCCTTTTTTTAATTATATAAAATATTTTTAAAAAAAATTGTTTAAAGAGAATAATACTTTAAAAAGCATATAAGATTTCTTATTTGAAAACGTATATATTTTTTTTTCAAGCAAAAGCAGATCAAACAGGCATATTAGAGAAATATAAAAGTATTTTTTTATTAAAAATATTTTTTTCTGATAATTAAGTTTAAATAATTAAATAAGTTTTCTTCTTATCCTATACTATATATTATATATTATCCTATCATATTCTAATCACTAAACGGACCATAATTTTATCATTGATATGAATATGGATTAAAAAAATAATAACTATTTATAAATTTTTTAAAATTAAATAATTTAAAATTTTGATTTTTCGCCAATTAAAGATATTTTTCATTTATATATTGTTATTTCTCATGGTAGAATAATGTTTTTTTTTTAATAAAAATAGGATTGTTGTGTTATTAATAATATTTCAATATCTGATACACACCAATACAAATCAGATCTTATATCATTTCAATTTATTATTATTTAGATTTTCTTCATAACTTATCAATGCAATAAGAATTATTGTTCAAGTTAATATTTTATTAATATTTTATATTTTAATATTTTATTAATTTATTATCTAATCTATTATATTATTTACATTCTGTTTTACTGTAATCTGTTAATCAATATTTTTGTAGTTTCTATTATCAGTGAATTATTCTAATCTATTATATTTAAGTTTTTTTATTCTATTAATGCAATATTCTTAAATTAATATATCTTAAGGTGAAATTTCTTTTTCTTTATAATTTTTTTATATAATATAACTAATACAATACATAATAGACAATAGGTGTTTAAAAAAATTATCTCCCCTTATTTGTTTTTTTACGTTAAAAAAAACTCCCTAATTTTAATATTATATATTTGATTGTAAAAAAAAAAGTTTATTTAATTTATAAACATATGGTGGATGGTACAAGGGTTTAGTTGGGAGTTAGCACATAACAGTGAAAGTGGGGAAGGGTGCTGACGAAACCCTAAAACCCTAATTCAAGTTCTTTTGTAGTTGTGAGGCAGGGAACTAGTTAGGTTAGCGTCGTCGACGCAGATAACGGATTCGGAGGCTCCGTTTTCGCATGTCAGCAACTCCACAACTTAACAAACGAAGCTCCACACTCTTCGATTTCACCCCTCGCCAAGTTTTGTTAAGTAACCAAACAATGAAGCAAAACGCCGTCGACGGAACCCTTAACTCCCAACGGGAACTCAAGCCCCTTCTTCACCAATCCATTTTCCGTTACCTGGAACGCAGTGGCTTCTGCAAAACCCTCAAAAAGTTTCGCTCCGAAGCGCAAATCGAGGTTTATTATGTAGCTGAGTTTAAACTTGATTATGTTAAACCTAATTATATGCTTCATAAACTTTTAATCTTATATAGGATATTGCAAAATAGGAATGTAAATATTAGAGAATTAGTTTCTCTTATTTTATGCTCTCAAGCTTTATTGTGATAGGTGGGAAACAGTTCTTAAATCATGTTTTCAGTTTATGCAGCATGTTTTTGATAGATAAAGTAAGTTGGAATGAATAAGAAGAGGAAAATCGTGTGTTTTTATTTTTGAACCAATTTGAGAAGTAAAGCTTCTTCCTTGGATAACAAGGTTTCCCCTAGAAATTATTAACCTGTTTGGATAAACTTTTTACTAGTGCTTATAGCAGAAGAAAATTAGAAGTGAAATCAATTGAGCTATTCGCCTATTCCTATTAGTTAAAATCGATTTATGCACTCCAACTTTATGAGAAGTTAGATGAGAGTTTCTTTTGATGTTAAGAGCATACATGTGTATTGAAACATCTATCCAAACAGACTGTCCTGTTGCATTTTGACTAGAATTCCTCAACTAGTCAATGCCCCATGTTTATGTTTTCCTTTTCATTGTTGAGTAATATATGTAACTGGATCTTCTTTCTATTGTTTTTCATTGTTTCTTATGCTTGTTATGCAGAAAGATGATTTGGATGGATCGCCAGTTGATCTGGAAGAAATGTGCCTCAAGTATTTAGAAATACGGTAAGACTAAATATGTTAGCTTTGAGTTGTTAAGTATTCGTCTACTTCACATTGTCATGATTAAGGACAAATGGTTTTATTATGATAATTGTTTTTCCCGGACCAGAAATATAAATAAATGACATGTCTTTTTAGATACTTTCTCATAATAGGTGCTCTCGTTAAAGCATATTTCAACTGTCGTTTGAAGCACTCTTAAAATATGCATTGTTGACCAGTTAAGCTATCAGTATGCTACTGTTGTATTGTTTCATGTTAATAATGATTGGTTGACAAGTTATTTTAGCTAGCTTATAACTTAATTGACCAAAATAGATGTATCTGGTAAACAAGTTTATTACCTCTAGGTGGTATTTGGCCTGACTTTTTTAGAACTAGAAAAGCTACTTTAAAATTACGTTTAAAACTAATGATGATTGGTACTTCTATAATTTTTAAGCTTAAAAAAATACTTTAAGTTAAAGTTTCATAGATAGTGTATTTGTCAATTTTGGTTATTGATATTTGAAATAAAAAGTAAAAAAAAAAAAGTAGAAGTTAAAATCTCTTAATAAGAAATGCTGGACCAATAATTGCTAGAGGTGATGTCACTCTTCTAATTACTGCTGCAGTGAATAGCTTCCATCCATCGATGATATTTGCTATCATTAAGCATCTTTTCTGTCTCATTCATATCATATGTTAATTGAGCTTTTTCTGCACCTTTTCTTTTGTCTCTTTTCAGTGGCAAAGATTCCCAGTCACATATCAGTGATCAAAATGAGCTAGGTAAGTTTCAATTTCATGGAAATCTTTTCTTTTGTCTTGATTACTTCCATGGTACAGAAGTCAAGGTTGTTGCCTTGTGACCCAGAGGCTTGGAAATGGTCTCTTTGCTTGCAAGGGCAAGGTTATTTACATTTACCCTCCCAGACTCACCACACGAGTGCCTTGTGCTCTAGGCCACCCTTTTCTTGTCATGATAACTTGCGTGCATATTTCATTATGTTACTTTCTAAGTCCTGGCAATTGAATCTTTACAATGGCTTTTCTACTTCCTTCTAATTGCAGGTGTGCACAGCAAAAAGAAAGAAGATGGTAAATCCAAGGAAAAGAACAAAAAGAAAAGCAAGTTACTTTCTGAATCTCTTGCTAATGATGTGGAAGACAATCAATTGGATTCAGTAACTACTGTTGCAGAAAATAAAGTAAAGGAAGATGTTTCTATAGTTGCTGAAGTTATTAATGGTTCTGAGACAGAGAAAAAATCCAAGTCTAAAAAGAAAAAGAAAGACAAGCGAAATGGTCAAGGTGATGCAGTGGAGCAGATTGGAGAACCCAATGGAACTGTTTTGAAGGAAGAGAATATTGAAGCATCAAACAAGGAAATGACACGTGAGGAGAAGAAAGATTCTAAGAAAAGGAAAAGACTAGTTTCTGAAGAAAATGGTCAACAGGTTGCAGATGTAAAGGCAGATGATGAAAACAAACGTAGAAAATTAGAAAATTCGAGTGGTGATGAAATACAGAAGACATCTAAGGAGCAAACCAATGGGAACCTTGAGAGCAATGAAGAGAAATCTTCTGCACAGAGATCTCAGAAGAAACAACAGAAGGGATCAGTGGAGGTGGGCCATGACTGTTACTTATTCTCTGAATATGTCAATATATAAAGCACTTTGGAATCAAACTTCACGCTAATTTTTCTCTCAATTAACATACAACATCATCATCAACAACTACAGCAAAACCTTACCACTAGGCGAGGTTGGCTACGTGCATCACACAATGCCATTTAGCTCAGTTAAAGACTAAAGTTTCAGTAATTCCTAAATCCTAATGCATTTCCCAATGCCCATAGTTTGATACTTCTCCCATATTTATAATCGAGCTGTCCTTTTTAGGATATTTGCACTGCTACTTAATTTTATATCTTCTCATTCTTTGTCTATGATTCTTATATTATACAATTGTGTAAATAATTTGTGTTTATGACAACTGTAATTGCAGCAGAAACCAGTGAAGCAACCATTTCAGCGAGTACAAGTTGACAAGATAAGCTTTTCTAATGAGAAGCTTCAGGATAACTCTTACTGGGCAAAGGTGTGATAAATTGATAGTTTTCTTCACCTTTTCTTTTTTAATGCATTTGGTGCTGTAAATTTCACCCTTATTGCATTCTCCAATAAATTTGTATTGGTGTATCTGTCTGCAGGATGGTGCTGAGACTGGTTATGGTGCTAAAGCAGCTGAAATACTTGACCAAGTTAGAGGAAGGTCTGTTATGTTACTTTTCAATATTTGTCCTTGTTTCATGTGAATAGTTTGTCTTGCAAGTTAAGTGTTTTTGTGGACATGATATAAATTATTCGCTTGGTTGCATTTGTTTTATTTTACTGGCACATCTTTCAAGGGAAATTCTGTTGTTTAATGGGCAATTCAGAAGATAGCTTACCTAAGATTTTAGGGTTGGCCTAGACGCCTAGTGGTTGAGTTTGGGAGCAGTATGCATAAGGTTCTGGGATTAAATCTTGTTGCCTCCATATTTACCAAAAACTCAGATTTTCTTGTTATGCATTGTGTATAATTGGAACCGTCATTCATGATGGAGGGTCTGTGGAATGTAGATTGGGAACTCCATCAAGCTTTGATTAGGCTTGTATCAGTTCATGTCCAAACCTTCATTTTTTCTTATTCAGCTTTCATTCGATGTAGTTGTTTAGAATGAAGTCACGACATTTTCTTTGATTAAACATTCTATAACCGTCATTTGTTTCTGATTTTGTGTGCACTGACACCAAATTTTTTTCCTCTGATACAGGGGTTTTCGTCATGAGAAGACCAAGAAGAAACGTGGAAGTTATCGGGGAGGACAGATTGATTTACAATCCTATTCAGTTAAGTTTAATTATTCTGATGAGGAATGAGTGGGGAGCATATAGATTCCTTTTGCCTCCGTTTTTACTTTGTGGTTTGAACAATGCAGGGGGTATTGTTTTATATTTTTGGAGACTGCGCTTTATTGTTGCCCATGTTTCGTTGCCATCAAACATAAAGCGAATCACGTTGCTGATAAGAAATTTGTGATCGAGGATAATGTTGCATTCAAAACACATTCCTAGCTTCTAGCAATTAAATTGATTTTCACATGTTTGTTTTCTTTGTGATTGTTGCTATATGTTCCCAAAGGAACGAGAATTTTGTAGGTGGCAAGATGAAGAAATATATTTCTGAATTTGTGATTCTATATATCATGTAGCTCTTTATTCGACTGTGAAATTTAAGTAAATGAATGCTGCTGATGGACGAGATCTTTAATTGTTTTTCAAATTTTACTTTTACAGGTCAAATTGTGATATTAACTTGAGTTGAAACATGAAAGTGAGAGAGATGGGGTCAGTTTGTTTAAAAATTTTAAAGTGTTTCTTAAAAATATGCATTTTTAAAACAACAGTTTCAAGTTGTTTTTCGGTAGAAAAGTTCTTTTTTAAGGAACTGTTTATCTAAATTTAACTAAACTACTAAAATATTTTAAGTAATTTCTCAAGAGAAATTTAAACTAACCCTTCATATGTCTTACTGTTTTAGTATGTCTACTCAATGATTTGAAGCCCGACACTAAAGAAAAAATTCGATGGTTTCAACTATTCGGGTCTGTAATTAATCTTGAATTGCAAAAGGAATAAAAGAATATCATATGAAAAAGAAGATGTAGTGATTATGTTGAGAATACAAATATTCCATTTTTTTTTTCACGAGGGTGAGAAGTATACTTGTAACACTCTTTTTAAAATTTATAAGCAAGAGCAATAGTAAAAATTATTAAATAAAGTATGAGATTCACAAAATTTCAGCATATTTATTAATTTTAAATAATAAGAGATGATGCTTGTTAGAAGGTAAGTTTCAACAATTTTTTTTCCCATTTATTCGACTATCTTATTCAGAGTATAATAATATCTCTAAGGTTCCGTGAGAAACACTCTCTTACTTTTTTCTTTTGAAGATACACTCTTTCATTTTTAATATTATGTTAAATTCCTTAATTATTAAAAATAGTATACTTAATTGTTTAAAAATATTATATAATTTGATCTCTTGCAAGAGATATTATTATAAACGTTAAAAAATATGAAAGGCATGTAATTTTGTGAAATTTTGAGTATACTATAATTTATTACTTATTACTATCTCTACTCTCTACTCTCTACTCTTACATTAGAAAAACACATATTGTGTGTTTACGTTACATGTGACTGATTTTTGTTTGGGGTGATAGGGGGAGAAAAGAAAGAAAAAAAGAAGAGAAATAATATAAGAAAAGTGATTAATAATCAACTTAAATAAAATTAGTAAAGATATTGCATTTGATAATTTTACATTTTCAAATAAATTAAAAAATTAACAGCAATGTGAGATGTGAGTTTTTAGAAAATAATATTTCAGAAAATAAATATTAAACTAAATTAACTTTAAATTTTATTTTGTGAATATAAAAAATAATGATTGAAATATGAAAACATAACAAACAATTTTATAAATTTAAACGAATGAAAGTGTCCGACAAAAAATGAAAAATAAAAACTCTTTTAACTAATTCACATTGATAATTTAATTAATAACATTAAAGTTATTACTAATTTATACTAATCTTTTCAAAATGACTTCCATTTATACTTGATCACTCTTTTTTACACTTAATTGCTTTTCTCCTAATTAGTTAATGCGCACTTGTCATCTTCTCCCGTTCTCACAAGGAAAGATAATCGATCTATCTTTTAAATTTATAATATTTATAATAAAATAATTAAGGATATTTTGAAAAGAAATTAATGTAAGAAACAATTAAAAAAAGTTACAAAAACATTTTGAAAATGATCTTGATATTTAGAGATAGAGATAGAGAGTATAATAGTATTTTTAAGTGAAACTTTAAAGCATAAATTAAAAGATAACATAAAAATATGTTTAGTAATTACAAAGGCAATTAAAAAAATTGGCATTTAAAATTTTTAATAATTGTAGAATAGTCTTGACCGCTAGCTATGATATGATATTTAGATATTTAAATTTTGCATTATATATATATATATATATATATATATATATATATATATATATATATATATATATATATATATATATTATTTATGATGATGATATTGAATATCGAATTTAAGACCTCACATTTTTTATTCCAACCACCACCAAGTCAAATGTTATATTGTTCTAGAGTGATTTCTAATGTGATAAAGTAGAATGTATGCGTATATTCGAATCTCTTAAGAAATAGTTGGTTCGAGTGTTATTAAAATCGAATCTCTTAAGTGTGTGCTTGAATATTCAAATTTTGATTGTTGTGTTTATTAAGAACAAATCATTTATCTATGAGTATTAACAAGTGCTCTAAGAAAGATGAATTCTAATCATCAATGGATTATTCCTTCACAATATATACATTAAAAATATATAAATTTTAACAATATTTTCAGTTGTCAAGAATTACTGTATAATTATTTTTTAAGAAAAATAATCACAGAGTAAAAAAATTTTATATTAATGATTAATCTTTTGTTCAGTGAGATTCCTACATGCATTGTTTTTTATTTTAATATATATATATATATATATATATATAAGAACTGAGGGGTGCTAATAATTCAAGGTGAAAGATACTCCAACCTCATAATTATGCAGTCTTACTTTAATCTCAATTCATTTTAGGAAAAATATTCTTAAGAAGACTCTTTTTTAGTGTCTAATAGTATTGAGATATAAATTTATCACAAAAGCAACAACTCGAGTATTTTACTTATCTAATTAGACTTTGATTTAACTAAAAATTTGATAAAAGTAAGTAAAAGTAAACATTGTCCACTTGTTGGGAGACATGTCACATAATTGAGTCATTCATTTCTTTATTCATAATATGAATTTATGATTAAACATCACTTCTTAGAAGAAAAAAAAGTCACGATCATGTGATATATATATATATATTGTGGAAAAGCTATAAAGTAAACATTGTAAATTTTGCAATATGAGGTGTGTGTGCTAAGATATCTATTTATGGGTATATTTTATAAAATGTGTTACACCCCAAATAAGGGTTGAGAATTTTGTTTTCTAAAATAAAAGTGGCTTCTGATAAAATAAATAAATAAATAAATAAAAGTGGCTCTAAAAGTGCGTTGAACGCTAGCCCCGTGCTTTGGAAAAAAGTTCAATTGCGTAGACCTGGTTTACTTAATATTTGTCGTGTACAGGGCTTTCAATTTAATTACACATTTTTTAAAATTATTTTAAGGTTTAAATATAATTTTAATATTTGTCATATATTATTTTTGTTTTCGTTCTTATAATTTTTTTTATTCTTATTATTTTGTTACAGTCCTTATAATATATTGTTTTTTTTAATTTTTGTCCTTAATAATTCAATCACTGTTTAGAAGAACTAACTCTAAATAAACAAAATATTTTAAGCACCGAAAAAAAGTAAATATATTATAGAGATGGAATCAAAAGAAGAATTAAAATAAACATAACTGAATTTATGAGATTTTTTTTAAAATTTTGTTACCAGTATACAAAAAATGTATATTATATTTAAAGAAAATATTCAAATCTTATTAAATTAGTTTAGACATGAAATAGATGGTGATCAGCATAGAGAATTTCATGTACACGTTCGAGCCAATTGAACCATTGACTATGGTATCATTTATTAATTACTATAGGGATCTATTTTAAACTTAAACTTTAATATATTTATCTTTAGATTTCTCCCTACCTCTTATCAACAGAGATATATATATATTTATAAACTAAGTATCATCTTTTATTTTTTCAACGTACAACTTTTTAATTGTATTTACAATAGATTAAATAGAAATTAAATATTCATATTACATATGCTCAAGGTTTTTTGGTATACACAATTTATATTAATTTTTATGATTAAAAAAGAATGTATGTTATATACTTAATCATGGTAAATCCTTTTAAAACTTTTATGCACGAAAGTTTTCAATAATTTTTTTTTTAATCTCTATTATCATGTAACACTTGTTAATTGTTTTTTTTCAAAATTAAAAACAATTCTAATCATACATTAGTTTATTGTATAAATTTTATAATTAGCTGATTATATATGCTTTAGTGTCAGATTATTTTATCTTAACCATTTATCACGAATACATAAAATACTTGATAAATAGAACTTAAAAAAAGGGTAACTTAAAATTAATTTTAAAAAATCTTTTTTTTTTCAAACAGAAAATTTAGATAATTTTTTTTATTGTTTTCTAATTTAGATTGATGCTTTATTTTAATGATTTATATAAACGAAATTATATTAAATATTTATATATGACGTGAAACTCGAATTCTAACGGGAGAATCGGCAAGAAAAAAATTATCTTAAGTTTTTTTCTTTTAAAAAACATTTATCTCAGTGAAATTTAACTATCGTGGAATTAGCAAGTCCGCGCAACAATGTGTCGGGTGTTATACACATTAAATTCAGTGCGATAAAGTCTATGGAATTTAGTTGCATTAGTTTATAATATCTGGATTTGGTCTTCGCAAGTAAATTAAATTAATCAAATTAAAAGTGACACTCACATGTTCATATAAAAAGTTACTAAACAGTAAGATCTGGGAAAAAACTATTTGAGTATTGTGTGTGTAATAATAAGCTAGTCTAAGCATTATTTCTTTATAATTGTTAAAGCTGTTTTAAATTTTTTTTAGTCTTTAGGGAAGTAGAGAGCAATGTTTGACGTATTCTACACACTTTAATGGAAATGTACTATTGCTTAAAATGTTTAAGATTTCTCCTTGACTCAAATTAGAAAATTATAAACAATTAAAGACGAAGACCTATGATATCGATGAATCAATGCATTTATATGTGCCAATGACTTTTAGGACTCACTTGTTAAATTATCCTGAATTTTCTGTGGAAATTAAAACAATCTTTAGAATATATGGGTCTATTCGAGTAAAAGTATCTATAATACAAAGAAAAAATAAAATAAAATTCTCTAAAATTAAAATTATTTTTTTACTATTTAATACACAGAATTTATCTCTTTTATTTTATGTGATTTTTATAAATTATTTAATAAAATTGAATTTTAAATTTAAAAAGATATAATTACTTTTTAATTTTTTCTCCTAAAACTTCTTGAATAGAGGTGGGTAATTTACTAGGTATATGTCTGCATCAAACTACTGCTAAAGTCACACGGTCGATTTCAGAAGCAATTGTTCAGCAAAATAGGCATACACAATTCATGAATAAAATAATAGGGATTTTGGATCTCAAATAAATAAGACTTTACATAATAAATAATTAGAATATGTATCGATTGATATATTTGCATTGGTAGTGAGTTGGATTTATCAAAATCTTCAGAACAAACAATTTTTTTTTTATTCTTTTAAACTCACTGTAATTTTAATCTCAGCACATTTTTTAAGAGCCAATTTGTTTTAATAAAATTTAAATTAGGAAATAAATTACAAAATCATTTTTTGATTGTCATAAACTGTCACAGACTGTTTTTTTCTAAATTTTTTGTTTAAAATTTCTGAATCAGAACAAGTAAATTTAAATTTTGATGACCGAAAATTGAAGTGATATAAATTTGAGGAATTTAAAATAAATTTAGGAAATGAAGAAATACATCTATTTATTTATTTACGGGATAAATGTGATAGTGTTGCCACTTATAAAATGAGTTTTAGTTGGTTTGTGATTCAAACCCAAGTAACTATTAGACGAAAATATTCTAACCACTGAGCCAATATATATTTGTTGTATGCATCGATAGATTTTAGTTTTATTTCTAACTCAATTTATAAAAATGTTACTCTATCAATATTTGTAGTTCTTTGTGTCAAAAAGAAATTTGTATTTTTTGATGTAAAAAAAAAAACTTGTAGTTTTAATCAAATTGCAGGGGTTATATATTAAATTATAATTTTTATCTCTTTTACCATAATAATAATCTTAATACTTATTATAAATTTTTTAAAGTAAAAAATAGTTAAAATGAAAAAAAAATATTTATCTTGAAATTAAATTTATTAAAGCTGTAAAAAAATAAATTTATTGAATTATGAAAATATTTATAAACTAAATATAATATGAAATTAAGTTATATATATATATATATATATATATATATATATATATGCAATGAAAATTATTAAATATAAAGAATAAAATAATTATTTTTATAGAAACTAAAAAATAGAAAAAACATTTAAAATTAAAAATATATTTAAACTAATTTTTTTATCATTCTAAACTATAAATTGGTAGAGTACGTAACTTGGAAGTTGCGTGGAAGTTTCTTCCGTAGTACTAGCTGTTCAGCGTCACATGGGATTTCGTGACGGTACTTTCGTCGACATGAAATCATGAATTATTAGTATCTCTGTTCTTTATCGCATCATTTTAACTTATTATTTGTTATAAACTTAAATATATTTTAAGTCACCCTAAATTACATATTTTTTTCGTATAATTGTTATTTCTTCGTTAAAATATAAAATTATTTGTTTATTTCTATATTTACATGTTACTCATTAATAATTTATGTGTTTAACGAACTATTAAGTGATAATATCATATGATATGCATTAGTGTCTAATATTATGTTAATGCGTGATATTTTTGTTTTTTTAGATGCTTAAAATATTTCTTTGAAAATATATTTGTAACATAAATACTATTTATATATCTTTAAGTAATAAATATTAAGAAATAAAAATAATAATTTATATTTTAGAAATGTGAAAAATCAAAGAAACAATTTTACAAACACAAAATTCGTAATTCTCTCGATTAATAAGGATTAAATATAATAATTTCAAATTTTATAAGAATAATTTATTTATTTTACTTGAACCAAAATAAAAATATTCACTCATCTTATCTAGATTAAAATTATATTTAAGCCTTTATTGTATTTATATTTTTCTCTTTTTTCTATTTTTCCCATAACTGTTAGATACGATATGCTTAACGAAAGACAAAATTAGTTAAAAACAAAATTAATATATAATATAATTCGTAGATAATTTTCACCTTACAAATAGTATATAGTTAGATATTATAATCTATTCTAAATTGACTAACGAGTAACGAATTAGATATTAAACATTTTGATTTTATCAATTCCTTCGGCTTCTTATTTTAAAATATATTATAATTGTTGAAATGGGCCATTATATATAGATTAACTTGGTTTAAGCTAGTTTGAAAAATTAACAATTTATAATACTTATATTACACACTTGACCTCGTATTTGAGTTCCTCACCTATACTAAAATCTTAATTTAATTATTCATTATTTATTTTATTATCAAAATTATATTATATTTCAAATATTTTTTTTATATAATTA
Organism: Hylodesmum podocarpum; assembly: GCA_026586105.1. Taxonomy (NCBI): domain Eukaryota; kingdom Viridiplantae; phylum Streptophyta; class Magnoliopsida; order Fabales; family Fabaceae; genus Hylodesmum; species Hylodesmum podocarpum. Next base: position 4,565,181 of record JALJEV010000650.1, on the reverse strand, counting down.
TTATGAATGAAATTTATTGATTAAAATTAATTATAATAACTAATTAATTATAAATTATATACATTAATTATTTTTTAATATTTTTTTAATTTAATTTAATGGGTCATGGGCCAATCCATCTAGCCCGTCAATCCACGATGAAACGATTAAGTCAGTAAAATAAAAATTTACCAACAGGTGAGTTAAATGAATTAACTTATCTATTTAATTAATCATAATGAACCGAGTTAAATTGGCCATTTCAACACTTCTAAATAAATATATATATATATATATATATATATATAATTACAAAAATAACATATAAATTAAATTGAGTTCCCGATTAATGTCTATGAATCTATAAATCTAAACTAAAAATATTGCAAAAATTAAAAATTCCACCAACAATTATTGCATTATAAAATTAAAAAAAATCATACGTCACTTACAAATAATTGCTATATGTATTTAAAAGATCAGTCCCACATTGTCTAAAATAACATTACTGCATTTTGATAATATTATAAAATGCTACGTCTCGAAGACTCCAATAATGATGCTTATCTGAATATGCATATAAAATCATTCTTTTATTGTCTGACACACCAAAAACTATTTTTGTTGAGATATTATCTAGGTTTTAATATTAACCTTAAAGAACAATAAATGACGCGCCTCAATAATTATTATTGTCGCCTGTCAATTAACCTCTGAATATAATAACAAATACACCAACACATTAATTCGATTGAAACTTAGTCTAAACATATTGAATTTCCAACCTAGATAGTTTTACATAAGTTTGAATTAGTTTGATTTTCCGAACAACCTATACACCCACAATTTTTTTCATACTTTTATTTCTTTTATCTCTTAGTAGGAATTTCGACGGATTTTTTAGTATTCAATGAGAATGACAATAATATGTATGAAATTTTTTTATTGAAATGGGACAATCCATTTTTGAATATCATTGGGTTCTTTAAAATATTTCTCTGCAACAATATTACTAGCTCTGTTGATACGAGACAAAGTAAGGGTACCCTTTTTTTATTTTATAATAATGTGATTTATATGAGTTGTGTATAATAATTAGCATTGTTCGGTAAGGATAAAAAACTTTTTTTTTTTTTAATTTTACTTTTACATTGTTATTTTTGAATTAATGAGATGTGTAAAGAAAATACAAGTATAATATTATTTAAGATTTTATGTGTTAAAAATATAATATTAGAGAAATAATTTAAAGAGTGTGAAGTCTTATATTATTTAAAGACGAGACATATTATATAAATATTAGTAAAGAATATTTATAGAATTTTTTTCTAACAGTAAATCACTGATGACAGACTACAGAGTAGGTACCCACACATGAATTTCCAAGAAATTTCGCGGTGATTGATGATGATGATGACGATGTTGACGATGTCAAGTCTCTGAATGCACATAGTTAATGTCACTGCGCAAAACTTGAAGATTACATAACACGCAGATTCTATACTAAACTTTGAGTGAAAGGAATTAGCAGGTGGAATATCGCGTTCATAAGTTTACTCTCGGCTTCTTCTTTGTGAAAACACTTAACCATTCAAAGGCTTCAGGCACACACCCTTTTCACTTTTTGGTGGTGCAGTGCAGGTATACATGAATATGACGCGTACTATTTCATTATTCTCAGTAGCTGATGCTCCATTTCTTTGGTGTAGTTCGGTCTCTTAAAGGATCAAGGCAAGTACCCTTATAGCTATCTTCATAAATTAACCTTTTCTTTATCCAAACTTCTTAAATTATACTAATTTTTTATGTCCAATAATAACTCTAAAAATTGAATACATATAAGACCTCACACTTGCTATAATTCAAATTATATTAAAGTTATAAGCTTCATTATGTTGATGTTATCTTTCAAATATTTTATCTGTCAAATCAAATTGTTAAAATTGAATATTACTGGATTTATTTGTTAAAGATACTTGGAAGTTAAAGAAAATATTTATCACAAATTTATAAAATTTATAATATTATAATTAGACAATATTAAAAAATCCAGTCCCACGTGGATTAAAGATAAAAATATGTTAGAGTACATAAGTGAAAAATAATCTATATCTTTAAAACAAACTTTCAGAACTGAGTTAGGTGTCACCCATGTTCTAAATATAAACAAGTTAATGGTGTAATGAATTGAAGTAGTGTTACTTATGAATTATTGAATTTATTTTACATAAAAAAGTCATCCATTCAAACGTGAAAATAAATTAATGATATTAAAAAGAAAGAAATAAATCACTTAAAAGTTGTTGTTGTATTAATTGTTAATTTTTTTTTTAAGTAAAGCACTTGAATATCTGTACTAGGACTAAGACACGGCATAATAACTAAGTCCATATCATATTGAATGATTAATTTTTCATTTATATTTTGTTAATTTTATTTATAGACTTATTATTTTAAAATAATTTAGTTATATTACCTATCAGCATGTGAACTTCAACACACTCATCTTACAGTAACATAATTAAAATATCTATAATAAGTGATTTGATGCACTGAATAATTAGAATCACTTCAACAAACTCACCGAATAACTATATCAAAAGCCAAAGTTGCACAAAGGTGTTTAAGGAAAAAGAACAAAATCACCAAATTGGAAATGTCTGATCATTTTGTATATTTTCTTCGAAGAACAAGCAACTTAGTTTATAGTATGCATAATTAGAGGTAAAAAATTAAAGAATTTGCTTTAAACTTTTTTTTTTAATTCTGGAAAATTGGAAGAAAAAGGAACAAAACTAAAGTGTCTTACAAAATTCTCTTTATTCCTTGACATTCGGGTTCTTGGGTCAGTTTTCAGTTTTTATGAGATAAAAGTAAATAACACCCAACATTCAAGTTAATGTTCAGTTTTAAAATATTAAGAGTTAAAAAACAAAAAATATTTTGTAACGCATTCTGAGTTTTAATAAGTGTTCTAAAGAATTTTATAAAACCTTTTAATATTTGAATATGAATAATTTAAGATTCTTTCTTAAACTCAAATTCTCAGCCTATCATGAATTTTTAAATGCCACTCCGCATCCACATGCATGAATTTTAAAATCTCTATTATTTACTAGAACTTTCTTTTTAAGGTATTAGGAAAATAATTATAATTCCCAACATAAGAAAATAATGTCATTATCATATCACATAGTAAATATATATTATAATGACTTACAAAAGCTAATAAAAGATACATAGAAAATAGTTAGACTAGCCACATTTAAATATACTCAAAACTTATATATTAAAGAAAATTAAGCTTAAACGATTTATACTAAAAATTCCCTTACTCCAAATTATTCTATTAACTTCATCACGAGCTTTCCATAGTTTCACCATCCATGCTTGACCATCACCTTACCCTTTTGTCTTTCATCTAGTTTGATATTCTCGCTCGACAAAACTTGTATCACCAATAGATATACTTACTCAATCCAAGTTGAGGTCATTACAAACACCACCCACCAGTGCAACAATGTAAGGATGAATTCTCCTTCATACAGTCACACATCAAAATACCATAGCATTAGTATATATCATACACAATCACCTAACATCTCCAAATATTCCTCTATAGCCTATAAACCCCATACTCCAAATTATTCTATTAACTTAATCACGAGCTTTCCATAGCTCCACTATCTATGTTTGACCATCACCTTACCCTTTTGTCTTTCATCTGTTTTGACATTCTCGCTCGACAAAACCTGCATCATCAATAGATATACTCACTCAACCCAAGTTGAGATCATTACAAACACCACCCACCAGTGTAACAATGTAAGGATGAATTCTCCTTTATACAGTCACACATCAAAACACCCTAGCATTAGCATATATCATACACAACCACCTAACATCTTCAAATATTCCTCTATAGCCTATGAGCCCCTTACTCCAAATAATTATTCTATTAACATCATCACGAGCTTTCCATAGCTCCACCATCCATGCTTAACCATCACCTCACCTTTTTGTCCTTCATCTAGTTTGACATTCTTGCTTGACAAAACCTACATCACCAATAGATATACTCACTCAACCCAAGTTGAGATCATTACAGACACCACCCACCAGAGCAACAATGTAAGGGTGAATTCTCCTTTATACAGTCACACATCAAAACACCCTAGTATTAGCATATATCATACACAACCACCTAACATCTCCAAATATTCCTCTATATCCTATGAGCCCCTAACGCAAACATGCTATTGATCACACTCAATCTCGTACTTGAGTTTTATCTAATTAGTCTATATTTTCCTATTGACTAGTTGTCAGTTTGAGTTTCTATTACTCTTGTACTCTTACAAAACTTTAAATTCACAATGATAGGCTAAGAATACACTCACCACGATACAATGTGAGCTTTTACTTACTAGATAATGTATCGTAAATGCTCTAGGACTAATCGAGTGGGGTTTTGACACTGCTAGTCTCACCCAACAACATCTTCCCAATGATTCATAGGTGTCACTTGGTAGTCATCACTATTCTGAAGGCTGACTCCCCAACAACTCCTCTTCAGGTTATTTTTAGCATTATGGAGTCTCTCACTATGATACTAGAGTAGCAGTAGAGGACTAGTGTAAAATACAAAACACAAGAAGGGAGATTGAATTGTGTTAATTTAAAATTTAAATCCTTTCGTCTGTGGTTTTGAAAAGGGGTACAGACGAAATAGTGTTTTACTTCAAATGTTGATTTTAGTGGACAGACGTTAAGTTTTAAGTTATCCCCGTTAGTTCAACAATATTGATATAGAACATAAATATTTTTATAGTAGTTTGTCTCTTCAAGACTACGTTCAGTTACTCAGAAACTACTGAGTTTTCACTACCAACCGTGAAAAGGTTACAAGTATGCTTTGCACTCAGCCACTTCTGGCTATACACCGATATTCTTTGAACACAGCCTTCTCAGGCTAAACAGCTAAGGTATTCTTTGAACCCAGCCTCCACAGGCTAACACCACACAAGTGAATTTTAAAAGATGTTTTAAAACAGAAGGATTCCTCTGTGCATAAAGGATTTTACAATGAAGTATATTCAGAAGTCTTGAGCAAAATCTCAGAAGATAGAATAAGAGAAGCGTTTTCGCCAACTGAACTCTGATGAAGTGAAGTCTTTAAATAGGCACCATCTTCAGATAACCGTTAGACTCATGAGAATGCCGTTGAAGATTTACTTGAGATCTTTTCAAAAAGGTGTCAGACAGTACTTGATTGATTGATGGCTTGTGCAGCAGATTTAGATTGCGTGCGCAATACCTTTTCTGACTTGTACAAAGACTTTGACAAAAGGTAAAGACCTTTTTGAGTTGCATGTGTAAGCACGAATCCCTATACTGATCTTGGATGCTTCTAATGAGTACTTCTTTATATTTGAAATCTTGGCGCAATGGACTCAACCTTTGCTTCACTTTTTGGACAGACGATATATATCTTCAGTCTTCAAGAGGTTTCGTCTTATCCTATCGTCTGATGAGATAGACGAATGACTTCAGTCTGAGGAGTCATCTTTCGTCTGTGCTTGTTCCGTCTGACTTGCTTGCAAATCTTTTGTCTGTCTTGTAAAAATTAAAACCTTAGATGAGTTAAACATCTTGATCTAACAACTAGCATCGAAGTCACCACAACTTCCACCACTTATGATCATAAGATTTTCAAAAACCTAATCCTTATCCTTCTTTCACTAGGAGAAAACGTGCACCCACGCCCTCAAATGCTTACCCTTAACCTTTCAGTGCCTTCACTCCACGGGACAGCAACATCACAACTCGCCTATCATTCACATACGTGCCTTAGTGCTCAACATACAAAGACACTTCATACCTAGTACCACATTCTTGAACAAGATGCTGGTTAACATATCACATCTCGAACCTCAAACAACTGTCTAACTTACAGTTCACACGACAACATATGGTCTCATTTTCACCTCAAACAAAATCATCAATCATTATATCACAAACTACTTTTTTGTTAAAGAATTTATCTCAATACTAGAGTTCTCACCCTAGCAACACTACATCAATATAAAACTCAAAGACTGATAATACAACAACAAACACCTTAAAGTCACTATTAGTCTATTTAAATACCAAAGATCCCATACACCATTAAAACCACATAACATAACAACTTGGTCACATCGTAATCATTTCATCATCAAACATGCGGTTAGGATTATTATCCAGATGCTTTAAATATATATTGGAACTTAACACTTATTATTTAAACATTAACCTCCAATCATCTTGAAGAAATAAGGAGTTCTTAACCAAGTTATAGGATAAATCAGGTTCACAACATAACAGTAAACAACTTAGCTAAATCTCCAAGTTTTCTTGAAAATTGGACAAAGTTTTCCCTATATTTTAGACATTCTAAAATAAATCTATATGATAATTCAGATGACAACAATATAAACACTCCACAAATCATTTCATTCAACATTGTAGCTCATCAGTTAAAATATAATATTTTCTTTCTTTTTTAAAATCACACACATCACTGTTAGTTACATCTCATCAGTTTAAAATATATAATCATTTTCCTTTTAAAAACCAACATGCAATGGAGGTAAATATGCAACCTTATGGTTGAATCCCCCACAAATGACCATGAGTTCTTTCAAAACATAAAAGGCAAGGAAGACTCACTTGTCCCATGACATGCCTTAACTTAAACAAAAGAAACGACTCTAACTCCCAACATCAAACTCGAAAACCACAACACGTGACTCATAACTTTGTTCAACATTTTAATCGAGCCAGAACAATGACAATAACATATAAGTTAATTTGACCAGTTCAAAATTTAGTTTTGAAGGTCGAAACGGTCAAGAAACAATTCAAAATCAACTAACTTAATTTATACTTTAGGGGAAGAAAAGAAATATTATTGGATATCATTTTCAAAATATAACTATATATTCATGATTAAGACATTGTCAAGATTACAAAAATATAATAAAAAATGCAATTTTCCACAAGACACATAAAATCGTGATTTGACTCATTTTAAGGGTTTAGAAGTCAAATGAGTACAAAGAAAGGATATACTCGCCAAGAATAAAATTGTATGGTCCCAACTTTGTGAACAACCATGGATCAAACTTGGATAATATAAAAGTTAGCAAACGATCAGTTTAAATTCGCATAAACAAAGTTAAAACTCATGGTATAGAATTAAGTCACGAAGAAACAAAGTAATTATACATCACCAAAATATTTAAAATAAGTTCTAAGTTTTTTATTTAACAAACCTAAACACCTATTCATGTACATAAACATCAATCACACATAAGACACTAGCAAAAATCATAGCATTATAGACGAAATACTTTTCGCGTGAGTAAATATACCAGTAACTAGAAGTATTGTTATTCTGATCTCTCTAAGTCTTCGAAGCTATCTTATACATACACTCCAATATTTTCCAATGTACCACAAGCATCCCTTATCTCCTGAGATTAACTTCTCAATTTTTGGGACCAATGAGAATCCTTGATATATTCATCTTTTCTCTAAATACCTTATTATTACCAACCATCAAAAAATACTTCATAACTCTCAACTGATTGTAATGCTTAAATTAACTTCTCAACCTAAAAATCTCATACCTACTTTCTTATAATATCATAACTTACAATTAATACTTGAAAATATTAATTTTATGAAATCACCTTTACCGAATTTACTTTAAGAGTTTCAAAACATTTTTTAACACGGCATATACATATTATACATAATTATATTTTTCTCTTCTAAAAAAAAATATTTATTTCAATATACCTTTTTCTCGAAACACAGAACCGTTGTGCATTTATTTTTTAATTATTGAGTTCTTTTTATTAGATTAATTTAATCACGTGCATCTCATCTTATCACCACAAAATAATTTTATATTAAGAGAACTAAGAATATTATTTTACCGATTTAGTACTCATAGATGTCAACTAATTAAACTATACATATTAGATCCCTTAATTCTCGATTGCTTGCGTGTATGAAAAATAAAAATAATACTCATTTAAGTCATTTTATAAATACTCAATTATATCTTTTGTTTTCGGTCTTTAAATTTTGTAAAAGTTTTAATTTGATCATCATATTTTAAAAAAATATTTTTATTAAACAAATAACCAATGTAGAACATGACATACTATGTCAATGTTACATAATATTTCTACTACATGATTAAATGACAGTTAAGAAAAATAACATCAAATTATTTTTAAAAATATAAAACTAAATTAAAGATTTTTAAAATATAAAAATCATTAAACATAAAAATAGAAAGAATGTAGCTCTTTTCTTTTCCCAAGACGACAAGTCATATTCGTGTCCAGCCATAAAGGTTATAAACTATACCTTTCTTGATCTCTAAACCAACAATTAAGTAAAGCAAGTTTCAATGTGCCAATATATGGAATCTAAGCAGAGTCTCAAAAGTGCACAACTGACAAATAAAATCAGCACTCTGAATTCCTTTGTTTAGTATCTGTTGTTGGCACCTGACATCTGCGCTGCCTTTCATTTCATGTATGTATCATAAACTCAAATTCAAATACCTATCACATATTCTTCATCTTGCTCTTCAATAACTCATTTCAATGATAAATATATTTTTGTTTAGACATGTACCTTGTACTCTTCTTCTGTTAGAATTGGAGTTTCACTTTGATTGAAACCGATGTAAAACTCTAATTCTAATAAGAATAACATCAATCCTGTAAGCATAAGCGTTAAATTGATTTCAAAAGAGAATAAACCATCCCTTACATGGTGTGTTGCAGATGTTATTCTGACTGCAATAAGCTGGAATTGTCACAAACACATTGCTCAAGGACAAATAGTTCAACCATCTTTCTGTAAAGGTAATAATAATCTCGCTTAAACAATCTTTTTCTTCTATTAATGTTTTTTTATCTTTATAACGTTTTAATTTTTTGTTTATGAAATATTAACCTGTTTTGAAATAAATTAATAAATTAAATTAGCTCTTATTCTCTTATTCCCTTCTTGATATAAAGATACAAAGTAATTAAATTTTGATTTTTTTAGTTTATATGATCTGACTCTTAGTTCTCGATTTTTTTTTTTGATAAAAATGATTTTTGCTTAATTTTTATTATTAAAAATAGCGTTTAGTTAAATGCTATCTAATCACATTATCATTTAACCGTTTGAATTTAAGGAGGATTAAAATTGTTGAAAAAAATTAAATACATGATTAAATATTATCAAATTCTTTTTATAAAAACTAAAATTTTAAAAATTAGAGATAAAATATTAGTTAATATTAAAGATTCCAAGTAAAATGTTTCACTTATATTTTTATAAAGATTTTAAAGTGATAATGCCATTTATTTTATTGTTTATAATTTTTGTGAATTAATCATAATTAATTTTAAAATAGTTACGTCTTACCTATTTTAAAAGAGACAAACTTGTTTTAAACTAACATAATTTAAATACAAAAATTACATATTTACTTCCATGTTATAATTGTTTATAATAATTTCACTGTCATCGAGACACAATTTCTCACCTGTCAACTTGTAAAATAACTTTATTTCGTTAATAACTACAATACATATTATTCAAATAAAATATTTATATATTTCTCTCTTCATATTTTATATATATAGATATTTTTAAAATCCTGACATAAATCTAAGCTAGAATCCAATGAAAAGAAAAAAATCAAATTAAAAAAAGGAAAATTAAAAAAAAAAACTTTTATTTTTTAATAATTTAGGGAACGGAAGTCGAATTACCTTTTTCTTCTTTTAAAAAAATAAATTTTTACTTTTGAATCCTGTTTTAAAAGAACTAAAAAAATAAAATAATTTAAGTTTTTCATTTCTGTTCTAAAAGCTTTAAATGAAAAACTTAAATTATTTCTAAATATCTTAGAAGAAAAAGCAAAATAGATGATCAAAAGTATTCGCAAAAGGATTTTTTTTCTAAATTTTTTCCTGAGGAAAAAAATAAAACAATTTTCAAAATTTATATTTATTAAATTGAAATTAAAATAATTGATTATCTATACATTTCTACTAAATCATTTCTCAGTAATTTCCCTTGCAAAATGATGAAATGGTTGAGTGTCTTTAGAGTAAATAGTTTTTCACATAACAAAGCTAAAAGTATGTTTTTCTATTATGGTAAGAAAATATATAAATTTGACTTAGTTAAAATAATGACGTTGAAAAGTGTTACAGTGTTTGTCGTTATAATCACACGTGAACGAATTGGTTTTTATTTAATTTCAATATTTTTTAGTGACACTTGTGGTAATATGTTTAAAGGACTTAAACCTACTTTATTCAAATTAATCACTTGCTAATTTATTTAATTTCAACATAATCTCACGCATAGTTATTGTTAAAATAAATTCATTATGTAACTAAAAATATTAATTTAAGTTTTCTTATTGGTATGGTCCAAACACAGAAATTATATTTTTGAACTAATCCAGGTTTTACGAAATTAAAACTTTAATTGTAAGTGATATTTATCCTGTACATTGAAAATTATAATTATATTATATAATTAAATTAAAACAAATAAATATCATGTATTAAAAAATTATCATGACAAGTTAAGAAATGTATAAAATTTTATATTTTTATTTGTAGAAGAATATTTTTTAAAAAATTATTTTTATATGATAGCAAACTAATCAATAATAATGTAACTAAAACAAAAAACAAAAGAACATTTTGTTTTAAAAAATTAATCTAAACAGATAAGAATATATTTATCATTAATTATAGAAGGAATGGAGTAAAAACAAAAAAGTTAAATATCAAAGGAACTTAAGAAAATTTTGAAAAATATAAAAAAATATAAATATTTTTTTTTAAAATAAAATATTTATAGTTCTTATTGGACTTTAAAGAAATATCTTTTTCAAAGTTCCGCGTTGACTGGTCTATCATCCCATGCCCCACTCATCCTTCAATCATGTTTTAAATTTAAACCATCCTTACTAATTTAGCCAAATTTTAAGGAACTCAATTCATTTTTTATTTATATCCCGTTGTCGGTAAGTTCCATTTTATCCATAATAAAGCTTTTACTTTCAAAATTTCAAACTATATTTGTTTTAAGTTTTTTTCTTTAAAAAATTGAAAGTGAAAAATTTATATTTTTAATTATCTTAAGAAACTTTTTTTGATAAGTTTTTAAAAAGTTATACTTACAAATAACTTTTAAAATTAAACTATTTTTTTACTTGTAGCTAAATGAAAATTAAATTCTGTTTTGTTAAATTTTTTAAATAATAAATAATTTTTTTGCATACTTTTAAATTTTATTTATTTTTTGTTTATAACTTAAAGTCGATCGATCGAGTTAATGTATAACTTAAACCAACACGAAATTGTTGTCACTTACTGGTTATGTTAAATACTTGAAGGAATTATCATAATAATTTTATTTAGTTCAACGGGATTACTTGGAGGATATACATATACATATATTCTAATTAAATTATAAACATATATTATTATTTTAATAATTTAGGAAAATTTAATTAAATAAAAATTGAGATAGATACATTAGCGTGAGAACAAATACTACTATGAATAAGAAATTATGACTCCCGCGTTAAATTCGAACTTGCCACCGCCGCAGCGTGCATTTTGCCATAAAGCACGGAATCCATGCTTCTTGAATTATAGTGACGGGTGTCTCGTGGTAAGCATGATCAGCATTGTAAATATTGATTTGGAACACATAAAATTAATTTTAGTTTAACTTGATTTTAAAATAACATGATTTATTTACATTTATATCATAAATAAAATTTGATAAAAAATTTCTTGATTCAACATAAAAGTCGTTCAAAATTATATCAATCCATAATTGTTTTTAGTTTAGAATAGATAATGATGTAAAATTAGATATATTAAAATTTTTATAGGGTTAAAAATAAATGCGCTTATGCATTATAGATAGGTTCGTCGTATAATTCACTTGATCAATTGAGCAAGTCACCGAACTGCACACACAGTAAGGTAAACGTTCCTTTCCTTTCTCTATCAACAATTCGGTGCATGTTTTGAAGATAAATCGCGCTTTCCAATGCAAAATTTCATAAGGTTGACTCTATACTTTTGGTGTCACGAGTCATAGTTAGGAACCATTTTTCACTGTTGAAGATACTAAGCTTCATATCATTCATATGCTACGCGTGAAATCTCAAGTATTCCATTCCACGCATTAGTAGTCACTGCTCCTCTTGCCACTTTTCACTTGTGCCACAATTCAGTTATTCGTTCCTTTCAACCATTCCTTTCAAATACTGGCACTAAATAATTAAATATCTCATACAGCATGTGTTAAAACTTTGTTTGCCAATGTTTAAAAATCTCGTCACTATGGCTTTATTTAATTCGGTAATCGATTTCAAAAGTGAAGGTTCTGATTCTCGCGCCGTGGCTTTTGAATGGACTGAAACCAGAACACACTTTCCAGTACAGAAAACGTCGCGTTTTAACACGAATCCGCTTGTATTAGAAATTTGAAAAGCAATTTCAATTCAACATTGTTAATTAGAACGTGAAAGAGAATATATTCCTTGGCGCGTAATATTGAATCTTCAGTTAAAATCGTGGGACGAAGTTTCGTCGAAGGAAGAAAAATGAGTATATTCTGTTTTTGGTTGTTCTATTGCATAAGGTAATTAGGTGAAAATCTGGTGAATGGAAATTAGGTTAGTCGTTGTTTCAGAAACGGTTTGTTCATTAGTGTTATAATTATAATAATAAATATATTCATTTTCTCCTCTGAACGGTTTCAGGTTTCGGAGAAAGAAGACAAAGACGAAGACAATTGCGATATCACCATCAGAGTAATAGATAGTCTCTTTGTTTTCTCGGTAAATCACGCGTTACGATGCTTATTGCACACACTAACAAGTGATATGCATTAGACACTATATAGTGTATATATAAGTATAATGTATGAAGTATTGCATAGAGAGAGGTTATAGGGATGTTATTTTCTAGAGAGAGATTTCTTTTACTGTGCAATTGAAAATGATTATTTAAATTTTGAGAAGACCAATGAACCACCACTTTGGATAATAACGTAAAAAAGATAATTATTTCCTGTATTTCAAATAATATAATTTTTTTGTGAAAAAAATTTATTTCATAGTGAAAATTTGAACTATTTTTGTCTTGGTCGAACATGCTTTTGAGTGTTAATCGAAGTAGAAAGACTGGAATTAGAGAGGTTTTCTTATGAATCAGTGAGGTTTGTTCTGAGGGTGGTAGTGGAACTGTGAATAAGTAATACAAAAAGGGTTATTATTATGATATACTGTGAAGTCGTAATAGTGAGGCATATCAGGCAGTGACGGTGTCATCTATTCTGCGACAGTTTTTCGAAGTATGAGTTTCTCGAAGGGTTCTTCTGGCAGCCAGACGCTAAATGATATAGAGGCTGTGTCTCCCTCCGCTGATTTTGATGATGAAGACCTTTCTGCTGATCCATTTGATGTTACCAGAACAAAGAATGCTCCAATTCAACGCCTCAGGCGTTGGAGGGTATGTGCCAACTCTTCTAATTCACTTTCTTGCTGTTACTGTATTATTCTCGTTTTATTTTTAATAAAATATGATTTACAAGAGAATAAAATAAGAACATAAAATTATCTATTTTATAAACTAAAATGAGTTTCTTCAAGATCTTAATTTTAATTAATATATATATATATATATATATATATATATATATATATATATATATATATATATATATACACATAAAATTATTTATTTTTTATGTTCTTCGTGTGAGTTTATAAAGAAATTTATCCAGATAAACGTTAATACTGTTTCTCTGCTATTGAATTCGTACTGAATAAATATAAATGTATGAATCCCCGCGGGCATGGGTTACTATTTTAGTGGAGATGGTTAAAACTGTTTGCAGTTTTGGTTCGTGCAACAATCCTGTTGCTTGGGCATTTCTTGGTCTCTATAACAAATATTGGTGCCTGTCCTATAAGATTTGGGGTGCCATTCCCATCCTATCATTTTTGTCTGTGTGTGTCTGAGTTTATATATGCGGGTGGAGATCCACTTATTGAACCAGTATATTTTGGCAAATTTTCCTACTTGTATATTGGCACAGACACACACAGACACAGCGGGAGGGAGAGCATCATTTTAATGGTCTACAGGATCAAAATTAAGAGCAGCAGAAGGGGAATGGATCCTCTTAGTTTTTTCGTGTGTTGGGTTCATGTGAAGAGATACAGAGACACGGAGAAAATAGGGCCTCAACTGGGGTGTTTTTTCCGGTCTCTTGAACTCACTTGAGAAGATCCATTCCCCAAATGAAGTGAGAGCAAGGGACAACGAGCATACTGATAGACTTTAAGGTTTAGAGGAGACATGTTAGAAAAGATGAGCGGATAATATAAAAAAAAAAAAAAAAAAAAAAAAAAACTCAAAGGATACAATGTTCAAGTATTGATGGATAATAGCAATATAAATTGGAATTTGGTTTCTCTTAAAACTCTGTGGAAGAAGTGGAACTTTCTTCCCTGTTAATACAAGATTTTGGCATTCATGCAGCTATCTATATCCATGGGCGCAAATATATAAACTTATACCAGTAACATTAGTACTCATCAGTTGTCAAACCTAAGTACCTTTTCTGCCATGGGATAAAGGACAAATTTATACAACTTGTTATAAATTCACCATTGAGTAAGAGGTCCGAAATTATGATTTTAAAGAATGAAACTAAACAAGGTTTTTTTTCTTTTTTTCTTTGCATTTATACGAGCAATAGACTAAACAAGATCCAAAATTTATACAACCTGTTATGCATTTTTTAACTTCCAATTCAACAAAATGAGGGAACAGGGACCTGTCTCCACGAATCATGAAGGAGAAAAGGACCGATAGACATATACAATACTAATAGAAAGATAACGAGCTGAATGAAGTTTTGTTGTCCAAGACTCAAATATTTCCAACAAAAAATCTGGAGTGGATTAGAGTATTCAAGAGAACACAGTACAATTCCAATTTGCAGGGTGTTCAGGGATCTTCACATACTGTTTTTAACATCTTGTGAATCTCTTCCGAAACAAAGGGTTTGATCCTTGGTACTAACTTTGTTGACTACCATTGTTTTAACAGAATTGGATCAGCCAGTCATAGGAAGTGTTACTTGGAATACCTTTCTATACTTGCAAATAACATATGTGAGGTGTTGTCAGGACTACCAGCAGCAGTCAGGATGCTCTCTACCAACAGCAACATGAAAAAGCTCAGTTCTTAATCCTTTTATAGAAGCTCGGTAGTGAGGGGTTAACCCTGCCTCCTTGGGGAAAGTATTTATAAGGTTGAAAGGCTAGCTTTAAAGCCTTTGGTTTGTGCATTAACTCCAGCTATGCTTGGTAGCAGAGAATATTATGATTGAATATTGTGTTGCATCCATTTCAAATTTTATCGAAAACCATTGAGATGTATGGAAGGAATGAGGAAGGACATATTCCTATATTATTTTAACCTAGACATGGTTGAAGAAAAATTGGACCCCTTGTTCATTGGCCACTGGATAGTGAGGATAATGCATCAATTAGGAAGCTACACTAAGATCAGTCCATATGTTTCTTGTAAAGGTCATCGAAGGATAATGTGCTTATCCTCTTACTATGAATCCAGTTTCTGAAAATTTTGGTTTAATATACTTTGATCTGAAGTGCCATCTTTGTCTTTCCAAAATTCCAATTTTTTTCTTGGATGGACGGCTTAGAAAAGACTTGGATTGGATTTAGGGATTTGAGTTTCAGTTGTGGCTAGTAAATTTGGACTCCTAAAGACTAACATGTATATAAGTGGATATAGTTTTAAGAGATTTTCTTTAGCACCCTACAAAAATCAAACTGCACCCCTTTTTTTTCAGCTTCTAGAGAGCCCATTCTGGAAGATAAAAAACGTGTGTATGAGTAGAAAGTAATTCTCTAGTTTTAAATGGGTCAAAAGTAAGGAAAGATTTAACGTAATATTTAAATGTTAGTTGATGCCATTAGCAGTTGCAAATAAAGCAAGAATGGAATTGGAGACTAGGAAATCAGAGAGTGATATGAGTATTCGTAGAGAAGACAGAAAGAAGAAAGAAATAAACTTGACTATCAACTTGTCTAAGTCAAGTCTCAATTCTACCCATCAACTTTGAATTAATTTGTAATGGACTCCGTCCGACTCTCGAAATTTTCCTATACTACTGGAAGGAATGATACCATTCAGTTACTATAAAAAGTTTGACATTCTCACATGGGAAAATTAAGTTTGTGAGAAGAAATTGAGTACAGCTTCAGTTCCAGGAGTTTGTTCCTAATAGGCACTTATATTCTACTTAGGATGGCTCTTATGAAGTTGCAATTATTCTCCTACAAATATAATTTTTTTGAAAAACTGGCTGAAGACAAGATACAGAGCATTTCTGGATCATGCATCAGGGACTTGAAGCCACATTCAATTATTATTGTCTGAACATCAATTGCTACTTGTATTTGACTATTTTGACTCGTGGTGTATTTATTTTTGATATTTAGGAGACAACATTTTGTTCAGTGACTAGGTAAATAATTCCTTTTGTTTTTCAGCAAGCAGCACTTGTGCTCAATGCTTCTCGTCGATTTCGTTACACCTTGGACTTGAAGAAAGAAGAAGAGAAGAAGAGAGTATTAAGAATTGTTCTAGTGCATACACGGGCCATTCAAGTTTGGTTCCTTCAGATGACTTTCGTTACTTATACTTATGTTGCATGTGTTAATTTAACTAATTAATTAATTTACTCTATTAGGCAGCATATCGATTTAAGGAAGCTGGGCAAATGAATGGTGAGTCATTAGATTGTTTTTACTACTATTTGTGTATAAATTGTAGTATACTAGTCATTCACAGTAGTTCTCCATTTTAGAATTTACTCCTGTTTCCTAATTTGTTATAAACGCCTTTGTTGAAACTAGATTTTTATTCTTGCTCTGCAACTTATAGAATATATTCTCTTAATTTTTATTTTACTTGTCTTGTATATCTTTTGGTTTAGTTTTTATTCTGCTAATCTGTGTATAAGTTCAGTACTCTAGTCTGTTAGGATTTGTACTTGGCAGGTTGTCAATTCTAGTAGTTGGTGAACATAATTGGTTAGTGTTTATTGTACTTCTGTAGTATGTTAGCTCATAAGAAAGGTTGCTTTAGTTACTGCTATAGTATGACCTGATTAGCTGCATATTGGTCAGGAAAAAGTTATGTGTTTGGCGTCACCAATTTCCCTGATAAGCCATGTTAATATTCATGAGTTGCTGCATATTTGTTGGGAACCCTGTAGCTTAGAAGTCAAGTACTGTAATTGTTTGACATAGTGGGTTTTTATTGAAATTTGTTTCAAGATTCATGTCTGATGTGAACCAATTATCCTTTTAGCACATCAACTCTCTAACATTTTAATTGTAATTTTATGAATTGTTCATTGCCCTTTATATAGTTTTGTTACTATATATTTACATGTTAATTTTCAGCATAAATGATGTTTAAAATTATTATTAGAGATTTTAATGGCCTTACCTTATGATTGAAAGTGTTCTCATTTTCGTCTTCCTAACCGTGGGGCTTCTAGTGCTATCATATTTTACAATGATAAAAGGTGTTTGTACTTAATAGTAGTATTATCTCAAGTCTAAAGTGTTTTTTTGGATATATCCATTTATCATTTGTGATTATCTTTCTAATGGTAGAGGTCTAGAGCCTTGGGCACAACTATGATTCGGGAATTCTACTGCTATCCTTTTTATGATGATAAAAGGTTTTTGTAGTATTATCTTAGTGCTAAACTTAAATTCGAAAACTGAAAATGCTTTGGTGTGTTGATTCTTGGCGCTCCCTATATCTTTCATTAAATAATTTTTTTCAGTGAGTTGGCCTAGTATATTAAAAGCATAGACACTTTTTTTTCCAATATCAATGATCAATGCTTTTAACTGTTGTATCAGGAACTATAAAACATCATTCAAGCTCCACTGGAGAATTTTCAATTGGACAAGAGCAACTTTCTTCAATTTCAAGGGACCGTGATACTACTGCTCTGAGGGAAAATGGAGGGGTAAGTGTACTGAGAATAAATTTTTTAAATCAGTAATTCTATTGAATGGTGTCTTAATATTCATGTGATTCTTGTGACCACTTTACAAGGTTGTAGGGTTATCACACTTGTTGAAAACCAATTTAGAGAAGGGAATTCAAGGTGGTGATGCTAACTTGGTAAGACGGAGGAATGTATTTGGCTCCAACAACTACCCTCGAAAGGCTGGAAGAAGTTTTTTGGTAAATTTTGGTGCACAATCATTTGATGATCCTATATTTTATTGGAGGGTTATTATACTGAAGTCTTTGGTTTTGTTACCTTCCGCAGATGTTTATGTGGGATGCTTGCAAGGATCTGACCTTGATTATTTTAATGGTAGCTGCAATAGCTTCATTGGCTCTGGGGATAAAATCTGAGGTGAGATTGATCGAGAAAGTTATGATACAATTTTTTATTCTTTCATCATGTAAAAGCAAATTCTGTTAGGTGTCTGTCTCTTTACATGGTAGAGACAGTGGACTTGTCTCATTCCATACATTCATTTTTTTTATATAAAAAAATGCATAAAAATAGTATTGTCCAGAACTTGCACTGGTCTAGATGAATGTATTACTTGGATTTGTTAGCTTTTGGAGGGTGTGTATATGTGTGTGTGTGTGTGTGTGTTTTTTTAAACCTTTGAGTGTAATTTGGTTCTAATAAGTTCCAAGTGAATTGATAATGTACTGGTAGAGCTTGGAGACTTAATCACCAAACTTTTTATGATTTATGTTAAAGTTGCATGCTTTTGACTGTTATCTCTTACCATCAACAAATTCTTTTGACTCTTAGTGTTCATAATCTGGGATCAGGAAAATGTTTTTGGTTAATGCTAAGAATTAGGTTCATCCACTTGAGAATTAATTCTGTTTCAGGGTATAAAGGAAGGATGGTATGATGGGGGAAGCATTGCTTTTGCTGTTATTCTTGTTATTGTTGTTACAGGTATTAATATTTTGGCTTTGCAAAGTTGATAATGCGTTAAAGCATTTAATTTCTCAATTCGCTATTTGATATAAAATACATTTGGAGTAGACACAAGTTCAATATCAACTTTTTCATTTATTTCGGAGGTTATCATGATAATTATATATCTAGTAATATTCCCCTTCAACGGGAAAACACCCTATTTTGTTTCTTCTCTTTTTGTAGCAATAAGTGATTATAAACAGTCTCTTCAGTTTAGAGACCTAAACGAGCACAAGAGAAACATACATTTGGAGGTTTGTTTTTATGGCTCAGTTATACTTTCTTTTATCATGTTTTTTTAATGTTATTATCAGTTTATCATTTGTCTTTAACATTATGTTTCAATTTGTGCTTGAGAAGGTTATTCGAGATGGTAGAAGAGTTGAGATCTCCATATATGATATTGTTGTTGGTGATGTTATACCCCTTAATATTGGTAACCAGGTATGTCTTTTGTCATTTTTGCATATCAATGGCTGCATTTCTTACATGTTATTTAGTTTTTCACTAACTGATTTTTTCTAGGTCCCTGCTGATGGAGTTTTGATCACTGGCCACTCACTTGCAATTGATGAATCAAGTATGACTGGGGAGAGCAAGATTGTAAGTCTTTATTTCTATCATGTGGAGAATAAGGTTGCTTACTGCTTTCTTTTCCTACATTGGTAATAATTTTCCTTTTTGCAGGTCGAAAAAAATTCTAATGATCCTTTTCTGATTTCTGGATGTAAAGTCGCAGATGGCAGTGGCACTATGCTGGTAAATTGTGGACGTTCATTGTCCCTTCCATTTTTGTTATTGTCCAGTCTTGATTTTATTTACAAAACTAATGAGTTTTTAAAGGGTTGTTGATATAATATAATTAATAACCCATAAGTTGACCTTAATCCTTATACCTGAGATGGGAATTGTCCCGAGGGCCAAAAAACGTATAAACACCATTTTGGTTTTGATAGATGAAAGTCAATATTTTTGTCCTTGAAAGATGAATAAGATGATCATTTATTCCTTTTTTTAGACCAGTTTAATCTCTAAAATGAACTAAATTGATTGATATTTTCATTTTCTAGGATTTGTGACTAAATTGAAATCTTTCAAAAACTAAAATGGTACTTTACTAAAACTGTGCACTTACAGGGAAGTTTTTCCAATTTGGATTTATGGAGAAACTTCTTGGCTTTCGGGAAAAGTCACTTTGAAATGATGTCAATTGTTCACTTTGAAAAGACTTTAATATAATCTTGCTTGTTTTATTCCCTGTTTGATTTTTGAAAATATCTGAGGCAGAGAGAAATAATTGTGGGGAATATGGATTAAATTGTACTAAACTTCTTTCAATAGTTCACTATATTAAATTTATTATATTTATTCTGTCTTAGTTTTAGTTCGCCTGTTTTATTTATTAAACATATTTTTTTTTTTCACCTGGAATTTCGTTTTGGTTATTGCTTTACTTTCTCAGGTAACGGCTGTTGGTACTAATACTGAATGGGGGCTTCTAATGGCTAGCATATCAGAAGACAATGGTGAAGAAACTCCTTTGCAGGTCCCCATTTTACATGCAATTTGTTTTCTAGTTTCTGCTTCTAACAGTATATTTTACCTATGTAAGTTCTCAATATAGGTACGCTTAAATGGTCTTGCTACCTTAATTGGTATTGTTGGACTCTCTGTGGCTGTTGTTGTTCTGGTGGTGCTACTGGCCAGGTTTCTATCTGCCTTTATTTATTTATTTTTTTTTTGCTATGATTTAATCATATTTTAGGTTAAATTGCAAATCTTTTACACCGATCCTTAATGAAACAGACCCCGGTGGCGTATTCTTTGTATAGTTAAAATCTCATCGAATTTCAGTTATGACAATTAACCTGCTTAAAGTTTTAACATACAGCCTTTTCTCCATTAAATCGGTTAACTGTCAAAATTGAAAGCAAGGGTATAACTGGACTATCTGCCAAACGGTTTGAAGTGGATAATTTGCAATTTTACCCACTTTTTTTTTCCTTTTTATATATGTCTCTGAAATGGCAACCTGTAAGCACAGATATTTCTCTGGGCATACTAGAAATCCAAATGGAAGTGTTCAATTTATAGGAGGCAAAACCAAAGTTGGCGACGCTATTAATGGAGCAATTAAGATTTTCACTATTGCGGTATGTGCATTGAGAATTACTACACTACCTGAACATATATGATCCATTTACAGATAAATATTCATATACTTCCATAGGATTTAATGTTATTGTCTATGAGATGATTGTAATGCATTGAACATGTAGGTCACCATTGTAGTGGTTGCAGTGCCTGAAGGGCTCCCCTTAGCAGTTACCTTAACGTAAGTTTGATAATTTTTGTCTAGATTTTACCTAGTCTTGATGGATATGTGGTAACATTGGTGCAACTGCACATTATGGATAAAATTATCATTGTCCTTTTACTTCAATATGACTCATAAATTTGATCCTTAATTCTTTTAATGAGTGTACCCAATATTAGTCCAATGTAGAATATTTAATGCTGTTTAATCTGCAATTTTTCTATGCTATGGTTTTTGTTTTTTATTTTTATTTTTAATTTCATATTTTACCATTACCTCTATTCATTCCATTTCGGATTGTCAATATGCTCTTTCATATTTATGACACTGTTACTCTCTCTCTTTCTCTTATAATCTTATTTCTCTCTACTAACACTTTTCCCATCAACATTTATAGACTTGCCTACTCAATGAAAAAAATGATGGCAGATAAAGCTTTGGTATGACAATTTTTGTTTGTGCTATTGGATTTTGGCATATCTCTTTGATAGATGCTGTTTAATATAATGCATTGAATTGCAGGTGAGGAGGCTTTCTGCCTGTGAGACGATGGGGTCAGCCACAACCATTTGCAGTGACAAGACTGGAACATTGACCATGAATAAGGTTAGTTGTGATTCAGTATTTAAGCATATTTATAATATTCGTGGTAAGTTGCACAAACTTGTTGCAAATATTTCAATTCTGTTGTGGAATATGCTCTTTCCAGTTTATGTCGAGTAGGAAACACATCAAATTGTAAGATTAATTAAGAATTTAAGCTGGCCTGTCAATGTGATATCTTATTAAGCTAACATGAATAGGCAATGGTGTGAAGGTTGATCAGTAGCTATTTTTTTGGTTGAATATTTTGGGGAAGTAGTTTATTTCTGTTGGCATTGATTAAGACAATAATGTGTCAAGCAAATTCTAATTTCTCCTAAATTCGTTGAGATAGATGACTGTGGTTGAGGCTTACATTGGTGATCAGAAGATCACCCCTCCTCATGATAAGTCAAAGTTCTCTTCTATTCTCTGTTCTTTGCTGATTGAAGGTGTTGCACAAAACACCAATGGAAGTGTTTATGTCCCTGATGGAAGTGTTCATGTCCCTGATGGAAGTGTTTATGTCCCTGAGGTATGAAAGAAATGTTTTACTATGCTCCCCCCCCCCCCCCCCAATAATAATCTCATACTTGATTGGCTTTACTACTCTGTGAATAATTCTTTTCATAACAGGGTGGTAATGCTTATGAGGTTTCTGGATCACCTACTGAAAAGGCAATTTTAGAGTGGGCAATCCAGGTCTGTTTTGAAACCTAAAATTTTCACTTTATTTAAGGGAGCTTTATGTGATGACAACTAGTTATGAAAGTTATATAAAATTTCAGCTTGGGATGAATTTTGAGGACGCCAGATCAAAATCATCAATTATTCATGTCTTTCCATTCAATTCAGACAAAAAACGAGGCGGGGTTGCAATAAAGATGGTAACACCTTGTTGGATTTTTAATTCAAATATGTAATTTTTTGGGTTCTGCTCTGAACTGATATGTTAAGGGAGCTAATATATTATATGATTGTGAGCTAATATATATTATTTGTCATCCTGATCACTGTTGCTAATAATTTTATACTTTTCTGCAGTCTGACTCTAAAATCCATATACATTGGAAAGGTGCTGCTGAGATAGTCCTGGCTTGCTGCACAGGGTATATAGATCCAAATGATCAGTTGGTGAAGATGGATGAAAAGAAGGTTTGAGGAAATATTTACATATTTACATCAATAGTTAAATACAGGCATTGGTTTTTCATCCAGCTCAAAAATTTTCCTGTTTTGAAACCCTATTTGATTAAGATTTTTTCTCTTAAGTTTTCCTATTTTGTCTCCTCTTTCCTCTATCCTTATCATTACATACCCTTATGAAACAAGAAAATACAAGTATTACATGAGCTGCTGGATGGCATTGATACTTGTTTTTGACTGATTTTGATGATGTTCTCTCAAGTGAAGTTTTCATGGCTTGCAGATGACAGATTTTAAAAATGTTATTGAAGATATGGCTGCTGATAGTCTTCGTTGTATTGCAATTGCTTATAGATCATATAAAATGGAGAATGTACCAATTAGTGAAGAAGAACTTGCCCATTGGTCATTACCAGAGGATGATCTTGTCTTACTGGCTATTGTTGGCCTGAAGGTAGTATTTCATCTAGACATTAGATTGTCGTTGTGTTGGGAACCCATGATGGGATAGTTGACAGATAGAATATGGAAAGGAGTTGTAATTGATACATGAAATTTAATGAAAAAGGAGGAACTCTCCTTCCAAGGGTTTCGCCTTTCACAATAAAGCTAATGCTCAGTTCACAAATTTTAACTTCTCAAGAATGACCCGTCTTCCCTTAAACCGTTCTATTTATTTTTCCAATTAACTGCTGTAACTGTCAAAACTCGTTATTTTGTTTGTCCTCCCTTTATTCTTTCAAGTAAATAATACCCTTCTGTCTGTCATTATACATTGTCATCTTTGTTATGTTACCAGTATTATAATGTCCTGATTGTATTCTTGTCTTATATGATACTACTCACATTTTTTTTCTTTTTCCCTAGTTTTATTTTGAATCTCGTTAGCACTATAGTTTATAAATAATTTTTCCAATTGTCATTCTTTCTCTGGTATGTCTTGTTTAGAGTCTATAATCGTTCTTAAATGGGCTTACTATTTATTGCGTGACTTCCACCTGTTAATTTCTATCATTTCAATAGTCTTATATCAATTATGCATTGAAATGCAGGATCCTTGCCGACCTGGTGTTAAAGATGCAGTGCAGCTTTGCCAAAAGGCTGGAATTGCGGTATTAATACATGCTTTTGGTGTTATAATAACTTGTTATACTACAATTGTTAAAGTATATTACTTTTAATAGGCCGGGGTTAGGTTAAGAAGTATATTATTTGTTAAAGTATATTATGTGCAGTTTTCGACGTATGAGAAGTGCTAATTTGCTTGGGTTTGAATTTCTGATCCCAGGTAAAAATGCTCACTGGTGACAATGTTAAAACTGCAAAAGCTATTGCTATGGAATGCGGAATACTTGGTTCAATTGATGCTACGGAGCCAATTATCATTGAAGGAAAAAGATTCCGTGCCTTGACAGATAACAGGAGAATAGAAATTGCTGATAGTATATTGGTATTTTCCAGCTACTATAACAACCTTAGTGATGTAACTGCCTGGCCAATGTGATTAAGTTTAATGCTCTGGTAATAGGTTATGGGACGGTCCTCTCCTAATGACAAGCTTTTGCTTGTGCAAGCATTGAGGAGGAAGAAGCATGTTGTGGCTGTAACTGGAGATGGAACAAATGATGCTCCTGCACTACATGAGGTTTGAAAGGCATTTCTTATGTTTTTTTGGGGCATGTGCTTTTATTTTTATCTTAGATACATGTTAAGATGATGACAATAATTATAATGGTACAATAGGTGAGTATAACTGATGCCAAGATTGTTATTGCTATGTCAATTCTGATGTACATTATTTGATTCAAATTATGTAAACTACTTTTAGTTTCATGGTTGTGTTTGTGACTTTATTTTTGGATTTTAGGCTGATATTGGTCTTGCAATGGGTATCCAAGGTACAGAAGTTGCTAAAGAGAGCTCTGATATCATTATTTTGGATGACAATTTTGCTTCAGTTGTGAAGGTTAGTCATCATTTCTTATTTGGGGATTTCAAGCATGTTTAACATCTACTTCTTGAAAGACTAGTTCTGGCATTACTTGAAATGCACTGCAGACTTTTAACTTTTTGAAAACTTTTGTGAGAGGTTTATGTAGAATTTTAAGGTGTATTCCATAACCTCTGTTACTATTTTGTGTAAGCTGATTACGAATTAATGTTTGAAGCATAAGTAGTAGTGTCTTTCAATTTCTTTTGCTAATTCAGGTTGTCAAGTGGGGACGGTCTGTATATGCAAATATTCAGAAATTTATCCAGTTTCAGCTTACGGTCAATATGGCAGCACTTGTTATAAATGTTGTTGCTGCATTTTCCACTGGTGACATCCCACTAAATACAGTACAGGTTTGCTTTCCGTTTGTCACTCACTGGTCTGTGCTCCCTCATTTATTCAGAAGGCTATCCTTATGAGCTATACCTTCGTTAATTTCTCAACAGCTTCTCTGGGTAAATCTTATCATGGATACTCTTGGAGCATTGGCCTTGGCAACTGAACCACCAACTGATCACCTGATGGATGAAAAACCAAAGGGTCGAAGGTCAATTTTTCTTTTGTTTTCGACAGTTTTTTTTTAATGAAAGAAAATTAGAGAAGAATAATGTGTAGATCAAAGTGATATGTCCTTCAACAAAATTTCAAAACAGTTGGGTACAATTGAAGTATGATGTAGTAGCACATTGATACAGTAAAAAGGTTCGTGAAACCCTAGAAAATAACCAGCAGCCAAAAGCTATGAAGATGCTATTGAATGAATGCTGAATTTGTTATGCTTGCATGGATTTTACATAATGCACTAGTGTACGATGGAGCTAATGTTGTAGCTCCATTACCAAAACATCAGATGCTGTGCCTATGTTTTCTTATGGTTTTTGTGTTATGAAATTGATATTCTCTTTTTTTTGCTTCATAGAGAACCTCTTGTATCAAACATTATGTGGAGGAATCTGCTGATACAGGTGAATTCTGTTTCTCATTTAGTAGCACCCCTGTTGTCATTGAAACTAGCAGGGTTGATGTAAACAAACAATTAATGAATGTTAAAAATATGATGAATTGCTTATGCTATAGTATTTCTGCTGTCCCTGAATCATCAAAAATGGTTGGAACCTTTCAGGCAACGTACCAAGTGTCCGTCTTGCTTATACTTAATTTCCGAGGCACAAACATACTGGGTTTGAAGGATGAGCCCAACCGCCCTGCAATGAAAGTGAAGAACACTCTGATATTCAATGCATTTGTTCTTTGCCAAGTAAGTCTTCACCTTCACCAATTAATGGGAAATTACAACGCTCTAAGCCTCAGTGTCAGGCCACTAAATTCACGTATTTGAGTTGGATAATACTGGCGTTAAACGAAGACTTCTCCATTTATCTGTTAATATAGGGCTCTTAATTGGTGTAAGATCTGCGGAAATACTCATAACTTAATTGTAAACAAAATATAATTATAGATATATTTGAAAATTTTAAATAGAATAGTTG
This sequence comes from Hylodesmum podocarpum, assembly GCA_026586105.1. Taxonomy (NCBI): domain Eukaryota; kingdom Viridiplantae; phylum Streptophyta; class Magnoliopsida; order Fabales; family Fabaceae; genus Hylodesmum; species Hylodesmum podocarpum. Next base: position 4,538,489 of record JALJEV010000650.1, on the reverse strand, counting down.
CCATACAAATCAAATTATAAAACGAAAGTTAATATATCTTTAAAGATGAAAATTATTGTCATTTTTATTTTCTATTATGTAAAGCTCTTCCTTATACAAATATTTTTTATTCTCAAAATGGCTTTAGGTGTGTGTGTGTGTTTATGATGTGCAAGACTTAAAGAGCTGTAGAATTGTTGAAAGAGTGTAGAGTCCAAGTAGATAAGAAATTGTTTTTAAGTCCAGTTGTTTTTGTGATTTGTTTACTGCATTTTTTTATTTTTTATTTTTTTTTTTTTTTGGGGGGGGTGTAACAAACTAGATGGCTTCCCTCCTCCATAGTAGAGTAACACTACTGAAAGTTGCTTGATAGTTACCGCATATTTTTCCTGCTCCCTAGGACTTTTGATTGTAGACCGCTTATTAAGGTGTACGTGAGGGAAAATAGAAGGGCATGCAGGGAATAATTGTAAACATAGCTCTATAAATAAAGGGGGATAGGAGAGTCAGATGATCAGTTGAGAAGTTGTTGATGAGAGATTCTCGGGATATCCATCAATGACTCGAGGTCTACATTGATAGAAATAAAGTCTACCACATCTTTTCTTTTTGACTTTTGTTAATCTTGTATCAACATTGGATTCCTCTGTTTTTTTGTGGCTGTTAAATCCATTTGGTGTCAGCAAAAGGTTATGAATACATGCCCAATTCACTCTTCACTGTGTATTAATAGTTTTTACATTAGCACACATCTTATAATTGCACTATTTTCTTTTGATGTACATATAAATGACGATAAAGAATTTTTCTTCCAAAATTGCAGGTTTTTAATGAATTTAATGCCCGAAAGCCAGATACATTTAACATATTCAAGGGAGTCACAAGAAACTACCTCTTCATGGGGATAGTGGGAGTAACTGTTGTGCTTCAGGTTAGCAATGGATACTGTCATACTGATATTATTATAGGAAAGGTAGAGGAAACAGAATAAAATATACAGAAAGGTAAAAGAAAAACTCAAGAAAATTAGTTCCTTCTCCAATACACTATTGTCAAGTGACCCCAAAACAACCCAAATAATGATGATACACCCCCAGCACCACCCTCCATTCCCTTCATAAATCACGGCCCCCTCATGACTGCTACATCATCCTCTCCAAACCTGTTGTTAAGTATCCCCTCTGTTTGAGACATGCATAACAGATTCCTCCACTTCACTTCCCAAACTTCCCTTATTCCTCCCCTCCCTTCTAGGATATACTTTAATGGTGTTGAGGCACATCAGTTAGTCTTGTTAAAACTCTTCTCTGATTGTTTGCATTTATTTATAACATATTGGTAGGGCAGCCATAAACTTTTGTGACTACTTTTCAGATTGTCATCATTGAATTTCTTGGAAAGTTCACAAAAACAGTCAAGCTTACTTGGAAGCAGTGGCTCATTTCTGTTATTATAGGATTTATCAGGTCAGTTGATGATCACACATCCTAGAATGCATAATGAATCCTGCTCATCGCGTGCTATTTTCTTCTCCAACGAGTTTTTATTGGAAATTAACCTTTGATGAAAGCTTGGGAGGGCCTTGGTTGTTTTAATACTGTGTGTGTATATATAGACTAGATCACTGAAGTATTTGCCCTGTGCGCACTGCTAACTGTAACTCTTCCCCTCTCTTCCCCTGCTCCCCCTTCTCTTTCCCCGTTCTTTCAGCTGGCCTCTCGCTGTGGTTGGAAAACTGATACCAGTACCAAAGGAGCATCAACTCAGTAACGTTTTCCGAAAATGTTTTGGGAGAGCTTAAAGAGGGATAGAATCCGAGGCTTCTCAACAGAGTCAAATAAAGACGTCTTGCCGGTTCACTCTCCCAGCTGTCTCATCTATTGGCAGGTTTACATACAATCTTCTGGTGATGGAAAATAGTATCCTAGTTGTACAGAGACTCTACAGAACTAAACAAAAGTTGGATTTGTTTTATACTTAGGTTCTAACAATGTTAGATTTGTTATATACGGAATTTCAGGTAGTCTTTTTTAATTACTCCTCCAAAAGTGTATTCTCAGTTTCACAAATGCTGATTGGTATTTTCGTATATATGAAAAGTTGCAGAGATATATGATAATTCCAATTAATTGTTCCAGTTTAGTTTCCTTATTATATGTGTTTACGTGTATTTTAAAATTTAGATAAAATTTTTAAAAGTAAAAAAAGTATTCAAGTAGAATATCTAATTATGAGGATGTTGGGTATAATTTATTTAAAAATATTAGTCCTGCAATCTTAGGTTATGTGATATTTTTGAGAAAGCATTAGTCCCTCAATCCGTATGGCCATAATTTAAACTGGAACAATAAAGCATGTCCTGTTGACGACAGCATATTTGAATTACGGAGAAACAATCACAATGATACTTGGTAATTCCAGACAGATACTAAGTTCAGCAAGAGATTCTAAAGGCCACAAATATTGCAAGTCAGACAAACCTGTAATACCAGATATGCCAACTTTGCAGACAGTGTTTGATGGAAACAACAAAATCTTCACAAGTGTATTTGCACGCAATTGCATGTATTGGTCTCTGTGCTTATTGATTGCATCGGTAGTTTATTATCCGTAATTGACAGGGGGGTTTATTTTGTGAGGTTTTCATAGAGCAGACAATGAAAATGGTGCATGGCCTGCTCAACCGTTGGAGCATATCTGCCCACATTATATGCTGGGGATTGGAGGCCCTTCTGGACACCTTCACACAAAAAAATATCTTCTATCTGCTCATCAACAACCAAATGTGGGTATATTGCAACTTGAAGAAAATTTTCCAATCAATTCTGTGAAAACAATGTTTTTACCTGCACTTTCTCACTATCTTGTAAACTTTTTGCTACGAAATCTGTGTCATCCTGTTAAGTCAAAGATAACACAGTAGGCGTTAGTGCTTTAAATTGACTGCAATTATTTTTAATAAGTATTTATTTATTTTCTAACCTCGGTGAATTGTGGGAGTAAGAAAAGTAAAAGGCTCAATCCATTAAGAAATGGAATCGTTAATGAGCATAAATCCTAAATTAATTTCTGAAAATTAATATATTAATTGAAGTCTCAAGACTTGACTACGTTTTGCACAGAATCCGTCAAAGCAAAAAATGCAAAAAAATGAGTGGTTTAGTATTTTCATTAAGTTATTCAAAGTATAACAGCAAAGATCCAGACTTTGCATTTCTTAACATTCCATATCCTAGTCATTACACCAACTATTTGCTCATAGGGCCCCTAATGGTGGCTAAGTTTCTTCAATTTAATCCCATATATGCAATGACAAAACTATCAGCACAAGGTTGATTGTCTTAGAAATATGGATCATAGATCTAACTTAATCTTATTGTGCTTATATACTCATCTTCTCATGAGTTTTATGGTAGCCATTAGAGCTAACATGCCCCTCATTCTTGTATCACCACTACACTTGCGGACACACACTAGCTTAACTTCTTTGTCAAGTACCAGTGTTGGACTATGCACCAAGGGGAATTACTATACACATGTCTCATTAGTGTGATATTGTTCATTTCGGGTATTAACTCTTTGTGATTTTGTTTTTAGACTTCCTTCAAAAGGCCTCAATGAAGATTTATTGTGCTTATATACTCATCTTCGTTGCTTGCTTTACTAGATATAGGACTTTGATTGCTTCTCAACAAATTGTAATAGATTAAAAGCGTAGTTTGGCTGCTAAATTGAGTAGAAAATGATTATTTATACATCACCCACAAAAACTTGTCCGTGGTCAATAAAAAATGTCAGCGAATAAATTTCTCAGCAAATAGTCCAAGAGAGAATCCATACAAGAAAACAAATCTTTTTATTATCCTTGGGCAATGGGGTCAATAGTGTGTAGTCAGTTAACACCAGGTACATTTTAGAGATTCTGAATCATGGATACAGTATCAGGCATATGCTTACATAACTAGAAATTACCTTCAGAGAGTGTTCAAGATAGTAGTCAAATATTACTTGACATTTGTTGGGTCCGAGTGGAATCACAAGATTGGTGTCCATCCAAGGTCCATACCTATCAAGGCCAGCAAACACCGAAGTTATGAAAATATCCTAATTTGCAAAACAAATACAATACAGCCAAAGTTCTTGTTTAAATTAAAATATGAAGATGACTAAAAATAATTGATCAACCATTTGCCTAAACAACAAAGCAAGTACCTATTAATCATGAAGTTTGGGTAAATAAAAGCATATATAGCATTTCTTCCAAGACGATCATAATTATCTTTGCTTTTATCTGAGGATTCTGAACTGCTTTCACAACTTTGGATGCTAACCCTTTCAAACATCTGTCGCATTCATAACCATCCTTTAGTACATAAGCAATCTCTGATAACAAAGAACAATTGAAAAGCCAGTTCCAAAAGTATTCTATTTTTTAGATTACTGTAGCAAATTATTTTAGAAAATCGACTGATCTAGGAAGATAAAGAGAATTATTTATTCTGGTTGGAGCAGAAAATGACGAAAGTTAAATGTAAAGAATGTTTAAAAAACACATATACATGACTCAAATTTTAATCCTACAGTACAATAGCATGTAGTAGCATGTCGAATGAAGGGATTTTTAAAAAGATAGCAAAGAAGCATACTCTGATAGAATAGGAATCCAGCTTAAGACCAGATGCTAGGCCTTTATGTGCATATGGCACATGATATCCACCATCTAAGTAGTTATCACAGAATACCTGCAAAAGATGACCCCAAAATTACCAATGTCTTAGCACCTCCTTGAATCATACGTAAAAGTAAATAAATAAACAAAAAACAGATAAAAACATTCGGTATGATAATAAACATTTGATGTTGTTTAAAATTTCTTTGAAGAGAATGTCCACTGGTGAGATAAAACAAACATGTTTACCAACACAAGTGAGGGTAAAGTTTCACAAACCTGGTAAATTTTTCATCTGTGAAATCATAAAGAAAATGAATATTGTACCCCAAGTAATAAACATAACTCCCATGAAAAATAGTCAATTGAAGCAAAGATTCAATACACACCTTCCAATTACATTCAATCATGTATTCACGTCTACAAACATAACTTAGTGAAGAATCAACTCCATTGGTACTCAGTATTTCTGAACAGCTACCAAGCCATTCCTTTGCCACATCATGACTATCAAATTCCTTTTGAGAAAGACTCTCTTTTTCCAAATTGAGAAGAACAAAAGGCCCCCAGGTAGCTACTTTGATTGGTAAAAGGCCAAAATCCTACCCTTCATGGTCACAGAGAAATCAGTCGACCTTTTCCCTCTTAAAAATATATAGTACAAGTAACTTATCATAGAAAGTGTCTGCATACATTTACATTGAAATTTCTCATTCCCGATATTCTAGTTGCCTTAAGAAGTGCTCCATTGAATCCATATGTCCATCCCTGTAGAAATCATTGTCTTTCCATATGTAAGCTTCCAAAACATAGGAAAAAAAGAAGTTAAAATAGCAACCTATAATGAGGAAGGATCAGATCATGGTAACAAATGAACAACCATTAATTACCCATGAAAGAAAGCTTCACAATTGTGTTTTCAACCTCACAACTAGGACCAGAATTAAAAAATAAGGGGATCTGTAGACTAGAGAATCAAAATAAATGTTAATATGCATATTTACAATTGCTGGTAAACTCACATGATAAGGGCAAACAAAGCAGGACTTCTGTCCACTTCCAGAAGCAAGAAGAGAGGCATGATGACGACAGACATTGTGAAAGGCGCGGATGACACCACCGTCGTCTCGACAGACCACATATTCCACATCTCCTAGTCTGCAATATTTAATCTCCACTTGGTTCTCAGAAACTTGGAAGAAAAGAAAATGTATAGAGTGCACAACTTATCATGTCACTCCTAAATATCCTTTTCCCCTTCCAAGAACCAAATGGAGCTACAGTTAGACAACTTTGTTAACAACATATGTAAATACAACAAATTACAAAAATAAACTTGGGTCAATGTATCAATGTATTTCTATTCAACACAAAAAAGATAGACAGGGAAAATAATAACAATGACAAACCTTCCAGTGAAATAATCACGGGGATCCTTTATCTGCTCTGTGGATCCTGATAAGAAAAATCATATAAGGTAACTTGTAGAAGACATAATTCAAAATTTCCAATACCACTTATCAACGTCTAGAACTATGTCTCACGCCTTAAGTTTACTCCCAAACAGGAAGGGTCATATGAACAAGCAGAGATAACGGTTTACACATCCACTACATACAAAACACAAGGAAAACTAATTGTCTAATTGACACTAAAACGTAGATGGAGTGGACTTAACAAAGATCATATAATACAAATCCTATGTAATTCACCTTCCCAGTCAAGAGTGTAATCTACACATATTCATCTCCTCAGCCATCATCATAAAAATAAATTATCCTTTTTCTTTTGTTCTTTGACCATTTAAACTAATTATTGGATTGAAATTCAACATCTACAATTTGGTTTCGTCTATATTCCCAACAGGGTCATGAAAGCAAAACTAGAATACCCTAACAAAAGAAGGGAATAAAGGTTGAATCTTTAACTGACCCACAACTTGCCAACCCGTGTAGAATACACGATGGAGCTCAAGGTGCGAAAAAGAGGGATCAGTGTACCATGATGTTGGTGGAGTAACGGCTTCCGATATGGGAATTTTGGGATTGAATTGGTGGACAAGGCTCTGAGTCTGAGACACAACGAGGTCTGAATTGCTAATAGCACAATTAGTGATTGTTGAATGTTTTTTTAGAAAATTAAGGTTTAGGAGTTGTCTTTGTCCAATGTTACAGATAAAAGGTGTCAGTTGCATGCTCATCGCCATTTGCATATGCGTTACCCTTCACTTGTGTTCTTCTGTTTCTGCAATTTTTTTTTATGTTTTTAAAGTAAACACTATAAAAGGTTGCTATCGGTACATTGTAGCTATAAATAATCTATTGAGGAAAAACCATTCAATCATATATCACTGTTTTATTTGTTGATTTTTATGACAAATATAGGTATGGAGTATTTGTCTTTTTGCTAGTAAGAATATTTTGTCCATAAAATTTAAAAGTGAAATTCTCTAATTAAATTTTGCGTAATGGTATCAAATATATAATGCAAGAAAAGATCACTAGATAAGGATATGATTTTTAATATTTGATATTGTTGAATGAGATGATATGAGATTGTGGTGCATGTTCAAGCTCTCTTGTGCTTTGAGAATTGAGAGGTGAATATGGACTCATCAGTGTTATTGTATGTGTTATTGCATGTCCTTGTACAATCTATTGTGTGACTCGAGACATAGTAATCTTCATTTTCACGGCATGCAAACACTCCAGCAGTGTTCCCTCCTCACTCACATGGATAGGATTTATTTTTTAAAAAAATATTTAATAAATAACACAAACAACTGATTATAAAATATGAGAAAAAAAATAAATATATATATAAAATAATATATATATTTTATGAATAAATTAATTGATTCGATAATTATAAAATAAAGTTAATTTTCTTTTTTTAAGATAAGTTGACTCTAACTTCTCCTTTCTCTTTTTTATATAATAATTCTTTAGGTCTGTAAATGTATTTTTTATCTTTCTAATTCATTGAAATATGTTAGTTTTAGAGTTTTTTTTTTCATTTCTTTCACTGGAAAAATTTTATTTAGAGATAGGCTTGTTTATTTCTTAAAAAAAAAAAGTTATCTTAGCAATTCAGAGACAGTGTTTAAAACAAACATAATCTTCGTTGATCAAAAAGTTTCTCATTATTTGTTTAAGGAATATTGTATTTCATTAGTAAACAGTGACGAAATAATTTGTCTCTGTTTCATAATAAGTATTTTTCGTAGATTTTTTGATAAAAAATTAAAATTTTGTATCTACGTGTGCTTTTTAAATTTGGCCTATATTTTCATCTCTATTAAAGACAAAATAGTTCGTGTAAGTTTGTATGATAGTTTTTAACTATTTTTTCAAAATTCTAATCTACTTCTTAATATGATTTTTAAGGATTTTAATAAATAAAATGGAAGTTATTAATGTAATGAAAAATAACTTTTTAGACTCTTTCAAACTGAATGGTACAATTTAAAAATAAAGTACATTCTTAATTATTATTCAAAAATTAATAATTAAAATTTATAATAAAATCAAATAAATATATATAATAAAATATAAAATTAATAATAACATCAATAATTAAATTTTTAAATTAATAATTAAGTTATTACTCTATTTTATTTCAGGAAAGTCAATTCCTAACTTCTCATATTTACATAAAAATATCACATTCTCACTTTCTTATACAAGAATAAAAAGGACATAAAATATGAATAAATATTTTTCAAAAATTATTAATTCATTACCAAATGAGTATTTTCATTTTCACAATTTCAAAAATAAAAATCAGGACTCGTGAATTCTAAAGAAAATTAAGATTTTGTGTTTGAAACCAATAAAAAGAAAAATAAATTCTTAATTTTGTAACTAAACATAATAGAAAATAAACGGTACATCTCATATATCTAAATTGAATTAGCACTGTGCTACGTAGGATCCAACTCAAATACCAACAGACTCTGAATCATGAAAATGGAAGGAAATAAATAAAAATAAAATAAAAACAAAAGCACAATAAGGCTTTTATTCTGTCCTGAATTATCTGTGAATTGGATACATAAACATTAAACACTCATCATGCAAACTAAAATATAAAGAATGGAAAACAAGTTTGTGTGATGACGTGGAGCAAGATAGAAGCAAGCATGTGAATTTTATTTTATAATTTTGTTGGTGAATCTTTATCCAATTAAATTTTATTTAACACTAAAGAGTGTTATTAGTATTTTTCTTTTTTATTATTCGTTTGGCCTTTTTTTAATTCATTCTAATCCATTAGTTAAAAAACTAAAACTAGAATGTTTTTATAGTAGACAAAAAATATTTTAAGTTTTCAATACACATGATCATAATTTTCAATAAAATAAAATTAATCTATGTGTTGATCTTTAAAATATTCGAACTTATTTTCTTTAACTATAATTAATTAACAAAGTCAACTTATAAGAATCATTATTACAAATTACTAGAAAGTAGGTACGAATTTCTTTCTTATTTTAACTAACCACTACCAGTGTGGCAATTAATTATCTGAATTTGGTTCAAAATATCTAGCTTTGGACTATTGAAGTAATTCAGAATTCCAATTTGCACCATTGATCGAGCACTTAGTAACCTTTCTTTATTGATGGTATAATTAATGCATATTTGGATTTATATTTCGTGATAATTTTAGGATTGATTTTAAGTAGAAAAAATTTGAATAATTTTTATGTTGAATAAAATTATTTTTACTAACTTTTATTGTGAATTTAATTTTATAATAAAAATATTTAAACATAAATTATATCATTTCAAAATTATTTTTATTTTAAATTAATTTTACCGAGCTTCACCCAAATACCTTTGTTTTATTGTTGGTAGGTCTTTCTCTATAAAAGAAAGAAAAGTTGCCACTGCTATCATTTGATTTTGTCTTATTTTATTTATTAAATTTAATATTTTGACTAATTAATTGCCACAGTCAACTCCTCAAGGATAAAATTATTAAAATTACCTTAAGGCAAGTATACAATTTCGTTCAGTAATATCATGCTAATTAATTTTTTACAACATGATTCTAAAAAAAAAAAAGAGAGATAAGTGAGTGATGTAATTATTAAATATTAAGAGGATTTTAAGGAGATTATATTACTTACTTTTATTTGTTTTCTTTTCTTCCGCTAGTGTCTTAAAGTCGTAATCACGAATAGAAAAACATAAATATTATCCATTTTTATATGATTATTTTTTTTAAGATGATTAATGTAGAAAAAAAAAATGATGATAAAAAATTATTAAAGAAGAAAAACAATATGAGAAAGTGGATAGCAGTTATATGTTTAATTTAAAATAAAGTTAATAGAGATAATAATATGATAGTTTTACTTTTTTAAATAAATTTAAAAAATAAATAAATTGATATATAAATTATGATAAATAAAATATTTTATATAATGTGTTTAAAAGTTAATTTCTTTTCTTTTTTTCTAAATCAAATAACTTATATTTCTCTATTCTCTACTCTTCCCATCTATTTATTTTCCACCCAACAATCTATAATTCTACTTCATTTCTTTTTATTTTTTTATTTTTTTATTTTTCTCTTATATTCCATTCTACACATTGTAAATGATTATATAATATCATTTCATTTTATGACAATTAAAATATATATTTTTTGCATTAATAAACTACTATAACATAATTCTTGATTGATCACTTAATAACACAGTAATTATGGAAAAGACCAAGATCAATAAAAAAAATATTCAAAGATTAAAAAACACTTTCGGAGGATTAAAAAAATATAAATAAAATGAGATAAAAAAAAGTTAATTAATCCTAATCCCACAAAATAATGCAAGAACAATTGTACAAATTAATTTGTTATTAAAAAATGGGATTAATAATATAAAATCAGGGTAATGACAATAGCTCGAAGTTAGGTATAAATTATATTTAACATAGTGGATGGATAAATAAAAATTTTAAATGTATTATTATAGTAATTACATAGCTTCCGTCTTTCATAAAATATCATTGCCAGAAACAAAGAAGCTAGAAAGTTAGTTGTACCTAAATACATATATTTACATAAAAATGCTTAATGGCTAAATGTAATATTAGTCAAACCTCATCTTATGTAAGAAAAGTAATAAAATAAATTATATATATATATATATATATATATATAATTAATTTGTATTGCAGGTTGTCACTAAATATTTTTTATTAACTAACTTAGCAAGTATTTCTCATGTTCATGTGCTCATGAATTACAAAGATTTGCAACCTGAAACTGTACGGTATACAAAATTACGTGAATGAAGAAAAATACATATAATTATGTATTTGTTGTGTATTCGCCGTCAACTTAAGATAACTCATCTTATAATCACAAAACCTATGCCCAGAATAATAATGAGGCTGTGAAGATATTCCATGGATATTGTTTATTTAAAGAATGCGGCAAATAAATTAATATTCGGTTAATATAAAATAATTTTACATAATTAATTAATTGAAAATTAAATTTATATAATTTTTGAAAACTTTATTATCAAAATCTGATCGATTAATTATATAAAAATACTATATATATCTATCATCACTGTCTTTTATTTTTTATATCTATATTTTAGTAAAAATGTTTTTTCATTAGAAAGTATAATATATATTAATGAATAGGATCTTGGGTCCTTGAACATTTGTACAAAAATTAGAAGGAATATCTTAACATAGAGATTTTGTGTCTGCATACACCCTTTTAATCCAAAAGTACAAAAAAATAAAATCTCTTACCTTTTAAATACCAATCGTGGATATATATTATCATTCATTGACCACGATTATAATAATAAGACTTTATTGTTTTTAAAATTAATTTTTACATAAATTAATGGTAAAAGTTCTCAACTTTTATTTTTACAAAAAGACGTGAGATTTTTTTATGAATTAATTAATAGAAAATATTATTTTAACTTTTCAACAAATAATTTTTTTTTCTCTAATAAAACTTTTTGAATGGAAATCAACTGACCCTACTAAAACATATTTAAATAGTTAAAATTTAAAATATAAATAGACAAATCTACTGAGCAGCAAAAAGGTTAATGTCTAATTCTTAATCTTCAATCTATGAAGGTTATGTATTTTGTCAAGGTTTATTATTTTAACATTTTTGTTTACTGCATATGAGGTAACTAATTAATTAGTTTTCGTGCCAACAACTTTCTACAAATGTATGGATTAATCAGGCAGATTGACATAAATTCCAAACGCAAATCCTAGAAATATAACTTTAAAGAAAAATTGGAACAATTTCATTTTAAATTTTTGTTGAAAGAGATATAATGGACATTTAATTTAATATAATTTTATATGTATATTTTTATAATATATACTATACTATGATTCCAAATGAAGTGCCAAATCCAACCTATATACACAACAAGTACATGTACCAGTAGACAACAGAGAAATAATTAAAATTGGTAGTGGTCGTTTTCAAATTGAATAGATTAATTAACAAGTGGAATGGTATCCAGAGATTAAAGAATAGATCAAATTGGATTTGATTTTTATTTGGATTAGATCACGACGCCCAACACCTTGACATTGCAGCAGCATATGCCCATGATTCCCGCTAGGTCAGAGACAGAAATTATTTAAAGAAACTTTGGTGTTCCAATTTAACCTAATTATAGTTTTGAGCCTTGTTTTCCGAAAAGATTAATAATTTACAACAAAATAATTTATTCACGAGACAATTACATTTTCTGCATTGATTTAAAATTGTATTTGAGACTACTATTTTTTAATACCCTGTTCGATTTGAGGGGAAAGATTTTTTAAAACCTTTTTTAGGTTTGATTTAAATATTTAGGAGGAGAGTAGAGTAAAATCCCTCCACGCCAAATTTGAGGACAAATTTTAAAATTTTGTTTATAATTTGATTAAATTATTTATGGACGTGTTTTTTTTTTTTTTTTTAATCTCTTCTCTCTCTTCCGTATTCTGCCAAATCAAACCTATTCAAGGATCATGATATAATTTTTGGGAGATTGATTTTAAAATTTTGTATATAATTTTTTGGAGTACAATTAATTTTACTTTTTTTTAGCGAGAATTCCATGTTAATTATTCTTTATTTTAATTTAAATATTTTCCTTATTACTTACACTTAATTTTCTTTTTCAAAAAAATTACTCATGACTTTCTGTCACTAATTATTTGTATTTTTCTTATAATTTCGGACACAGTTTACCCGAGGAAATGATAGTCGGTCATGATAAGTCTTGGAATTCTTTTCTTTATTTCATTCTCACATTATTATCAAATTAGTTTCCTTTATTTTCATCTCTAATATATAATTTTAAGATATCTTTAGGCAACCAACTCTAGTACAAGGAACAATCAATTATATTTTAGAATTAAATTTTTATAAAAAACATAATTTGAAAATATTGTGACCGATTATCCCGTGTATCAGTTGCTAAGGTAGAATTTTGTTTCCTTGTATCATTTTCTATGATTATATATATGTGGATAGAAAATAAAAGGAGAGGTTGACTTTATCAAAAGGGGAACGTGGCCACGCAAACCCTGAGCATACGGTTCTTGTACTTCCATCATACGTCACTCACAACTGGCCCGCCCACTCCGCTCTCTTCTTTCTTTTCATCCGTACGTCCTCTTCTTCTTCTTTCCATTCTCTTTATAAACCCAACTTTTCTCTTCCTTTCTATCATTTTCCTCCTTATTTCACGCCCTTTCATTTTCAACATCCTCATTTTCTTTCTTTCTCTTTTTTCAACCCTAGAATTTGATATACAACTACCATACTACATATCAACCAATATTCCTTCAAAGAAAAGAAGAAAATTATTGATAGTGTTAATTAGTTGTTGAATATTTGTTTCATTCATTATATTTTGGAAAGATGATGTACGAGCAGCAACGATTTCAGCAACCGGTGATGAAGATGGAGACGAGGAAGAAAATGGAGAAAAGCAAAAGTGGTATAGAGGAAGAGAGGCTTGAAATAGTGGATTTGAGTGGCATGTCCTTGGATTCCCTTCCTAACCCCTCTCTTAATTTAGCTACCATTTGCAAGTTGGACCTCTCTAATAACAACCTTCAGGTAACAAACAATCCATGCATATTATTATTACAATTCTTCAACACATACACATGTGTACATCTTTTTGAGACTTTAATTGTAACTTCAATATCAATTTTTTTTCCAAGTTTCTTCCTTCTTTTTTTAATAAAATGTCATGCACATATGTATATGAAGGGTTGGTTCACTTATAAGGCCGTTTTTTGAGTCTTTCCAGGTTCTGGTCTGGATGTAAGGTTAATTTTCAGGTCTACAAAGGTTGTCGATCTCTAGCTCTCTCAGGATAAATTATTACACAGTTTTAAGATCACGTGGTCTCAACCAATTTTTATTACCTGATAAGTTATTATTTATAACTATTTTTAACAAATTGAAGATTATAACTATATGTTATATATAGTTTGTTCAACAATATATAATCTCGAATTAATAATACCGTAACAGACTATATTAATGAACTGTTAATTAATTAACTACCGTTAATAAGTGTATTACGGTATTACAAACTATATAATAATTTTTACTCTTAGAGGAGGGAAAATACATATATGGGATAAGTAAAGGAGACTAGCTAGCTTTAAAACTAATCAATCTTTGATATATGGGGTTGTTTTGACATGGTTATCAGTTATCACCTTCCTCCAACTATATATGTATATGTATATAGCACTATGGAGAGGTCAAAACCAGTTGGTTAAAGGGGAAGCTACTTATCAGATATTGTCAATATAGTGTTAATATCTATTCATTTTGTTTGTTTGTATTTCGAGTGTATATAGAATTATTTTCACCTTCCTTTTAATAATCATCTCGTATTAGTTTATAATTTGTTTGAACAGGCATTTTAGAGATGATAGATGTCATTCAAAGAGATAAATGACAAAAACAATAATATTATCAAATATATAATAAAAAATTATTCAATAAATAATAATTAATATATTATATACCTGTGCATATTACTATATGTTTTGTGTGCATGTCTCTTGCACTCAATCGCTAGTACTTGAACGCGTACATGCTGTCGTGTATATATATTAATAATTAATAGATGTCGGCTTATATACTCTAATAAAAACAAAAAGATTACAAGTTGTATTAAGTAGGAGGGATATATGTACGGGATTCAAATTAATTAAATATAGTATACACTATGGCTGCACTAGTTTAATTAGTTAACAAGAAAAGTGAAGATAATTGTATATAAAATTGTTTTACACCATACCGAGTATTTAATTATTTAGCTTGTAGACATAACTTAATTAAATGAATCTAAAGTACTCTTTAAGTTGTTGTTTTCTTTCATTAATGACCTTTAAGAAATAAATGTAATTTATTTTTAATGTTTAATTTAACATATCAATTGCTGCAGAATATACCAGAGTCTTTAACGGCGAGACTGCTGAACATGGTGGTGTTGGATGTTCGCTCCAACCAGCTTAGGTCTCTTCCTAATTCCATTGGCTGCCTCTCTAAACTCAAGGTTTTGAATGTCTCTGGCAACCTCATCGAATACCTTCCCAAAACAATTGAAAATTGCAGGTTCACCTTCTTTTTCTTCTCTTTCTACTTTTTCTAACAAATAATTAAGTTAATTCTATGCATGTTGCCTCATAGAATAACGTCTTTTCAATAGAGTTCCATTTTCAGTAAAAGGATAAGGTTAGTATAACCCCGTACCAAGACGGGTACATTATCAAGTCCGTGTCTTAAAATTTACCAGTGAATTGATCATATGTTTTCAATTTAAATATTATATATCTTAGTCAAATCTAATCACAGTTTAATAATAAATTTAACTGATTAAATTGTGGCTTAAATATTTGGTTGAGTTCGTTTTTTATTTATATTCAAAACATAATTCATATATATATATAAGTTCACTACCTCTATATAAAGCAGCCTGCGTTAGTCAAACAACATGAGTGCGCAAAACAGTACTAAGCACTTGGATAAGTTGTATTTCCACCTTATGATATTGATATGTGTACCTCTTTAATTTGTCTGTGTTTTTCTCTTTTATCTTTTCTTCCCTTGACTCTACGGCGCATCAAGGATATATTATCAAGGATATATTATGATTAAATCCTACATCATGATTAGATTCGAAAGCTTTATAAGCTATAGATTATTAAAAACATGTAATCATGATAGGGAATAAGCTTAAAGATATACCTACCCTATAATTTTATAAAATAACTTGTTTTACTAAAATCATCAAATGATTTTTCATTTTTTATATTTGTTATTTTATTGAGTAGATATATAATTCAATTCTAAGCTATAGATGCTTAGTGAATATTTTAGTTTCTAGATAACGTGAATGGTTAATTAATTTGTTGACCCAGAAAATTAAAAACTGAACTTATAACCTTTTTGTAAGTACGATCTGCCACAAATATATAGCGGGCAAGAATTAAAATCCTCCATTTTCTTTGGTTGTCATTATAGTTACATTTGACTTGGAATAAACAGAAGATGGAGGACACCTGGCTAAAACAATTGTTTTATATATAAAAGGAAGAAAAAGTCAATAAATAATAAATAATTCGATGGAAAACTATCAAACAAATTTTTATAATATTCGTGCAAACAACTTTATCCTAACCACAAGCCACAGCCATCACATAACATCATACCAACCACAATAGATATTTGCGTACCTAAGTTTAAATTAAATGAAAGCAACATACACTAACCAAAAAATCCTCACATCATTCTATTCATTTCATACCCATGAAATCCATTTATTTTCAATAGTTACATAAATAAAATCATTAATGTTAGTAAAATTATTCTAGCTTCATTAACTATGTTACTAAAAAGGTAATCTAATTATGTTACTAAAAAAGTAACCTATAAAATTATCAATGTAATTATTCTTCAAGCTTTCATGGTTATTGTAAGATGTACGTACGTTTGTAATTAACATATATGCAACTTTGAAATGGCAGAAGCTTAGAAGAACTGAATGCGAACTTCAACAAGTTAAGCCAACTCCCAGAGACAATAGGGTTTGAGCTGATAAACCTGAAGAAGCTATCAGTGAACTCCAACAAGCTGGTGTTCCTTCCACGATCGACCTCCCACATGACTGGTCTCAAGTTACTGGACGCGCGTCTCAACTGCCTTAGGTCCCTCCCAGAAGACCTTGAGAATCTCATCAACCTTGAAACCCTAAACGTGAGCCAGAACTTCCAGTACCTGGACTCACTTCCCTATTCCATTGGACTTCTTTTGTCCCTCGTCGAACTCGACGTTAGCTACAACAAGATCAAAGCCCTTCCAGACTCCATCGGCTGTCTTAAGAAGCTGCAGAAGTTAAGCGTGGAAGGGAACCCTCTGTCTTCGCCGCCACCGGAGGTTGTGGAGCAAGGTTTGCATGCGGTGAAGGAATACCTCTGCAATAAAATGAACGCTGGACATCAGAGCCCCACCAAGAAAAGGTCATGGGTTGGCAAGTTGGTTAAGTATGGGACTTTCAATGGACATAGTAGAAATGGGCCGCGTGAGGAACGTGAGGCTTTCATTCTTCCTGATTATAGACCTATTGATGGCCTTGCTTCACCTCGTTACATGGGAATGTTTTCACCTCGTCGTCTCTTCTCGCCACGTAATTACTTCAGCACCTGAAGGTTCACGTTATATTGGAGTAGCTTTGACTGCAGCTTGAGTTTCAATAATTTAGGAATGTTCGTGATTTGATTTTTACATGTAGGTGTGCTTGGTTTAATTAAGTTTAATGGTTAAAGCTTTTGTAGAGTGCGTCAAAGGAAATGATGGTGGGTTTATGAGACTTTGTAGGCCCATTTTTCTTCATGGATGGATAAGGGTTTTATTAGATAGTACTCTAGTTCGTGTAAGTAATACATATATGTGTTATGTTGTAGCTATAACATGGCTCTGGTATGTAAATGAACTTCATGCTTTTGTAGCCAATGTTTTGGTGGTGTTACCATGTATATAGATATATATATATATGTGGTTACAGTATTCTTCAATAACAAAGCAATCATTGTTTTTGGAATATTTTGTATTTTATGTTCAAAGAAAATGTCCACACATGAATTTAAGGGACTGTCTTAGGATTATTCAATCATGTGGCCAAGAGTTATCGAAAGATCAATAATAAAAGATTAAACACCTGCCAATCAAGATGAGATGGGAACTATAAAGATATTTTAATATTTAAGTTAGTGAGGTGTCATACATAACTTGTAAGTAGATCCCTGTTGGGAGACCAAGAATGTAGCGGATGCATGAAACTCCTGTAAGACTTAAAATGAACACAGTTCAACTTGTTTACTGGACTCTTAACTAAGCAACTTTTTGTACCTGGCTTGATAAAAGAAAATGTCTGTGGGCAATAAATGAGTTTGCACTCAGCATTCATTTTTTTCTCCAATTGGTTAGTCTTTCCTCCCAATAAAGTTAAAGGCCCTCACAAGGGCATTTGTGTCGCCATGGATCTCATGATATGGCACCATCTTCTCTTTAATTCAGAACTGTTTTGTTGTCCATGAAACTGCATTTCTCACAGGCATTTCTTCAAACATGTCGTATGCACCACCCGACAAGGCACACCAACCGCACAAACTTATCAAAGAGCTTCCAACATGAACATTGACAATGAACCCAGCTGTTATTTCTAGACAGTGATATTGAATTCCTCCTCAAAGGTCACACTTGGACCCACAGGAGCTCCCAGCTTGTAACAAGAAGAACACATCAAATCTGCACCCTAATTCCATCTACAGAACAGAGGACTGAATAGTCATTTCATTTCAGTTTTAGTTCTCAAACAAGAGGAATGGTTGCATCATTTTCCAACATGTCCTCAATGAGCCTAAGATAAAGTTTTTGAGACGATACAAGGTTAGAGACTCTCAGTGCATTAGTTAACCCTTAATCTTCTTGGTGACAATTTGTAAGAAGAGAAAGGCCTAAAAATTTGATTTTTAAGACGAAGTGGTGGGTTCATTGTGAGCAATGCATTCATTGTTTGAATCAACGTAGGGAATAATTTGGAGTACATTCATTGTAATAGGTTCGAGGCATCGTGCTTGAGAGAAACACGTTAAGAAAAACGAGACAGTATGATCCCAAAATTAGAATTAAGAAAAATACAAAACACTTGTTAAGTTTTGGTAAGTACTAGGGATGGTAAAACGACTTCCCCGTCCAAACCTTCATTTTTGGTGGTTGGGTTTATCCATCAACTTCCATCAACTTCCATAATTCATCTTGTTTTAACCTACCCAAAAACGCATTCATGATGGGTGGCACAACCTATTCATTTATGTTTTATTAATTTATGTAGTTTTAAATAATTAAAAAATATTAATGATTGATAATATGATATGTTAATTTCATAAAACTTAGATCTTAAATGTATATATTTATTTGATAAAATGTCATGTTTTATCATAGATGATGAAACATCACTCAAGTATAAGGATGGGGCAACTACATTTATTAACGTATAATGCTTGAAGTGTTGATAAAATTAATTTTAAATGAAATTAATTTGAAAATATGTGATTTATATTTGAGTATTTTTATTTCAAAAATCAATTAGAAGCAAAATTCACCTAATCAAAAAAATTATTTAAATTTATTTTAACTCGAAATTAAATCTTGAACATGAATTTAAATGTGTGAGCATATACTGAAATTCATGTTAACTAATATTTGATTATAAAGAATATAATGTGAAACTAATCACGAATGACCAAACACACATTTAAATGTGACAAAATTAGAACCTTCTTAACATATATACTATCAAGTTCACCATCACGAAGCACGGGTAAAGGTGATTATAATTGCCTGATTGGTTATCCCAGAAAATGTGAAGACCAAAAAATATTCATTCAAACAAAAACACCGATGAAAGTAAAACATGTTTTAAGGAAAGTAAAATGGTAGAATAATTAGTAATGAATGCTAAAGAAACTCTGGTATAAATGAATCAAACAAATAACAAACCAAAAAAACCTTTCAACTGGTGAAGAAATAAAATAATATTACAGTCATCTATCGCCTTGTGAAATAACCCAAACCAATATTTTTAGTAAATAATTTCTAAAACTTATCGAAAGAAAAATGTTATATCTTACCATAAATCTTTTTTTTTACTAGTCACTAAAAATATTCTTAATAATTTAAAAAATATTAAATAAAATAAATATAAAGAAAAATATTATTTTGATAGTTGATAATGTGTGTAAGTGAATAAACGTATATTAAGAATAATATGTTTATTATTTTAATTCTTAAAACAATTAAATTGATATATTAAATTAAATTTAAGAATTAAAATAATAGATGTTTTTAAAGGTTATTTTATTATTTTTTAAAATTAAATTGTGGAAGATTGATAGATAACCTTCTACTTAAATAAATACATTTAATATTTATCATGCAAAAATAATAAAAGATATTAAATTGGCGAAACCGGTTTATAGAAATTGGTAAAGTGTGTGTGGTTTGGGATTGCATGACAGAGGGAGAGTGGGGTATGGAATGAAGACGACACCGTTTTTGATGGATAAACTGAAAAGAAGACAACGTTAAGGTAAACTAACTGGATGTCTTTGTCAATTCATGTGAGAGGTATTACAGTGTCGCCGACAGTTGCCATTTTCCGCTATCACCGGCATAATCCACGTGTCCACCTCTCTTTCTCTCTCTAACTTTTTGTCTCTTTTTTTATTTTTCCTTGTTATTCTCACTCTTACTCCCTCACTTACCCAAACCAAGTAACAGCGTTGTGCTGCTCTTGACCCATTTCGTTTCTGAAGAGTGCCCATTTCTAAAAATGTTCAATTTCTTACTAAAAAAAGACGTCCGAAAGATTCTCAAGCGCAAAGATAGCGATGCTGGGGAAAAAGGTGAGTATTTGATTTCCGTAGTGTTTGATTTTCTCTTCTTATAGCTCGGTTTGGGGTTTATCTGTGAGTGGTTTAAGCTTAGACAATGCAGCTTTGGATTATTCGTTCCCCCATCAACTTTACATTGAGCAAGTTTGAGGATTTTCTGAATACTATTACTTATTGCATTGTTTAAAGCAACTTTAGTTCATTGTTTCTGAAGAGTGAATACCAGCAAAAATGGGTTTTGGACTTCCAATTTTTCTTTCAATGTGATACGAAAAGAGCATGACTTTCATGTCATTTTTTGTTATTTTATTGTTTCCTTTTTTATCCTTTGCTGCTTCTCAGACCTATGCTTGTGTCGTTGTTAGAGTGCCTTGAACAATGTTTGGATTCTTAGAGTGCCTTGAACAATGTTTGGATTCTTGTTGAATCATCGAAAATCATGTTGAAATATCAGCTAGCTTGATTTTAGATAAATATTCACTTGTCTGAGAAATTGATTATGGGTCTGAAATTTATTTTTAGTTGAAGCAACTTAGAGTGTGTTTGGGTGAGCATTTATAAAAATTGATTATGAAATGAAGTGAAGTGATTAATGTTATGATGTTTTTATTGTAAAAGCAAGTTAGTAGTCAAACTCAGTATAATTAATTCCTCAACATGGAAACAAACATGTGAATATTTACTTAAACTCATGTTAGTTAATATTTGAAGTTTCAACGTAATATAGGATGATCTAACGGTAATCCAAACATGCACCAATGTTGTTTTAGATTCTTCATTCAACTTGGATGACACTTGTAAAGGATGTGATATTCGGAAACCACCTACATTAGCTTTCTCATTAAATGTGAAATTGACGTAATTTCTAGACTAATGTGATCTTGATCCAAACACACTATATAAGTGGGTGTTTGGATTCACGTTAGATCATCTAAAATCATGTTAAAAACCGACTACCATGATTTTAGTTAAATTTTTTCATGTTCGGTTCCATGATGAAGAATTCATTATAGGTTTAGAATTGATTTTGAGTTGAAACAACTTTAGGCAGATTTTGTGTTGAATAAAATTTTTTGATATTGAATTCTACTGCTAACTTGCTTTTAGAACAAAAATAGATCACATCACTTGAAAATCAATTTTAACCAAAATCAATTTTGTGAACACTCATCCAAGCACACTAAGTTGCTCTTTGGTTGGATAAAATATTTATGTTAAGTTTTACTACTAAATCCTTTAGATTAAAAATACTCAAATATTTCATATCAAGATATTTCATTTTGTTTTTCCCCTCAGGTGGGACGAGAATGAGAAATACCCGTGAGTGTGTCAGTGTGTATATCTTGATTACAAACATTTCACAATGCCGTGCAGTTTTGAGATCCTCACCTTTTCAACTTTCATCATATGTGGTCATATTTTATTCTACTCATTATTTTGAACAGTTTGTTTCTTAAGCTAGATCTTCAAATACTATAATGACATTTTTGGGTTAGAGCTGGTTCGTTATGAATTCTAGGGGTTGCATTTGTAATTCTATATGCTTACTCTGAACATTTCAATCTTTATTCAATTTCTTGTCTTATTCATCCAACTCTGAATTGGTTAGTTTTCCTTTACAATACTTGATATGTAAGAATGTCAATCTGACACATAACAGACATTTTGCTCTAGTCTATATCTGTATAAGCAACCTTCCCTAATATCTTACATTACCTTTTATGTATGATTGCAGGCAGAGCGCTGGAAGACTTGAGAGGCTCTCTGTTTAATGAATTCCGTTCCTCGGAAGGTGCAAAACGTCAACAACTGCGTGCATGTGGTCCAGCTGCGGCACTCTCCTTCAATTTTCTGGTTGCAATTAGCATTATCTTCATGAACAAAATGGTTCGTTGCTCTCTTTCTCTTCTGTCTTGTTGGGCTGTTTTGTGTTGAAATTTCAAATAACCATGGTTTTAGGTTCTGATTTTCATGGCCTTTTTTTCATTTTTCCTTTCAGGTTCTTCAAACTGTTAAATTCCATTTCCCTATACTTCTTTCACTAATTCACTATGTAGTGAGCTGGCTTTTAATGGCTGTACTAAATGCATTTTCTTTGCTTCCTGCATCTCCTTCCTCAAAATCAACTAAGCTGTCTGCTTTATTTACTCTTGGATTTGTTATGTCCTTATCTACTGGCCTCGCTAATGTCAGCTTGAAGTATAATAGGTAACATGACTGTGACTAATTTTTATTTAAAGTATTTGTTTTTTTACTCTGAATTTAATTTCTACATCTTCACTCTTCAGCATTGGTTTCTATCAGATGGCAAAGATCGCAGTAACACCTTCAATAGTTATGGCAGAATTTGTATTGTACAGGAAGAAAGTTTCTTGGCCCAAGGTAAATGCATTCACTTTGGTTGGGCATGTGTATTTAACAGGGATAAATAGGCGAATGCAATTTTTTGGGGCTTGTAAAAGCTAAGAGGTTTTATTGACTAATTAAATTGAAATATGTGTACATTTTGTTCAATGAACTCCTGTAAGCACGTGTAATTTTAACCTAAAATAACATACATCGGGTAGCTAATCCCACCCTTTCATTATGAAGTGAAGTGCTTGACCAGACTATAAATCATGTCTATTCACTATTGAATGCCCTCCCGTGTCCTTGCGCCTATATTGCTCCTATATGTTTGTGGAAGATAATTGAATTTTTCAGTAGATTTAAACCCATGAAGGCAGCTCAAAATTTTAGTTGAAAAAAAGGTTTAGTTACTAGGACTATTTTTTTTGTGATTTATTTTTTTGTTTAAGTATGGTGATCTTTAACATCATGCCAGTCAAAAAGCATTAATTGAATTAATTAGTTAGCCTACACTCTAGCCCCAATGATGTGTGTATTCTATGTTTCAGAAGTAAATGATGGGGCACCATCAGTAGTATGTCAAAAATGATTGCACTAATTGACTTGAGATTTCAGATTTTTCATACTTATCTCATCTTTTATTGAAATGCTTACTATGAGTTGAATTGAAACTTGACAGGCATTAGCATTGACAGTGGTATCTATTGGTGTTGCTGTGGCTACAGTGACGGATCTGCAGTTCCATTTCTTTGGTGCCTGTGTAGCATTAGCGTGGATTGTACCTAGTGCTGTAAACAAAATACTCTGGTCCAGACTGCAGCAGCAAGAGAACTGGACTGCTTTAGCGTGAGTAATTTGTTTGTTTATTCTTTTGGCCATTTATAAGTACTTATAATATCTTTATATTATGCTATCTTGATCTCCTCTCCCATTTCCCAATGCTGATTTGCATCACAAAATTTCATTCTCCTCTTGATCAACAGGTTGATGTGGAAAACAACACCTATTACTTTAATTTTTCTGGCTCTTATGTTGCCCATCTTAGACCCTCAAGGTGTACTTTCCTTTGATTGGAACTTCAGTAACACATTGGTGATATTCACATCAGCCATTCTTGGATTTTTACTTCAGTGGTCTGGTGCTTTAGCACTAGGGTAAGGGACGTGTATTACTCTTTTGAATATTATTGGGTGTGAAGAATGCAAGTCACAGTTTCTTCTTCAAAGCTTAAATAGTTAGTGTGAATATCTGGTTCATTGTTGAGGAGGAATAAGCTTTATTTTTATTCGGATGACAGAGTTGGGCCAAGAAGCCTTTAGTTTCATTTGATACCATCGTTGTTTCTTTTGGGAATATAATTTGCATTTCAATTTCAACAAGAAATTTTTGGGTTCAAAACTCAAATCACTATTATTATTATGATTTCTGGGCTACTTAGATGATATATTTTAAATATTTACACTTTTTTGTGCTATTAACATATTAGAATATATCTTCAGTTCAGTTTTAGCTAGGTTGTTTCCAAGTTCTTTGTGATATCAACAATGTTAATAAAAGTTACTAATAAAGTTGTATATTTGAGTGGTATATAGCAGACCATCAATGAATCCCTGTGCAATATATTAAAATATTGATCCTCTATGCCGTAGGAATTTTAAGATAAGTTCGTAGACATAGCAGGGTTTGATGGTTATGTGCTAATACTGATGGTAACTCTATGGCCAAATGCACAAGTAAACAGATGTGAAAAGCTTGTGACAATGTAATGTTAGATCATTTAAAAATTGTCCTAAACAAATAACTTATTTGAGTTCATTAATTTTTTACTTGTTTCTATGTACACTGCAGTATACTTGACTGTTGCTGGTTAGTTTCTTAATGTATTTTCCCCTTGCAATTTACAGTGCTACATCTGCCGTCTCACACGTTGTTCTTGGCCAGTTTAAGACATGCATCATCCTGCTGGGAAACTATTATATCTTTGGATCCAATCCGGGCATAATCAGTATCGGTGGAGCATTTACAGCTATTGCTGGTATGTCTGTTTACACTTACCTTAATCTGAAGCAGCAAACAGCCAAGATATTTCCTCGCCAGGCCTCACTCTTACCAAAATCTAAACTAAGCAAAGAAAATGGCAGTTCTCATAACGGACAGTACAGTGCTGAAAATGTCTAACAAAATTCCTAACACTGCATTACATGAGATGATTTAACCAAGCATTATCCCTTCCCTTCTCTGATTTCTAGATTCCAATCTGACCATTTTGGATGTTGATAGTTTATGCTCAAATATAATATAATTATTAAAGCCGTACCAGGATACAATGGTTCTATTACACATGGCAACTGCAGCCCAAGTTGGAAAACCATATATCTGTAAATGAATGATTTGGTGGATTGCTATCCGGAGCTAAGATTTTTTCTGGCGTATAGAATAGGAGCTAGCTACTGTTGCATTTTGTAATGTAATTGTCACAGAAAACAGGATTACTTTTTTGTTACTATACTCATCTGACTCAATTTTCTACAATCATGTCATTTGGAAAGAGGGTTCTCAATTTTATCTGTAGTAAGAATGGAAATAGGAAGCCTTTATAATTTGTAGCTCCTGATAATTTACCTTTTCATAGTATTGTTTTGGGCCTTACTAATATTTGTCGTTAAGGAACGTTTATTGTAAATCATTAGTGCAGTGAAAGTCATGGTGAGTGTATCAGTATAACCATTCAACTGAAGCTTTTCTATTTTAATTCTTTAATTAGTGTTACATGATTACTAATTAGCATTTGCCTATATATATGTTTGTTATTTTGGAGAACAAACTACGATGGTATCTTCAATTATTATGTTTCTATTGCAGTTGAGTTGTGTTAAACGGGAAAGCTTAGTGAGATTTTTTTCTGTTCAAAGGAGTTTTGGAATTAAAAAACACAGACTTTTTGGTTGAGGTTTTTGCAACTTGTATACCATGCCATAAATCTGGTTCAATTAAATTGAGTGCTGATTCATGCGTAGCAGAGGAATATAATAATAAAAATGCAACATCCAGATGACAACCTTTACGGATTATTTTTAATTATTGATTAGAAAACTAATGATTATGTTATAATTAATTATAGATTTTATTATATATGCATCCAATTTTATTATGAATATTAATCATTTATTTATTTTTAATCAATAACTGAGAGTTTCTAAAATGTATTCTTTATTTTTAGAGGAGTTAAATTCTTTCTTTTGTTTACGTGAGAAAATGTAAATCTTTGTGAAAAGAAACCCTTATTTAAGACTAAATTGGAATTTACGCATGTTTCTTGGATAAAAACAATATCCTTTGCATCAAGTAGTTTGAAAGAAGGGTTCTTACTTCTTACAACGAGAGGAAAAACCTGTATCAATGTATTTTATTTCTATTTTTTATTTCATTTTCTTGCATAAAAAATATACTAGATATTAGATTAATAAATTAAAATTCTATCAATGATTAATAAGTTAAAAAAATAATTGAATGAGATATTCAATAATTGAAATCAACTTTAAGTATTAGGTTTAATTCGTTTAAATAAGTCGAAATTGAATTACTCTTTACCCCTAACTCCTGCTCAAGTTACAGAAAAAGCATAATTCATTCCATATTCATTACTGAAATTCTTACCTTTTCAATTTAAAACCTCAAGAAACTAGGTTTATGAAACTTTGAACGGACAAAAGAAATATACAATACGTGTTGAGCAGTGATTAACGTAAATCCCATTTTCATTTTGGTGGTGTATATGTTACTGTATTTATATGTGTGTATATGTATAAATTTTGAAGTGATATGGATCGTCAAATTCATCAGAATCAAGTATTTTTAGGCGTTCTTTGAACACGTACCAAAACATTTACAAATTATCTTTCAACAAAGTTTCCATATTGGTAGAGGAATTCGAATTTGCACATGAGAAATGAAATATGAGTTTAATCTTTACTGATTTAACAAATTTCTAACCAATTCATACGAGAGAAATAAGTGATAACTGTGTCAGGAAAGACAGAAAAATAAGAATAAAATGAGGTGAAAAATAGGATAAAAGATAAAGTAAATGAATAAATATAATTATGATTTGAACTTTTGGATATCCACTTTTGAATTGTAAATGGTTCTACGTATATTGATGGCTAGATTTCCTGAGTGTGGAGGCGGTGCAATTGGGAAGTGCAAAATGAATTTGTTGACTGATGATAACAATATCTTGAATATGATGACACATTCTCAGGATTTGTAGTTGAATATGCTGAGTCCTAGACGTTGCAGCAGAATGCAATTCACATAGCCTAAAATTGATTTTACATTAGACACAAACACAGAAACATCCACAGACCAACCAATAAACCAAATTGATTTCCAATTAGGCCAAAGCTCCTGCTGTCAATGGATGCATTATGTTCTCTCTAGTGTCTACATAAACTGTTCAACTCATTATTTTATTGCAAAAAATGTCTGAAAGGTACCACCAATTGAGACAACCTTCATGTGCAATACTGGCAATTCCAATCTGTTAGCTTACACATTGGAAATAAATAAGGGACAAGACACCCCTTTGGACTTCCACGTGATCAGAGACCAATACAACGTGTTAATCTCAAAATAAATTAATATGGAAACCAATTCTTCTTTTAATCTATCATTACGGTGATTGTATGTTTCTTAATGGGGAGGGATCAAGATCATCTTGTTGATGAAATTATAAGGAACCTAAGCACATGTCATGTTTGTGATCTAATCTCATTAGTTTGATTAATGAATTTTCTTTTGTCATGTTTCAATTACAAATGATTCTTTTAATCCCTCTCATAAATTCATCAGTATCTACTTGGGATTATGATGATTTAATAAAATTGTCAGTTGACATGGCTTTAAGAGCTGTCTGTAATTTCCAAGAAACTTTCTTTAGTCAACCAGTGTAAGTAATGCTCAAATTTTGGCCACAACCTCTTTTTATTAGTTGTCTTTCCCAATTAATAAATAAAATCAATCAATACATGGGTTTTCGTTATGCTGACTTCCTTGATCCATAGATCTTAATAGAAAATTTACTTGGTATTTTTTATACCTGCTATAAAAGTTAACAAGAATAATGTTAGATACATATTAATAATTACGTAGCATCTAACTAGTCACGTACTATATATCAACACTTTGTAAACAATAGTAGATGAAATTCTTCACGACTCTGATACTACTAGTGTAGTGTAATCAGTATAGTTAAAATTTTGTTGATTATTTTAGTGGCGAAAGTTGTCGGGGCATGTCATTATTCATTAGATATCATTAACTGTAACATGAATTGAATGGCTCAGAACAAGACAATTCCTCGAAACTTTAATGAATGAAACTTTTGGAATATACTAAACACCTACACCTATGATAAAAGGGTAACATGAATTAAGAATTTTGCTCCAATTAGAGCCGTTTATCATCCGTAAGTGGCACATGGATAAGGACTGAAGTGTTGAGTATTTATTATGTTGAACAAGATCCCAAGGACAGTAACCAAACTTTTTTGGAAAAGGCAACCACTGGAACCATGCACTGAAGCCACCCTGTTTTGATCCTCTACCGATCAATGTTGACCATAATAATAGTAGTACTTTATACATAGTAAAAGAAATTATATGTTTTCATTCAAGTGCATGAAATTGCGTTATTTACCATTTTTTTCTATCTTATTTATATTTAATTTATTGAAATTATTGGAAAGAAACCAACATTACCAAGCTAGAGGTCGCTTTTTCATACATGAACTTAATCTAGATCATTGCTTAGATAGTAATGCTGTTGTATTGTTCCCTTCCCATTGAAATGTTCAAATGTTATACTTTTATTATACAAGTTATATTTTGAAAAAAACAATAATATAATAATGATAATCTGAATCTATAACGTTATAGTTACATTATGTGATGATCAATATATTAAGTTAAATCGAAACTAATGCGTGCCATGAGTCTAGGCTTTTCAATAATTTGAGTCAGGACGTTTTCTTCAATAGCTTATGCTATTGTGGGGAAGCATTAATGCTAAGCTCTTTCTGAAGTCCCATAGTTCAATGTAGCAAAGTTATAAAATGCTAATTAAGTACTAATACTGTAATTTTAAAGAGTGGATTTGATATCAACTGGTCACGTAGGAAAAAAAAAAAACGAGCAACTTGCTACACTGAAATTAGTGCCACAAAAAATAACATACAAATTTTGATAACTTAATCTCTCAATCGCATCTCATAGGCTCTAAGTGATCTCTTGCTTTTCCTACCTAACTAAAAGATTTTTCCACAGCCAAATAAGAGAGATTAATACAGGGTGGGCTATAGCTGGAAATTTGGAACAAATTAAATCTAAACTTTCATATGAATAGATCATAAATAATCAAATATATAGCATTCTACTATATACTACATATAATTTCTCTTTCCTTGTCTAAAATCTAAAATCTAAAATTCAATATCTTCTACATTTCCTTCGGTCCACCCCGCTTGAGTTTGACTTTGGATTTACATCATCACACTTGTTTTTCCATTGATTTTGCCTCCCAAGATAGATTAGAGTCCAAGCAGCACGTAGTAGAGTATTGTTATGGGCAATGCAACCAGCATTCCAAATATAACCCTGCACAATTTGCAAACTCTCTTTCAGAATTTGTTTAATTTGAGGACTTAAAGTCACATAATTAATCACCTTCATCTAATACATTATTTATAAGTGACACTTACGCAGTACTAAGTATATCTGGATGAAGATTGTATTCTTTGGCAAACACAAAGGGAACGATACCTTGAGGAAGAGCAGCCTGCAATAAAGTTGGTTTTATAAACAATTAAGACTAATAAACAAACACAACATTATTAGAGTTTGATTAGTATATAATTAACTAAAGAGTGTATCATTTCATTTAACCTGGACAATTGCAACATGCAAAAGAACTCCACGGAGTCCAATGCCTATTGAAGTTGCTGCAATCACAGCTGGACCTGTCAAGAACCTAACAGCCATAGAAAATGTTGCCACAGATTTTCCACACGCAATGATCTTCGGTTGTAATGCCATGAACAAACCTGCATACAGTATAATATTTTTCAAAAAATTGAATTAGTGTAATTTATAAAATTTATCAACATAATATATTTTCAAAGATTTTAGTGTAAGAATTTAGTGTAAGAAGTAAAAATGTAATTTATGAAAAAAAAAAACAAATAAAGGGACATTACAAGTACCTAGACTGAACATGGCCATTCCGAGACCAGCATCAGACAGTATTGAGATGGAACCTTGTACTATAGTTGGCATTTTAATGTGCCACCTGCATGCATGCACGCAAGCAAACATTGATGAAGTCATAGCAACAAAAAAATATTGTCATTCTTTTTCACTTTGAAATTAGTGATATACCTGAATGATACTAGAGACCAAGTAAGTCCCAAAAGACTAGAGTAGGTGTTAGGATTTCTTATGAGTTTCCTCCAAACCATGATGAGGATGAGTCTTGTCATGACACTAGCAGGTGGCATCTGTTGGTTTTTGTTTGAATTGCCATCTTCCATGTCCACCTTCTTCTGGCACGTGTATGGAGATCCACTTGTGGGAAATTTTCCTCCTTCCTCCATTTCACCCTCCCTCTCTCCACTCCCTCTACGACCAGGACTCATGTTCTCAATCAATTCATGAACAGCTACAACCAAAATCACACATTCAAAGTTAATGCCAACACTTCTATACGAAAATCAACAGAACTGAAATTAAACTTTATTACAAACTGACATGGAAGCCCCAATAGGAAAAAAGCATTAGTTTGGCAAATTGTTCAATTTTTATTTTTTATTTATGTACATAATTACAAATTTCTCATTTAATTTTACAGTTTTAAAGGACGTTTTCCGTGTGGATAAATCTTTGGAAAAAGAACAAAGGAAATGAGAATAAAAGAACATTTTTATGACTCTTTATAAAATAAAAACATTTTCTCATCAAAGCAGACAAGCTAGTCTTAAAAGGTGTGAAAATATAATATGCATGGTTCTAAACTCATGATAATGATTTCGATTAGTTTTCGTATGACTATTGAATATCTTTCAGTTTACTAGAAAGAATTAATAAGACCCAGTTGTGATCATGATAGTCTAGGCCATATACGTTGAAGTGATTGATATGTAAGTGATTTTGTGGTTACCTTTTGATGCAAGAGTTTCGTGTGGAACAGCCTTGGAAGGATCGACGGTGCTAAAGTCTGTAGAAGCAGCTCTATTAACTGCATGTCTCAAATTCCCTTCAGAAACTGGTGATGCGCTTGAACTCCAAACAAACATGTGCAACTCCTTGTTAGGTACACCACTATCTTTCTTTTTGGGGCCACCAGCACTAGTAGACCCTGAAAACATTGGATTTGGAGGAGGGTAAGAAGAAACCAACCCTCCATTATTAAACAACTCACCACTCATGCTCCTCCCTCCTCTCTTCTTATTATGCATCTTCAACATCTCCTCTTCAAAATTAGAAGTTCTTGGTGTTGCTCCTTTTGAAGACTGCAAAGAGTAAACATCACCAATGCCACTATTACTCTGGAAACTGTTTGTGTAACCATGTTTTGGACTCGGTGCTTTGCTGGCAAACATGGCATAAAAATCTGTTTGGTTGAAACTTGAAGCTCTTGGGGTTGGTTCTCTTGATGACTGGACAGAATAGATTTCAACACCAGTGAGGTTAGATGCTCTTGGTGTCATTGAAGTTAAATGAGACTTATTGAAAGAAGATATCATAGAAGATGCTGCTGATCTTTTAACCACCACATGGAGTTTTCCATCTTCTCCTATCTCTGCATCTGTTTGAAGTTGCTCTCTGCCATTGAGTGAGACAACATCAGAGTCAACCCTGAAGGAAGTTATTGACCCTGCAGTCTCAGGAAACTGTTCTGTTATGAGAAGTTTAGCACCCCTGTACTCAAACATGAATAACATGAGTGTGTACCATATGACACTTTGAAGCACCACAATTTGGACCATGAGGGTCCCTGAAAAGTCACCATACATGGCTTTTAATAGTGGGATTCCCATGACAAGTGTGTTTGGGAGAGTGGAGAGTGAGAAAAGGGTTATGGTCCAATCTAGGCTTCCATGTTTTGTGAAAGTGTTCCATAGAAAAAGAGCACCAAGAATCACAACTTTTTGAAGAGAATCAGCTGCTATGAAGTGGTAGTTCATAGCATAAGGATCATTGGAAGATATGAAGTGAAAAGAAAGCAGAGGAACTGCGAAAACAGCAACAAAACGGTTTATGCCAGAACATTGATCAGGTGTGAAAATTTTCCACCACCGAACTGAACCATATGCTAGTATCATAGCCACGTATAGGGGCACAATAGCCGCAAAAACATCATAAATATCCTTACCGGTTATCATGGTTAATGCAGGGTTATAGTTATAGGTCAATGTAGACAGAAAAAGAGTTTGTGAAAGGTTTTATAGGGTTGTGTTTTTAAGCTGGAAAACAAGGAAACATGACTGAGAATAATAAAGGACGAACTCTCACAAGAAAGAAGGCTAAAGAGGCTTAAACCTTCATTGTTAGTCCTCTCTTATAGATATTTCTATGGTTAATAATTTTTTAACTAGAGAGTCTCATCTAATTATTAATTACTTAGATGCAGTGTCTATATAGCTTCATAAACAAAAAGTGTTCACAAGATTACTAACGTAAAGATGATTATAATAATTAAAAAAAGAAGGAACAGCTCAAATGGGTTAATTAATTAATTGTAGACAGAATAATAGTAGTAAGGTTGGGTTTTGTACGAAGTGTGTGTGAAATTTGATTATAGGCCTAACTCGGCGGCATTGTAGTCGTTGATGCACATGTAAAATAGGCAGTACTGAGTGATCTGCGGTAGCAGCAAAGATCTTTCTGTGAGACTATTATTTTTAAATGGTTGCGAGATGTGAAGAAGATTCAGACATAAATGAGCTACCAAACGGTTCAATTAGCTTGTGGTGTGAAAACAAGAGTACAAAACCATATGGTCAATATTCATATTTGATGCCCATCTATAGTTGTTAATCAGGGTTTGTTCATTTTTCAGTTGAGTAAGAAATTAATTAAGAAGCAAACTTTTGGAGTTTTGTTACGATGATGGGTTTCTGTTTATGCAACATAGCTATGATATATGTTAAATACATCTCTTGTCTGATCCATGAGGGTGATTTTCATGGGTTATTATCAGTTTGTTTGTTTTTTAAAAAACAAATCTCTTGTCGATTAAGCTATTTCAATTTTTCCTTGTTATATTTAAATTATATTAATTAATTAATTTGACGGAATTAATATAGTAACTAGATACCATATACTAGTACATTATGTAACTAAAATGGATACTTACATTATATGGAATGTAAGTATGTACTTATAAATCTTAGTAAATAATAATAATAATAATATTTAAAGGGAATTTGAATTTATCTTATTTTGAGGATATTATCAAATTCATTAATGTTTTAGGGGTTGATCTATTTTATACATCAGATGTATCATGATATTTGAATTATACACTATTTTTTTTTTATTATTGTGGTGAATTTTTATTTAAATTTTAAAAAAAAAATATTTGAAAATTTCTGCTACGTCATTTAAATTAC
Organism: Hylodesmum podocarpum; assembly: GCA_026586105.1. Classification (NCBI taxonomy): domain Eukaryota; kingdom Viridiplantae; phylum Streptophyta; class Magnoliopsida; order Fabales; family Fabaceae; genus Hylodesmum; species Hylodesmum podocarpum. Next base: position 4,504,846 of record JALJEV010000650.1, on the reverse strand, counting down.
ATAATGAACGAAATTCATTTAAATTATGGAGAAAGCAAGTATCGGATCAGACTTGTCACGACTTGGGCTGGGGCATTGGGCTGGGCACAAATCGAAGGAGGGTCATGCGTGGTCCACACAGGCAAAGAAAATTAGAACGAAAAAACAAAAGAGGAGACTCTCAATGACTTCGAATTTTAGCTAAAGATTATTTTATTTATAAATATTCCTTATCCTTTTTTATTTTATAAGAAAATATATATTATTTATTATATCGATAAATAATCATATAATTCAAGTAACTATACTCTATAAAGTCTTCTTTAAAATTTTATTTCTCAATCAATAAAAAATTAGGTAAAAATGACATTATTATCTTCTCGTTATTATTTTAAATTGGGTGAAAAATATCATTACCAATAAATTTATAATTAAAAAATACGTAAGATTAAAAAAGAAATCAAAAGAATTTTTTAAGCTAAATCAAAGTTTAAAATAAAAATATAAGTTTGTTATAACTTTACCAATTATTTCTTTAATTATATTAACAAGAGTAATCAGCCTTTGGGTCAATATGGGGAATATATTTCGTTGTAAAATAAACTCAGACTGTTTATTTCTTATGAAGCAAAATAAACCTTAAAATATAGACAACAAACCCTAACTTAGGTCTTAGATAAAAAGGGCTTAGCTAGTTTGAATGTTGTTGATAAAAAGAGTGTAGTTGAAATGTTATATCTTAGGTCAACCACCCTATTAAGATGTAGCCGTTGAATGGTCATCATGGGACTCTTCACACGTTGGTTGATCATCTGTGTTAACCCAAGAATTGAGGAAACCACAAACCATATTGAGTGGACTTTTCAACAGTTTGATTAATAGTTCCACAAAAACGTTGAACACGTTATTGATATTAGAACAATCACCATAAATGTCAAACCCAACTTTTATTATGGTTTAGGAAATTTTGTATGTTGGGCCTCACAAGCCCATACTATGGCTAGTCCTAGTTAGATGCCATCTCCCATCTCTCAATTATTACTACTTTTTTATTAAATGGAAATAACGTACATGTGCGCATGCAAGCATATTAATTATTAGCATAGTATAGAAATATAATCATAGAATAAATTCCTATCAAATATCAACTCTCCAAATCAAATCAAATCAGATGCGTATTACTTTCTCCGGTGTTAATTTACATCTTTTAAATCTAGCAAGACAAGTTATTTATATTTTATTCCCTTATGCGTTGAATTAGAGTGACAAAGAGATTCCAACATGATTTTTTTAGGGTAAACACCATGATAATGTTTCTATTCCTCGGTGTTGTTGCTGACCATATTAGGCATTGACCTAACACAAGGAATCAAGTTGAGTGATCTTTGTTACTTTCTTTCTTCTTTATTGAAACTATGCATTACTTTATTCATCGTAATGGGAATCCACCTTAAATTCAATTTTGCTTTTTACCCGTTGCAATCACCATACATAAATATTAGATGGTCAACCATTAACAAAAGGACAAAATAGAAAAAGGTAAAGGAAGAAACTTCCGAGGATAGATCACTGTAATTTTATATATATTTTACTAATGGAATATTTCACTCGGTGGTTTATGCAAGTCAAAAAAATAATAATAATAACCTCTTTCACTTTTGAAGGAACAATTTGGTTTTGCAAAAACTTGAAAAGCCAAATTCAGGAAATAATATAAGGTGAAGTGATTTTTTGCAGTGTTCTGATAACCAACAAATTTGCATTAATTTCCTTTCGGTGTGCTAAGCAAGATACCAAAGTCAAAACACATCACGAATGTCGTAATGATAAAAATGAAGTGGTTGTTAATAAACATCTAAGTTGTTTTCAATATTAATACATTGCAGTTAGTGCATGAATGCGCTCGAAAATGACAAGATTCCAAAAGCAAGCACAAAATTAAATTGGCCTCTACATACATTAATTATATAATTGAAAAAGGAAGTAATGTTATTAAAATCTTAAGCGTGATACAATTTAAGTAATGTTTTCTGAAATTTAAGGAAGTAATGTTTTATAAAATTCACCCTAAACAAACTTTTAAAACAGGGTAAAGTTAATAAAATATAATACAAGTATTTGATGTTTAAAAAGATGATAGAGTTGAAAGAATTAGATATTAAAAAAGAAAGAAAAGGCGTTGAGGAAAGCAAAACATAGTTGATCGGTTAAGGAAAGTGGGAAAATAGTGAGTACATAGAGTACGTGCGATTGCGTTGACCACGTTGGTTGCTTGGGTTGGGGAACTACCTCAAGACATTAAACCGCGTTATAAAATACGGTAGGGAATAGGGATCACAAATATTATGAAGGAAGAGAAATTAATTAATATGAAAGTGGAAGACTATGAGTTGTTGATGTATTTTTTTTTTTTCATTTTAATTTTATATGGTAAAGATTTGTCTTAGTTGGTTTGGGACTTTCTCTTGAGTTTCGGCCCAATAAGTGGTAGGACCCACCACCAACTCCTCCTCTCTTGCTTTACAGTAAGTAAACATTGTTTTTGTCGCGGCGCGTATTTATTATTAGAATAAAAAAAAGTTGAATTTGCATGCAAAAAGTAAAGTCCAACCAATATCTACGCTTGGATTGACGAAACTTGGTTGACTTTCTCATCCACCCTCTCTTTTATAAACACCCATTCCTCTTTCTTCTCTTCCATTCCAAACCTAACCAAAGTGTTTCTCTTCCTCTCTAACCTTCCATGGCTGTAGATCTGGAAAGTGCTCCAAAGATGAGGATGGAGGAGAATATAGCCATACAAGAAGCAGCTTCTGCTGGATTGAAGAGTATGGAGCATCTAATTCGAGTGCTTTCTTCTCAAATTCCTTCTTCTTCTGCTTCTGCTTCGTCTTCTTCTAACTCACACCATCACCGTCTTAATCTCAACCACCTTGACTGCACGGAAATCACCGATTTCACCGTTTCAAAGTTCAAACAAGTCATCAACTTGTTGAATCGTACGGGACACGCTCGATTTCGTCGCGCACCTTCTAATAATTCTTCTTCTTCTGTTCCTTCTATTTCCAATTCTCAACCTCAGCCCCAAACACTCACTCTGGATTTTGCAAACCCTATCCAGGTTAAGTCAAACCCTAATCCTAGCCCTGATTTCTCCGTTTCTCAATATTCTTCTAAAACCAAGGACACCGCCACTTTTAGTATATCTCCTCCCATCTCCACCACCACTTCCTCCTTCATGTCCTCCATCACCGCCGACGGCAGTGTCTCCGACGGAAAAATCGGCCCCACCATCCTCGCCGCCGGCAAACCCCCTCTCTCCTCATCCCACCGTAAAAGATGCCACGACGCCACCCTCTCCACCGGAAAAGCCTCTTCCTCCACCCACTGCCATTGCTCCAAGAGAAGGTAAATTAATTTCATTTCATTCTCATGAAATTAATATTATTTACTTCAAAGAAAAGAAAAATGATTTTGATTTGTGAAACAGAAAATCGCGTGTGAAACGAATGATTCGAGTGCCGGCGATAAGTTCGAGGATTGCTGATATACCAGCGGACGAGTATTCATGGAGAAAGTACGGTCAGAAGCCAATAAAAGGATCACCATATCCACGGTACTTTTCTATTCTTACCCTTCTGCCATCTTTGAATAAATATTTCAAATTCAACATTAATAATCTCCATGTATTTCAACTTTCAAATTAATTACTATTATTTATTTGGTATTGGCAGAGGGTACTATAAGTGCAGTAGCGTGAGAGGGTGTCCAGCGAGGAAGCACGTGGAGCGAGCGCAAGATGACCCTAACATGCTAATCGTTACATACGAGGGAGACCACCGTCATCCGCAGCCGCGTCTGCCGGAAACCGCCGCGCCTTTTGTTGCTCAGCCTGTTTAAGCGACGGCGGCGATAAGGGGTATTTAATTAACCGCCGCTTGCGGTTAATGCCAAAGAAAGGAACTTCTTTGAAGCCAGGGAAAAGTAAAGAAGCCAAGTCAACTTTTGCTTTTTTAGTTTTGTGACTTTTGTGGACCAAAAGAGTCATCTACTAGATGGATAAGGACTTTTCTGTAAATTTGACCCAACAAAAAAAATATGAAATATACTCTTTTTTTTTCTGAGTTGAATGAAAGTAGAAGGTTAAAGGCTTTATGTTCACATGAATTATTTATTTTAATTTTCTTTTGTGGTACATTAAATTGGTTGGACTTTGGGCCAACTATTTTTTATTTTTTTAATATAAAAAAATTATAGTATATTGTTGAGATCTGATATTCTGATCTAATCTAAACCAAGTTGAAAGAAAAGTATAGATTCGATGGGTTGAAAAGAAAAGAAAGGATGGGAATGAATGCAAAAAAGTCAAAGGGTGAAGTGCGAAATAGAGAATCTGAGTAGCTTGTCTATGGAGTGTGGTTGAAGAAGGACAGGTAATGCGGGTCCCGCGCCAGCTGATTCCAATTTCCAATCTATGCGGTGCTATCATAACCTCACCTTCCACACTCTTCTTCAACTTTCTACACTTCAACGTGTTTTAGAAATTTAAGGAAAATGAATTAAAACAAATGCCCATCGTAGCTCCTTTTGTAGTTTCAGAAACATTTTTTTCGCAATAAAAAAAAATTATCAGCTACATCGCCTCAAATATGCAAAAACAAATTGCTGGCATGTAGAAAAATACTGAAAGTGCATAAAAACAAACAAATTTAACTTAAAATTAGAGGTGAATACAAATTAGGTCGGTTCATGTTCGGAGGTATTTTGCACCGTCAACAGTTTGAAGAAATTTATGCACAGATCGATGAAGGTCAATTGGTCTAGCCGTTTCGGTTTTTTTTTTTTTTTTTTTAAAAAAAATAACAACTTAATTCAAATAAATCTGATTGTATAATCTGATTGAATTTAGTAGGGTAATCAATCTATTAATGAGATAACTAAAATTATGAAAACAGGATAAAATAGAAAAAAAATAACTGAGAAAATAGAAAATTGTAATATGATAAAAAAAAGTTGATGAATATAGTATAATCTTAAAAGGTAGAGAATATATATAAAAATAAAATTACTGAATAATAATTTTTAAATCCAAACTAGACTGATAGTGGAAAACCAACTTAAATTGAATTGATCAAGTTGCCAAGTTGACTTCGAGTGGCCATCTTTAATTAAAATACTTCAATCCTATGTCACTGGTCTGTACCTAGTCTAGAAGATTTAAACTCAAGATAAATAATAATAAATATTAGGTCAAGCATTTTTTATTTTTTATTTTTTTTTACAATAAGCTAACACCATCCGCCTCTTAATTTGGTTTGGATTAATTAGATTTTTGTTAAATAGAAATAATTTTTTTTTGTAAAAAATAAATAATAAATAATTATATACATAATCTTATCACAATTATTGTGCGAATGATATATTTAATTAAACTACGCTTATAATAATAAAAATGTAACTCTAGACAGTAATTCTATTAAACTTATATATTATTATGAACAGTAAAATTACAAAATATATAAAATTTAAACCATTAATGGTTCTTTATAATAATATAACTCTAGACAGCGTTTCTATTAACTTATATTATGGATCATAAAACTAAAAATATATGAGTTTTAGACAATTAATGTTTCGGTTCATGTTGATTTAATTTTTAAAATATGAAATCATTACGAAAATTAAAGATATTAAATTTGATTGATTTAATTTAAGTTTAATTAAAAAATAAATTAATTTAATAAATATATTTAAAATTACGGAGTTTAAATTAACCCGTAATAACACTGCCATGTTAATTAATGTATAATAATTTATAATGCAGAGTAATTGGAATAAGAAACAGGAGTGCCGTGGTCCCACAAACGACAGCTGCTACACTTAAAATTTCGAAATATTCAACGCACATAAGTCTTGTGGTCCCTCTTACTCATTTCCATAACCTTTTCTTACATACATATCATGTGCTGCATGTACTTATTATAATTTCAGTAAAACATGTTTTTAATTTTTCATAAATATTCTTCTGATTAATTTTAGTTTTTCAATATTTTATTAAAAGCTTTTAGTATTTATTTTATTGAAATATTATCATATATATATATATATACATATTATGACATTTTTTAATTTTTTCGATTTGAAATATCCTAAACGAGAGACACTTATTAATATATTATTTGAAATACCGTGTTTTATTCAAATGATTCTCGTCTACTTATACATGTTTTTCTATACCCAAACAGGACTTATTGCTATTGATTCCATGATTCCCATAGGGCGTGGCAAGCGAGAATTAATTATTGGAGACAGACAAACAGGTAAAACAGCCGTAGCCACAGATACGATATCTAATTTCTAATTTATTAGATTAAGATGATTAACTTATCAAAGGTTTTGATTTTTATAAGATAGACAAAACTTTCTCAGAAGATCAGTAAGCAAGTTAGACTCGAATGCATTACGTAAGCAAGTCGACGAATGCAGACACGACGAAAGATGACTCCTCGATTTTAAGTCATTCGTCTGTCTCAAGTTGAAATCATCAGACGATAGGATAAGACGAAACATCTTAAAAACTGAAGACATATATTGTCTGTCCAAAAAAGTGAAGCAAAATTTGAGTCACTCGAGCCAAGATTTCAAATCTAAAGAAGTACTCATTAGAAACATCCAAGATCAGTATAGGGATTCGTGCTTACACATGCAAGTCAAAAAGGTCTTCACCTTTTGTTAAAATCTCTGTACAAGTCAAAAAAAGTAATGCGCACGCAATCTAAATCCGCTGCACACTCCATCAATTAATCAAGTACTATCTGACACCTTTTAGAAAGCTCTCAAGAAACTTTTCAACGACATTCGTATGAGTCTAACGGTCATTTGAAAAGGATGTCTATTTAAAGACTACACTTCATCAGATTTCAGTTGGCGAAAACGCGAATCCTTCTGTTTTAAAATATCTTTTTAAAATCCACTTGTATGGTGTTAACCTGTGGACGCTGGGTTCAAAGAATACCTTTGCTGTTTAACTTGAGATGGTTGTGTTCAAAGAATATCGGTGTATAGCCAGAAAGTGGTGAGTGCAAAGAATACTTGTAACCTTTTCACGGTTGGTAGTGAAAACTCAGTAGTTTCTGAGTAACTAGACGTAGTCTTAAAGAGACGAACCAGTATAAAAATATTCGTATTATATATCAATATTGTTGAACTAACGGGGATAACTTAAAACCTATTCACTAAAATCAACTTTTGAAGTAAAACACTGTTTCGTCTGTACCCCTTTTTAAAATCACATACGAAAGGATTTAAATTTTAAATTAACACAATTCAATCCCTTTATTGTGTTTTGTATTTTACATAACTAAATATTTTAGAGATATGATTATTATCATACCATGTTTAATCTTGTTATAAATAAAAAAAAAGAAACTACAGTTGATTCAAAATAATTTTGTGAGGTCATCCAATTAGAAATCATTGTTTATGATAAGTTGATTAACTTTTATAATATTATTTTAGAAGTCATACTAAAACTAATTTGTGAACAAATAACCGCTTACAAACATTTTATATACATCACCATTAAACTCTTATAAATATTTACTATCTTATTTGTAAGAATAACACTTTTAATGGCTAAAACCAAATTTAAAATTAATTTCAAATATTCAAAGTTATATATATATATATATATATATATATATATATATATACGAGATAGGATAAGTCTGATTATTTTATAATTTTTAATAAATTTTAATATAAATTAAATTGGAATAATTTAAATTGTTTGAGTTTATGTATATTAATTTTTATATAATTTAAAAATTATTCAAAAATTCACTGAATGTATATATATATATATATATGTATATTAATTATTAGATAACATATATAAAAGTGTCTAAATCTTATATACATAATATCTTTTATAAAAATATCAAATTAAATAATTAAATTATTTAAATTTAACTTATACTAAAATTTGTTATAAGAAATATAAATTTACCAACAAATATATATAGATACACGGGGAGATTTAATAAAATTATAATAGGAATTTGTTTTTCATATAGTATATTATTCCGTATTTAACATCGTCAAACCAATTTTTTATTATTAGAAAAAGATTTGTTAGACACTTTCAATCATGTTTAGATTGTTGGAAATGTAGTTAGCTATGATATACAATTTTCTTTTTTATATGTATCTGCACCCTAGGGGATCATATATTTGACATATTATTTGGCACTAAGTAAATGTCTCTTTTAATCAGAAACAATATTTTGGGCAGAGCCCATTTGCAGTTCTTTTATTTGGGTATTTGATTGATGAAGTGTTTCTTTTTGCCTCTCGACGGTCCAGTGTTGATAGGACTATAAGTTCAGTCTTTAGGCGCACATATGGAATAACATTTGGATAAACTAGGTGAGGACCAGTGCTCTTTTGCACCTTTTTTCTATCAGAAAATAAATAAAAGTATGAGGGATTATTATTTAAAAATTAGAGAGTGATGTGAAAAAAAAAATATAAACATTTTAATACAAAATTTTGTAAATTTTAAAAAATTACATTGAAATATAATGAGTTATAGAATTCTTTAAAAGAAGTTTGTAATTAAATTTTAAAGTTTGTATTTTGGTAGTTTATAAGATTAAAAAAATTCAATTGATCCATAAGAATTAATTAATTTTTTTTTTTGTAGAATTTAAGAAAATCAGTATTTTATCCCGTGTATTGCATAAGACTATGCGTGATAATTACATAAGTATTTTTTTTCTTAGTATAAAATGAACTTTTAAGATAAGAAAAACACGAATTTTAATTTTGATAGAAGAGATCGTAATTCAACTAATCAAAAAAGAATTAATATAAGAATAGGAAAATAAATCATTTAAACACAAGTAATTATGCTTATCTGTATATAAAGTGATGGTTAATAATAACTTTATATTGTAACTAAAAAATCATTTTAAAATTAAAACTCAATCATAAAATTTTTAGATTATAGTTATTATCACATTTGATGCTATTATCATCATATTCATCATCGAATAATTTAAAATATATTAACAAGAATATTATAATTATTAAATGATAATAAAATTAACACATGAAATTCATCTAATATTTAAATAATTATATTGATGTAATTATATATATATATATATATATATATATATATATATATATATATATATATATATATATAGAAGTTGCATATAATTAGAAAAAAAGGGTAGTTAGACATTGAAAAGAATTTTAATACTTCAAACATTAATTCTTAACTTTCGGCTGAAACATTTTAGATCAAAAAATATCAACGATTCACCCAAAAATATTTTGTAACAAAGCAACTAACAACGTATTTTCAAAACTAGAGTTTAAGACAGTTCAATGCGAATCTATAAACATGGCATGTACAGGTCGCATACTTTTCTGGTACACACATATAGCAGAGTGAAAAATGCAGAGGTAATTGTTTGGGTTAACAACAACAGAAGCACTTCAACGAATTTATTTAAGTAGCCTTTAAAACTTATGAAGCAAAGTAGTTGTGACTATAAACACCATCCAGTACATGTACGCTGTAAGGAATAAATGATTTCAACACAGTCAAACCCCACATGGTTATTCAAAAATTAAGCTAGGTTAATGAAGCATTTGAATATATATATTAGCTCCCTATTTAGCAAACACTAGTTTTGAAGAACATATTGGCTAAACAAATTCCCCTTGCGTGAGAAAACACATACCCATTTTTATTATAAAAGAATAAAACTCAAAAAAAAAAAAAACATTTTAGATTAAATTTTGTAAAAAATTCAGGTCATATTTTAACTTGGACCTAATAAAGAGTATATGAAATCAAAATACTGATTTAATGAACTTAATTACATGTTGAAGATATGACAGGATTGGTTCGAAATTATATTGTTCTGAATTATATACATACATTAATAATATAATTAGGTCCATAATATCAACTATTTTTTTGAGCGGTTAATACAATGTTGTTAAGAACAACAACTAACACTGATTCGTGTTGAAATATGAAATTAAATACTTGTCAGTAGACAAATTAACAATGTGCAACGAACCATGTGAGCAATATAATCTGAAAGAAGAAAGACCATGGCACATGGCCCACCAAAATCAATGTAATTTATAAAATTAGAAGAGCTCTAAGTGTGAATACATGTGACGAGTTTGAAAGACAAGACAAATGAAACACAAGAATATAAATATGTAGGCAAATGGAAGCATCGCTTAATTTTAATAGAACATAATGACAAACTTCATAGGATACCTTGTTTGTTAGACTTCTTCCTCTTGTAAATTATGATAAATTTCAATTTCAAAATCAACCATTCCTCATCAATCTTGTTGATTAGAGTCTATCATCTCAGATAATGAGTTAGTTGGACTAAGATGTGTGGCCTACCCTAGACACTACAGTGACTAAGCAAGTCCTCATATATTCTATCTCACATAGGATGCTTTATTTATGACGCATGAACATATATAGACTTACATACCCTGATTCCCACTCTTGGATTAACACGTTCTTATATGTTGCATTAACGTGTTTTACCAAAAAGACATGCAATGTGGTGGTGTTTTACCAAAAAGACATGCAATGTGGTGGTGCTATTAGTTACTAAAAAATTTAAAGGGATATTGTGGATGTCAACGAGAATTTAAAACGAGTAAAAAACAAAAAGAGCTTCCTTTCGAGCTTTTTATAATTTCAGAAGAAAAAATTATGGCAGCATCAATGATTTATGTTGACTACTACCCATGAATAATTAAAATCAATTATAAACTTCGAATCGCCTTTTGGACTTTTTTTTCCTTCATATTACTCAGTTTCGCTTTTGTTGATCATATTTTATTTTATTCAATTGAAGATCTATGTAAAAAACAATGGAGAAAAGCCAATACATTTATACTACACCTAAAGTATATAACTAAGTTAAAGTTTCTAACCTTGGTCATGAACAGCGTAATTTTTTTAATCTTAATTTTTGAATGTTGGTAAATTAATTAATAGATGATTTGCTAAGTTGAAATTTTATATACCTACCGAGATTCACCTTTTGATTACTTTTTCTTCCAAATTAAGCAAGCAACAATGCAACATCTTCTCGTACCTTCACCGAAAGGTTGACCATATTCTGCTTTACATAGGTTCCCATTATTCAAATATTTATCATTTGGTCTTAAAACAAACATATAAAATTGATTTAATACGGTCTGTGATTATTTGATTTGGATCTAGAGCGAAGTTTCTAGTCATTTGGATTGTAATGGGTAAAACTAGAAACTCTACTGCAGCAATGAATGGACATATCACACATATATATTTGATTAATCTCTTTTATCTTTTCTTCTCATTTGTATGTTAGATGCATGCATGGAAGGACAAATTGGAGTCAAGTCTTAAATGACAATAAGGAATTGAAGACCAAAGGATAGATGTTGCTTTGAATATTACAGCTTAATCATGATATATGGTGGCCTTCCACATTTTAATAGACTTTGAGTCTTCAGTGATCATTTCTAATTAGTGCTGTAAAATGTAGATTATGTTTATATATACATATAGATTTTTATATATGTCGTATGAGATACACATGACATGGAGGCAATTAATCTTAATTACGTATTTCCAATATTATCAACACAATATAATAAAATTGTTGTTCACTATTGTTATATGATATATTATAATTAAGCTTGATTTGAAACTTGATTTAGGTTAATTTTTCTGTAGCACAGTGTGTGTCTATATATATATATATATAACTTTGTTACCCTAAACAATAATGAGAGGTAGATAACTTTGTTACCTTAGAGGATCTGTGGCTACACCATCAATATCACATGATCATATTGGAAAGTGGGGAAAGCAAATCGGTGTCCCAAAGTAGGGTATAATCATGCCAATATATGCAATGAATTTTATGGTCACATTGGAAACAGGGGAAAACAAATCAGTGTATTCTAAAATGCTTTATCTAATTAGTTTATGGCCATCTTTGGGTATTGCCTTAAGCACGTTAGTGTCTTATTTACAAAAGTAAAATATAATTAAAAGATACTTATTATATCAAAAACATAAAATAAATGTATTTACTTTTTCAATTAATTAAAAAAATACTAATATATTAAATGCTCCTTACCTAGTATTATTAAAATATTTATTGATAGGATCAAATTTTATTTAAATATAAAGTATTTCGTGTTTATATTTGAATAAGAAAACGATACTTGGCTACTTCAAACTAAGACTTACCTGAAAAAATTTATACAGAGGTGAATGGTTTTTGTTTTTAATTTCTTTTTCTACGTCTAAGAGATGAAATTAGAGATAAATATTTATTCATCACTCATTTAGGTGTCCCTGGTCGTCTCTATATGTTTTCTATTTCTTTTTGATAAAGATCATTTTAAATTTTATCTCAAAAGTACAATTTTTTTATCCTTCTTTATCCTTTAAATTTCTCTACTTTTGTCTCTATTAGAAAAAAAATAATTTCATCTCTATATTAAAGTTTTTTAGTAGAGTAAATAACTAAATTTAACCAAATATGAAATATCAAATTAACTTATTTAATTATATTTAAAAGTGTTCAATAAAAAAAATTAAACTGTTATACTAGTTAATAAATGTAAATGACGTAAGAGGCATTCTTTATATGATTTTAATATGTCATTTTTTATTACATATAAAATATTTTTAATTTATAAATATTTTAAGTGAATGGTAAACTCTTATAATTTTTTTGTTTAAAAATAAATATTTTTATATTACATTAGAAGATTAATTTTTATTAAAATAAATAATATAAGAGGACGTAAGGTGTACTGAGTAAAACACCACATTAAAACATGGCATAAACAACTATTTTTACATCGAATTTCAATTGTGAACACTTATTTTTTTTTTCTCTTTTCTTTTGTTTTAACATAAAAAGATTTTATCTCAAAGTATATACCGTCATGTAAAATAATTGTGTACTTCAGATAAAATATAAGATTAAATCAGATTGTCATATAAACTTTTTTCTCATTGTTTTTCTTCAAATATAAGATTTTTATAATTTCAAAATAATTTATTTATTTTGTTATGGTATCCATATGCGACCTTCAACCTAATATTTGTTGTGTTATAACTTTGTTGCGTTATAATTAACCTGCTGACGGACAATAACTCAAGTTGCAAGATCTTATGACCTATTGTTTAACGCATAATAATAAAATTAAAGTTGTCCAATTTTAAAAAAAAATTGACTTAAATTTACATCAATGCAATAAATTTCTGAAAATATGATAGAGATATATTAATAATAACATTAAATTTGTATTTTTGAACAAATTTTTTTTATGTATTACGTTAATATATCATTGATATTTAGTAATATTTATTCATAATTAAAATATTACTATATATAATATTTAGTAATATTTATTTAATAAAAATATTAAAATATTACAGTAATATTTAGCGACATTACTTACATACAATATTTACTATAAAATTGTGAAATTGATTTAATATTTTTATGATATTTTTTTAAAATGTCACGTGAATTCATATATATATATATATATATATATATTAGACATTATATTTTTAGAATATAATTTACAAAACATATTTTTAATATATAAATGAATATAGATTAACTTATTATTCGTCTACGTTATGACTTATCAATTAATATCGAAGTACTTATTATTGTTCTGTTACGAAATTATATATTTAAAATTAATGTATATGTTTTAAAAATATTTATTATAATCTACAATTAATATATTTAATAAAAATATATTTATTTAATATATATTATGAAATTAAAAATTGAGCAAGATAAAATTATTATATTAAAATATATGTAAAAATATATAATTAACAAGATTTAAAATTATAAAGTATCAATATTTTTTTTAAAAAAGAAAATAACCATAATTTGTGAACGAAAACTGTATATATACTCAACATATCAGTAATAGTATGCATGTAATAACCCAAAAAATACATAAACAGGCAAAAACAAGAAAATTGAAAGGCTACAAGATTTGATTTTCAGGAGAAAAAATAAATTATACATGTACAGAAGAGTGTGAGAGCAAATAAAAAGAGGAGAAAGTGTTGTTGTTAAGGGGTGAGAATATCAAGAAGTGCATTTTTGTCATACGAAAGCTGTGATGAATCTGTGGTGTGCATGCATTCATGTCCTTTTAACTTTGTAACACTCACTTTCACAATGTACCACAACGACAAAAAAACATGCTTTGCTTTTCGCATTACCACTCTAGTTTTCTGTGTTTCTTCTTCAGTAATCTTATTTTTATATTCATCTTTTATAATACTCAATTTTTTCCCATCACATTATCACACTTTCCCCCCTACTCTTCTGTTAAATTACCATTACCAAATTTTACAACATAAATAACATTCTTCATTTCTTTTTACTTTGGTTTCTCACTTTTCTTTTCTTGTAACTCTTTAGTCTTACTTTTATTTTGTTTTTAAGCAAGAACCATTATAGATTGAGAATAATTTAAACTCATATTTAACATCTTTTTGCGTATATTTTTATTATCAGGTAAATTACAAATTTTTTTCATCTCAATGACATTCCATCAAACAAAATACATTATCATTATAAAATAAAAAAAATTAGAATTTATTTGTATATAATAAAACAAAGTATGGAGCATAAACAGAAACAATAATAGTAGTAGACAGGACATTATTGGTGTTTGTCATCCTATCTGTAACCCCGTTAACCTTATTCACTTTCTCTTTTCTCTCTCATTCTCATATATCTGTCTCTCTTTAGGCACCACCCATCATCACTCTCTCAATGTCTCATAGCACGCCTTCTCTAGCGGGAAACAAATAACACTAATTCATTCTTCCCTCAAATTAGTTTCCTACTAGCTACTACTATCATATCATAACACTCAATTTTGCAATCTTCACTTTTGGACATTCCTATGGGACTCGAAATCCTAGACGAATTTAGGCCAATTATGGCTATACGAACCGTTCCTACGGTTAGAACCTTCAGCCAACGCGCAGAGATAGACACATCATCCAAGGAGGAAGTGGAACAAGAGTGTCACACTCCCACATCAAAATCTCAAACAACGTTGTTGCTTTGTCCACCACCTCCAAAGAAACCACGAAGAATGTCCACAACAACAAATTTTCCTTCTAACGCCTTCTTCCAAGTGCCTCACGATATCTCTTCGGTATTTCTTCTTCGTGCTAAACCTTCAGCTCTAACAACAACATCTCAGGATGCTCTTTCCTAGCTACAATACTACTCTTCTATTCTTCATCACCACACCAAATGGTATATATAATTATATATTTTAAATAAATAATCAGCTACATCTACATATCCATATATATTGTTTTTGTTTAATTTTCTCTTGTTTGTAACATCATAACTAGTTTCATGTTATTTTGAATTTAATTTAAGCGGTTGTGGATCGATGGTGCATGATATGATATCCATTAATCTTTTGTTTAATCATGAATGCATGTAATCATTGGTTGAGTAGGGTGTATAACTTCAATACTGATTAAGAAAAATTCATGAATGCATGTATTTTATAACTAAATGAATATAAAGCAGGAGGTAGATGGATCTGGAGCTGGTTAGAGGAGTTAGAATATATATCATGCATAAGCTTGAAATTTTAATGATATCTAGACACCTAAATATCAAACTCTAACCTTCATTATTTGTTTTTATCTCTTCCTTTTTTTCTCCTTTTCAGTCTCTACAGGCAAATATTTGAGAATAGGCAAGTGTGTGTAACCATACACTTTTGGCACAAGCTGCTGTTTAAAAAAAATCTTGTTGTGCTGACAAAAAAAATATTGAATAATTTTAAATTCTCTCTGGTGTAATATATTCTTGCTAAATTATCTTATTGTTGGGAGATAGAACATTATTAGCTGGATTGAGAACTCCACCACTATGAAGTGAACGGGACCTACAAACAATCACTCCAAAAGGCTGTGCCTTGGCAGTTTCTAAGATACCATCTCTCTCCACCTTACTAGTTATACTGCCTACTTATTTATAACCCTCTTGTACATAATTATCTAGCTTAAGCCTTTGTTCTTTAGAAAAAAGAATGGCATAAAAGGAAGTTAATGTTCAAGTTAATTAGCTTGTTCAGACAACCAGAAAATGGAATATATATACTGTCAATGTCTTGTATCTATAGATGCCTAAACTTAAACTATGATTTCAATCCCCTTCAAGATACCACAATTTAATGTCATATTTGATCCAGTTTTTTAGAAGTTATAATTTAATTTACAATTTTTTTTGTTCATTTCTCATACAGTATCTTCCTTAATTAAATAAATGTAATTTTATTTATATTTTAGTCCCTCAAATTAATATTATTTATTTGGTCCTTCTAAATATTAGGAATATTTCATTGATTTTTTTTTTTTCATTTTAGAATTATATATAAGTACTTTTCAAACAAAATAAACAAAAAACCTGTGAAAAAGATTACATAGGAACAATTTTTTTTTTTTTTAAGAACGTCAAATATTTTTTTAGAACATATAATTTAACATGTTCTCTATGGCGGGGGGTAGTTGGTTTGGTGAAGTTGAGAAAAAAAACAGTGAGTTATAATAATGGTTTTAAGTTTAGAGAAGGAATTAAAAATAAAGATGGAGAGACAGTTAATGCAAACTTGTAAATTTATTGTATTTTATATTGACTAGAGTCAATCAAGGGGTAGAAGGCTTTGCCAATTTGTATAACATCATAAGTTTAAGTTTATTACTCAGATATGTTTAGTTATAGAAAATTGAACTAACATGTATGACATGTCAAGTAGTGTGTATAAATTAGAAAGTGACTAGCACGAATTGGTTATACCATATCTGCTCTTTTTGAAAGTGCTGATTTCTGATTGAGCTGTGTAAGAGGAAGTTAAAGAAAATAATAATCGAATTGTGGAATTTGTTAATAAACCATATAAATAAAGCATACTATATATATATATATATATATATATATATATATATATATATATATATATATATATATAAAAATGGAAAGTCTCTGAAAGTGGGGGCAAAATTAATATATTAAATAAAGGCTTTAATAGGGATCAACAGAGTTCAAAAGAGTGGTCAATAAAATAAATAAAGGCTTTAAAATTTTGGTGGTTTGGGATTCGTCGGTTTGGAGTGTAGTGTCATTACAAAAACCTTTGACGGTCCAATTTGTTCATAAGAAGAACTAATCTTTGGAATTTTCTCTCCAATTAAGAATACCTAACTAAAACGAGTATATAATGTCTATTGCAGAGTCACGTGCCACAGGAAGTACATTAATTATATTCTTAATCGTGCTTCCTACTCTCAGTCTTCTCTCTTTCTCGCGTTTATGACTTTATGGTTTTACTGTAAGATGCAGAATCCGTTTCTTTTTGCATGTCTCCTGCTACTTTAGCATAAAGTCTATTTATGTTCATTAGAAAAGTGACTTGGGACTTGATAGAGTTAGATACCTACCTACATTTTATTGTATCCATCAGCTTCGGATCGTGTTTGTTGCTTCTATGAAATTTTATTAAGAGACAACATTTGTTGTACTTCACAATGACATAGTACTTTGATGCTGTTTGGTGCATATTTTGTATGATATTCTTTATTCTTTTTTCTAATTGCAGAGCCCACTGTACCGTAAGCTTAATCAACATATCAGATTGAACATACATCACCTTTATTGGCATGAGATGATCAACTTGAAGAAGGGAACTTGTAGACAGTACCTTTGGCATCAGCAGGACAAGACTATTGTTGTTGTTATTGTAACAAGTCCTTACTCCTTAGTATTAATCAAACTTGTTATCTCTATTCAACTTTCAACACATCTAAACCATGTAAGAAATTAAAAAAATATTACACAGAAAACAACTATTCAACATTCACAGATTGATATAATACAAGCTCAAAGAACAATTAAGTTGAAGAATTAAATGAAAAGTCAAGACGAACCAGGAGCACCTGGCTTGCTTACAAATATCGGGGACTACCTAGTCTGTGGCCTCTTCAAAATTTGGGTTGACCTCAGGCAAATACCCTTGGAGGCCTTCATTCCAAATCCAAATACATTTATTGATCCTCTTTGTATCAATTTTACTTTACATCCAACTGTAATACGCAGTCAACCAGCTAATTAACTCATAAAACATATATGTATTTCAAACTCTTTATATTTTATAACTAATTATTTGGTTGTCTGCATATTACTGTTGTCAATCAAATATTTTTCTTTTGAAATATCTGTATGTATACTATATAAGCTCAACTCCACTCGGCCACTGGAGCTGAGGAGTTTTTAGCAGTAAGCTTTTGAGTCCACAATCCATCAGCTGCAAAGGGACGTGGTGTTGATGGATTCAATTAACCACCATCTGCCTGGCCATGTAGTTGAGCTACCTGTGGCCGAGTAACCCGTTTTCTATTATCAACTGGTTTCTCATTGGCAGCTTCGATCTGTTCCAATGTTTCAACAACTTCTTTCATTGATGGCCTGACTTTGGGGTTTGCATGGATGCATTTGAGTGCTAGTTGAGCTAGTTGTAAAGCTAAGTTGGTTGGATATCTGCCTTCCAACTTTGCATCCATAGAGCTTCTTATTTTCACTCTATTTAGTAGATTTGATTTGACCCAATCCGGCAAGTTACCCTCACAAATATCTCCCACCTTCTTCCCAATCAACACCTCCATCAAAACAAGTCCAAATCCATACACATCACTTTTCACATACAAGTGACCTACATGATAAACATGATATAATTTAGTATCTTGTCACACAAGAGTTTTATGAAAGTTTAAGAGTGAATTTGTTGATATTACCCGTTGCAACGTACTCAGGTGCAGCATAACCTCTTGTTCCCATAACCCTTGTTGATACGTGAGTCTGATCAGAGGAAGTAAAAGATTTGGCTAGGCCAAAATCTGATATCTTAGTTGTAAATGTCTGTGACAAAAACAAAAAATTAGAAATATATTTCCTTGCCCGTTAGGAACCCACAATTGAAATGAGATAAAAAAGAAAGATTTTTATTGATTAGCACGAAAAAATAAAGAAAAACAAGAGAGAAAGCTCTATTTCAAGAGGATCCCCTTCACAAAGAATTTTTCGGACTTTTCCTTTTACAGAGAGTTAAAGCTCAATTTACAAAAATAATTCAGTCCCCCTTCCTTCTATCCTTCTGCTTTTATTTATATCTAATAAACTTCTCCAACTCATTAACTAATATCCTAACTAACTCCCTAATCCTAATATTCATTCATGGTCTAAGTTGAGAAATGAATCTGGAAATTCAATTTTCAAGATGAGCAAAATGTGATCGTGGAATATTCAGTGCCCGAACAATAAAATGAAACTTACCTGGTCAAGTAGTATATTTGAGGGTTTGAAATCTCTATGTATAATTTTGGGTTCCAAGGAGTGAAGGAAATATAGTCCCCTAGCTGCTCCAATCATAACTTTTAGCCTTTCGTCCCAAGAAAGTGGCCGAACATTTGCCCCTCCTGCAGAAGAGAAATCACGTGCATGGATCAGTGAAAATGAAAAATCAATTTCCCCAAATTGGTACAATATTTCTCTTTCTGAGTGTCCTACTATGTAACAATACGATCACCAACAGCATCTCTTACTTCCATATAGGCGGTTATCCAAGCAGCCACGATTCATAAATTCATACACTAGGAACAGCTCACTATCCTCTCGCCCGAATCCCAACAACTGAACAAGGTTGGGATGAGAAAGCCTCCCTAAGACATTCATCTCTGTCTGCGAAAAAAAGGCATCAACATAATACTAAATAGAATCCACTTGCCAATAAAAGGTGTAATCCTAATTTTAAAATGATATTGATGCCAAAAATGCCAATACCTGCCATTGCTCAAATCCTTGAAAGCTTTCAGGATTCCGTTTCTTGATGGCCATAGTCAATCCCTCGCCTTTAATAAAACCCTTGTACACTTTACCAAAAGCCCCCTCTCCTACCACACTATCAGCTCTGAAATTTTTGGTGGCTGCTTTCAATTCTGCAAAGGTAAATACTCTTAAGTTCGGAGCATCCAATACTTGTCCATGAGGAAACTCTTCTTCTCTGACTCGTGAGGCTTGGCGGTTCTCAGTGCCCCAAAGGGATGTGCTAGTGTTACCTGTTGAGTAGTTCTCACTACTACTTGGCCCAAAGACTCTGCTGGTTCCTCCAGAATGACTGCTAAATCCAAGAGAAGTAGAATTGTCATTCTGTATTAATCTTGTGTTGCTCAGACCAACAGAAAACTGATTACTCCCTGAGACCTCGTAACAGCAAGACAAACTTAGTCATGTAAAGTAACAAAATGATGCTTAGATGCTCAATATTTAAACATGAATTGAAAGGAACAAGATCAGACATTTCGTGACGAACTCTTTCCCTGATGATGATCTAAACTAGTTTCCAATTGCTATACTTAGCTATTGACCCAAAGATGAACTGCAAATTCAGGTTGACTTTTCTGCTTGACTTGTTGAATTCGTTTCAAAAACTGATGAAATGATTATGCACTTATGCTAGCAAGTAGAAACTAAAATCATTAGGGCAAAACATGCTCTCTCTTGTCCCTTGAAAATATTTGATTTCATATGCATGGCACATAAGATTTTAGCATGAAGCGTTTGTGTAATTGATAATGCTATGGACGAAATAAGAAAAGTGCTGTTGACATAATGTTGGTTTACCTAATCGATTGTTGGGGTTGAGATGATCCTCTGCAGAACTCGATGAAAGACCCCAACAGTTCCCCATTGACTTGTTTATGCTCTTTCCTTAGCAAAAAAGCAGAGAAAGAATAAATGACAGAAATATTAAGAGTCGTGAGTGACTTGTAATTCAAAAGATGTCATAATATATAAAACTATTTCTTCTATTAAACACCGCCGACACAACAAGTAACTTTGAAACACCCACAACACAAGTAAAAATTTTGTTCCTACTAGATGTAAATTCTTGAGTTTGAATTTTCGTTGTAAATCTTCTTCATATCTCTTAGGCAGGTACCCTACACTCTCATTAGGGATAAAATATTGATTATAGGAAGATGTGTATTTACGCCAGAAAATTATATCATCAAGCGTCTATTGTTATCAGTCGTTTCCCTTGGTCACGTACAATTTCTAACAGCCATATGTTTTTGAAAAGGATGTCACAGTAAGAGCACTACTTGCATGTTTCGGGCACAAAGGAAGCCACCAAGACTACTCCAAGTAAATGCAATGCTAATGCTAATCAGTGCAGAAGAGTTAATTATACTCTGCTTAGGTATGAAAAATAAATTAGACGAAATTATATACAAATCATCAGGTTTCTTTCTTTTTTTTGGTAATTTCTGTGAATGAACCGAGTTTACTTTTTCCTTTATTTTATACAATTAAATAACCAATAAAAGAAGTGTACAAGCAGAAGTCATTCTTCGTTTTTTTGGTTACAAATAGCAGAACTCCTCTATCAATAGCACACCAATATGAGACACCTTTCCAACCCAAGTACATCCAATATTGAATGGTTAGAATCTGTCTCCTTTTATTTTGTTTGGGTTACGCTGTCTGTTTGGCTTTCTTTCTCTTTTCTCTGTCATTGTCAAATAGATTGATTCCTTCTTTACTCTCCCTTGTGGGAAATGGATGCATATGGGAAGCTATTGAATTGTTGCTCCTTTGCTTTTTCTTCTGCTGGTCAAATGTCATAAATTGGAATCATCCGCTTTGCAAAAAAAAAAAATTGATTGAAAGAAATATGTAATGATTATTGTATGAGAAATCATGGGTTGTGTGTGTGAGTTTGTTGGTTCAATTCAATTAACCAACAATCACAAGCAAAGGTATTGCCATGTTGACGCAGCTGAAAAACATACAAAGTACCAAGTTCCAGCAAACTAATTAATATGCTATAAAAAATTATCTCTATTCAACTTTCTATACATCTAAGTTGAATAATTACATAACGAACCACTATTCAGCATTCATAGATTGATAAAGTACAAACTCCAAGAACAATCAAGTGGAGGAATTAATGGAAAAGTAGAAATGAATAAACAAGGAGCACCTTCTTGATTGGGATGCACATAAATCTAAAGGCCTTCACCCCAAATGCAAATATACTCCCAGATCCTTTTGGCGTACGTGTGTATAAATGTATAATTGTATACTATACAAGCTCAACTCCACTAGGCCACTGGAGCAGAGAACCTTAAGCAATAAGCTCCACAATCCACCAGCTGTTAAAAATAGTTGAACTCGCCATGATTTCTTCAACAACAAATAGTTGCTTTTCTGGTGGTTTCATCATGATTTTGTAATCACCATGGTTTTCTGCCACTGAACCAAACACACTAGTAAAGGAATATCTTGTTTGATGAGTTCAAGTCAATTAACCACCATCTGGCCGGCCATGTTGTTGAACTTTCCGGGAACGAATAACCCGTTTTATGTTATCAGCAGGTTTCTCATTAGCTGCTGCAAAATTTTCCAATGTTTCAACAACTTCGTTCATTGATGGCCTGACTTTTTGGTCTGCTTGGATGCATTTGAGAGCTAGTTGAGCTACTTGTGAAGCTAAGTTGGTTGGATACTTGCCCTCTAACTTTGCATCCATAGTGCTTATTATTTTCCCTCTATTAAGTAGATTTGATTTGATCCAATCCCTCAGCGACTTTTGCTGACACAGGCGCATTATATCACTGATCCTCTTGCCAGTCAGCACCTCCAACAAAACAATTCCAAATCCATACACATCACTTTTCACGTACAAATGACCTAAACAATTGGCATGAGACAATTTAGTGTCTTGTCATGTTTCCAATACAGGTTTATGAAGGGTTTAAGAGTGAATGTATTGACATTATTACCAGTTGCAACGTACTCTGGAGCAGCATAGCCATGTGTTCCCACAATCCGTGTTGATACATGAGTCTGATCAGGCGAAGTAACAGATTTGGCTAATCCAAAGTCTGATAACTTAGCTGTATATGTCTGTAACAAAAGCAAAAATTAGAAAGATCTTTTTCTAGCAATACCATGAATTCTTCAATAGCACGCATGCTCCAAGCTGAGAAATGAATTGTCTTTTACTTTTTCAAGATGAGCAAAATGTGATCATGGGATATTAAATGCACAAACGATGAAATGAAACCTACCTTGTCTAGTAGGATATTTGAGGGTTTAAAATCTCTATATATAATTTTCTTCTCCAAGGAGTGAAGGAAATTGAGTCCCCTAGCTGCTCCAATCATAATCTTTAGCCTTGTGTCCCAGGAAAGTGGCCGAACATTTGCACCTCCTGCAGATGCAAAATCATGTGCATATATCAGTGAAAATGACAAATCAATTTCCTAAAAAGGCAGATTCAGCTCTCACTTCCAAATAGGTGGTTATCCAAACTGCCGCAGTGCAGGAATTCATACACCAAAAATAGCTGATTATCTTCGCGTCCTAATCCCAACAGCTTAACCAGGTTGGGATGAGAAAGCCTCCCTAAGAAATTCACCTCTGACTGCACAAAAGAGAGCATCAACATAGATAATAAACAGATTCCACATAGGCATATACCAATAAAAGGTGTGATCCTAATTTAGAATTGTTAGTGATGCCAATACCTGCCATTCTGCAATTCCTTGCCTGCTTTCAGAATTCAATTTCTTGATGGCAATAGTCAACCCCTCACCTCTTTTTTTTGCTGCTCTATCCTCAATCAAACCCTTGTATACTTTACCAAAACCACCCTCTCCTAACACGGTGTC
Organism: Hylodesmum podocarpum; assembly: GCA_026586105.1. NCBI lineage: Eukaryota > Viridiplantae > Streptophyta > Magnoliopsida > Fabales > Fabaceae > Hylodesmum > Hylodesmum podocarpum. The sequence continues at coordinate 4,481,004 of JALJEV010000650.1, read as the reverse complement.
AGCTCTAAAATTTCTGGTGGCTGCCCTCAATTCTGCCAAAGTAAATACTCTCAAGTCTGCAACATCCAAGATCTGCCCATGAGGAGACTCCTCTTCATCTCTGACCCGAGAGGCTTGGCTATTCTCAGAGCCCCAAAGGGATGTGCTAGTGTTATTGCCTGTTGAGTAGTTATTGCTACTACTTGGCCCAAAGATCCTGCTGATTCCTCCAGAGTGACTGCTACGCCCGAGAGAAGTAGAATTGCCATTTTGTATCAATCTTGTGTTGCTCAGACCAGCGGAAAATTGTATACTCCCTGAGAAATTGTAACAGCAACTCAAACTTTGTCATATAAAGTAACAAAATGATGCTGAAGTTTTGAATCTAAATTGACAGGATCAAACATTTCATGATGAACTCTTGCTAATACCAAGGACTGTCTTCGATGTCTTAAATAAATAGCTTGCAGGAATTGGTGATAAGTTGTCTTTAAAATTAATGAAATGATTATGCACTTATGCTAACAACCAAGGCAATAACAAGAAAACCATCTAGGCCAAACACATGTTCTCTCCTCTTCCTTGAAAATATTTGATTTCATAAACATTAAAGAACATCTCAATACACCAAAAAAAGAAAAGAAAAGATAAAAACATGTAACATCTTATCTTGTAGCGTTTCCATAATTCTATGAATGAAACAAGGAGTGTTGTTAACATTCTGGTTTACCTGATTGATTGTTGGGGTTGGGGGTAGCATTGGAGTTGCGGTGATCGCCTGAAGAACCTGATTGAATACTCCAACAGTTCCCCATTGAGCTGTTTCTGCAGCAGAACAGCAGAGAACCAATAACAGAGAAATTCTGAGAGTCGTATCTAAGTTGGTTTTATAGTGACAGCAGTAAAAAGAAATATTATTTGCCACGTGTCCTTTGGAGAGGACTATATGCCACAGTAAGAGACAACCAAGTTAATGGTTGTACTTAGTACTTTTATGTATCAAAGCAGAGGAACCTTCCAAGAATACTCCAAGAAAATGCTACGCTGATCATGGTGTGAACTAGAAAATGTTCATTTTCTAGTGTTGCCCAATGACAAAGATAGCTTGTTGATTATTATTATTACCAGCATGTTAACTAATGTAAGTTAAAGTACCATTTTATTCGGGGATTATATGTATATTATATAATTAAAATTATTATATAATTATTGTTATATGATGAAAAATTAATTGAATAATACAAATTAAATGAAAATATAAAAAAAAATTAAAATTTTCATTTTAAAAAAGTTAATTAATAAATATTTATTATTGATTTTAATTTTTTTATTATTTAATAAATTTAGATTAATAATAGATATACTTTTACTCCCTTTTGAAATAGTTTTATTTTAAATTATTTTTATAATAAATGTTAAAATTATTAATAAGATAAAAGAAATAAATATTAAAAGCAGTTTAAAAAATTAAAAAAAGAAAATTTATTTAAAATAATATCTCAGTCGCGAGAAAAGTGTAAATGCCTGATTAAACATTTTATCATAATAAAGTATTAAAACAAAAGTAAAAAACAATATATTATAATAAAATGTTAATAAGAATAAATGTGATAGAGGACGAAAAGATGTTAACAGAAGAATGTAACAATAACCATAGAAGCTTTTTTATAGCAGTATTTCAACCATTAATTACTGTGAAATACATTTAAATAGGAGGGCAAAATGACGAAAATGACGAAACACAAAAAATTGAAAAAATAAAATAAAATAAAAATGTGTAGGTGTGTGTAAATGATGGGTTATGGCATGTAGTTGACTACTGTGTTGCTGTGGATCAGATCAACAGGTTCACAGAAAATGAGTGGAATTAATATTTAAAAAACAAAAATGTGTTTGAGTTGCGTTACATCATACCTTGCGACAGTTTTGTTCAATTTGTCAAAAAAAATTTGCCGTCATGACTTTTGCTTTCATTTTTCTTATCAAAAGGTATCACTCTTCTAGATAAACTGAACTCCAGTGATGACCTATCAGCAATCAATTATGCGTAATTTCTGATTTTGGCAGTTTCAATTGTGAGTAATTATATAATGCTAAAATTCTTTTTGGTATATTTATATAAACCAGGTCAACAATCATAAATAAACCAGGTAGCAATCAATTAAATAACATGTGGGATTCGGTGACAACCAATTAAGCATGTCCACGTCCACAAACTTTAAAGTTTTTTATTTGCAACACAAACTTTAGAAGTTAAATAACTACATTTATTTAACTGATATAAAACACATCCAGAAGACATTGAGAGGACTGATCAATTATATAAAATATACATTACATCAAAAATATTTTTGTAAGGTATTTTTTCACAGAAATAATTGTGTATACAGAATAAATATATAATGCTTCCTCGGAACAACTTCCTTTGTTTCTTTAACCAATGCTAACACTATCCAATTTAATGATCTGGGAGGAAGGAAAATTTACATTATGGGAAAAGTTATATTGAAAGTTATTTATTTTACCCAGTTACACGTTAACTTTACATTATGTGACACGGATTAGAAGAATAACCATCACAAATACACATGTCATCACAAACATGACAAGCCACGTTAAGCAAGAAGTTTTGGAACTCTCCGAGTATATTGCAGTTGCTCGCACATTGGCACGACCTGTGCTTGCCAAGCTATGCTCAATAGCCTTCTCGGTAGAATCAAGTATCTGCAAGCCAACCACAACCAATTCACTAAGTTAACCCCCTCAGCATTCAAATTCCCAAACGAAATGTGAGATAATTGTCAACAAAAAAACAAGGTTATGACTGATGAATCAACACTATATAACATGCCTCGGAATGTAGAAATAGTATTATAGCACCGATACAGTTATAGGCCGCAATATGAAAATAAATCTTAAGACAGATATTAAAGAATATGAAAACTAGATTAATGTGATTATATAAAGACCATAGAGAGAATATTTGTTTTCCTAATAATCGGACTGCCTTCCAAACAAGATTGAAAGAAAATATGAGTATCGAACCTTTTCAGTATTTTGCAGGGACTGGTTCATCATGAGACTACTCTCTTTGAGTTGTTTTGCCAACACCACCATCTCATCAGTCAAATCTTCTTGAAGCTTTCTAGAGTAAAAAGTTGAATTAGAATAAAACAATTGAGTGAACAGCAACAAAGGAACAAGCAATGCACAGTAAGTGCAAAGCATATGGTGAAGGTAATTTCATAGCAATTGTGTAGGTATTGGTATCATAATGATAGTGATTCAGAAACATGTTGAGAGGACTAGTCAATAATGACCAAATAAACTCCCAAATACATCAATGTTTGTCCTGAAGAAAAGCATAATTTGTTGTTCTAGACAAGTTGATATATGAACAAAAGGTCTCTAAGTTACGGACTCTTCACCAAAACAGTACTGAGTCTATTGACCCACCATTACGTAAACTTTAAATAACAGTCAAGTAAACAGTACCTGTGTTTTTCAATGAGTGCATGTGCTGTAGCATCCAGTTTAACAGGTGATGTGTGGTCAGTCTCAGCAGGCTCATGTGCTTTATCGTCAGTACTTGCAGCAGGTCTGTCCAATGAATCAGATGAGCAACACTAAAGCAGCCTACAAAATACACATAGTAATAAGAAAGGATAACTACAGCTTACACAGGCCTTCTTCTCAATCCAGAAGAAAGGGGTATTTACTTTTTTTCCTCAATTTCAGAAGAGTTTTCGTTAACAAAATTCTTTTCGAAGTCCTTCTCCAATACTTGTGTGTCCGGCTGAGTTAAAAAAGTTCAAGTGATTAAATAATGGTGCCTATTTGGCCAAAACTAAATGAATGAATACATGAAAGGATAAAAAAAAGGGGGCAAATTTTATGACTTCATGATGCATTCCAACAAGGTCACAAAAAATCAAGCTATTAAATATTTATATTTTATATACACTTTTCACATACTATAGTGAATGTATTATAATTTTCTCCACATTGCAATACATACCACATGGTTAATCAATTTGGAAGCAATGGCTTCAATCTTCTCTGAATAATCATTCAATATTGCCTTTGAAATCCTGCATAACCAGAGCAGAGCATATATGCACACACATTCAGTAGTGAAACACATAAAGTAGGGGGAATATAACAGCTTTATCTTATAAGTTACAGAGGAGAAGAGAAGATAAGGACTACCAAGCGGAGGTAGAAAATGAGACAAATAATCACTCATAATATTATATAATCACTAGTAATTCCATGAGATCTATGAGTATCAAATGTTAAATAAAGAGACACAATAATACCTTGGTAAGCCATCAAGTGTCCTTTCTTCAGCCAATTGTTCCAATTGTTCACGCAAAGTAGCAACATACTGCCAAATGCCAGAATCAACAAATGATTAAGTTTGTGTTTTCCAGAGTTAACAAATGGTTGCTACTGGGTTGCTATAGTAGAGTGGTTTAGTGTAGTAACCATGGCAGACATAAGAGTGGGCTGAATAGCTGCTGTAGTGGCGCTATGAATTGATTTCAACAAAGCACTCCAAAAAAGAAGGTAGAGCTTTGGGTTGGGGGGGGGGGGGGGGGATATTTTTTGGGATTTCAATGTCACAAAATGAAATCTACAGCTGTAATATTATAAATTTTAAAGAAGACTTGGATTTAGAAGCTGATGATTGATGATTCCTATCTAGGAAACTTTTATTTGACATTTGATAGTATTTATGTAACAAGAAAACAAGAGGCAAAGTTAGTTAGTCACGTGGGGGAGGACGATCCAGAAATAGCTGGAAACAGAAAAAGTTTCACGCGTCATAAAAGAGAGTGCTTTATTAAGGGGCTATGGAAAATGAGAGAGAGAACGTGTGTGGTATGCTTCTCTTCTGAACCTTCTTTCTCTCTGATCATTCTGCCTTCTCTTCCTTCCTGAATTCTTATTTACTTTCATATGAGACCTTACCCTCCTTTCCAGGTGGATTCTCACAGCAGCTATGGTGTGAGACATATAGAGGAACCAGTCTTGCTATTTTGTTCATTTGGGTTGCTGATAATCGCTGTTATACATTTCTATTTTTGAGCTATTTTACCATTTCTATTGTGATACTCGATTCCAAAATTTTTAAATAGAATACTGTTTTAATTTACTCATATGTTTTGCTTAAGCACCTGTGACTTTTTATTGTTAATTATGAATACCATTCATATTGAGTAACTTTATATCATTTTTTAGAATTTATACGTATATAGTATAGATTATATAAACTATAAAGTTAAATATGGTTTTAGTCCCAAAACTTTCAATATTCTGTCTTTAATCCCTAAACAAAATTTTGACTGGTCTTACCTAAACTTTTTCAGTATTCTGTTTTTAGTTCCTGAAAAAAAAATTTACTTGTTACACCAATACTTTTACTCCATGAACATTTGTTACAACAAGGACTAGAAGCATTGTCGAAACAAATATACAGGGACTACTAAGACTAGTCAAAATTTTGTTTAAGGACTAAAAACAGAATAATTAAAAAGTTCAGGAACTAAAACCAGTCAAAATTTTGTTCAGGGACTAGAAACAAAATACTAAAGAAGTTTAGGAACTAAAAACATATTTAACCCTGAACTATATTAAAAGAAAAAAAATCAAAATGGCAGCTATCCTACTATAGTGTTTTTGTGATCGGACGCTACATGCCACAATCTGGGATTTAAAACTATGGACTAAATTAAAAAAACATATACTTCATGAAAAATAGAAAAGATTATAGACATAACTTATTAACTCTAAAATAAATAATCAAGGTTTATCTTCAGACTTACATGCACAAGTTTTGCCTGGTTTTGCTGCTGAGGAGCAGCTGCAAGCAACCTCCTTAAGTTTATTTCTGTCTTACTGATTCCCATACCTGCAGTGTTCGGTAATTATCAAAATTTTCTATAAATCAAACATCATCTCACAAAGAAACACAGGTAATTATGCACCAAAATGAAAATAAATATCAGTAAAGTTATCTGGTTCAGCTACCCAAATTTTAAGCACAATCAAAGCCTAATTATGAATGAAACTATTTCAAGTTTAAAGTTAAAGAATTAATCTTTGCCTCCAAGCATGGGCATACTAGTGTATCTTTTTGCAGCACTAAACCATACCTTCCCATGGTACAGATATTAAATAAATCAACTGATACCAATTTCTTTAGTGATATAAAAAATTTGATTAAAAATATACTATAAACTGCAACAATGTCAAATTTTCCATTAAAAAACAAGTCCACCTCACTATTTATACAATATGAACTTGCTGGCAAAGCTAAAGCCTAAAAGTAGAGATGACATTTTGAAGTTTTGAACTGAAATAGCCAAAGGATCCTAGACCCGTAAAACTAGAAGTTTATATGCGAATAAGACCAAAGTTTATACTATATTATAGCGAAACAAAGAGGAAAAATACAAAAAAGGCTAAAGATAATTGCCTTCAGTCAGTCTCCAAAGGCATGTAAGAAATCCATTACTAAAACACCAAACAGGGTATCCAATCAACTTTGATTTGATATCATAGGTGCCAAAATGAAATCCAAACCATTCACCATTTCAACTATAAATCTTGTTTCAACACTCACATCACACATGAATGTTTAGGTCAAGAAACTAGAAATAAAACTAGTCAAGATAAAAAAAAACATTGATATCAAAATGAAATGATACACTGTAGAATCCATGAAGGGACACAAACACACACACACACACACACACACACACACACTGAGAGCGATTACTTCATTGATCCAGAAAGCATGAACAACTTTGCAGACATAAATTTTAATTTAAAGAAAAAATGGCAGGAACATAATCACACACACCAAGGATATGCTCCCATACACCGAGAAACACATAGAGTTCAAATAATTAAGTTTAGTTAATCACAGACCTAATGTGTTCGAGATTCAGCTCCTTACTAAAAACAAATGAGTAAAATGTTGAAGATTTTAACAAAGACACTGGTACCTGAAATATTTGCAGCTTCTGAATCAATTCCAAAACCAAAATATCGAAAACGCAGAAGAGGCAAACAATTGATGTGGAAGGCTGAAGAGGTAGTAGCAGAGGCCGTCTTGGAAATTGATTCGGAACTGTGAAACTCAAATCTGTAAGGGTCTCAAACAAAATCTGAAACTGCAGAACTTTTCCCTCTCATCTAATCACTCTATTGTAATTTTAATTCATCCCTCGACCTTGTTTATTTCAGTTGTTTGTTGGATGAAAAAAATTATATTTTAAGTATTTAATTAAAAAGTATATATGTATAAATTAAACTCTAAAATCTTTCTTTCACTTGACTCAATTAAAAAACTTAATTGAGTTACCTACTTTATCCTAAGATTTGTAAGTTACTTTTTATACTGATTTTTAATCTTTGAAAAATATAAATAAGTAGTTAATTTTCGTATGGTAATTTTTATAATTTGTTGTCATTTTAATTTTTTATATGTATAAATTTATTATTATTCATTTTTTTAACTTTTATAATTTAGTGGCGTTTTAGTAAATGAAAATAATTGAGAAAATAAAAAATAAGAGATTAATTTATCAATTTTTGAATATTAAAATTAGCATGACATGATTTTGTAATTTATTTAAAAAACTTAATCATTCTTTTTAAATTGCATCACCTTATTTTTTTTCACATATTTAATTTTGTTAAGTTATTATTTCTTTAATTATAAAATATTTATTTATTTTATTAATAATTAATCTTTATAAGAAAAACTTAATTAGTCAATAATTAATTGTCTAACTATTAATATGACCCTTCTAAATTGGATTGGATAAAAATTACTTTTATTTTTTCTTAAGTCATCCACTATCAAATTAGTTAAAATAACTTTATTTTATCCAATTAATCAATTCTCTCATATAATATAATTTTTTCTTGTCACACTTTTTATATATATATATATATATATATATATATATATATATATAATTAATTATCTAATTATCTCATAATTTATTAAATTTTTTTCTCCAAACTTCAGTTCTATATTCTTATAATAGTTCTTCGACAATTTTAACCATTGATGGGCCCTCCATGAGCACGACATACGTTGTATATATAATAGAACATGTTTTGAAATGATATTGAATCTAATTTTGTGTTACTTGACTTATATATTAAAATCCTTTAAAAAAAATTATATATTAAAATATATTAGCTAGTTTCAATACACATCTACTAAGTTATTGATAAATCACGTGAAACACGTATTTTAAACACTTTTTATTGAGATGTTTTATACAACATTTCACTATATTTGAAATGAATAATAGGAGGAAAATGAAATAAATATGAATGAATGAATTAAAATCAAGATAAAAAGATGAAATTAGTGATATATATATATATATGATCATGTTTTATTATACACTTTACTCTGCATAATTATATATACCTTCAAAAGCTTCTTAAATTAAAAAATAAAAAATAAAAAATCATAGTTGTACTTTAATATACATGATCAACTTTATTTTTATGCTTTTAGTAAAGTACGATTATGCTTAACTAAGTATGTTCAGGCATAATTTTAGACTCATTTTATTTTAAATATATTTACAAACTTTGTATTTTGAATCTCATTTTTTATTTTTAATTTAATTTTTATAGTTTAATTTCTCTGAAAGCTTTAGAGAAAAGAACACCTCAGGTCCACATTCTACATCTTTATAAATCTTTTTACCTTATACTTATGAGTTATTCAATTTATATATTTTTTATCTTTTTAACATACGGGCTAAATTATCTAGTTCGAATTATAATGTAGTTATAGTTTTTAACCCTAATCGTCTATACGGGTAATCCCTTGTATCGATTGAGTTGTTAGTTAAATGGTTAGATGGGTTTAATGACCAAACTCTATTAAACTTCTAATTAAAGCATGTGTTTTTAATGTTTTTTTTAATTGAAAATTTTATGTGATTTATTAGGATTTTAATTTTAAAAAAATAATAATTATCATAATTAAAAGTATTATCTAAATTCAATAAAATTAATAGTTAAAAAATTGTTCAGCTAATACATCATACATCCTCTACTATCGTATTTGGGTGAATTCTTCTAATTTATCATTTAAATATTCTGTTCAAATTAATCTAAATCATTAAATCAACACATTTGAATGCACAAGATTTCTCTAATAAACGTATAACTATTCATATATATAAATTTTAATCCATTATTATTACCACAAATAACATTGTGCTATCTATAAATTTAACTAATTAAAAACTAACATATTCAAAATATCAAGTGGATGTTTTAAAAAATAAAGGACTAAAATAATTTTAATGAACAAAATAAGGAATTAAAAACATATTTTAGAATATTTTTAAATTAACTTTTTAGTCTATGTAATATATAAAGTAATTTTTTATATATATAATTAAATTTTTACATGTAAAATTCTTAAAAATGTTCTGAATATATAAATTATATTTTAAAATTTACAATGATTGATTTTTACATGTAAATTTCTTAAAAGTATAGGAAAAAAGTGTTAAAAATCTTGAATTAAGAGACCAAGAGTATACACATTACATATATAAATATATAAATATAACGAAGGCATAACGAATATCTGTGAAGTTCCAAAATGATGACAAGTGTGCAGAAAGAGAAGGAACTTTAATACGAAGCAAAGCAGAATTGATAAACACAAGCAGCTCTCGTGTACATACAAATACAATCAATCACGGAAAGGAAAACCTTAGCTAAATCTGAATAATCCAAGAACAGAAGAGGAAAAAATGTACGTGGATCACGCATTCTCGATTTCCGATGAGGACATAATGATGGATGCACCGTACACGGTAAGCAACAAGCCACCGATCAAAGAGATCGCACTCGCCATTTCCCTTCTCGTCTTCGGAACCCTAGGCATCATCATCGGTTCCCTCATGTCCTACAATCACGTCGGCGGCGACACCGCTCACGGTAACTCGTCACAATTTATTTTATTTTATTATTTTTCTCTCTCTTTTTTTTTTTTTTTTTTGAATTTAATTGAATTGAATGATGGATCATAATAGGTATGTTCTTTGCGATACTGGGAACACTTTTGTTCATTCCGGGTTTCTACTATTCGCGTATTGCTTATTATGCTTACAAGGGATACAAAGGCTTCTCTTTCTCTAACATACCTCCCGTATAGTTTAAGTCCCAACTCTTTGTATAAATCTTCCATCTTTGTACTCCTTTTTGTCTCTTTTGTTTCTTTTTTATTTTGCCTCACATGTCACAACTAATGTATATTTATTTATTACATTGCTTGCATTCCTCTAAATTACTGTATTTGTTACTGCTTCAATTTTTGCTTTGTTTTGTGCTTTGATTTTCTTTTTTCTGTTTCATTTAGTAATTTACTTAGAAAGATTAGCTCTGAAGCTCAATTGGTAGCTTCTTTTTTCTTTCTTCTTCCCACACACTTGGTTAAGATTCATATAGAAAATTATTCCAAAAAAAAATATATATTTTTGCTTTGAAACTCACTGACACAACCATTTGAACTCATAAAACTTGCTTCTGCATATTGAACCTCTGCGACTGTGAATGTGCAGAAGATCCCCCTTATAATGGTTAATTGTGCACGTTTTAGTGAGTTAAGAAGGTTATTTTCTGCACATGACTCGTATAGTTGGAGGTGGTTCTGGAGTTGTATGAACTTTTGAAATTGGGCCTATGACAAGTAATTGCATCTTTTCCCTTTGATTGAAGGGTATGATTGGAACCTGCATATGATTCCTGTCCAAGTAAATATGCGTCATTTTCATTTAAATTATGGTTGCGGATGTGATTTTGTTGCTAGAAATTGTAGATACACGTGGCCGATGATCTCACAATTGCAATGAGGAGAGACTCCAAAAACTTTATTTTGACTGAAATTTTAGTTTTTAAACATTGTGAAAGGATTTGAGTTAATTCTGTGTGGAATGTATCTAACAGTATGACTGAAGATAGCAACAACCAATGTATGGGATCTTCAGATTCTTTCTGCATACTAGTTAAAGAGATTTCTTTTAGGGATGTTTAAGGTTATTTTTATCCCTTTTTCTTTTGTTTGCTTGCATTTAGATTTATATTTTGAGACATGGAAAGAATCGCATTAGCTTTTCCTACTGATCCACCTTCTGCATGGTTTTTCCTTTGAATATGATTCATGACATAGTACTAGATTTTTATTTATAGTTTTGACAACATGACATAACATGACACAATACTAGATTCTCTAAGGAAGTTGTGATGATAATATAAAAAAGGATTCCGCAACATTGTCACCATTGATGCTTTGAATACTTGTCTTGGGCTTTTAAAATAATTTATAATATCAAACGCCAGAACCCAACCATACCAAGTATACGTGCAAGAGAAAGAAAATAACTAACAATCCAACGGATAGCTAAGGCTTGTAGTTGTATGCATTGCTCAGCAATGAAATCAAGCCTAGGATATACAAGCAGGGAAAGGATATTAACCAATGTTTTTAAAATTGAGTTTTTTGAACCAGGGTTAGATTAGATCTAGCTCCCAAGTAATCGGTTTGAATAAATTCAATACAAGTGTTGATTTTGATATTTGATATTACATCGAATAAGATTGTTTTGAAAAACGATATCTGGAAAAAAAAAATGAGTTGTTCGTTAAATTGGTTAAAGTATTATTTCATAATTTAATGGTTTAATGATAATTGATTAAATAGCAATATATTATTTTATTGGCATGATAAATTACGCATGTATGTAATTAATATATATATATATATATATATATATATATATATATCATTCTAATAGCATATTTATTATAAAATAAATTACTTGTGATGTGATGTTCAGCGATTGTGTTGTCAGATTTTAAGGTTCTGCTGAAACTAACTTTCTTGGGTTTAAAAATTATTTATAATTAAAAAGTTGAGCTAAATATTTTACAATAATTTAAAAAAAAAACCTACTTACTTTTAGAGAGTAAAATAATAATAAAAAAAACGTTTTTTTAAAGTACATTCAATTATTCGACCTAATTTTTAATTTAAACAAGATTTTCAAGGTAAAAAATAGTAATTAATGACTTTTTTTTTTTTACTTTTTCTTTTAAGTTCTTCTTTTGTTAATTTTTAATTTGTAAGTAATTTATTTTAAAATTTAGCTTATAAATAACTTTTAAGTTCATAAATGACGGGTGAAATGGTATCTAAGTTTGTTGTCAAAGGATATGTAAGAATGACTGCTAGCCATAATCCTTGTTTAATTTACTGTTGAGCAAGTCAATTTGGTTAATTGCGTTTGATTTTTCCTTTCACGATAACCGCTAACTTTTTACAACTTCTAAAATATTGAAATTGACTGATAATCTCCAAAATTAATTTTCATCAAATATGTTTATATAGAATTTAAAGATTTTATAGATCATATCTGTGGTAAAAGAGTGTGAAAACTCACCCCAAAGATCCAAGCAGTAATAGATAATATTAGTTCGAAGCGGAACGGAATATATATATCAAGCGTAATCAAACACCAAATAGAAATAAAGTAATAGAGACACAAGGATTTACGTGGAAAACCCAAATTGGGAAAAACTACGGGTGGCGGAAGCCGAAAAACAATTCACTATAATTTGCAGTGTTTACAGAATTTGGAGTATAAGAAACAGAGAAAATATATATACAATGTGTTCTTGTATATATTTTTATGGATTGTGATGGATCTTTTGATCTATTTTTCTTCAGTGTGAGGCTCCCTTTTATAGGGAGGAATGTCAAATTACTATTCATGTGAATAGTACTATTCACATGAATAGTATTCAACGAAAACTGCACCGACATTACTATTCATGTGAATAGTATGTGAATAGTATTCAAAGAAAACTGTTTCACGTGAAACGCCAATTTTGACGCAACCAATTTTGATTTCACAATGTGCAGCCAATTTTGACATGAATAGTATTTTACTATTAATGTAAATAGTATTTTCAACAATCTCCACCTTGAATTCAAAATGCAGCAAGTAACATGCATCTTATCCTCCAAAATTCTCTAAGAACCTGCAATCACCGTATAGAAAAAAAAATTGTTTCCAAAAAAAATACTTCCTCCACCACTAGCCTATATGGCTCAACTGGGATCAGAAACACTCATCAAGTCCAAGCACAGTTTGAACTTGGCTATCGGAAGACTCTTAGTGAACATATCAACAGGATTATAATCTGTATCAATTTTGTCTATGACACAATCACCTTTCTCAATGATATCACACACAAAATGATAACGAATATCGATGTGCTTTGTTCGGTCATGAAACATCTGATCTTTGCTAAGAAGATAGCACTTTGATTATCACAAAAAATTGTGGTAACCTTTATTCTATCATCGAGTTCTTTAAATAATCCTTTCAACCAGATATCTTCCTTTACTGCTTCTGTAATCGCCATATACTCTGCCTCGGTAGAAGACGGTAAATCAGATCGCAATCCGGCTTTCCAACTAATAGCACAACCATTTAGAGTAAACACATACCCCGTAATAGATCTTCGTTTATCCAAATCTTTGCCATAATCTGAATCAACATATCCAAACACCCCAGTGTTAGATTTACCATAACGTAGACACATAGAAGACGTACCGCGCAAATAACGAAAGATCCACTGTACTGCTTTCCAATGTTCTTTTCCTGGGTTTGCCATATATCTACTAACCATGCTAACAGCATAAGCCAAATCAGGGCGCGTGCAAATCATAGCATACATCAAAGATCCAACAGCACTAGAGTATGGTACGCGTGCCATATACTCCATATCAGTCTCAGTAGTAGGACTCAAAGTGGATGATAGCTTGAAATGAGCTGCAAAAGGTGTGTTGACAGGTTTTGCTTCATGCATATTGAAGCGTCTTAGGACTTTCTCAATATAACTTTTCTGAGAAAGATGCAAGACCCTAGACTTCCTGTCACGAACAATTTCCATACCTAAAATCTTCTTGGCAACTCCTAAGTCCTTCATTTCAAAGTTTGCTTTCAACCGTCTTTTAATCTCTGAATCTCCTTCATATCTTTTCTTTGCGATCAACATGTCATCCACGTATAAAAGTAAGTAGATCATTGAACCATCGTCACAATTCTTGTAATAAACGCGACTATCACGGGTGCACCTTTTGAATTTGTGACTGGTCATAAATGAATCAAACCTTTTATACCATTGTCTAGGAGACTAACAAGGCCATAAAGAGATTTATTTAGTTTACACACGTAGTTCTCCTTGCCAGGAACTACAAAGCCTTCGGGCTGTTGCATAAAAATCTCTTCCTCAAGCTCACCATTTAAGAAAGCTGTAGTAACATCAAGTTGCTCTAACTCATAATCATTAGAAGCAACCAACCCCAACAATACACGAATGGAAGTATGTTTGACAACCGGGGAATAAATGTCGGTATAGTCAATGATACCGGAATTTGATGTAACCTTTAGCGACTAACCGAGCTTTGTATCTTGGTTTCTCAGTTGGGTTGACAGGTTCTTTGAGCTTGTAGACCCACTTGCATTTAACTGGCCTTTTCCCTTTTGGAATAGGAACTAAATCCCAAGTACCATTTCTTTGCAAGGATTCCATCTCATTATGCATAGCAATCATCCAATCACTTGAGTCTTTAGACTTGACAGCCTCATCATAGTTCACAGGCTCCATTGTTGACTCAATATCATCAGCAACAGTAAGAGCATAAGCAATAATATCAACTTCAGCATACCTCTTCGGAGGAACAATTTTTCTTCTTGGCCTATCTTTTGCAATGCTTGGAGTAGTAGCTTGTGGTTGTGAGGGTGTTAGATCCTCAACAACAACTTGCTCATCTGGCGATGAAGACTCTTGATGCTCAACTGTACTCTGATTAGTAATAGGTGAAGTAGGAAGCTCCACCTCCACTTGAGATTGCTCTTTTCTTGCTTCGGATGATGCGTTGGATGTATCTATATCTTTTGAAGAGTTTGAAACTAATTGAATCATTCTAGATTCATCAAAAGTAACATCTCTTGAGATAATAACTTTCTTTAGATCAAAGCTCCATAACTTGTAACCTTTTACCCCTGGATTATACCCAAGAAAAACACATTTGATTGCTCTTGGTTCTAACTTTCCATTGTCAACACGTGCATATGCTGGACACCCAAAAGGTTTTAAACCTGTATAATCAGCAGGTTTTCCGGACCATAATTCAAATGGGGTTTTCTTCTCAATTGCTCGTGATGGTGATCGGTTTATAAGATAGCAGGCAGTCGAAGCAGCCTCCGCCCAAAAGGACTTTGGCAATTTGGAATTAGAAAGCATACATCGGACCTTCTCCATAATGGTGCGATTCATCCTTTCGGCTACACCATTTTGTTGAGGCGTATGGACCACCGTTCGGTGTCGAGTGATGCCTTCCTTTTGACAATAGGCATTAAACTCTTCTGAGCAAAACTCGAGTCCATTATCCGTGCGAAGATACTTAACCACCAATCTGATTGCTTTTCAACTTTGAACTTTCCAATTTCTGAAGGTAGAAAACACGTCTCCCTTGTGTTTCAAGAAGAAAGACCATACCTTCCTGGAGAAATCATCAATGATAGTGAGCATATAATTAGCTCCACCTTTCGAAGCAACTCGAGTCGGTCCCTATAAATCCGAGTGAACATAGTCAAGTGGTCCTTTTGTTGTATGAATACCACTCATAAAACTCACCCGTTTTGCCTTGCCATATACACAGTCTTCACAGAACTCTAAATCAACAACCTTTTGTTCACCAAGTAATCCCTTCGACTCAATTCGAACATGCCTTGAAAACTCATATGGCCAGTCGAAGATGCCAAAGACGGACCCGATCTGAATCGAAAAGAGACTTTGAAACAACAATGACATCACACGAAATTGTTTGCCCGTCAAGAAAAATAAAGGTCGAGGTTTTTCTTTTGGTGCTCGGTTTTTCAAAGCACCATCTTTGAATACCCCGAGAACTCCACCTTTACCAAAGAAACTCATATCCCTTTTTATCAAAAGAGCTAAGAGATAACAAATTTCTTCTAAAATCGGGAACATATCTAACATTCTCAATGGTTCGGATAACTCCGTCAAACATACGGATTCTGACTGAGCCATGTACAACAACTGGACATGTAGTATTGTTGCCCATTAAGACATAACCTTGATTAACTTTTTCAAATGTGTAAAACCAACTTCTGTTGTGACACATATGAAAAGTACAACCAGAATCAAGTATCCATTCTTCAGCGGAATCCAGCTTATCTGAATAAACTGTCAGGAGTTCTCCAATACAACCGTCCTCTGCTACATCTGCTTCTCCCGAAGTGCTAACTTGTTTGCCATTTGCTGCTGCTTTCTCTTTATTCTTCAACTTGAAACATTCATCAATCATATGTCCTTTCTTGTGACAGTAATTGCAAAACTTTCGTTTGCCTTTAGACTTGGATCTCGTTTTATTGGAAGATTGAGGGTTTTTACCCCTATCTGTTGTTCTTCCTCTGGCATTTAAACCTTCGGCTTTCACATCACTAGAACCACCACCTGTAATATGCTTCATCTTTTCTTTTGAATCCAAAGCTGTATAAACTTCATCTAAGACAAGAGTGTCACGGCTGTAGATGATAGTATCACAAAAATGGCTGTAGGATTCGGGCAATGATGTCAACAAAAATAAAGCCAAGTCTTTATCTTCGTACTGAACATCCATATTCTCTAAGTTATTGACTAACTCTTTGAATGTGGAGACATGTTCGACTACTGATTTCTCCTTCAATCATTTTGAGATTGAACAACCGCTGCTTTAAATGCAACTTGTTTGGTAAGCTCTTCGTCATCAACAATTGCTCCAACTTTAGCCATAAAGAAGCCGCTGAAGTTTCTTTCAAAACATCTTGCAAAACATCATTTGATAAGTGCAAACGAATCTGGGATAGTGCCTTGAGATCTTTCATCTCCTTTTCTTCTTCGGTCCATGACTTGGGCATCTTTTCAGAACCCAGAAGCGCCTTATGTAAATCCATCTGAATTAGAATATCTCTCATCTTTACTTGCCATAGGGAAAACCCGGTGTTTCGATCTAACAACGGAATATCGAACTTCATTGTAGACATGATTTACACTTGATAAAATTATTTCAATGAACTAATATTAAAACCTGGAAGCTCTGATACCAATTGTGGTAAAAGAGTGTGAAAACTCACCCCAAAGATCCAAGCAGTAATAGATAATATTAGTTCGACGCGGAACAGAATATATATATATATCAAGCGTAATCAAACACCAAATAGAAATAAAGTAATAGAGACACAAGGATTTACGTGGAAAACCCAAATTGGGAAAAACCACGGGTGGCGGAAGCCGAAAAACAATTCACTATAATTTGCAGTGTTTACAGAATTTGGAGTATAAGAAACAGAGAAAATATATATACAATGTGTTCTTGTATATATTTTTATGGGTTGTGATGGATCTTTTGATCTATTTTTCTTCAGTGTGAGGCTCCCTTTTATAGGGAGGAATGCCAAATTACTATTCATGTGAATAGTACTATTCACATGAATAGTATTCAAAGAAAACTGTACCGGCATTACTATTCATGTGAATAGTATGTGAATAGTATTCAAAGAAAACTGTTTCACGTGAAACGCCAATTTTGACGCAGCCAATTTTGATTTCACAATGTGCAGCCAATTTTAACATAAATAGTATTTTACTATTCATGTAAATAGTATTTTCAACAATATCTTTTATGACTTCTAAAGATTTTATTATCTAAATTTACAATAAAGTATAATTAATTGATTGTAATGAAAACTTTGTGCATATGACTTTTCTCATTGTGTACTTGAAGAGAATTACGGAGAAAATTATATGCTTAAAAACAAATATTCTTGCACTTTTTCGCACATTATCACCGAAGAGAGTCAAGAAAAGGGTGTAAAACTAATGAAAACAATCAAGGTATTAAAAATAGCAATTGAGAGACGAAAAATATAAGACCTGTAGCTATGCACTGTTTTTTAAATGGATTATATGCTATATGCTATATGCATGTTGCATTGCCTTGGGCTAATAAATGAATGCATGACATTTAAATATTGGGCTTTTTGTTGGGCCTTTAAGGCCCGTTCGTTCTATCTTCATGCATGTACTGGGAATGGTGTCACACCATCGGCGTGAGGAATGGAGAAGAAGAAGAAGAAACACGCAGTGAAGAGAAAGAGGAATCAGAAACTCAGACCCTCGGTTCGTGAACTTCACCTTCGTTCCTCAGATTCCAATGCCGTATACGCTTTGTTATTCGCATCTCTCTCTAACAGACCGCATTCAGTCACCTTCATCAACAAATGCTTGTTCAAACTACGCCGTTCTCTTCTTCTCTCCCGAACCTCGGTGACGCCGATTCTGGCGTTGCTTCCAACACTACTCAGCTCCACGCGCCCAGAAATCGCGTGTCGCGCTGCGGACACCATCGGCGCCGCCTCTCTCGTTTCCTTCGACGCCAACGAGGAAATTGCTTCCGATTCCGAAACCGTTAAGGGATTAACCTCGCTGTTGAGAAGTTGCGAGAGGAAGGTTCTGTTATCTGCTTGCAATGCCGTTTTGGATTTGTCCACTACGATATTTGCTCAACAACAATTGCTCAAGTTTTCTGCCTTGAACGAATTGATGTAAGCATTTAAACTGCGTTGTTTTAGGTTTCGAATAAGTTATCTTACTATTTCGACGATGAATTGAGTATAGGATGTGTAAATAATTGAATTGACACTTAACGTTCTTTAGGTTTGTGTTTCTTCAGATATTCAAGGGTTTGGAATGTGTGTGTTTATGGTCTGATTCTGAGGGTTACGAAAGTCTTCACCGTCTTAAGATTGGGATTAAGGAAGATGAGCTGTCATTGGTTTTTCTCACTGCAACTGTTGTTCTTATCAATGCCTGTGAAGTTGAGCAGCTACAGAATATTCCACAAAACATTTCTGGAGCGTTTCTGAGAATTTTGAAAGAGATAAGGGTGAGAGTAAGTGATCAAGAGGTGATCAAAGGTGTTAGGAAATGTAATGAAGAAGGGCATCTCTGTAAAAGCAATATTGCAGTTAGTAATCTTTCAGAAAGCATCTTTAGGCTTTCCATCAATGCTTCTCACCTCACTGGTTCTTTGCCATTTGAAGTCATTCAAAGAAGTCTTTTTGGTACGAGTGATACAAGTTTTGATGATTTTATATCAAATTACTGGGAGGTTTCGCCTTTTCTTCTGACGAGGACAGTGAAGGATTCAGATATGCACGATATGTTCGGTGCATTTATCCAGTCCTTGAACTGGAAAGGGAGTGTTCCATCCCTTGTTTCTTCAATTCTTCAAGGTCTAGCGTCATGTTTTCCTATTGCCTCAGATGAGGAAAACATACTCAATTTTCTGAATGAAGTGAAAGGTAGACTGGGTTGTCCTATAATCTACCAGCAGGATATACGAGTTGTAAAAACAGAGAGACAATCAAGAAAAGAGATGCATTACATTCAGGACTTCGTTTCAGGCAGCGTTAAGGAACCTCGGTATTTTACTTTTGATGACATCTTAAATTGTGGGCAAGCTTATAAAGACGGTTATAGTGTTGCCCTGCGTGGTCTGGAGTTCCGCTATCAGAGCATTGCCGCTATTGCGGATTCATTAGCACTTACGTTTGGCCAGCCTTCGGTAGGAGCCAATTTGTACTTAACACCCCCTAATTCTCAGGGCTTGGCTTGTCACGTTGATGATCACTGTGTATTTGTATGCCAGATTTTTGGTTCCAAGCAGTGGACTATATATTCTCCTCCCACTCACCTGTTACCTCACTTATATGATAATCTACTTGGTTCTGATATTGACTGTACAAAATCTGGTAGAAGAGAATTCTTTCTCAGGGAAGGTGAGGTATTATATATTCCCAGAGGTTTTCCTCATGAAGCTTATACAAGCTCTGATGCTGGTGATGGTTCTCCTGGGTTCTCATTACATGTTACCCTTAGTATTGAGGTTGAACCTCCTTTTGAGTAAGTAAAGGTTAACTTCAACTATTTTTTTAATGGTTCAAATACAATAAGCTTTTATAAGGTTCCCTTTGTTCCTTTACAGTTACAACTTTATTAATTTTATCGTGGCCCTTAATTTGATATTTCTCTCTGCTTTTCTGTTCATTGCTCTATAATTTAAGATTGTGGCTGTAAATTCTATTAATTCTTATATGTTTCAAAAGGCATAGACTTTCTGCAACTGTGCCACTATTGCATGATGTCATGTGCTATTTATAAGTAAAACAGAACTTCAAGGCATATATTTACAGTAACAAGCAAGCTATAGGTACACAAATTGTTATATTTATGTATTGGTTGAATCTCAGCCTCTCTCAGGACTTTTAGGTACAATTATGCAGAATCAAGTTGTATGGATTATAGAACTTTGATTAGGTAGACTCCACGCTTCCTTTTTATTGTGTGATAGCTAAAGTAATTGTTCAAATGTAAGGACTGTGTAAAGTTAAAAGAAAAGGCAAATAACTTGGAACAATTTAAGCAGAGTCCGAAATTTACATGAAGGAAGAATTCCTTCATAAAGAATAATGGATAAAACCCAAGATAATGAATTAGCAAAAACATCTGGTGCAGAAGACATTTGCTGGCCCTTATGTTAATAAATTAGGTGGTCTCCATCTAGGTATTCAAGCACTTGTGAACTTCCACCTGAGGATGGTAGCTTATGCCCTGAATTAGTGGTTGAATTAAGTGGCCTATGATCAATATGTGTCTGTCTTCCATTGGCAGTGAATGGAAAACAACCATGTATAGTCAATAGCTGAAAGTAAAAATAAGGATGATGTGGCAGAGGATTATGGATCTCATGGACTGCTTGAATTTGTTTTCAAAGTACTGCTTTTCAAAATAGAAAAGCATGAAAAAGAATCATACTGAAAATAGGATGCAGAAAGCATGGAGTTATTGCTGCGTCTTGGAGTTTCCTTTCATGCCTATGGTCATTTCCACTATATGGTGTGATTTTGTCTTTTCTCTTTTTTCTCTAGCCACTTCAATGTATTTGTTTTTACTATTAGTGATTTGTTGCTACATTTGAGCTCAGTTTACTGTATTATGATGTTACAGTATCCTATTTATGGCCATTTTAGAGTCTAGTAGGTTTGACGGTAGAGAGAAAATGGATCATGCAATCTTCCATGTCTATGGATGAAATTCATCTGTATATTGTCAAATATAATGTCTATTCTATGCATATATGAGTGCAGATAATTGATATTTTGAATGCTTAGAGTTAGAGTGATCAAATTATATGATACAGCATATGATTTTGCAAATGATTGATAATATGGTTGTCGATTTCTTTTTGCCCTTTCTCTGTGAAATTCAATGTCCTGTTCTGAAAAATATAAGTATTATCTACTTTACACTGCAGAGTGAACAGTCCTACTGGTCCACTATAGTTGGCAAGCATGCTTGTTTTCAAAATTCTGAATCAACAAACTGTTATGCTAGTGGTTACATCTTGATGTTCTCATTCCCATCCAGTCAAATCCGGTCCATCTTTGACTAAGTGGCACCAGTTGGCCCTTCAATCCGTGAATAATGGCGATAAGTATGGCCTACATTCATGGAGAGAGGCCTGCTGCTCCCCTATAAATGAATTATTTTTTTTTTTAATTTTAATTAATCTTCAATAAAAAGATTATAAATATATATATACATATACCGTTTGTATTACCAAATAAGTATTGCTGTTTTGCTCCTGACCGTAACTTTGATTGGTTGGCTATCTAATAGCCACAAGAGCACTGGACAACCTATTGAATATTGATTGAAGTTAAACCACTAAGACCACCAGAGTTTGGTTTGCTGTAACATCACAAAATATTGCTCGCGGTTACATCAACTAACACCTCTTGTTCCTTAGCAATTAATTCTCTTGTTTTTCATTTATGTCAAGAATTATGAATGCATTTTTTTTTTCATTTTGTTTATTTCTTATTCTCATTCCTTCATATATTGTCTGATTGAAAATTATTTGATTGATGTTTTTGAAGCAGAAGACTGAAACAATGCATGTGGAATGACCCACACTAAAATCAATTATTAAAATTAGACAAGTCTGCTGGACATATGAGCAGGCTTTTAGACACATGTCTTTGGAAAGCTGGTTCATGGACCATTTTTTCTAGTATTTTTTGTAATAAGGATGCCTGTATCAATTATTACCCTATTGATAAGGATGAGTATAAAATTATCAACCTTTCATCTTCTGGTCTGTCCTCTATCCCACATGGAGATTGAAGCTGGGATTTTTTACTATGTTTGCTTAATGAGAGATATGTTATGACCTGATTTATTTTCTTTGGGAAGATCAGTTAATCATCAGGTCTTCCTACTACATCATTTTTTTTCACTTTTCCTTTTCCTTTGATTGTGTGTGATTGCTAGATTATAAGCTATATTTGGGCCCCATATTGATATTTCTACTTCCAAATGAGTGAGGTGATTGAAGAGACTATTGTGGATGACAATCCTCTGCAGTTCGTTGAGAGCTGCAGAGTAATCCAAACCCTTGTAAAATTCAATTGTATGATTAAAAAAATAATAATAATGAGGCGTTGAATGAGAACTGCACTTTGCAGTTATTTTAGAAATGCTGAAGTTCTTTGTCCTCAGCACTGTACACTGATAATGGCACACAACTGCATCACTACTAATGAAAGATTTTACTTGTTACTCAAGAGCTCAAAATATTGTAGTCATGATTAAGAGCTTGTTATCGCTGATGGTTTGTTTAAATACCTGGATTGTACTCATGTGTATATCATCTAACACAGATGGGGAGGAGTAGCTCATTTTGCACTCCACTGCTGGAGTGGAAACCAGAAAAGACTGTGTTATGAGGGCTCTGATTTTCTGTCTCAAAAACTTGATCTTGCGGCTGTGAATCTGTTACACGTTGCCATTGGGATCATTAGCAATATGGATCCTAGCTTTAGGAAAGCATGCTTGACTGCTGCAGTTTCCTTGCCGCCAGTTGTTTATAACAGTCTTTTGCAGGATCAGAGAAACACTTTCTTCTACTTAATTGATAAAATTCATGCTGAATCAAGATTCATGGAAGTGCTGAGTATTGTAGAGGTTGCAATTCAGAAAAATGAAGATCCATTCCAGCAAATCCGATGGCTTTGGGTTCTTCATATGGAAAAAGAAACCAGTTGTGAATACAACAGCAATAAATCTCTCATGATTGAAGATCTACTTTCTTTGTGTGCCCAACACAAGGATAAATTAGAAGCTGTTTTTTTGAATGTGAAGTCAAGGTTTTGTAGTGAGGTGGTATTTGAAGAAGTTGTAACTAGTCACAGGATGTTGCTTCAGAAGTACCGAAATACTAGAAAGCAATATATTAATGGAATGGTTTCACTTCATGATAAATTATAATACTACTGTTTTACTTTTACTTAATTTTCATTGCTTCGTGTGGAATATGAGATCATTTTCACCTTGTCGAATGGCTGACATCAATATGCATTAGTGTCTTTGCAGCCAACTCATCAGATTTAATAAGTTTCTGTAAGCTATGGCTTACAAGTTTTGTGCTATGTATTGAGCAAACTACACAAGCAATGATAATGCATCATGAAATCAGCTTAAGTACATGCAAAAAAAAAAAAATCCCCCATACAACGCATTGCATTTAATATATCGATAAGAACAAAAATACATATCTGAATATAAGTCTTATGCGATGCAAAACTAAAGCTGCAACTTATGGTCTGGGATGTTTAGGAGTAGGATGAGTAGTTACTCCATGGTAATCTATATGATAGACAAGATCATGCGGACTGTAACTGTTGCTGTTAAAATCTGGTGTCATGGAATCTTCCTCTGCAGGGGTACTTTCCGTTGCCTCATCTCCCTGCATTTTATACTGCCATGTGCCAGGAATCAGCGGAAGAAATGAAAAAACAAATGCATGTGTATATTTATTTGTAGTATTAGTGCAGGGGAAAGGGAAAAGAATTCTAGATGAAAGTGTGGTTTATGACTTATATTTACTGTCTTGTAGATTTAATTGGGGGTTTGACGTACCTGGGTTTTGTGATCGTGGACAGGGACTGACATGGTTAACTTCCTTGTTGGCTTAGCATCCAGAGCGTAGCCTGTGTGTTGGGAGAGGGAATATAAACAGAATATGAGAAAGCAGCATAGTAGGAAGATTGAAGAACTCATCATGTAATACAGTCCTAAAAATGAGAATAAGGTTTGCGGGCAAGTTGTTGATTATTTAAAAGTTTATATAGAAAGAGCATGGGAGTGCATGTCAGAAGGAAGTGATGGGGGGAGAGATAGAAAGAGGGAGTGTATGCAATTATTGATCAAGGAGATGAGGGAACATGTTTAAACCTATGTGCCCACGGTTCTAGTGCTTATGTTGGACTAGCCTCAGCCTCTCTTTCTCTCCCTCTCTATATTTCTTCGTACCCCTTCTCTCTCATTATATGAAAATAGTGAAAGAGGCCTATTCTCTTCCATATTGAATAAAAAAAGATGTTTAGTTCACGTGTATGTCTCTTGCCAAGTGAAACCATAGTGCAACATCATCAACTCATGTTTTGTCCTCAACAATAAATACTGGTTGTGATATGTCATCCTTTGGATGCTATCTTTCTATGATATCTTACCCTTTCTCCATATCTTGCAGATTTTGTTGGCATCTCAAGACCCTTGTTCGTTGCTGTAATTTAGTCAAGGCGTACCCTATAATCTCTAAATCACCTATCATTTCGTCTTTTTGTTAAACTTGGACCATCCCAATCGAGCCACACATTGGTTACAACATGACTATTGGAGCAATGTATAATTGAGAACTATCTATAAATCTAATGCCTTAAGGTTTTGGGTTAAATATGTTGTCAAATTCACTTATATTGTTTACTTGTAATTTATTGATGAATTTGTTCACGGAATGGAACCCCTTCTCATAGTTCCAACAAATGGTATCATTCTTATATTTCCAACTAGTAGTATCAAAATCAAGATTAAGTTCACTTGTGTGATTTACTTTTGACTTATTGATGTTAATATTTCCAAAAATGATTTCATCCTTACGGTTTGGTGGTTGAAAGTTGTGGGACATCCTAACTAAGTCACCTAACTCATCTAATTAATCTATCTATCGAATCACATTGAGATGTTGGTCTCCCTCCATCATTTTAGTATCTAATTCATCTTCCTCTCTTATTTATTCATGTTTTCTTATTTTTTTCTACTTTGATACTTTTGTTATTAATACTGTAAAGGTAGTACCGTTGAAGAGATTCTAAAATGCATGTTCGATATGTTTGTCCATTTTTATTAAAATATTGACTTTTTTCTTCCCTATTTAAATTACAAATTATTAACTATAAGAGGAGGATTATTCTACATTTATATACATTCAATAAGTTATGATTTTAGACGATTGATATATTTCTCCATTTTCATTAAAATATTGACTTTTTCTTCCCATTTTAAATTACAAATATATACAATAGTCAAATAATCTAAAGATTGAAGTTTGACCTGCTCGGAAAACTACAAATAATCATTAAAATTGATACACGTGTATTAATGCAAATTCACTCCATGATTTGTCGAATAGCATAACTCAACTTCATCTCATTTTGATTGAGTGTCCGATAAGCAACTTACCCGTTCCACTCTTGCTGACTATTTCTATTTGGTATAGAAACGAATACTTTGTTTTGGGCATTCATTTAGTTCTATTAAAAGAACTCAAGTGGTCAAGCCAACGAAACATCTGTTACCTATAAATTATGCATAACCTTTATCATGTATCTAAATTGAGGAGCTTGATTCACTGTTTATCATTAAAGTTTTTGATGAATCTGAATCAAACAAGATCTGAAAAAACTAGCTATTTTATTTGTTTTTCTTTTATCCCATAGGGATGTAACCTCACAACCAAAGGAACATAAATCTTTCCACGCCGACGTTACGAGTGAAAGTTGAAACATGGAGACATGAATTGAACAGTTTGGGTCTACAGCACATGGACCAATTTAAGAGTCAGTTACCAAACATGGACTGAGAGTGGCAAAGTACCAAAACACGAACCCTTGTGCCCCGAACTGTGCCAATCGACTAGTAAAACATCACATACTTTGATAACATCATTTGCTTAGTTTTGCTCTTAATTAAAACCAATTGCAATGATTGTTCACTACTTTAAAGTAATACTAATTACTATCAGTCATTCAACTTTTCATCGCCCTTGTTAGATATACCTTTGAAAACAGCGTAAACGAGACCCAAATTGAAGAATGCATCTCTTTAAAGACAGAGTCTAGAGTCCAAAGTATACGTCAAGGTGATCTTTAGTCCCAGAATTTGTTTTCTATTTTCATTTTTTAAAAATAGATTTTAAAAATGAAATTATAGTATTTTCTTATTTTTACTGAATTTTAAAAATATTTTTATGAAAATATTTAGGAAAAAAAAATCAATCAAAACAACATTATGGCCTCAATCTTCTATTTCCAATGGAAATGAAAACTGGAAACATCAACCAAACAACAGCATTATATTATTGCACAGTAACTTTTCATATCTTTTACCTAACTTTTGGAAACTGATTTTTTTCTTCTAATTTTAAGAACATCTCTAATAGATATTTTTACTTAAAGATCTATCATTCAAAAGAAAAAATTGCTATTAGAAAAATGTCATTGATCTTCATCTTAGAAATCTGATCTTCTCGGAGATTTGATCTTGTATAAGAATAAGCAAGATTTGCACAGTACAAGAACAAAGCAATATCCAATCTTCACCTTAGAATATATTGAATTTAAATAATTTTAACATTAGATATTTTGTAGAATAAATTTTGATATAAACTTAATTTTATAATAAAAAAACTTAAGCATATATATATATATATATATATATATATTAATCTTGTAATTTATAAAATAAAATTTAGTTAAAATTAATATTGTAAATAAATGCAAATCCAAACACACACTCAAGTAATAACAATGTGACAAACATGTTATGAAACAAGGCAGCAGTAGCAGGGAATCGGTGACGTTTTCATGAAATATGTATGCAAAAATGGTACCACTTTACATAAAAGTATTAATAATAACAATAATAAAAATGGTACCACTTTACATAAAAATAATAATAATAAAAATGGTACCACTGATAGCTCGGCACACCTAGATCAAAATATCAGAGGCAATTAGGCAGCAATACTGCCACTTGCAACCAAAAATATTGGGCTACAACTGCACTTCTTGCTATATCTGTTTATAGTGCAACTCTACCTATGTTCATTACCTTCTAATACACGCCTTTTATTTTCTTTCAATTTGGCCACTGTTACAAAAATCAAATACTGCTATTTGCATTGCATGGACTATCATCACTGCTCACAGATTCATTTAAGTTAATTACTACATTCAATCATCACTGCTAACTTTCTTCTTTCATCAAAGATATCTTAACTAATAATTGAAATCCACTTAACTTCTTCTAACGTAAAAGTTAATGAAGTGAATGAAATCTTCTTTATTTAATGAATTTTATCTTTTCCACGAAATCTTCTTCATGCAGACATCAGAAATAAAAGAAAAATGCCTCTAACTCTTTTGGTAGCTGTCAAGATCAGATGTGAAGATGGAACATATTGAAAAAAACTAGAATAACATTGATTACGTATCGGAATTCCCAGTATGCATGGCTCGTTTTTCTTTCGAGTTTATTAATCATTATTCTTAGAGTAATGATTAAAAACTTAATCAATATTTTTTTTTATTGAATATCATGTTAAAATTGTACTTGCATGTTACCTTTTTCCTTATAAAAACCTATTTCTTGGAAAATGAAATAACATGATAAGGAAAGTTGTTTTTCTCTTTCAATATTTATATATAAATTGCTATATATGACAAATTCAGATCCGTTTGAAAGATATCCCAATTATCCTAAAAATACTGATTAAAAAACAAAAAAAATTAATATTTGAGTTAAAAAAAATGTTAAACAATATATTTTTAATTTTTAAAAAATCTTTTTTTTTGTTACTTAACGGATACTTATTAGCACTAGGTTATACCCTTTTTTTCCTATTAACCAGAGTTCTAAGAACATTAGTTATGAAATTAAAAATACTAAATCATATTAAGCAGTATTCCAAGAAGAAAAAAATTAGCTCCTTAACTGGTTAAATTTATTTAATTTTTTTATGTATTATATATATATATATATATATATATATATATATATATTTTCCATTGTGGATGAATGTTGTTGGAAATTAGAAGCAAAATATAAGATTATGGCAGCCGCTGCAACAGTGACGGGTGATTTGAATTCCACCCTAGAAACTGGGGTATGTGGAGAACAAACAAATAAATACATGTCTTTCAATGTTAACATTAGCACTTTGCCTTTGCCATAGGTAACACAGCACTATTATGTTAAGCAATTAACAACGTAATTTCCATTAGTCTGGTCCTTCATTAATATTTAACTAATTAGCCCTTCACACTATTTAATGCTTTAGGAGGTATAAATAATTGAATTATTTTTCAATTATTAAAGTATATGAATTTTTTTTATCACATGCATGTCTTTACCAGACAAATAAACACAAAATTAAAGTTATGCTCCATGCAGCGATGGTAATGAAGCAAGGGTAGGGATGAGTAGCCTTTATATATATAATATTAAAACAAATATTTTAAAGCGTACATTTATACTAATAATAATAGTTTTATGTGATTTTTAAATATATATTTATATTAAAAATAAAATCAATAATTTATATAATATTTAAGTAATTTTGAAGTTCAAGTACTCTCATGTGTATAATTATTATAATTATTATTATCATCCCTATATCCGAGTTTTATGAATTCAACACTAATTAATAGTTGGTAAATATATCTTGCATGTGTATAACATGGGTTATAATTTTGCTTTACATTCACCTACATTAATCTATTCTTTATTTATGACTGCTTCTAATTATAGATAAGATTCTTTTAACTATTTCATATGATTTTATTTTACTTAATTAGTAAAATATTAAATTAATTTGTCTCATATTATAAACTGAAATATATAATTTAGAGAGGGATACTCTTAGTCTTTTCACATTCTCAATTACATACTTTCAATGTTATCTATTTCCTCATTTAAATGTTGATTTTATATATTGCTCTAAAAAGATATTTTTCAATAATCTCAAATTAATTTTTTTAATTTTTATTTATATATTTAATCTTCTTAATTAACCACTTGTCTTTTTTTTTAAATCAATCATTTTTATATCTTTTCCCCTAAATTAACTTTTTCAATGATTTAATTTGTTTTAAAATTTTCAATAGTTAACAATGTCTTCTACTACAATTTAAAATTATTCATTGTAGTTTTAAAGTAAATGTATACATTCAAATGTTATTATTATTATGAAATTTAATTATAATATAATTTACATATTAAAAATATATATTTATTATAATTTTATATTATATAAAAATAAATATACATTCATGCAATATACAAACTAGAATAATATAATTACATTGTCATAATTAATCTTTTTTCACCTAATGTATATATGTATTTAAGGTAAAATGCTTTTGAGGAAGTATATTTTGTGAAAATAATTTAACTTCTCAAAAGAAGAATTATAAAAAGCACAAAAGGTAATTTTATTTTATACAACTTTTTCGGTGAAAATTATATCTATCTCGTAGATTTTATTTATCGTTTTGGTGGGTTATATATCACGTAGATAACTATTCATAAGAATCATATTATAAATAAGCAGTCCCACCCTCTTTTTTTTTTTTTGAAAAAAAAAAACTATATAATCTCTTCAGTATAAAAGTTCAAAGCATGTGTCATAAAATAAAGAACGTTCTGTAAAAAAAACAAATTGCTAATTAACATATTTAACATTTCATTAAAAATATTTTCTCTTTTAATTTTTTAACCAGAATTTTGAGAATACTAATTAACATTTAGTTAATTTTTGTAAAGAAAAAATAATAAGAAAGACATGACACCAAATATTGTATTAAAGTTTGCTCCACTCCCAAATTACTCAACTAATTATAACTACAAATAATTTGTATCAATCCAATTGGTACAAATATTGGGAAAAATAAAAAAGTGTAGGTAAAATATTAATTATTATAACAAATATTAGTACTTAAATTTAATCATATTAATTAAGAAATAAAAAGAGAATTTTTTTTTATTGAAATACATAAAATTATTCTTTAATTTTTTATACTCATTCATAATTTACATATTAAATATATGTTTTTAACTTCTTAATAAATATCCAGCAAGACCCTAGCTTAAAAAAATCATTTTTAAAACATGCATTAACTATGTCTTAAAAAGTGTAGTAATTTTATTTTTCTAGAGTTTATGTCAACTTTTCAGTTGCCACAACATTAACTCCAAATTAATGCCAGTGATTTTACTAAAGCACCCCTCATGTATGTATAGACTCATCTAGTTCCAATAATTACATGGAACGTATACCTTACAAATTCCAATCTTGGGACGTTGCCATCATGGTCATTTTGCTCATTACAGTAACATTTACACATTTTGTTGTTAGTTTATTTTGTTTTAAATTTTCTGGTTACGTGTTTTTTTCTGTTCGATTGTAACAGTTTTAACGCACCATGATTTTGAATGTTGGAACCCACCTGCCAAGGCAACGCAAATCATAGGAAAGTGCCCGGAAACATACGAGGAACAGCCTTGGAATTTATATTAATAAAAAACATAAAATTGTCAAATGATATAAAATAATATTATACTATGGACTAGTATATTTATATATTAGTAAATGATTAATGAGAAAGAAGTTTTGGTTTCCTAAAAGGAGTCACAATGCTCACGTATGTTTTTTACTCTTTTTTCAATTTTTATTATTATTATTAGATTTAATTTAATATATAAGTCGTCATTAGTACCATAAATATTATTATTTTTGTAATGAAAGAAAGTAGCCCAATAATAACAGATTGAAATTGAATCCCAATGACCAAGACCAAAGCCAACAATAAAATCTGTATTAAATCCACCTCTTTCATAAAAACCCAACTTTCCCATTTGACTATACTTGTTCATTCATACATACAATACAACTCCAATATCCCTTCTCTTTCTCTGTTTCTCTCTGTTTGCTATGGAAAACGATGAAGAATGCATCACTGGGCTATGTTTAGGACTAGGAATTGGAGGGCATGTTCCAAAAAAGTTGAAGCGCAAAGAGAACAAGCCTCTGGGGTGTCTAGACTTGGCTTTTCAGCTTTCTCCAAAAGGAGATGCCATTAATATTAATAAGGGAGAGAGATTCAGCTTAGAGAGAATCCATGAGGGACATGAATATATCAAAGAAAAGAGCACTGATTCAGATAATAGCAACAACAACAACAACAATGGATGCAGAAAAAAATTGAGACTTTCTAAGGAGCAATCAGCCATGCTTGAGAACAGCTTCAAACTCCACACCACTCTTAATCCGGTATGTATATATTCATTCATGACATTAATAGCAACCCTTTTTCTCATTTTAATTTTTATGTATATGATTTTGTCTTTGTGTCTATATACATATAACACAAACATACATATCTAAGGCTTGACATAAAAATTCATGATTTGTGAACTATTTTTGATTCATGAATTTTATTGAAAATAATGTAAATTGCATGCTACAAGTCACTAATATAAGAAATATATCTATATGTGTGTGTGTGTGAGTGACGCTATTGATTATTTTGTTGGCTATATCATTTGTATGACACATATTTATCAGTTGTGTTCTTTTGTTTTTCTACCACGAGATAAGAGGAGTTATGAATGCGTTGGTTTTGGTTAATTCCACATGCAGGTGCAGAAACAATCACTTGCTGATCAATTGAATTTAAAAACTAGACAAGTTGAAGTTTGGTTCCAGAACAGAAGAGCAAGGTACGTTATTGTATAGTTTCCGTTTCATTGTTCTTATTGCTCAACCTTTGTGTGTATTCTTCATCAATTTGCTTTGCATTAATCACTTGTCTGGGTTCTTTCTTAATGAATCTTAAAGGAGAGATAAGGAGCTAGCTAGAAAGAAAAGAAAATAGAGTTTAATTTCTACGGTTTTACAGTATTTGTTTAATTAATAATTTGTTCATTGTGTTGACCATATCGTCTTTGCTATGTTATACATTTAATATCAGAAACGTTGTTGTTTATTAATAACTAATAATTAATTATTATAAACGTTTCAGGACTAAGCTGAAGCAGACAGAAGTGGACCGTGAGTTGTTGAAAAAACACTGTCAAAATCTAAGTGATGAGAACAAAAGATTGAAGAAAGAATTGCAAGAACTACATGCACTAAAAGTTGGACCGTCACCGTTATGCATTCAGCTAGCAAAAACCGCAACTCTGACTATGTGTTCTTCGTGCGAGAAACTATTAAAGCTCAATGAAGGAAAAAACAGTATAGAGTTAGAGAGTAGAAATTAACTGATATATGATAATTAGATGAGGATTATTGAAAATATGAAGCACCAGTTACTATACGTAACTGAAAAGATTTCTGCTTAATTAGAAACAAAGATAGTACATAAATTATATATTCGTTCGGTCTCCACATCGCAAACATAGATAGAAAACTGGGGTGGCTTAGATACGTAGTCATCATCAATAATCAGGTTTCTCCATCTTAATCATTCAATTTATACTAATTAATCAAAATTAAAAATTGCCATTTTGTTTAAAGGTTGTTGTGTTAGCTTTTGCGTTGAAAATTATTAATCGAGACATGTGTATGTTTGGTAACAAGGATAAGGAAGAATAAAATTTTGAATGGTTGAAATTCAAAGAGAAAACAATTCGACTAAGTCAGTCCACTAATTAAGATTAGGGTTAAAGGTTGGAATTTGAATCTCAGCTAGATAGGATTTTGTTTTATATTTGTGATCCACGCGACGTACGTTAGAGATTGGAATTTTCATTCATATAATTTGTATCCATGAGTTATTAGAAACCTACACACAAAGTGACAAGAATATAAATAAAACAAAAAAAAAAGATATATATCATTGGATGTGATGAAAAAGAATGATAAAAATAAAGTTAATTAAAATGAGACTAAAAGAAAAAGTGTACAATTTATTCTATGCATATTTACGAACCATTGGTCAGCTTATGGTAATTGTAAGTGGGTTAAGTTAAGTTTGTAAGAAATCATTTAATTAAGATCTTGAAATATATATTTCTTTATTGTTGTTGGGTGTGGTCCTAAGGAAGTCCTACCGAAATTTCACTTCAATTTTCCCGTAGACAAGTTTGTTACTCTTTCTCTATATATATAAAATGCACTATTCTCCTCATGGTCTCTAGTGTGTAACCAATTTATTTTCAATAAAAAAAAATGACTAAGAGAATATTGGTTCAATGGAAAAAGAGATGATGGATCGTTATTAACTAATACTAGTATGTCTCAACGATCCTAACTATCTTAACCTAAATATATCATAACTTAGAAATACTAAGAAGTCTAAGGTGTACTATATAGTCTATCACGTGTAGTGAGAAAGCATAATATATGCATGTCACATAATTATTAATTAAAAGAGCCCCCACCAATTAATTGTTTCGTGGCTTAAGGTGGTGAATGAACCAACCCACGAGCACGAGTAGGTTGCAAGTCACAATATATGGCTACCGGCCATTGAGAGAAAATGCATGGGATTTGCTAAGTCATAATCCTGACACATTATCTATCTTAGTGCCAATACTTCAAATCTAAAGAAAAAATCATTACTAACACAGAGTGGGGTGTCTTATGATGGCATTGTACACAACACAATACAATATGCAAATTGGTTACACACAAACTTTATAGCGTGTTTTAAGGGGCTGGGGCTACCCAATTACCCAACTTTGATATAAAAATATATCTTCTCCATACACACTAACAAAAACACCTTGACTATCCAATCCAGGTTGAATTCATATTCATAAAAACAAAAAATGTTTTTAATCAGTGGGGTTGGATAAGTGTCCTTCAAATAAGTGTAACTTTGAGTACAAATAGTTTCTCATAAAAATTTGTAGATATGGGTATACGTATTAATTATACTACGTAGTGCGTACCTAACCTTATCGATACTTGAATAGTAGTACATTTTATTTTATACTTTAACATAAGTGATTGTGTTAGTAATACGTGTTAAGTTTATCGAATAGAATTTTGATTTGATTTCCATACGATATATCATCAGAGAGACACAAGGACATGAAGTTTGATCAGAGAAACAGGAATCCTATTTAACATGGTTATAAAGAAAGAAAAAATTGATGTAAAATAATTTTATATAGTTAATTAACTATAATTTATTATTTATGATGAGTTTGTTAATTTTATAATAATATTTAAAAAAAATTAAAAATATAATTTATAATTAATTGATCGATTACAATCATTTTATTATTAGTGCATAAAAGTGTATTTTATTTTATAATCAGATCTTAGATTTATAAAAAAATATTTCGAGTTTTAATTTTGAAATTATATTTTAATAATTAGGAATTAAATATATCTTTGGAATTATATATTACATAGTACTTCCCACGAAATGAATTTTACTACTAAAGATGGCATAAATGTATTAACTAAAATATAAAATTTGGTTATGGTATAAATGAAATGAATAATTAAACCAAATACAGTATGACTTTTAAAATATAATTATTCATCGGTTTTTCTATTCAACCTAATAAATAGTCAATAGTATATTTTTCACTAAGATGTGGATTAGCATTTGCCTCAAAACTATTTCTTCTTCTTTTTTTTTTTAAATAAAAGAAGGGATGAAAAAGGTTTCATAATTACCTAGTTGACAAAGCATAACTAGTTTCAACTGCCAACAACTAAACATTATGTCCCACCTACGACTCAAAAAATGAGCAAGCCTTACAAAAGTCACAAGACAAGATCAAATAATTTAGTATGCGTCATAATGGACACCATTATCAATTGTTTAATTAAATTGAAAAAATATAATTTTCTGCAAAAAAAAACCCTTAAAAAAAACTATTTGTTAATTTTCTTAATCTTCATTATTAATAATAAGTGTACGTCTAAGATGTTTGAACGCTAATTAGAAATAAGAACATAGTTGATAAATTAATAATTGATATTTTTAAACATTAAATAAGTTAATAGATAAAACTAGATATTCTTATGTAGGTGATAAAAAAAAAAAATGACACATAAAAGTTACACAATGAGGAGACACGCCCAATACAATTAGATAGGATATTAATAACATATTTGAGGATGTTAGTAAAGGTTTACTTAAATATTATTATATATGCTTCAATAGCAAACCATTTTATTTAATCAACTAGTATCTAAGATTACGTTCGGAAAAAATTAAACTTACTCATGTGATTAGAATCAATTATAAATCGATCCTTTATCATTTTTGTGCCAACTGGTATAGGTTCTGACAGTGAAAAGATATTTTAATTATCAATTTTACTATTTTTTTTATCTAAGCAATAATTATTAAGGAAAAAAAGTAAAAAAAAAATGTATAAAAAAATTAATATTTTATGTTTTCGGTATATAACCCAATACATGCATTTGTTGTATTTTAATTTTAATAAAGAAAAACAATAAACCATCATCCATATTAAACCGTTATTTTATTAGTTATTTTATTGGTAATTAGTTATTAGATGCTTAATCTATTGAGAACTGTAAAGTAACCGAATAAGTTATGATTAATGAATGAGATACCCAATAAATTAAAATTAGGTAACATTCAATTATATATTTGACTATCAGCTAGCAAGTCAACATCATTGTTAATTGAAGTCATCCTGATCGGTGCTTCTTTTTAATCAGCTTATTTTTGTCTGATTTCTATTTTAATCATGTTCAGCCATATTATTTTAGTTTTTTAAAAAATAAATATTTATTTTAATTTTATATTTTTTATTCAATTTATTTTTTAAAACACCACCTCTAATGATTAAAAATTAGAATGATAATTAATTCTATCTGTATGAACCAATAAACAGGGTAATACGAATCGTACATTTTCTACGTTGAAGAGATTATTATCTCTTTTCCTTTTTGTATCTAACTATCTACCATTTTTGGTGATGCAAACAATCA
Source organism: Hylodesmum podocarpum (assembly GCA_026586105.1). Classification (NCBI taxonomy): domain Eukaryota; kingdom Viridiplantae; phylum Streptophyta; class Magnoliopsida; order Fabales; family Fabaceae; genus Hylodesmum; species Hylodesmum podocarpum. The sequence continues at coordinate 4,444,724 of JALJEV010000650.1, read as the reverse complement.
TATGTATCTGAGCTAAAATAGTAACTGATTAAAATGCTCCCACTTTGAAAGGTGACAAGTGACTGATCCAGGCAATTGATAAATTTCAATAATTGGAAGCAAAGAAATAATTTTTTGAGAGATCCCTTCCATTATTTTGCTTATCCGATTGAATTTTTTTTACAAATATAATAATAATACAAAGAGAAGAGTGTAAAATGTGAGGATTAGACCGTTGGATAGTTATGATTAACAGTTATTTAATATATTTAATTTCATGATTTAATCTTAACCATCTACTTATATATGAATCCAAAAGTACCAATAAATAATTAATTTAAAAGATAGGAACTTGAGTCCTTTAAAGATATGATCAGGAATTTAATTTTTTATTCATGCCAATGGAAAAACTTTGTCACAAGAGTTAATCCACTCATGAGTGTCATAAATCATTAAATTCTATTAAAAAAAATCTAAGTCTACAAATTGTTTTGGATCAATAATTATGTAAATGAATTTTGGGAAAGAAAAAAATCAATTGACGAAAACGTTGAACAAGAATTCTTGTACACAGCACGCCTGTAGAATACGATAATAAATACTATTCTAACATATCAGCAATTTAAGAGGGTCGTGGCGTATCATTCTTTTTTTTCTCAGTTATAGTCGTGGCATATCTTTCTTTCAACATGATTACGCAGGTCCCCTTTTCCCATTGTGCAAGATATATATCTTGCGACTTAAGCAAAGTCTCTATTTAACACTTGTTTTCTTTACACATAAAATTTGACTTTTGTTCATGTTTATCATTTTGTTTATAAAATGAATCAAAAGTTTTCAATGTCAAATTTATATAACCAAAAACCATAGTACACACTTTTCTCTCGTTTTACTTTTTTGACATAAACTTTTCTTATACGCGATGAATGCAAGCAAGGCCCACATGAAATAATAGATCAGGTGACATAGTCTTGTGAGAGAGAAAGAAGGAAACAAACCAAAAACAATGATCTTGGTCACCAATCATTTGGTCATCCCTTTCATCAGCCTCCACCAACTCCAATTCATAGCAATTGAATTGAATAATAATTAGTTAAACTAATGAGATTTTACCCGTGCTATACCATACACATAATAAAGTCGTGTGAAAAGTGTCATGGCTTGTTGGAAAATAATAGTGTACGATATATATTATCTGGAAGGTTGTTCTTATTGAATTGTTCAGCTCATCGAAATTAACCGTTTGAAATGTAGTCACATATTATAATATAGAGAAAGAGGGTACCCCCAAAATCGAAAATGTGTGTTAATTCCAATTCAACAACGTAGACGCAGGGTGAGAGCGACACTGACAACTGTACGGAGAAAGGTCAAGTATGTGAAAACAATGAATCAAACAGTCAAAGGATCCTAATTGACCCAAAATTTCCTCCTTTGTCCCCTTTGCACCGCCACTAACGCAAACTCAAAGTCCCCTTTTAGTCAATTTATTGTTTATACAAAGTCTCGTTATTGTTCATATAATGTGTGTCCCTCCTGCGTTCCACCCCATAATAATTGAATTCATTATTTTTGCTAAAACGCCAAACAAAATAAGATAAATGAAATAGTCTACAGTATCTTCACCGACAAAAATATTATAAACTTTTTATGAAATACATAGTTCCATGATACAACAGTCTAATATATCTACGGCCAAGAATTGTTTGTATAGCCATAATGCTATGGAGAATGCATTTTTTATGGAAAAATACTGAAATACGCAAATAAGCGGGTTATAAGATGTGAAGAGAGAAATATATATATATATATATATTCTATTAGTGAGTTGGTTAGTTGCCTGCGAAGTAGAATTAATTTTATTTACGAGGATTAGTGACAAACAAGTCTTTATAAAAATCATAAGGTGTTGGTAACTGTTTTACAAAATCAAAGGAAAAAATCGTTGTTAAGTACTTGCAACTTTATTGCCAATACTTGCAACTTTGGTAGTTTTATTGACACAACAAAAACTAGTTTCTCTTAACTCTGTGACTGTGAACAAAAAACAATGAAATAGAGCAGAAAAACAAAACGAATTGAGAAGGGGGAGGAATGCAAAACTCACAAGGAGTTTGAGAATGAAGGGGGGTTCATGACAAATTTCAAAAAATAGAAAGGTGTGAATAGTAAATCAGTATCCCCTCAAATTGGACTTTAACTACTCAGCCCACAAGTAGTTAATGCAATATTTTGGCAAGGCATGAACCGATAATTGCCCATTTCCAAATCACTGAATCAACCCTTTAAAAAAATAAAATGGCAAAATCATATAACTAACTATAATAAAAATGTGGTCGGTGAAAATGTCTTCCACTCTTTACTCTAAAATCACAATTTAACAATGTAAAACTAACAATATTATTTCTTATTTTGAGTTGATTAGATATGTAACAAAGTAGACCTTAATACCCGAGAGATTAACCTCACTATAATTTCTGTAGATTTAGCCATGAAAAGATGACATCACTGATCTTAACACTAACTATTTACTTGATTATGAGCAATAAAGTACACTTTTCCCTGTTACCCGAATAATTTAATCTCATGACAATAGCCAAAGGGGTACCACAGGGGAGGAAAAACACTTTACATTGTTCTCAATGACCTTCTAAATGTGAGTTAAGGCCAGGAGGTTTTGTTTTCTCTTTTGCTTGCCGCACAAAAATTTGATTACTAAAATGATGGAACATGAACATGCAAATCAAGTCCTTGAATTTGTTTGTTGATAAACAAGTGTGGCATAAATTAGCTCATTCCATGCATCAGGGACCCCAGGAAGACACCAATGGCTGCAGTCCTGCTTCCTAGTAGGGATTTTCTTTAAACCCGTTGTCTTCTTGCCATAGACAGATGGGTGGCCATCTTTGCGGAAATTGGTGAGCCTCGTGATATTTAATAACTTAACTGGAACCTTCATTCCCTGGATCACTTCCTCCACTATCTTCATTTTCAAAGGATAGTTATTCAGGATGGAGCCATTAAAAGCTGGTTCAGTTTCGCCATTGCATGACCCGCCTGAGTCCCAGTCCCCACCTCTGTCAAACATTCATGAGCAATGTTACATGGTTTAAAGGGCTCAGTGATGTGCAATCAGTTTCTTCTATGTTTCTTTTCTCTGTTATGATGTTGAAACAATACTGTCTTTGATTTCTTTTATAGAAACATGATTCTCAGAACAAATAAACTGGAAAGGAAAGGAACTAGGATTTTTTGACAAAAAAAAATGTGTAAAAATATATGGATACCTGAAATGAGCATTAGAATATCCGCGATAGTAGACAATCTGTTTTCGTGGATTGATATTATTATCGATCCATTTTGCCCAGGTCTGTATTGCTTTTCTGTATGCCTCAACTGCATCAAATTTTGGATATAGATAATCACCTTCTTTATAGTAATTTATCCTGCACAAACCAGATGGTATCACTTCTTTTGCTAAATATTTTCTTTTACAAAATAGTATGAATATTGTTTTTTCTTTCTTTCTTTTGATAATTGCCTTGTTAATTTCAATGAATAAAAGACTAAACAACTCACAGCAGTGAGTAAAAACTAATTAAAGAAAAAAGGAAAAACAAAAAAAAAATGATAAAACAAAGAAGCTGGATGAAAGTGTAGAATTTTTTCTTAATACATAACTTTTGATAGTATAGTGTATATTAATATTTCTTGTTGCCAAGGGAAGTTTAAAATAATAGGTCAACATTCTTGTGCAGAAAATGCTATAATGAATCCTTTGATTGCTTAACAAGGCTAGAGTTCAATAGCCACAGGGGAACCAAATGAACACTCACAGCCAGTTTCCAAAATTTAGTGTATACAATTTGAATGCATGGATCAATCAAAATACAAAATTAAAATAATTACATGCTTACCCTCGAGCAGTTTTCCCATGAGTCCACCAGTGTCCGGTATTGAACACAAGAATGTCAGCCTTCTTCCAACGACCTGATGTTTTGTCAATTCGATCTATTGACAATGTAGGATTTGAGCTCCCTTGTGCATTGAGACGAACTCCTTCCTTCACAAGGAAGTGAGATCTCACAAATTTCACTGTGCAATTATAGTCCTGCCCAAGTATTCCAAAATCTTAGCATAGCAAATTGCAGTCTGTCCATCCACATTTTCTTGATAAAGGAAAATAATGCAGTCCAGCTGGCCTGAGCATTTTGCAGGCAAATTTCACATAATCATCCAAATACTGTGCTTTATAGGAAGTTATGAAGATTTAACTTAAAGATTGATGAATTCATTTTGGGGAGAGGAAAAGAAACTCTAGCATCAGCTGGATTTATAACCAACATCATTTAGTCAAGTCAAATTTACGAAAATATTTGGATACACAAGGAAAGAGTAAATTTTACCTCAAATTTAAAAACAAAGTAGCCTCTTCCTTTGGTTATTTTGTGTCCATGTATCTCATACATTCTGCTCTTATTTTGCAGGCCTTCACGTAGTATGCACAGAATGGACTCAAATTGGTTCCGGTTCATAGAATCTCCAACCAGCATTAGACTTTTACCTTTCAGTCTCACCAAGAAGTCCGTGGCATTAAATCTTCAAGTAACATTGGAAAGAAATAAATGAAGCAGATATGAACAATTAATTTCTCAGTTAACTACTAAAAGATGAAAAGCAAAAGATAGCTGTTTGAAAAACAGCTTAGTGACTTTACGTAGCTAACAGTTACATCACACTCGAGTGCAGAAGCTGTCTTTTGTCAACAGAAAATCAAAAGGTGAACATTAGACGAGATAAATTTATGTTTATAAAGCCTTCAAGGAGCATAAGCCAATCTTTAGGGAAAGCAGAGACAAATATCCTTCCCTTGACAAAGACGACCCTCTAATCTTTTTCTTATTTGATGTCTCTCCCATGTTTGTTATCACCTCTTATATTTGTAATCCTCTCAACTTACAAGAATTAACCTCATATGTTTATAAAACTTAGACTGGAAGAGCTAACCTCATATATTTATACTCCTTCAAACAATATCAGGTACCAAGTTGTTGGAGGAATCAAACTAATCTGGTAAACATTATTTCAATTTTCACAGTTATGGGTAATTCAGTACCATTTCCAGAGCCCTCCAATCCGAATCAGCTTTAAAACAAAAAACCACGATGCTAAAATTTACTTTTGTCTAATTGCCTAGGAATCTGCAGCCAAGTCTCATACATTAGAATTGAAAATTATGCTCATTGATCAATGAAGATATGCTCATTGACATGTTTTCATATGCAAAAGTTGTTGAACCCAAGCTGATCTCAACAGGGAACATCCACATCAAGTTTATGCAAAGAGAAACAAGTCTACTCACATTTTCTCTAAACATTCCTACATTCAAATTTTACATGGCAACAAAACTATGTCTACCTCTGACAATAAATTTTACATGGGGACACAATTTCTATTAATCCGCATAAATTGAACACAGGTAGCTAGAAGTTTACAAATACCCAAACACCATACGCACAAAAATATTTAATATCTTTTTGAATAGTTATTTATATTGGTAAGTAGCATGGTTATTTCCAACTAATGCCTTTAATGCAAGAGGATCCATGGTCCATAAATGGCTATAAACATAAAAATTAAAGTGTTTATAACTGTAGCTGGCCCTAAAATTAAACCCAAAAACCTAGAAAACTATTTAGCAATAAGAAAACACACATTGAAGCACTTGTAAATTGAAATGCGATAAACAGAGAGAGTACCTGGGAAGATCACATCCATCAGGCTTCCATCGCCAATTGGTGTAGAAAGTATCGGTTCTTCCGTTAACTTTGCAATCATAAGCTTCATCCACGTAAGGACAAGAACCCGCTTCATAAATCGGGTAATTCTCATCCTTCACCCACGTTCCCGTGAACAAATCACACTCCTTCAAATCCTCTGACACATCCTCCGTTACCGTTTGGGCCACACCGTCGCCAAATTTTTCCGTTTCCGTTTGGGCATCAACCTCGGCAACGCTTTCCGTTACCGTTTGGGGAGCATCCTCGGCAACGCTTTCCGTTACCGTCTGGGGAGCAACGTCGGGAACGCTTTCCGTTACCGTTTGGGGAGCAACCTCAGCAACGCTTTCCGTTACCGTTTGAACTGCAATGTCGGCAATGCTTTTGGTTACCGTTTGGGCCTGAGATTGGTCGTCGGTGACGTTATCATTGTCAGCGACAGGGTTGGGTAGGGTGGCGGCGGCGGAGGAGGGAGGAGGTTCAAGTTGGAGGTAGAGATCTGAGTGGAAAGAGAGTGCATGGTGAAAAGCTGTTGGGGTGAAGAAGAAGAAGAAGAATATTGAGAGAAGGAACAATGTGAAGAAGAAGAGGGTGGCAATAGTGTAATGTTTCTTCTTGTTGGGGTAAAGCATCTTATTCTTCAATTTTCTCTCTGTTTCTCTCCAAATTCAAACATTACATAACATAACATGCATCTCCTTATTTCTTTCTTACGCCACCACAAACATTCGACAACGTACCAGGGGAAATCATAAACATACCTTAATAAGGTTTTAACTATGTATCAAATCATTTCTTTATCTTAATATTTTTTTAAGTTTCATATTCCAAACTGTTTTATTTCGATATTCTTAAAGAAATATGTCAACTCTGTATTAAAAAATTTCAAATATTTTATTTGATTTATTAAGTTAAATATTTCAAATATTTTATTTGAATCTAGTTTTATAATCAATTTAGCACAACGTTCTATGATGTTATTTTTTATTCGCAACTTTGCCATTCATTAAATTCACCTCTTTTTCTCTTGAAATTCTCGTCATTTATAACTTTTGATAAGATCGACGTGTGTCAGTTTTAAAATTGTGAAGCAAAATAATACCACAGAATGTTTTCAAAAATGTTTTCAAAACAACGTTACGTCGAACTTTGCAAAAATGTTACGTCATTTTACAATAAGCAAGAAACTAATTTTCTGATTAGATAACATGGTTAAAAATCATTGGAATGCATAATACTATTATATATGTTTTAAAATTTAATATACTAAAATGATATTTTTTAAAAAAAAATTAAAGTGATTAAGTGTAATTTTTAATTCTTTAAATTTGAGTATTTCTCTATTTTATTCAGTTGAGTTCAAAAAATTCTATCTTAATTCTGTCTTTTGACAGTCACACGCTAGTGTGGGTAAATATTTATATGAGCTAAAAATTTAGTTATGGAAAATGTTATTACAGAGTATGATGATGGCTTTACTTTTATCTTTTATAATTCAAAGATATATTAGATAATGTAAGAATAAATATTTTAATTAATTTTTAGTTAATTATTTGTTTTTCAAGAAATAGAAAATTAAAAAAAAATACCTTTCTATTTTTATTGTTGTGGGACCCACGTATCCAACTAAATTAATGATTTACTTTAAGATAAATTATTTCTATTAAGTTAATTAGTACGACTCAATTTAAAAAGGGAAAAAAAAAACATGATATCATTGACGAGAGGTCAACAGGATAAAAAACATGATGTTAGGATTCTAGCTGAATTTTGTATACTTTGATTCAATTGAGATTTAATAAAAATCAGGGTTGAATATTTGATTTTTAATGTATTTCAACTTTTCTTTCTTGTTTACTTGTAACTTGGATTTTGAAAATGCGATCAAGGTGATTTTTATGTCTGTGGAAAGCTTCAAGAAATTTCCATATTTCTCATAAAAAAACCGTGAACTAACTTTTGGCTTAAATCTTGGATGAATTTGAACTTCAAATTGAAATTTTGGTTATTATGTCGCTGGCTTAACATAGGTGTAGTAATTTGAATATATCTTGAGCACTATGGATTCACAAATAATGGCAAAATTTAAAAATAATTTTATTTACAACTTTTATAAGGCACTGAAATTTAATTCGACTAGGGAGTCAAGTGAACCAAAGACACATTTTCATCACGAAATTCCGGTAATTTTATAGAATTCATTTATAATTGTGTTAATTAGTGTATGAAAGATTTATATTTCATGCTTAAATTTCATCTCATTTTAAATAAATTTTATTTAAAAATCTCTTAATGACACCAATTAGAGCTCTTAAAAAAACATGTCAATTAAAATTAGGATGAAATATAATTGTCATTATTCTTTTATTAGAATTAAACTTTTAAATCAGTCGTACATATTAACATGATAAATTCTTTATTACACATATTATTGAAATAAAATTTAATTTTAATTGAAAATCAATAAAAATAACACTTATCCATAATAACATTATAATTGAAAAGAACTAGCATGATCTTTTATTGTTCGAAGAAGAATAGCAAATTACTAAATTTGTCCTCTGAATTTTCTATTCAGTTTACATACAATTATATGATAAGTGTTAACATTTTCTAAGTTAATCAGCATGACTAGATCACTTGTTAGAGGTAGAAGTTGACGACACTTCGTTATCAATATTGATGCTATTTTTTTTTTAATATATAAAACACAATATAAATTTGACTATTCAATATATTTAGTTCAAAATAATATTTTATGAGATATAATTAGATAGATTTAAGTACATGCATAATAAACATATTAAAATTAATTCCATTAGATACATTTTGTTACAAATAATTTTAAATTATTTCTTTAATTAATAATAGTATATAAAAGATATTTTCTGAATTCTCTACTCATTACATGAAAATATGTGTTTTAAGAATAATTTTAACATCAATAAGGTACATTTTACAAATTATTTATAATCATATTACTAATATAAAGTATTTATTGACTTTATTAATAACTAATATATACGTGTATATATATATATATATATATATATATATATATATATATATATATATATATATATATATATATATGTGTGTGTGTGTGTGTGTGTAAAAAGGAATTGTAGTAAAATTTGCACTTGTCAATATTTGAGGATAAAATTCACTGCTAATAACAAATGGGCATTTAAATTGGTACTCGTAGATAATATAAACGACTTTTTTTTACCTATTTGTAACTAACCTTGGACACGAATATCACACTTATATGTAGTATATTTAAATATCTTATACATATATTTGTTTTCGAATTTAATTTTATTTAAATTTATAATTTAGAGAGAATATTATTTATGTAATTTAAAAAATTTAGTTTTTAAACATATAGAAAATATTATACGAGAAAAATGACATAGATTTGCAAAATCATAAGTACATTGTTAGAACAAAATTGATAAAATAATTTTAAAATGGTTAAAATTATAATTTTATATAACTATTCAATGCATAGATTCTGTATCATATATATTATCCATTTAGTTTAAACTCGCTAGTAATTTATTAATTATTTTTATTTTAAACCATTTTATTATTTAAAATTAATAAATATCTATACATACCAGCAGGTATTTAAAATTCCATGATAATTTTTAGATAAATACTTGTACGGATAAACGATAGGTACATGTAGATTTTTATTTCACGGGTCAAGAAGTAACAGCTAATTATTATTACTTGTACCCGTTTCGATTGATTACCACCTAAACTATATTCAATTTAAGATATATAAAATGAATTTAACTAAAATTAACGTCATGTTAGTTTATTATTTGTTTCAAATAATGATATACATTTTCTAGAAAGGTAATTAATATATTTTAATTAAATTAATTAAGCATACCGTACTTTATGAATTGAATCATTAATATTTCCTATTTTAATTAATATAGCATAAGATGGTAATATTTAAAAAATTTTCATATTTGAAAATTAAATTATTATCTATTTCTATATATGTCTATAAGAATTAAAAATATGAATTCATTTTCTATATTTGCAAAGAAGAATTTTAAAAAAATATAATACTAAACATAGTCTGATATATTACTAGACATAATTCCATATGAAAAATAAAATATTGTATATATTGAGTTAAAAAAGACCTACTACACTTATGTGCAGCTTTTTTTTTTTCCCTCACGAACTGAGTATGTTCTTTTCAAATAATTAATAATACAATTCATAATAATAAAAAAAAACTACTAGGTATATTTTTTTAAAAAAAACTTACCATCTTTTCTATAAATACAGTGAAATAAGCACACGAAAAATTGAGAAAGCATAAAAAAATAAAAAAAAAGGGGAAATACAATAGTTAAACATATAATAATATTTATTAATTATATATTTTATATAAATCATTACATTTTAATACAAAAAATAAACTTTAATTAATTATATACCAAATCATGTACATAACATTTTTTTCAAAACATAAAAATATAACATCATATCCGATTTTATTATGAAATTTAGATTTCATTTTATAATTTAAAATCATGTCCAGCACCCGAGGTGAGATACTAATAAAAACTTGTGCCTGGGTCTATTAATTTCTCTCTCAATTTTTATATATTTTTCTGATCTCCTTTTCTTTTTAATCTTGAATCTGAGTTCAGTGAGTTAAACATTAATCAGCATTCTTTGTTTGTAGATTAGCCTACAGAATGGTGGAAAGGGTGGGAACAGAGACTATTTTATGATATCACATCAGTCTCACCCATTATGTTATGAGTCACATTGCTGACCTTTTTCTGTGTACCCTTTCAATGTGAGAGGTTAGAACATATATTATGCCTATGGCTGTGAAAGCATTATATTTGACAAAATATATAGGTAACAACTAACCAACCTCAACCTTCCTCAGTTCCTGTCTTCTTTAACAGAAATGTCTGGCTTTAATGAACCACCTACTGTCCTTTCATAACTTCACCATTGCCCTTAACCTCTTCCCAGGTTGTATCTGTTACTGTTATCACACCAAACTCAACTCTATATATACACATATATTAACTATGCAAGTAATTATTTAAATTAAAGTGTAATGCAACACATGCAAACAAACCAAATCAAAACTTTTGCAACTTGCAACTGCACATCACTTCCATCATTCATTCAATCAAAAAACACTCTCACTCCTACCCCTCCTGCTAGAGACGTGCTTCAAAAGCAAAACATTGATTCAATACATGTTACAGTCAAAACCAGCACCTATTTAATTTTCCTGCACCTCCATTTTTAATAAAAAAACGAGTGTCAGCTTTTCAAAGTATGGTCCTCAAATGAAGCAGCACGTGGTGAAGCTCGACGGAAGGAGAATTTTCTCTAATCCCAAGTGGGTTTATAGAGTAGAGGTGTGTGTCTTTTGTTATTGTTAGTCTAGATAGATAGCTAGGTTGCCATGCTACTGTCTAAGGAACAGAATGTTGTTTTAGCGCCATATTTTACCCATGGATCATTTATGTTGAAATTCCATTTGGTTTGAATAACCTACATATTGTCAAGTTGAATTGAAGTCAATTAATGAGGTTTGGTGAAGTTTCTGACCACAGAGATGTGATGTATCAAATTCTAAGTCTTTTACTGCATATCCGAGGTACCATACTTAATGTCCCATTCCTAGCCATAACCATAACCCCACTTTTATTATTATACTACCTCCCCTCCCCTCTTTCCCTCTCTTGTTCACTAATAATACATCACCATTACCAACTTTTTTTCCTCTTCTTCATTCCCTCTCTTCCCCTCTCCTTCCCTTTTGTTAAAGTCAAACACTTTTGCTAGTTTTGAATTAAACTTAATTAGCTTTGTGAGATCATGAGAATACAAGAGCTGATACTGATTATGTGCCTTTTGTTGTGGGCTTGTGCTGTGTCCAACTCTATAGCAAGGAAGACTGTACTTGTTGGGAATTCGTTTGATGGAGCAAAGAAGAACAAGACAAGTACTGTGACATTGGATGGTACCAAAAAATGCAACAACAAGAGACACTTGTCTTGTTATGATAACAACAACGCGTCATCAGAAGATAAAAGACTAGTTCCCACGGGTCCAAATCCATTGCACAACAGGTAGAAGAACCAAAGGGTAGAGCTTTTCACACCAAGAGTTCAAGACATCATGAAGAAGCATGATCTCTCTTCCATCCAGTCATGATATTTCTAATTATAGTATTGCTATATGTCAATGTGATTTTTGGAAGAAATGTACACAATTTCTTCCGAAATTAGTTACTAATTAGTTTCCTAGTTGAATTCTCTCCCTTCCCCTTCTTTTATTTTTGGCTTCTTTTTTGTTTTGTATTGTAAATGAATTATTGAAAGGATGCAACTATTGTCATGTTTATGTTGTGTTTGAGCTCCACAGTGTATAGACAAAAAAATGTTGATTTTGTTTTTAATTTTATTAGATGGGGCAGGGCAATTTTGATATATTTTGGGTATATATGAAATGGTGAGAAAGGAAACAGAATTATGAGAAAATGACAGGATAGAACTAAGATGAGATGTTAGGTACAAAATGAGTGGGGCCTGAATATGATTCATAGGTAAAAAAGGGAAATAAGGTGCTTGCCTTATGAGTATGACTGTATGACCCATACATCACCGGCGTTTCCTCCTAATCAATACGAACGCGCCATTCAATTAAGTCCTCAAACTGCCCTTCATATAGGTTGTGCTTTGGGAAAATTTAGGTTATTTTAAGTCAAGTTTGAATCAGCTTTAACAAAATTATTTTAAATAATGGAATTGATTTTTATTAAATTAATTTTAAAGTCACATCATCTATGTTTTAATATTTTTAATTCTAAAATTTAAATTTATGATGAAACTTATTGTGAAATTTTTATCTTACATGAGAACTATTCAAATTACTTTAATTTAAAATAGGTTATAGGTCTAGATTTAACTTTAAAATATTCTTTTAAAGGTCAAAATATATCTAAAATCAGTTGTAGTAGTGAACACACACTAAATACTCTAGTCTCTAGTATTTATTTTACTTCAAATTGGAAGTCAAAGATGTTGGATATTTAGGTTAATGGGTATCCGGAACTAATTTTTATGTCCTATCGCGTGAAATATTTTATATTGTAAAATAATAATAAAATAACGCTAGATATAAGTTTTAGGGTAATTGTTCTAAAGAGAAAATAGTACTATATGTTATAAAGTTTTTTATACAGTTAGGTTTAGGTTGGAAAAGAATTAGTCCTTTTACTATCAGTTAAAGAATATTCTTCAGAGTTCAGACCAAAAGAAATATTATAATAAAATTATTAATGTTTTAGGTAACTTTTAGTACACTATAATGCATGTGTATTAAATCCAAAATAACATGCTTATTTTATACATATGATGATTTAAAATTCTTTAGATTCCATCCACTTATAAATTATTACTTATAGTATAAATAGTGCTTTTGAATCGATAGTGGATTGAATTATTTTTATCTACATACTTTAATTTTTAATTTTTGCTTTTAATTAATTAATAAAAAGAGTTTAAATTTACAACGTTTCTTTTTTCTTTCATCTTTTATCCTTGAGTTTCATTTCTTACTTATGAGAATAACCTTATCAATATTGAGCTAAACTCCATGTAATTTTAAGACCTAACAAATAGTTATTTTTATAGTGAATCCACCTTATTCAATCTTAATATACATTGTAAAAGTCAATCCAAATAATTTGTTAATAATAAATTTGTTGGTTTTGTTTCTTTGCTCTCATAGTACACCTGTACACATCTATTGAATTTAAAATTGAACAATTTATTATATATTATTGTTGAAAATTGTTTACATCATGAATACATAATATATACTATTTTCTAATTTTTTTTCAATATGTTATTGACTAAACAGATGAACCCATTAATTTATGAGTCAAAATGGATAAACGCGTATCATAGATCCGTTTATTTTGCAGGCAACTCAATCGAGTTAATAGTGATATGTCCTACGCCTACATTGAATGAGTGTCTGGGGAGGGATTTATTGTGGTGTCTGTAACACTGTGGGTTATGTTACCTGTCATGCAGTATTAATTACAAGGGAAAACTTAAATCTCATGTACACAAAGTTATTTTTCTTTTGTCTTTGTCTCCCTGTTTGTATCCCACAAAAAGCTACTTTTTGACACAAACCATGTTGCTTTTCCATTCTTGTTTATGGTCCCTTTACTCTCGTTGTATTTCTCGAGGTAATGTTATGCACACATACAATTGTATGTATCATCTCATCATCCCTTTTGGCAATTCAAAACACTATTATAAACAGAGCAGTGGGCATGGAGAAAGAATAGTCAAAGAGGAGGATCATGGAGAAAAGTGCTTGCATGCCCTTTTCCTTTCTTTTTGTCTCTCTCACTAAGAATTTCTTGCCACTTGAAAACATGCTTTGGTAGTTGTTTTATAGAAGCTTCAGAAGAGAGGGTAGATAGGACTAGAGATTTGATGTGGGAAAATTGGGAGAGAGTGAATTAGTTATCTTTATTTAAAAGCATTAGATATCTTAACTAATAGTATAATTGTACACAAGAAGTATTTAGCTTCATAGAAAAAATTGTTACACTTTATTTTTGGTTTCCAATGATTATGTTTTATTGTAATTAGTTGTAAAAGAAGTAAGTTATGATTTTAAACAAATTTTATTTACAGTATCGAAACTTCAATTCAATTAATTATCACAGCTTAGTTACAAAATCCAGACTGTACTTTCTTTAATTTGATGCCTTTTAAGACAAAACTGTAATAACCCCTAGATATCAAAATTGATAATATTTAAAATGTGACCATGTTTGACTTTAGATAGAAAAGATTGAACCTAATTTAGACCCATATTTCCATTTAGATTCAACTAGGGTGTTAGTTTCTGTTAAAAAAAATACAAAAGTTCAAAGTAGTAACAATCTTATTTATTTATTTTTTTAATTTTGAATATTTTATTAATTAAATAATATATTAATTAATTTGTATTTTATTTACAGAGAATAAAAAATCACCACATTATCTGTTGTTCATCAAAAGTTTTATTTAATATTCTATTTGAAATATAATACTAACAAAGTGTTATGTTTTAAAAATTATGCTTAACAAAATAATGATGAAGAACTTTTGATGCATACTGATTAGTTTTATTCATAATCAAATAATAATGAAGAACTTTTGATGAATTGTAAAATACACCTAAGTTTAATTTTAATTTTGGTAAAAAAATTCATTTTTTATATCTAATTTTTATTTCAAACACTGAATCGGTGTTTAAAAGTAAGTTCCATAACCTATACTGGATAGGGTTGTTTATGAATAAAAAACTAATTTATGATCATTAGTCATCACCAAAGTATGAGTTTTTTTTAAAAAAAAATTAATGATTAGAATAAATATAGACAAATATTTTAAAAATTGTTTAAATATGATGTGTTATTATAAACATGTAGAACACTGAGTAAATGCTTTATTACATTTTTTTTCTCGTTTATCTTTCTCTATGTGTTTTTTTAGCATATTTAATGTCTAAATACTTTTTTCCAAAAACTAAAAATGGATGGAAACTAACGTATCTAGGTGTTTTATGTACCATATGTTTTTTTATCATTCACTAAGGATTAAAAAAAAATGTATACTAAAATTTGTTGTAAAAAAATCAGAATTCTATACATTAAGTTTTGAAGGTAGAATTCTAGCAATTCATCAGAAAGCTCACTTATTGAGGACTGTTATTTATCTATCTATAGTTGAAGTGATTTCTATAACAAGTTTACTGCATAAACTTCACAAAACTCTCCTGAAGTATATATATATATATATATATATATATTGCAACTAGGTTGAGTTTCTGCCAATATTATTATTAAATATCTGCTAAGGAAGAGATAGTTAGACACAAAATTTGCAATGAACATGAGATGATTCATTTTCCGAATATATACACCAAAAACAAAGAAATCCTTTGAACTTGTATCTCTTTCCTTCTTATAAGGAAATGCATGGTTCCTTATTTGATAGGATCAGCTGTGTTCTAGAGTATAGGTGCTTTATGTGGGGAGGCAGAATCACTGGTCACTGCAGTTGTTAAAGCCTCTGATATGGCTTCCCATGAATGGTTTTCATCATCCATTACACGCCTTCTATCAACGAAGGTTGGCCTCATTGGTGTTGTAACCATTTCTATTTTGAATGTCAACATTGCTACTATCTCTGACATGGCAGGTCTCAAATCTGCATGTGGCTGAAGGCATAACAAGGCCACGTGGAATGCTTGCATCACATCCTTTTCTTTGATGTCATGCTCTCTCAGCTTTGGATCCACAATTTCCATTAACATTGACTTCTCATAAAGTTTCCATGCCTGTAACCAAGATTATATTAATTATACAAGCACATGAAAACATCTTCGGTGAAAAATAATCAAAATATTGTATAATTGTTTAAAAATAGAGTGACCATATAGTATAAAGGTGAGAAGTTACATATTCAGGGAGGTATTGCATTTCTGATGGTAAAGTAAGGTCAGTGTTTTTCCTACAACTGATGATTTCAAGCACAAGAACTCCAAAACTATAGATGTCTGCCTTTTCGGACAGTTCTCCTCTAATGGCATACTCAGGAGCTGTATAACCTCTGACCAAAAGATGCAAGAAAAATCATTAATAGATAACTTGGTCAAAGATAATGTTTGTATTGAATTTGTGGATCTCTGATTAAAATCATTAGAAAAGTGAGGTTATAGCGCTTTGATAAGATGTTATAAGACAATTTTGATTATAAAAACCTTTGTTTAGATGTTTATGTACAAGAACCAAGAATGATTACTTTAGTATTGCTGCTAAATGAAAGTTGATCATGTTGGTTGAGTTGTCCCCAAATCATCAAAACTCGGCTATTATTGGAGATTTTTATTTAACCAGTGATCATATTAATGCTTTAGAAGAGTATCATTTGAATGAAGGACTTACAATGTTCCAGCGAATTGAGTACTAAGGTAAGCTTGGTCTTCAGGGAAGAACCTAGCTAAGCCAAAGTCTCCAATCCTAGGCTGAAACTTCTCATCAAGAAGAATATTGCTTGCTTTGATGTCTCGGTGAACAATTCTTAAATGTGAATCCTCGTGGAGGTATTGCAATCCCCGTGCTACTCCAAGGATAATTTGGAATCTAGTGCTCCAATTAAGAAATTGATCACTCTTCCCTGATCACAGAAACAACCAAAGTAGGAATTATTTTCTTAAAACTAAACTATTCAAGGAATGTACTTTTACCAATAACTAGCAATGGCATGGAATTTATTGTACATTAATAAACACCACGATGCTGGCAGTTGATATAAAATAAAGCAGGAATACCATACCGTATATTATGAGGTCCAAACTTCTGTTCTTCATGTATTCGTACACAAGTATCCTTTGAGGACCATCTGTGCAACAACCAAGAAGGCGAACCAGATTTTTGTGTTGAATGCTTGTTATCATTCTCACTTCTGCCAGAAATTCTTTTTCCCCTTGTTGAGACTTGTCAAGAGACAATGTCTTAACTGCAATAAGTCTTCCATCTGCCAACTTTCCCTGTCAAAACCATTGAATTTCAGGATTGTAACCAAAATAGGTGTACATGCATTTATGTGAGACTCAACTACCAAACATAAGTCTTTAACCACCCCATTAATATGAAGTTCAACATATTGTCCAATGCCTTCCTAAAATTTGAAATTATGTAATATCACTATGAGAATACTAACAAGTGCTTTTAAAATACTAGTGAAGGAATTATAGTGAAAAGTTTTATGAAGGTGTTACTAGCACACCTTAACAAAGCACGTGACATTAGATGCATCATGATTAATAGGACTCATAATTAACATAGATGCATCATGATTAAGAGATCGTGTTCTCAAAATCAACTAATATATTGTCTATCAAAGAAAGTGACATAAGATTTAGTACCTATACCTGATAGACAGGCCCAAATCCACCACTTCCAAGAAGATTTCGAGAATGGAAATTCCTTGTGGCTCTCCTCAATGTCCGAAAGTCAAAGTAACTAATTGTCCTAAGGTTTCCACTAATGAACTCCATGGGTCCTGTATACATGAAGGAACTTCAATAGAGGCCTAAAAATGGTAGACTTAATAAATAAATATATTTCAAGTGTCAAATAATTTTCAAGCTTTAATTCTTTCAACTACCTGGCTGATGTTTATTTGGCGCTATGATCTTCATCACTTCTGCGGGTTCAATATATTTTCCATATGGTAAGTGCCAAGCAACAATAACAAAAGTATGAGTCTTAATTTATTATAAGCATAAAATCAGCAAAATTAACCAAACATGGTGCAGGATTATAGATGATTGAAGTAGTAAATATTTTTGCTCTGTATGTTATGGTTTTATTTATTATGATTTCCTCAAATTACCATGTTGCTGACTTATTGGAGCTGCGTTCCTCATCACCTTTGCTTGCCGTTTCATACGCTTCCAAATTATGAACACAATAACCAGCAATATGATGAGCACTACAATCCCTCCAAGGAAGAAGAAAACTCCAGGTTCGGCGTGTGATCCCGAGCTTTGTAATTCCATAGAGGATGAAGGAGGTTCCTCTGCTATCAGTTGGTCACAGAACATCATCATTGTTGAAAGAACTAATAACATGCAAATTTGAGAAAACTAAAATAACCCTTTATTGTATCCTATTCCTTTGCCTTGATTTTCACAGTCATTTAGTGTAATATTTGGAATGTATTTTATCATGCATATAATGTGAGTTACATGGTCCCAATCAATTTCCATGTGACATGTTATTAATATTTTTTCATAACTTTTTGAGATTGGTCTAGATTACATAATTTATCATGAGACACATAATTGGAGAGTGGTTAGCAAGCTACAATAAGTAATGACAAAAAATCAAAATTTATGAATCACATGATGCATGAATTTGTAATGTTTAAGTTGATGATGAAGCAACTAATTATCCGGTAAGTTCCAATTACAAAAACAAGTTGAGAGAATGAAATGAAACCTTGGAGTACTCTTCGAGGCATTCTCGGGGATAGAAGCAAGCATTCTGGTTCAAATGTGTTAGTGAATATTGCCATGGCCAAATATGATGGGTTAAGTTCAACAACTGGCAAAAGCAACCATTTTCCTATGCTTTTTCAATGTTGTCTTGTGTTTACTAATTCTTTGTTGTTGTTGATGATGATGCTGCCAATTATTGTTACGTTGGACCAAAAAAAAAAAAGGAAAGTTGGAGAAGCAAGCTAATCTAAGGGTTTCCCATAGAATTGATGGAAACAATGTAATAGTAATATTATTCGGACATTTCAATTGAGGGGCACATACAGAAACGGTCGAATGCAAACATTCAAATCAAAAATTTGTCTGCTGTATGATTGTTAAGTTATAAATAAATAAATAATAACGAGAGAGATTGTCTCTTATTTTCTCCATCCATCACAATGACAGCATCGTAAGGAATACACATTTACCTAGAAACATTCTCAATTCTTTGTTTTATTTTTTATTTTTAAGTACATTCTAAGTTGAAACTTTATTCACTTCTAATGCCGCCTTGAAATGCCACTTGTCGCTTTCTGCGTCCGTGGTTTCTTTCCTGTTACCACCGTAGGCCCCACCGTGTCTTTATTTATTTAAAAGGAACTAGCAATATACAGTGTAAAAGCACGGATTATTCCTGTTTTTATGTATTTTTAAAATGTACGTATTTGTAGAAATATTTTAATTAAAATAAATATAGTTAATTAAAAACATATACATACACACACATCGTGAGTGTAAATTATTTTACAATGAACTTACTGATTTTGATGACATAATTTTTAAATATCTCACAAAATCTAATTTATAATTGATTGATAAGAGTAATTAATTAAAATTTTCAAAAAAGGAATGGGAGAAAATATTCAAGGAGGAAATATATATTTAATTAGAATATCATGTATATTTTATATTTTATTGAAATTTTTATAAAATTATATGAAAAAATATATTATTTATAAATTCTTTTTTATTTTAACATTTCTTAAGATTCAAATAATTATGTATTTTAAATTGTAAAATGATAAAATAATTTAATTATTTTAAAACTATGTTTTGAAATAAAAAATAATAATATTACAATATTATAGATATAGACTGTATTTTGAATAATTAAGAATATATAATTAATTAAATTAGATACAAATCATTAAAATTAATATTATTTAAAGTGAACGATTATTTAAATCACTGATAGACAATTTATATTTCATAAGAAATTACGTGATATGTTGTTCAGTTGTTATATGTATTTGGTATTATTTTTGTCCCGTAAGAAAAAACAAATAATTTATCAAATATTAAATTCTCCAATTTTTTCTCCTCAATTAATATTGTTTATAATGAATACATAAAATACTAATGATTTAATCCTATCACGATATAATTTTTAGTAAGGACTTATGTCATAAGTATATTAAAAAATATATAAAAGAAAGTTAATTTAAAATTAAATATTTTAATTTAT
Source organism: Hylodesmum podocarpum (assembly GCA_026586105.1). NCBI lineage: Eukaryota > Viridiplantae > Streptophyta > Magnoliopsida > Fabales > Fabaceae > Hylodesmum > Hylodesmum podocarpum. The sequence continues at coordinate 4,424,378 of JALJEV010000650.1, read as the reverse complement.
AGTATATTTATATATTTTAAAGAAAAATAATATAATATAAAACTATTCCAGTTAATTCTAGCTAATTATATTTTTTATTTTAATCAATTGTATAATTATATATTAAAAAACATTTTTTTATATAATGCATGTCATTGCATGATTATATATCAGATTAAATAAAATATAAATTAGATCAAACAATATTATTAAATAAAAAATTAATTTTATAGGATTTTAACGTAGAAAGAAAACTTGTTGATTTTTTTTTCACAAAACTTTGTTTAGTATTCGTACAAAGAACTTTATTGTTCCTAATATTATGAAGAGATGTAATCTCCATCAGCAAAAAAATAAAAATAATTTAATATATTATATTTTTGTTAAAATTGTTTTAAAATATTTTATATAATTGACAGGTAAAAATGATTTTATAGGATTTCAAATTACGTAAAAATATTATTGTTGTATCTTTGCCATGGAATTGTATTAATTATTTTATTTGTTTTAAGGTACCAAATAGTTTTCTTGAAAAATATATTCATGAGAATATTATGACATGAAAGTATGAGTTGCACACAATTTATTGCCAGAATAGGAAATAAGATGAATATGAATAATTCATATTTCCAAGAATCGTTTATTTAGTAGAATATTTTCTTAAAACCTGTAAATGTAACATGAGTTCAAAGACCTATGCATAGATAATAAGATGATTTTATATAATTAATTAAATTTTTTCAAAACTTGTAGTATTATTAATATTAATAAAGTTATCATAAATAATAGATCATGATTAATTAATATTATAAAAATACAAAGAACTTTGTCAATTATAGTAATATATATCATACAAAATTAAAAACTAATTTAATTTATATTATTGTTGATAAAATATTTTTAGATTATTTCATAAAAATATATTTAATAACTTAATTTCAAAGTTTAAGTTAGAATATTATTTCATATTATATATGCATATATATAAACTAATTAACTAACTACATATAAATTATTTTTAATATAAAAAATAAGATTTCAAATATGTATGACAAACTATAAATATGTTATTGTAAATATAATAATAAAAAATTTAATTGATAGAATGATAGATATTTTTGTTTGCATAAACATAAAAGAGGATAAGAGTGAAAATGATAAATAAATAAATAAAAAACAGAGAGAGAAAAAATGAAAATGAAAGAAAAGTGTGCGAAGAAAAAAATTAAGTAGAGAATGACGTGTAAAGGGTTTACTTTTCTCAAACATGGACCGAACAGAAAGGAAATTTCGGCCCAAGCCTCGTTATATCCATTTTTCGGCTGTACCCATATGATCCAAGGACATTTTTTTGTTTTATTTTTTAAAAATGAAAAAAATATTACATGAACTTGGTCACATCTTTGTTGTTTCTTTATTTAGAGAAAAAATAGTACAATTTGATCATTTACAGCCTAATAATAAGCTGGGTCAAATTATGTGAGGGGCTATCAACATCAAATGGAAGCAACTGTTTCTAGTTTCCACTTAAATTTAGAAAGCAAGAACAGATTTAATAAGTTTTGAGGTAATGGGTAGCTTAACAACCGATTAGATAATATCTTGCTTATGATATATGTATATAAAAATTATGTGTTATAACTTCTAACAATGTTTTCTCGAACAATTTTTAAGATTCATGTATGTGAAATTTGTTTAAACAGGTATATAGTTTATCAAATATGCTATCAATTATCAATTATTTGACGTGAAAATAATAAGGTTATAGACACGCACTAAATAAGCACGGTTATAGACACGCACTAAATAAGCACCAACCTATGCAAAGAAAAGGAAAATTTGGCAATTATATATGTTAACAAATTATAAGAACACCGACACTTTGGTAGTGGAAGATGATTGGATTTTGGGCGTCAAGGTGGATTGCTTTTAGTTCTGTGCCAATGCACATCATTGAAGATTGAATTTTGGCAATATGCATGCCTAATTCCAAGAAGTATGCATGTTTTGACTCGAAAAAATAATTGGTTGTTGTCAAGATTGTGTGAACCAATTCTCAGACTACACAACTGATGGCAAAGATAAACATAGACTGTAGTCTAGAGGTGACCCCTCACCAAACAGCCTTTACTTAAGAACAAGCATATCCAATTCAAATTATATTATGCATGTTATAGATAACAAAGCAGAAAAAAATTACTATTAATTTATTAATTAATTCGTATAAGGATATGAACAAGACTTTTTTAAGGTTCCTTGCTCTTAGTGTAACTAAAGTTTGATTTGACTCCCTGATTTTAATTACAAAAAACATCATTAGCTAGTATTTTGAAACTTCAAATTAATCAACTGCAACATCTTTTACTTTATGTTCAAGATTTTTTATTTATAATTTACGCAAAAGTAATTTGGGATGACACGATTATAATATTGTTAAAAAATACAGGTTAATATCCATAATTACCATATACAATTTTTTATTGATTAATAATATAAAATTCTATATAATACTAAAAACACATAGGATTTAAAGCCTATTATAAAAGAATATGTCACGTAGAGAAAATATAATTTCTAAATTTACTTTAATTCAAAAATAAATTTTGAAACAAAGATCTTGGCTCATTTGCCACGTGATATTTATCGAAACAGAGAATCCCATTGTATGGTATATGTTATGTTATTATTGTTTGGAGTTTCTTTCTTATCCGTCTCAGCTGTAAAACTTTGACGCATTTCAGTGGAAGACAGGAATATCACTTAAACCAACCAAAGGACCATCCCTATACATCATCATAGTGAAAAGAAATTTCTTTACGTTTTTCTTACCTTTTTCACAAAGCAGATTAACATGAAAAGCTATTGATGCTATAGCCGACCCCAACTTGCAAGTGGTTAGTGGATCTCAAATAAATAATTAAACTTACATAACAAAAGATGAACATATTAACATGTTTAATTCTTATTGACTAACACTATTAACTTTATAATTATTTCCCATGTTTTTATTGCGTGGGGTTGGTTTCTTTGAGGTTCAATTATGTAAAACCACGAGTCTTCTAAATGGAAGACAGCAATATTATTGATAGCAACCAATGACGATCGATGTCACTCAATCCATGTCCATAATGTTTTTATGTAGAAAGTCTGAGTGCCATAGTTATCTTTTCTAAGGTCTTGATGGAATAGACTACCCAACTTGATCTCAAGTAGAACAATCCAAACTCAAACGTTTGTTTTACATATATCATTGTTAACATCCCTGTAAGATGAGTTAACAGACAAAATTGACTCACTTTGCACATTGAATTGATCTTCGACAAGTATATATATAATTATTTAGTATACACTTGAAAGTAAAATAAACTTTAAACACATTGCATTTATGGATTGTAACATTTTGAAACCACCTTTATCATTCACTTTAATTAATCTATATAAAAAAAATAATTTAGTAATTATTATTCATATTCTATTAAATAGAGACCCATTGGATTAAATTAAATTGATTGGCTCAATTTAATAAGTTACAAATTGTGAGGTAGAGTTTGGTTGCCTTTTGGATAGCCTAGACAAAGAATAAGGAGTGAGGGGATTGAAGCTTGATTAATATAAGTTGGGAGCACCAAACAAAATGAGAATGCAATAACCATTGAAAGGACCTTTACGTTGTGCTTGTGGTCCAATGCCCTCCGCATAGTCCATACCATTGGTGTCCCAATACCTAATACTGCCCATTTTTCCTGTAGATATTCCATGCATTTCAAATCACCTACCATTTTTTTTTTAAAAAAAATTATCTTCCAATTTTTTTATTAGCATTTCAAACGTGATTCAAATTTTTTCTCATGGTTTTTTTTATTATATATACTTTATGATAGTTTGATTTTTTATGTACATTATGATATTTTGATTTTTCATGTACATTATGATATTTTGGTTTTTTTTTTTTTGTACGGTATGATATTTTAATTTTAGGTGACTGATGAAGTAAAATACACATTAAATAAAGCGATGAATTATTTTATCTTCCCTGCTTTATAAATTTGTGTAGATTTGATTTTGAAAGTAATTTCTGTTAATTTATTTGTTTGACTGGTTTATATATATTTTTTAACTAAAACATAAATGTTTAATAAGCGAGTTTATTTTCTAATTTCAAATGTTTTTATATATTACTTAAAATATATTTAAACTTATAACATATTATAATTTTTTTTCTATTTTAATTATCAATGTGTACTTTAATCAAATTTCCCATTTACCACTTCTATTATTATTACATTTAATCAAATTTTATTTTAATATTTTACCATTTTTTTAATCAACTATTTGATCTTTAAAAGAAAGATGTTTAAAAAATAAATATTGGTGCAGATTTATTATTGAAGAAATCACTCTATACATAATTTTCAGAGTATTTATTACAAAAAATGACTTGTTATATGTAACCCACGAGTAAATCATTACATAAAATATAGTTTAACTGTATGTATTCTAACTAAAATCATTCTTGAAATATTTAAAAATTGGATGTTAAAAATGTCATATATTTGACTTAACAAAACGATCAAAATTAAATATTAATTTTAAAAAGCAAACCTACATAAAATAAAGACCAACCTGACTGTACTTGTTTAAACCCCTACTTCTAATTAACATCAAAGATAGTTTCTTCCAAACCAACACATACACAGAGATGGGAGAATTTTGAAATTGATTATGCTAATTCTCATATATGGTAAAACAATGAGAAAGCACAACATTGATTAAGTCACAAATTCACACTAGTAAGGAAATGGTCATGGCTAAGAAAGAGTTATGAGATATTCCACTTCTCATAAATGGTTACGAATATATACAATGTTGTTCAATTGTTCATAACCAGCTTTGCACGAAAGCAACATTTGACCAGTGAAAGACCCATTTTTGTCAGAAAGCTGATACGATTAAAAAAGTAACAACTCATTTCTCTACCTTCTCCAGCCCCTTAAATATATTAACTCCAAAGTCCAAAATAGACCAGTGATTCCTTTTATACCGTAATTAATATCCACCACTTAACACCTGTATCCATTCAAACTTTTTCCATCAAAAAAATAACCCTCCTTTGCACGTCACATACTTTGAAACTTCCCCTTCTATATGCCACCAATTCTAAAACTTGATGACATAATACGAATAACAACCTGTCAAAGAAAAAATAATGATAATACCCCATTGTTTTTTTCTTTGTTACGAAGTTAATGTATATATGAAAGCTTAACTAGTGACCTAACTATTCCATTCTAAGTTTCACTTGATTAATTAACTATAACTGGAAAATTATCTCTCAGAGGTTAATTAAGCATAAACCGCGTGCCTTGTGTGATGTATGTTCCAAATTTAGGATAATGTTATTAGTCTCACCAAATGGAAACAAGTTTGATGTTAGATAAAAAGGTGTTAATTATGGTACTTAAATTCTTCCAACTGGAAGGGACGGAATAATTAAAAGCATATATTTAATATTAACACCTTATAATTAGTCGGTTCATGCAAGAATTAACTAAAAGAAGACTACCACCATACCAAGAGGCCCTAGACAGCTGCCATTTCATTTCAGGTTTGAAAATAGATGCTTTAATATGCATATATTACATTTACTCATTCACCCACTTACTAAATTATTGAATTAGATTTTCTCGATATATATTTATATATTATATAAAAAATTCTATTTTTTAAAAAATTTCATAAGAAAATTATGTTGGAACTAAATAAGATTATTATGAATAAAAATATTTTTCTTTTAAATATTTAGTAACTAGGATACTAAGATTACTTAAATTAATAAAAGTCAGTCTAAACTAAAGAAAGAAGAAAAGAGAGAAAAAATTAATAAAAGAAATATATATATATATATATTTAAATAATTGATTGGTTGGTTTATATTTTAATTAGCCACCAAACCTTTTTGTTCCCCTCATAAATTATATCGCATGCAAAACTTTGATAAGGTTTTTTTAAGTGCGCCAATTTATACTTTTTTTTTCATAAAATTGAAGTTCTTTCAAAAAAGTTAAAATTAAAATTTTATTTTGATAATCTATATAATAAAAGTTCACATTAAATGTAAACATAAATTATTGTGTTTGGATTAGTTATAAGAAATCATATTTATTGAAAAACAATGAAGAAATCATTTTACCAGAAAACATCCATTATCAAGATAAAATTTTGATTTTAATTTAAAATAACTTAAAAAATATCTAAAGAAATCTCAGAGCATTTAAAAAAAAAACAAAAGAAAAGAAAGAAAGAAAAACTATAAGTTGGGGACCCTTATAATTCGAGAACATTTGGATATATGATCCCTTCTTAGCTGTCATGGTCCCACACTGAGTTAGAGGCCTCTACCAAAGACAAGTCAACCCAAATCTCTATGGCACTCTACACGTTTGTAATTTTTTCCCAACCACTTCCACCACCTTCAAAACCCAATGGCCCTTCACATTCATAATTGCCTCCTCTTAATTCACTCCCTATATATAGTTTCACAACTTTGCATGCACTCCAACCCTCCCCACCAAATACCTCTCTTGCCATTTTGTCTCTCTCTTTCTTTCTCTTCACAATTGTTCCATTTTTTCCAACCAAAATTAATACATACCAAACGTACGCATCACTTGTTTGAATATGTCAAGTAACATATTTCTTGCCCTTTACCTTGTTACCTATGTGGTTGCAGTCTCTGCTGGTAACTTCAACCAAGACTTTGACATAACATGGGGTGATGGTCGTGCCAAAATCCTCAACAATGGACAACTTCTTACCTTGTCCCTAGACAAAACCTCTGGCTCTGGATTTCGTTCTAAAAATGAATACTTGTTTGGAAAAATTGACATGCAACTAAAACTTGTGCCTGGTAACTCTGCTGGCACAGTCACTGCTTATTATGTAAGTGTCTTTATATTAAATAACTTATATTAGTTTTTGCCATATCAAATGATTTCAAATGAATAATTCATTCAAATAATATTAACTGTTTGTTTTTTGGTGATTATTATTATTGCAGTTATCTTCTCTTGGGGATACTCATGATGAAATTGATTTTGAATTCCTGGGAAATTTGAGTGGTGATCCTTATATTCTTCATACAAACGTATTCACACAAGGGAAAGGTAACAGAGAACAACAGTTCTATCTGTGGTTCGACCCCACCAAGGACTTCCACACTTATTCCATTCTTTGGAATCCTCAGAGCATCATGTAAATATATGCACACCTTTTTTCTCTCTTTCTCTATGCCCAACTTCATTAATTGCTGTATGGTGATCAAATAAATGTAAACCATGCTTTACACTAATAATCAATCATAAATTAATATAACTTTTAGAATAATTATTATAAAAGTTGTGAAATTTATAATTCTCATCCACTTAAAAACATTGTATACGTTGAATCAATCTAGTCTTTACATGTTTAATAGCATTATAAAAGTATTTTTGACTATTTCCTCTGTGTTTATTTATTAAAACTTAGTCAATAAGTTAAATAAATAATGATTAAAAGATGTCTATGTTAACTTTATGACTAACCTTTTTTTTGTTGTTTTGATATTAGATTCTCTGTAGATGGGACACCTATAAGGGAGTTCAAGAATCTTGAAACAAAAGGTGTTGCTTTTCCCAAAAGCCAAGCCATGAGGATATATTCAAGTCTTTGGAATGCTGATGATTGGGCCACAAGGGGAGGCCTAGTGAAAACTGATTGGAGCAAAGCCCCATTCACAGCCTCATATAGAAACTTCAATGCTGAAGCATGTGTTTGGACTTCTTCTTCAGGCTCATCTTGCTCTTCCAACAATCCATCATCAACTCAATCATGGTTGAAACAATCACTTGATGCAACAGGCCAAGCTAGAATTCAGTGGGTGCAAAAGAATTACATGATTTACAACTACTGCACTGATACTAAGCGTTTCCCTCAAGGCCTTCCTACAGAATGCACAATCGCTTGAAAACAGAACTGTTTCATATTATACAACTCTCACTCCCATAAGTTAAATTAAATTTTTTCCTGTCTTGTGTAAATTAATAAAAAATTCTATAGGTTCATCGGTTCATATTATGTTATGCATTCTATTATGTGAAAAATAGTGTGCAAATGAGATTCGTTGTAATTTTGGTTATTAATAAATTTGTTGGAGATAGTCATAAATTATGATTAAAAAAAATAATGTGACTTTAGGTTGCGTTTGGTCCACCTTCTTCCTCTAATGGTTACAGAGGTCAAATAAAACTAAAAGAAGAAACAGAATCTAGTTTAGCTTAATATATAAAAAAAAATAAAAAAAAATAGTAGCATTCAAATGAATTCAAATAAGAAATTTATATCGACTGAGTCAATACTTCGAAAAAAGAATGATAACTTCTATGCTTTTACTGGGTCAACAAATATCCAGATTAATGTTGAATTGGAAAAAAAAAAAACAAATGCTTGTTTGAACTTTTCTTTGAATATAAATGTATTTGAAATGAAGTAGTTATTATAGAAATAACCGTGTCTATATATGTTCATGAAAAATACTTTTAAATATACTGTTGTCAATGAAATGTGTAAAATAATATAGATAAATAATATACACACTAACCATTGCATTCAATCATAATATAATAGGTATATTTTTATTTTTTATAATAATTATCTTAAAAGTCAAGAATAATTTATAATCCATTAATAGTATGACAATCATTTATTTTAATAATGCATGTCTATTAAACACACATAATATTTAATACCAAGTTAGCCCAACAGACTTATTTGATTCTTAAGTGGATGAATGAACTATAGTTTGTTTTGTTCGAAGATTAAGAAAAGAGTTCATTCCAACCTCAAATTTATCAAATTCTCGTTGAAAAAATTATATACATTTTTATTAAATTCTCTGAAATAAATATTTAAATCTATCAAAATACATCTAATACAAATGAAAATTAATTTCCTAAAATGCATTACATACAAATCTAAATTATGAATAGAATTTTAAATTAATCACATTACTGTGTAATGCAGATATCTGTTCGTACGATACGCAACAATATAAAAGTGTGAATTGATTTTATCTTAAATCGTGTAAAAGTCGCGCGATTCGTTACACTACGTGGCAGATATATAAAAATAATGATACGGACTTTCATCTTTTGGCTTTTTTATGAGTGTTTTTTGGGCTTTTTTTTTCAAATTTAAATTAAATAAAAAAGAAGAAAAAAAATGGAGATGAAGGCAGTGTTTACGGTGATATTTGCAATACTTTTCTATTTAAAGATTGCTTTAGATGAAAGTTTATCATTTTTTCAATTACAAATTATTTATTAAGATGATTTTTTTAAAATATTTTCTATTCATAACTATATTACTTAAGGTTTTTATGAATATTTTCTATCTCTTACAATGAAATTATCCCAACGTTTCACGAGTTAACTAAACTACTATGACGTAGATAGATTGACAAACTTGTTTTAGTTAGGATTGAATTACATGTCGAAAAGGACTCCACTTTGATGACCATTTTCTCATTGTGACACTATATAGGCACCACGCATTCATTCATGCAACACATTCACACTGTCACAGAAGTCAAACCTAAAAGTGCGAAAAGTTAATCAACCATTTTGATCCCTAAACAAATCAGGGGGAAAAAACACAACGATGAAAGCCAAAAGTGGTATCAGCCCATCAGGTCATAATTCAATATTGATCTGTAATAGTCTGCAGACATTACATTAACTCACGAAGAAAATGAACAATCTTCACGGATCAGGGGAAGCAAACAGAATCCCTTTCCCAGAAAAAAAATAAATTTATACTCCTAAATGATTAATAGTTTCACATAAACGTAGACCTATCTTCACCAACTAAAAACCAACACACCGAACTATTAATGAAAAATAAACAGGTGATTGCTTATTTAAACATCATTCACACATTGATTTCACATAAACGTAAACGTTCCTTCAGTCACTAAAAATCAACACAACGAATTAAGCAAGCAACAAGAGGGTGGTTGAATTCTAGAATGAGAATTCTAACATCATTCACAATTTCGCATTATTAGATATAAAACAACAGCCCGAGAATAAGAATAGAGAAACTAAAGTGACAAAATGAAAAAGTTCTACTTGGGCCAGAAACTGCAAAATGAAAAATTACTTACGATGGCCTATTTGTTTTATGCACACAAACAAAATTTGAAGAAACATCTACAAGAACAGCAAAATTAATTCAAAAAATGGTCAAAATTCACCAGGAGGCTCGAGTACTGCACGTCCTCCTGTTTTCCTACCACATCACACCAGAAGTGAACGGGTTGATCACAATGGCACCAGTGCTTCGCGCTTGTGAAATACCCTATTAACTTGCCTGTTAATCACCAGAAGTGGGGAATCACTGAAATAACTCTAACGCTATGCAAAGCAATGAACTATCATTCTCAATTTCTTATCCACCTTAAACATATAACAGCAGCAATTAGAGCTACTGCTTATCCAAAACTCATTCACAAGGCTGCCTTCATTTCCCAAAGGCAAAACTTGAGTTTGAAAATAAACCTATTATGCTCAATCTTTCAAGATCCATTCTCCTATGTCAGAAGGTGATTCCAACAATGTAAAAGATTAGTGAAAATGAATAAAGATGTCATACTTCACAGGTACGAGTAGAAAGTATTATAAAGAGTTACTGACAGTACCACAGCCTAAAAGTTAGGAATTCAAGGAAAAGTTTCTAATGGAAACGTATAACAAATCAAATCCTCCGTAGTATCATTTTTAAGCCACACAAAAAGGCAATAGCCAAGCATTTAAAAGTTATTCCATCACATGAAAGCAAGGAGGTATGGACATATATAGTCCCTTAAACTACAAGTCAATTTGCTTTTCAATTGCTGGAGCAGAGAAGAATTATCCCAATAAACTTTAAAAAATTTCTCAACAATAACTAAAAGTTTAAAACTGTATGACAAACAAGTCATGGAAACACAACCCCATAACAAGATGCAGTAAATCAAATCATGCAACACGGGATATGAATCTCTTCAGGCGTTTGACAGATGGAGAGACACCCTTAATTGCCTTCCTGGCCTTCTTCAGTTTTGGTTTTTTGGTAGGAAGAGGCATCTCCCTTATGGGACCCGGAGGCACACCCTTCTTGAGTGCACTTCCTCTGGGTGTTGCAGAGGGTGGCAGCCTCAAACTCTGAGGGGGTAAAGGATTCTGTGGCTTCCACACCAAATTATTTTTCATAGAAAATCTTACCTTCTTCGTACTCTTCTCCACATTCGTTGACACTGCACTTTCCTCACCAGCTCCACCATCCAATTCAGAATCCTTCAACGCCTTCCCTTTCAAACTCTTAGTCCTCTTTCTCTTCTTAGACACAGTTCCACTGGTAGCAGACACAGCCTCAGGTGATTCACTCACACTAGCAACTCCATCCACTCCATCATCCAAACCCGCTTCTTCAGCAACCTTCTCAAACTGCCTTTGAAGATTTGCAATCACAGCTTCACTCAACAACACCGCATTCTCATCACCACCATTCTCACTAGCCACATTTTCCTTGTCATTCTGAGAAGAATTACCCAAATCACACACATCACCCTTCTTCTTCTTCTTATTCCCCTTCTTCTTCTTCGAGCCTTTACCCTTCTCATCCTTCTCACACTTCTTCAACATCTCACCATTACCAACAACCTCAGCAAGTCCCAAAGGAACCAACAGCGGCACTTCCTCCTCATCAACAACAACATCAGGAATAACAAACTCAAACCCCGAATTCGCCGCAGTTTTCTCCAGCTTCAGAAACTCAGAATGCAACGCATACAACACCTTCCTGTTCCCCTGAACACAATCCTTAGAAGACCCCATTTCAAACAACTTCCCAGAAAACCCCATCACCAACGCAACAGTTCCAACAACCACAACCTCATCACTAGAATCAACCTCTACCCCACTCTTCTTAACCTCTAACAACCCCTTCCCCATTTTAATCAACACATCAAACACACCAGACCTAATCTTCCCCAACAAAACCTTATCATGCAACCTCCCCATAGCATCAATAAACGGCTTCAAAAGAATCTCCAAAACCTGTTTCTTAAGCGGTAAAAAAGGACGAAGCTCGTCCATAAAAACAGTGGCAATATGGTAATTAACCCCACTCCCCTGAAACTTGTCCTGCGCGGAGAAACTTCCCTCGTCGAAAACGTTCATCAACCGCTGGACGAGTTCAAGATCCCACGAATTGGTTTTCATGAGAGAAAAAAACTTGGAAACGAACCTGCGGATAAGAAGGTAGAACTTGTCGAGTCTGAGGGCATCGATACCGGTCCACTCGCGGCGCATGGTAAGGAGGAAAGTGGAGAAGTACTGGATTGAGAGAGGGAGATGGAGAGACAACAACAGAGAGGAGAGACGATCGATGAGGTCGGATTGTACGAGAGGCTTGTCGGAGTGCCACATGCAGTAGAAGAGACCTTTCCAGAGCTTCTTGGCGTCGTCGTCGGAGAGAGGTTCAGATTGAGATGGAAGCCATGATTTCAAGAGAAGGCGAAGGGATTTCTCTCTGGTAGTTTTGTTGCAGCATGCCAGTTGTTTGATCAAAGTGCGACCCACCTGGGACGCGTGGTTCTCCATCGGAGCAAAGACAAGACAAGACAAACCCTAGATGCAAAACCACCACCACAACCTATTCAATCTGTCTGGGTTTCGGGATTCAAATAAAAACCCTAACGGGTCTGCCCCGGCTAATTCGGTTGCCCGTTGCAACTTATACTCACTCTCACTCCGGACTAGTGCCTTTATTTTTAAATAAATATCTTTATCTTTATCTTTGTTATTATTTATAAAAAGTTTCATTCTTTATTCCTTCCAAAAACAAGTTTAATTTTTTAAATTTTATTTATTTATTTTCAGTTTAAGAACAGTTTGATGGATCTCCATACATACTCTAGAATAATAGTAAAATAGAATTTGGATAGCGTAGACCATGTTTTTCTAAATTACCGTAATTAATATTTGAAAAAATATACGGGCGGGTTGCATTTTTGCGTCACCAAATATATCTTTACGTGCTTTATTTAAAAAATTTGTATAAATAAGATATTTAGAAATTTTTATTTTTGAAATAAATTTTAAAAATTATAATAGACTAATACGAATAGTGAAAATTAAAATATTTCCTAAAAATATATATATAATAAAACTAATTTATAAGTTTTATTAAGAATGATGCGGTGACGAGAAAATAATAATTAGAGTATGAAAAATAATGAATAGTTTAATAAATTTAAAACGGTAAAGATAGAATAGAGACTAATAATAACTAGTGAAAAAGTTATCCAGATTTCCAGTCTAAATGACCAGTCCGTCCTATTCTCAGAACCATATATCTTACTTCTAAAATAATATCCGCAATTATTTAGTTTTTCCTCCCGGAAAAAAAAAAATAATCTTTTAAGGTTGGATTTAGTAATTTTTATTTGTTAAAAAAATAGAATTACTTGAGTATAAAAGCTTTGAGATATTTTTTTAAGTAAATGTCATTAAAATAAAAGAAGAATTAATGAGTTATAATATATTAAGCCGAAAAGAAATTGTGTCTAAGGATCTTAATTAAGAAATTAAGAATAAAAAGTATTTAATGCACATACTATTACGTGACCAAAACAAAAAGAAATGTTGATAAATAATTTTATATATCTAAATCGAAAAAATTTCATTTTTAATTCTTTAATTTGTTAGTATTTACCAACAAATTTAGCCAAGTACCCCAAATTTTTAAGTTATAGCAAGATAAATAAAAATACATCTGTTAAGACATTCCTAATTTTTTATTTGTGCGAGAGGCATTGTTGTTGTTGCTTTTGTTATGAGGAGCATCTCTTGCAGCAACATGCTTCCATATGAGATTGGCATACTCCGGATGATCCACAAAAGGATTCCTGTTTTGCTGATAAAATTTGCATATCCTTTCATTTCTCAGTTTTTCTTCCCTGGAAGGTGGATCAACTTCATTCCATTTTAACAAAGTGGATAGGAGTCCCATCTCCCTGTTTTCTGCAGTTAAGATATAATATTATTTTCATTAAGTTGACATCAACTTCAACTTAAACAGAAGCACTGAAAGCTGGAGTGCATTAACTAGTTTCCAAAATCATGAGAGTCAACTAGAGAATTTAGTAGAACAAGATAAATAATCAAACACAGGTACCATAGATATTTTCTACTTATTACTGAATCCGTATGCTGGCATTAGTAAATCAAAACCTAATGAGAAACAGAACTTATCAGCAACAAGAAAGGAGTTGCAACATGCAAAAGAATAACAAACTAAACTTCAGAGCAAACTTTAGTTTTAAGCTCATCTCCAATTTTACATTTCCATTGAAATTAAACTTTTCTTTCATTAGAGTTGTTTAAAAAATCAGGTGATAAATTAATCGTTTGGTAAACAACTGCATGAAAAGCAAGAGAACTCAGTGATAATTTGATCAGCACATGTTAGGCATGTATGTTCCCCCCTGGGATTTGAGCTCAAAATCCAATTACTATTGTCGAATGAGAACTTCAACTGTTCGAGTGTTGAACCTACCAATGTTTGGGGCATCCGAGAGGCTTAGGCCAGGACTTCGCCCTGGTTGTTGGTACCCATAACAGACTGCCATGTACATCAATGCTCTTGCTATATCCCCTCTAACCTGAGGTTAGTTTAACATCAACAAATATATGGAGGAGGTAATTTCCCGAACAAAGTTTGAACTAAAGTAAATTAATTGTGTAGATAAAGAAACATCAGAGCTAATTACAAATAGATGAAGTACTGTAGCAATACTTTCACCATCTATCCAGGTTCCTTTAAAAGCTGTTACTGGTTTTTATAGTGTAAAAACAGCAAAAAGCCTAAACTAAAACAATTTAAATACAAACTTAAGGTCATAAGCTCAGTCCAGAGTAAAATGCTCTTACCCAGTCCAATACACCTTTAACCAAAAAAAATCAGGTGACATAATTTTAACAGCAACCCTCAACTAAATCCTAAAATTTGGACCCGTACCATACTCATAATCACGATCTTGACTAATTACATTTAACCCGTTGTAAACTTCAAATTCATAAAATAACTCGTGACAATTTCAGATAACCTTTTAAGAACTTCTCTAGACTTTGCTCCTCAAAGAAATCTCTCGACTTGGAATCATTAAAATTCTCCCAACTTACCAGTGCGAAGGAAACACTACAAATTAATGTAGAACAGAACTACCAAGCCAGAGACATCCATCAAAATTAATACAAATCTCCAACCAGTTATAAGGATTTGAAAATGCTTAATTAGAAACAAGACGAATGACATAAAAGATGACCTGCATAGGTGGTGCCCACCTCTCCTTGTCTGTTTCAGTGTCCAGAGCAGCTTCTTTGTTGGCTGGCCTCAAACATTTGGTCGAGCTAGTAACACATTCACCATAGTACTTGTTCCCCCTTGATGAGTTGACTGAGAAATATTTGTAACATCAACTGAAATTGCAAAATTGACAATTAATACATCGAGGTGGCTTTCCTTACCATTTACATCAGCAGGGCGAATGTTGTGTAAATCAGTGAAAGATGGACCATTAATCAACCCATAAGAACGAGGCCATAGATGTTCCCCTGCAAAAGAAAATTATATAAATAAGTGATCACTCAATCTCTACGTGAGTGTGTTGGTGGGTTCCATAACATTAATCCTGCTACAGGATACCCTAGGAAAATGTTAAAGATCTCTTTTCCATCCCCAGTTATGTGATTAAACTTCTTGTTCATGGTGTTGTCATTGAACTAGTTTTTGGAACAAGTTTCATAAAGATGGATGACCAAGTTAAACACAAATCTTGCTACAGTGGAATGCCCTAAAGAGGGAGCATGATCAAAATACATGTATGTTTCCTTATCAAACACACTGCATTTTCACCTTTTACTCACAAATATGAACAGAGAATAAGCATGCTAAAAAAACAGCGAAAAACAAAATTGAAAAAAAAAAAAAAAAACGTGTGATAACTAAGACTAGTGAGAAACTAACATCGAAATCATGGTAAGTCCAACTCACTATTCCAACCCTGCGGTTTTCCTGATAACCGTTTGGGGACAACTCTCAAGGAGTATATTTCAACTCTGCATAACACATCACAATCATTAGTTACATAAAAATAAGCTAATGTGATTAAAACCCATAATAAGTCCATACATTCCAGACGAAGCTTCTGGATTATCAACATCAGCAGCATCAAGAACCTTAAGAGCATCCCACACCTGTTAATTAGACAACCATTTAAGCTTTATACATTCAAAAACCACAGAGGAACAAAACAAGTTGCACAAAATTGATGCAACAAGGATGTATATTTAAACCCGTGAATGACCTCTCGGTAGGACAAGGAATGATGAGGGGCAATGATGGTGTTCAATTGTTTCTTGAGTGGTTCACCTCTTAATCTTAAACGCTTCACGGGAGAATAGTAATTGCTAATATCCTCACATGGATAAGTAGAAGGAACTGGATAAGGAGAAGCTACAGCAACAAAATTGAGAGATAGCAAGTATAATGAGACAAGTCTAGAAAGCCATCTCCACCAGATATCAAAACATCTTGGTCCCCTTAAGGCCCTGAACAAAACGGAATAATAAAACTACTTAGCTTCACAAATCACAAACATGACAAATACAACGTGAAAATATCCACACCTCACCTCTCGTCCATGTTATTAGAAATTGAAATATGCGGTTTTTCAAGGGTTGCGTGAGCACTCCAACCGTGGGACCGCGGCGGCGACGTTGCTGTTCCGGATACGTGAAGTAGTTCGAGTGTTACTATTGCCGGCGGCGCAAAGCAACGCCGGCATGAAAAGAATGTAACTGGTATGAGTTCATTTGTGCCTAACTTCATATTTACAGTAAATGGATAAAGGACTGAATTATCCACAATAGAACACAGAATATAGAGACCTTTCTTTTTCTCAGTACAAAACCTTTTTCCACGCTGCTGAAAATAGATTATCTGTACAATGGGAACAAGATAAATCTTTTGGGCAATATTGCAATTTTTTTTTTATAATTTTAATTTTTACATTTAATTTCACAGTTATAGTATCGTAAATTTTAAAAATAAAAAATTGCATTTTCTAACTACTGAATTTTTATTTATTAAGTATTAGTCTATTAATGATTTAATATTTATTATGATGTCATAGTTAATGTTTAAATTATATATTTCTAAAATTGAATACTAAAACTATCAAATTAACGTGGAGAACTGGAATTTATATTTTTTAAAATTAAAAAATTAAATTATGGAACTAATATGTTTTAAATAATCGTTAATGTGGATATTTATTTTGATTTTCCTAAACTTAAGAAGTCTTAATGTTATATTTAATGTATCAATAATTAGTAAAATATTAAAAAATAGGTACGGTTTTGTTATTTAGATAAAATGAATAAAATATGATTAAAAATATATTGAAAAAAGAATAATTCCATTATATATATATATATATATATATATATATATATTCTTGATCATTTACTCATGTGATATTCAGAGTAAAGTTTAGATATTGAAATTTTGAGTATATGTTAAATTGATTAATATGAAACATAAATAAATAGTTTCTTTTAATGATCTCATAAGTACGTAAATGTTGAAGAATTTTTATAATATGAAACATAAATAAAAAATCCAGATGTATGACCAATGCGTAAATGATATACACACGGACATTGATCTACATATCAGTAATAGGGTCAGAAAAAATATATTACGTAACATTTCTATCAATTCAAGTAGTATTAATAATATTACGTAACATTTCTATCAATTCTATTGATAAAAAGAAATTACTCAATAACAACTCTACGTTCAGGGCAAATAAACACATTAGTTTTAACTAATTAGCATAAATATCACACAAATAAAATTATATATATATATTGATTAAAATTAAAAGAAAAAATATTTATCTTATAAAATACAAATAAACACAAAAAAATGTATAGATCTTAACAAGAAAAATTAATTTTAATTTCTCAGTCATCTCTTTTTTACGAAAAGTGACTTTATATTCAACTTTACTTTCACATGCAACATGCAGTGTTGCAGGTAGACAACATCGAAGTGAGTTTCTTTTGTTTATCACTCCATTCTTCTAATAAGGTGACCTGGTCAATAATATTTGTTAAAAACACGTGTACATTGTTTCGTAAGCAATATAAAGTAAACGAAGCAAATTACATGAAAAAATACGCCCTTTACTTCAAATGTAAAGTTTAAGAGAAAAATTTTGTTTTATATTATGTTATATTAGAAAATTAATGAAGTATTAATTATTTTACTTTAATAATATTTTTATATTAATTTTAATATTTATAATTTTTTTCATTATTATATATATATTTATTTATGTTAAAGATTTCGTACCACACCAAAATATTATTTATTATATTATATGTACATAAATGAGATTATAAATTTATTTTTTAAAATTAAATTAAATTTATAATTTATATTTTTAATATGATATAAGAGTTTATATTCAGAATAGGTGGATATAAATGTATCATCCGTTTTTAATTAATATTAAATCAAATTAATTTTATTTTCGACGGGATTGAGTTGAACTTTTTTTCGTATTTATAATCATTTGTATATATTTATTAACTTTTATTTAATCTAGGAAGTTAAATTAATATTTATACTAAATTAGTATTACGTCATGTAATTCAGCGAACATCGTTATTAAAAGAAAAACAATTGAAATATAAAGTTATGAAGGTGGAAATAGAAAAAAAGAAGAGGCTGCTGAGTCGTAGTGAGTGACAAGTCATAGTCATAGTCAGAATGAATGAATAGGCGGAAGTAATCAGAATCCAAGTAAGCGTGCAAAGGTGGACCATTTAAAGAGATTCATAGAATGTGACAAGAGGAGCCGAAGCCGAAGCCGAACCATTATTATTTTATTATTATACATATTCGGTAATACAATTTACTCAAAATAAAAAAGAATTATAAAAAAATAAGAGAAAACAGAACCACATCATAGTATTTGAATTGAAGTATTGGCAAGAAAACGAGGGGGGCCTTGTGGAATGTACCAACACGAGACGCTTGGCAGCTCCATCAATCAACGTGTTATGGGTTTCGGTGCCTCTCTCTTTTCCAATTAAATGCACCATTTCTCCATATATATCCCATCAAATTCTTCATTTCATAACATTTTCTTCACAATTTCACATGTACTACTTTACTCATATAAAAATATACACCTGCTCTCTGTTTGCGCCAGATCTCTTCCCAGATGGATTGGTGGCACAAAATTAAAAAAACTTGGATTGCACTCTCCACCCGTATCAAGCTTCGCAAATCTAGTGGGTCCTCTCTTCTTCCCTTACACCCTTTTCAATATTCATTCTTCATGGTTTTTTTTTTACCAGATGCATGTGGTTTATATTAAAAAAAAAACATTTTTTTTTTATTAGTAGGGGTTTCCGGTGGCGGAGTTGGCGGTGCCCGTGAATATTCCGGCGATTGCGGTGGAATTAGTGGTGGGTTACTAAAGCTTCGAGATGATGTGCAAATGTGCGGGTACAAGGATGTTGAAGTGATGTGGGACATGTTGAGTATAACCTTGCAACATGACCAAGTCGAAGCTAGAAGAATCTCAAATAATGCTAAATTTCCCAAGCGTGGACGCAAGCAGAGATCAATTTCGAGGGTTTTCTTTTGGACTAACCATGATAGTCTTGTGAATATACAGTAAATTGTTTGATCAAGTTTTGCAGTGGAATGTTAATGTGATTATGTGAATGAATGGATGAATGAATTTCTTGTAAATGTGTTAGGAATAGTCATTGACAATTAATGGTCAATGAAACTTTATTTTGTAAGTTATGTAAATAATGATAGAAGAACGTGTAGGGTTCTTTCTGCACCGCCCATGATTGCATTTTTGGTTTGTTATGCGAAAAAAGTAACCATTCTCTTTGTCCCTCTCTGCGTAGATAAGGGAAAGAAGCACCTCTCTGTTTATTGTTGTCAATTTGGACCGCTACAGAGAAAGAGGTATTTTTTGGGCACACAGTATTTGGTTTCAAATTTTTCTTTTACTAACAAAGATAAAAATGGGTTTTGTTACGATGCTATTTTCATATTCCCCTACTAGACATTTGAAAATTGGAAAGGAGGTCCTGCATTGGGTGTGATTTGGCAAACATTGTAAGCGTGCATGGAATATAGTGCCATGTTTGAATGTTAATGGAACATGTGGCGAGGTCGCATTCAATTAATGATCAATCGGTGTCACAATGCATAGATGTATTTGTAGTTGATAGAAGATTATGGTAATGTGTATTATTTGTTGAGGTTTTTTGAGTAGTATGTAGTCATTAGCCGACCAGAGAAAATATATAGAATGAAGATTGAAAAGTAGAATTGCAAAAAGGACTATTTTGCGGCTTTTCTTTCGGACTAACAACGATAATTCAATCGCAGCTTAGCATTGGTGCACGCTTTGCGGATCTAGCTTAAAGTAATTGCTTTCCTTTTCTCCCATTAATTAATTTCAGATATTGTTATATGATTTCGCACCATTATTGTCCCGACTATTTTTTAAAAAAAATTTGAAAAATTAAATAATTATATTAATTACGTATGGCATATAGTTAAGTTTTAATACTTTTTAAAAATTAAAAAGAGAGAGTTAATTATACGTTTAGATTTATAGAGATAATAGATACATAGTATTTTTAGATCATGTAATATTGTTATGTTTTATAACAGTATAGGAAATAATAATCATAATAATAGGAAATAATAATAATAATAATATCTTGGAAAAAGCATAAGTGTTATTTGATTCTCTTCAATTAAATATAGATTTAATGATAAGATTGATTCTTTTATATTCTAACTTTATATTTTTTTTAATCATTTTATATATTTTATTTTGTAATTATAAACTTTTCTTCCATGATATTAATGGAGGGGAAAAAAGAAAAAGAATAGTGATATTAGTTAAAGAGGGGGAAAGAAAATGTGAAAAGTTTATTATAAGCCTTTGTGATCTTGAATTCAATGTAAATTAAAATAGGTTGACGGACAATATTTGGTTTAAAAGAAAAATATAAAGAAAATAAGTGTTACAAAGTTAATGAAGTTTGACTCTGAGCCGACCAACAAAATTTGGTCTAGAAAAAATAGTAATATGGAAAACAAACATCAAACCGTTACTAAGATGATTGACTTTTGAATATATAATGTGATGATTTTGAAAGGACTAACAAGATTTAGTAAATAATAATAATAATAATAGAGAAAACAAATGTTACATCATTATTAGGATTTGACTGCTTTAAATATATATTGCGATGCGAGTAATAATAAGCGAATTTATTTTCAAGTGTTGGTAAGTGAGAATTTACTAACTAGTACTTAAACGTTTATGCAAAAAATTTTATAATGACAATGATTTGCACAACAAGACTACAGTTACCTTGTTAATGGAAGTTTCAAAACCAAATCAACCTAAACTTTTACTCTTAAATCCATTTGATTATCAATGTTGTATAGTTTTTGAGAATACATATTTAAAGTTGGTGCTTTAGAATGTTCAATTGAGGGATGATACCCTTAATTGCGAAATTATTGTGGGTCAAATAAGTAGACATTTAAAAAAGTTTAAAAATTCAAACTCAAATAACCTCAATAAATAATAATAATAATAATAATTCCTTAATCCTTTGTAACAAAAGAGGAGCATAATTGGTATTTCATCTCTTCAATTGTACATTTAATGATAGAATTGTTATTTTTTGTTCTAATTTTTTATATATATATATATATTATCATATCACATATTTTATTAGGCGGTGGCATCAATGGAGGAAAAATTAAAAAGAGAATGAACGGTGATAATCATTAAAGAGAGAAAAAAATGTGAAAATTTTATTGTAATTGTCCATAGGATTAAATTCAACATAAATTGAAATGGGTTTACCAGTAATATTTGCTCTAGAAGAAAAATGATAAAGAAAACAAGGGTCACATTGTTAATGGAGTTTAACTTTGAGTCAACCAACAAGATATTGTCTAAAAGGAAAAAAAAAAATAACTGAGAAATCATGCGTTACATCATTATTAGAGATTGACTTTGAATATATGTGATGTGAGTAATGATAAACGAAATTATTTCCATGCATTTATAATTTGGAATTTATTAGCTTTTACATAAATGTTTATGTAAAAGTTTTTTACAATGAGAATGATTTATATCACAAGATTACGACGAACTTTTGGTTAATGAAAGTTTTAGAATCAAATTAATTTCAACTTTTACTCTTAAACCCAAATGATTGACCCGTGTTGTGAAATTTAGGAGGAGTATATATGTAAAGTTGGTGCTTTAGAAGGTCCAACGGGGATAATAACCCTAATTAAGGAATTATTGTTTGTCAACTAAGTAGACATCCTAGAAAGTTAAAAAAGTAAAACATTAAAAAAACCTAAGTAATGTACTTAATCTTCTTTATATTTGTTTCTTTATAATGACAGAGTTAAAAAAAAAATTAAGTTGGAAAGTGTGAGATTTTGTTTTTTAGAGGAATAAATGAATGTTAGTGAGGTGCTCCAATATAAGAAACATTACCTTATAGTCATTTTTAAAGTTTATACCTAATTTGATAATACTAACAAGTTTTAAGAATAAATTAAGTATGAAAAGATTGTCAAGGAAAGGTTAGAGGTTAAGTCCATGATATTTCAGTCAAGACGTTAATTATTTAGAATGTATTTTGTTAAATCATTTATTTAATAATAACACAGTATTAACTTTCCAATAGAATATACAAGAGTCTTCTTCTTAGTTGACTATACACATCTTTTAACACTATCTTTGCACTTTAAAATAACATTGTCAATTGTTTCAATTGCCAACAAGTGATCTCGTCAATATTTTATATCCATTATAATCGAGTAAATAGTTAGTTTTTTTTTTGTTTTTTTTTTGTTTTTTTAGAGACTCATTGTTTATTAATAATAATATGACTTATTCTATATAGATGATGATAGAGACACATATACATTATATATAATAAAAAAACCTTAATTAATACAATGTGATATATGATATTGTTTAATATTTTAATAAATTAATATCAAGATCTTTTTAAGATACAATTCATTTCTTGAGTTACAATGTTTTCCCACATGACTAGGGAGACCGTTTTGTTCAAGAGGATTATTCAAACAAAAGTTAAAAGAGAAGGGAAGAAAAAAGGAAAGGGGGTGGACTTAGATAGTTGGGAGGTATGAGAAGTCCATCTATTGAATGGACCTAACGAGTGACACAAAGCCCAAGTTTGGGGAGGATTCAATACTGGGAGCGAGAGTAGAGTAAATTGCAGTTGCAGGAGAAAAAGAGGAAGAAAGTAGCAATGGCGTACATGAGCATGGGTGAAGCTCACAGAAGGATAACGGAGTTTCTGAATCGCTTCTCCGACGCCGTTTCATCTCAAGACGGACCATCATTCAAGTCACTCTTCGCTCTATCTTCCAATTCCCCTTTCCTACTCTCTCTCGGCGACGCTCTCAACATCTTCCAAGACGCTAACAGAATCATTAAGCAATCCGATAACTATTCTCAGTTCGCCGACATCATCGTTCCTCTCTTCCGATCTCTCCAAAACTACAGACAGGGCAACTTGCTCGAAGCCTACAATGCCTTCGAAAAAACAGCCAGGTAATTTTATTTTATTTTTTTTTCAATTTCTGTTGATTTTTTTTTTTGTGTGTGTGTGTGTGCCTGTGCTGAAACGGTGGCGTTCAGTGCGTTTATTCAGGAGTTTCGCAATTGGGAATCCGCTTGGGCTTTGGAGGCATTGTACGTCATTGTGTACGATATTAGGGTTCTTGCCGAGAAGGTATTTATATATCATATCGATTTCATTTTCGTGTTTTGTTGCATTGTGTTTTATTGTTTTTGATTTTAGGCTGATAGGGAATTGGCTTCGAATGGGAAATCCCCCGAGAAGTTGAAAGGCGCTGGTTCAGTTCTTATGAAAGTTTTTGGCATTCTTGCGGTATGTGAATGTTTCCATTAACTCATTTTTATTTCAAATCCAATTATGCTTTTCAATTTTATTTTTATTTGTTATTTTTTTTGTATTGCTTATTTGAATTTCTTATTAGACGCGCGCAAAGAGTGATCGTAGTAGTTAGCTTAAGTACTCTAGTTTCTATTTCTCTCTTCTATTTAGTTTTATTGTTTTTCTTGCTGGTAATGCTATATATTTTATTTTTATATCTTCCGGAAACTTAGATATAAAAGATGAATTATAACCTACATAATTATTTCCATAAAATTGAGTGTGCTTGTGGTAGTTATTGTGTCTAAATGCATTTTCTTACCCTTTAAAACTAGATGGAAGAAGAGATCATGGGATTAAAACTCACCAAACACGAGATTAGCAGTTGAGGAACTCCAAAATAAACATAAAAGTTATTTATTATAAATTTCGCATTTTACACCCTAAAATTGGGCCACTTTGGACGTTAATGTTCATTTAGCACTCGCAGTATGAATTGCTTTTGTGTCTACATACTTCGGAAGAAATCAAAATGTGTAATCATATCATCCTTTCTATGGAAGATGATACCATGTTTTGTGTTTTCAACTTTTCATTGTGCAACAGTGTGTTTGGAACTGCATCACAAATTCTACTTATGCAAGCCCTGGGTGATGATACCCGTAGTGGTTTCTGCATCAAAGACCAACTTGACATGAATTTATCTTCAAAAACGTGTTTCCAAACACCCATATACTCTACTAACTCATAACTTGGTTATATTCCAGGGAAAAGGTTCTAAGCGTGTTGGAGCTTTATATGTAACTTGTCAATTATTCAAGATTTACTTTAAGGTATTTGTTGATGCTTTTGCATCCTTTTGTTTTTGGTGGTTCATACTTTAATAGTGCTTTTTTATGATCTCATTTGTTGACATGCAATGACACTAGCCTGAACTTGTAGATTGAAGCTAATCATATATATATGACATGTTCACTGGCCAGGGAGGGTTGGCCCGGACAACATAACATCTGGGGTTGAAAATTGAAATTAGATTTTGATTTTTATTCTGTAAATGTTTTGCAGCTTGGCACAGTTCACCTTTGCCGCAGTGTAATTAGAAGCATTGAAACTGCACGCATATTTGATTTTGAGGAATTTCCTAAAAGAGACAAGGTTAGAGTTGGATTAATTTATACGAGTTTAATTTTTAGTTACTATCAAGAAACCTTTTCTGGTTTGGCTTTTAAAGTAATTATTGTGAAAGTCAATAACTGTACCATACATGGCAGTCTATTGTTGGGTTAAAGTGTAAAAAGTCTTTATGCTATCATTGTATTATAATTAAATTCAGTTTATATATATATACACATAATTTCTAGATTATTTATATTTATGATATGTTTCAGGTCACTTACATGTACTATACTGGTCGTCTTGAAGTTTTCAATGAAAATTTTCCTGCTGTAAGTGATTTATAATTCTTTTAATTCAATTTATGGCCTGATTGTATTCTGTATTCGGAGACATTTTGTAATGCATGCTAATTTTGTGATTTCCATAATGACACCTTTAAAATTTTCTAAAATCATTTATACAATTTATATTTCTGACTTGACAGGCTGATTATAAATTATCATATGCCCTGAAGCATTGCAATCCTCAAAGAGAAGCCAATATAAGGTTTGGTTCAGGTGTGCTAAATGTGTAATTGCATTTGCATGAAACGAGTGATTAGTAGGTTGTATGTAACTATGTATATATTTAATTGCAATTATAATACATGCACAGTAAATATACATATTTTTGTGGAAATGGGTAAGATTTAGCTTAAAAATTTGCTCAGTGCATGCATTTTCTTAAATAGTTTCTTAACTCAAATCTATTTTATCTGTTAAATACTCTTGTTGGTACTTCTAAGCCAGTAAAGGAAATGTCTACGAGTAAGATAAATAGGTAGGTGCCTTTCAGAGATTGAGAAAATTTATCATTTGTTCATCTCATTGTTAAAGGAAAGTAATAAAAGAAAACCATGTATAACTATCTTTATATGAGCATAAAGGTTTGACATATTGTTTTTGTTTGACATAGGATGATTCTTAAACATCTAATTCCAGTGAAGCTTTCAATAGGCATATTACCTAAACAGAGTCTCTTGGAAAAGTACAATCTACTTGAGGTATGATAGGTGCTTTATTGAGGATTTTTATCTCTCTCTCTCTCTCTC
The DNA here is from genome assembly GCA_026586105.1 of Hylodesmum podocarpum. Taxonomy (NCBI): domain Eukaryota; kingdom Viridiplantae; phylum Streptophyta; class Magnoliopsida; order Fabales; family Fabaceae; genus Hylodesmum; species Hylodesmum podocarpum. Next base: position 4,398,035 of record JALJEV010000650.1, on the reverse strand, counting down.
TGTTACTACAGTTGTTTCTTGTTTTATTTCCATTAATTGTAAATCTTTATTATCCAGCAGGTTCCAACTCTGTTATGTTTCCTTTGTTAGATTAATTTATTGTACTTAATTTAATGACTAGGTTGACTAGTGAGCTTGATCAGACAAGTCAGATCAATATATATATATATATATATATATATAAAACTGGATGATGATTCAAGTGTTGGTTTGCATGCCATATAGGCATGAAATACCTGATGGGAACTCTTCTTTTTTAAAGGAAAAAACTTTGAATAACCACACTTTATAATGCAATAATTTCTATTCAAAATGCCTCACCGTGATACAGATGATGATTATCATGTTTTGGCTCTCCTGGGGTTTCCCCATCATCTGGGATCCTGGGGTTGGGGAGGAGGATCAAGCTGACCCTTGCAAACAGCTTGATGCACTATCTCCTTTCTTCCCCTTTCAGTGAAATGTGGCAAAAGGAAAAAGAATACCTCAATCAATAATAATATATACAGTATATAACCATTTCTTTGAATCTCATGACTCCTAATATTTTGAGTTATTTTATAAGGAAATTCCGTTGTATTATTCAAAGTGAAAATTTCAAAAAACATTGTTCACATCAAGCACTCAAAAGGAATATGCAGTTCCTCTAAATATTGCAGAATAATTTTCCTAAGAAAACATGCACTGGCTTTATTGCATTTGGGAGTTGAGATTTGCAGAATTTACATTTTTATGTGCTTTAGAGATGTTAATGTTAATTTTCTTTTTACTTTGAACAGTATATTAATATTGTGCAAGCTCTAAGAAGGGGTGATCTTCGACTTCTGCGGGGTGCTCTCCAAGATCACGAGGACCAGTAGGACTGCCATTCATTGTTTCATCATGATAAATTGCTGCTGTTCCTAAATTTAATTAAGAGGGCGTAATTTAATTCACTTTTTCTTGTAGGTTCTTGAGATCAGGTGTATATCTTGTCCTAGAGAAGTTAGAACTCCAAATATACCAGAGATTAGTAAAGAAGATGTAAGTTTCCAGTATTACCTTGCTCCCTTCTATTATAAATTAGGATTGATAAATGATTTGGAAATTTACCGAAGTCACCAGTTTCATATTATTGCTTGGTCGTAACATTGCAGTTACATCATTCAAAAGCAGAAGGACCCAAACAAAGCTCATCAGGTGAAGTTGGAAGTAATCGTTAAAGCATTGAAATGGCTTGAAATTGATATGGACGTGGATGAGGTTATTTCTTTAGTTTTCCTCGATGTTCTATCCTACTTCCAATTTGTTTATATCTTTCAAAATTAAACAGAGGATATTGCTGATTTTGGTGCACTTTTATTCATTGATATGTGATGCTTTTGCAGGTAGAGTGTATAATGGCCATACTGATATATAAGAATCTCATGAAGGGTTACTTTGCCCACAAAAGCAAAGTGGTTGTATTGAGCAAGCAAGACCCTTTCCCCAAGTTGAATGGCAAACCTGTCAATTCTTAGGGACGGCATCATTCATGATACTGAAATTAGAGGGGCAACGAAGCTCGGTAATGACAGGATGATTTTGAAAGTTTTTTCAGCCATAAGTTATTGCGCTGAATGTTTGAGAATTCTCCCAAACGTGTTCATCAAAATATCACAGCGCTGCTTCGGTTTAAAAGCAAGCTACATTATCTTTTTCAGATGATGCTAACTCTTGCAAATTGGATTGTAGTTTTGGTTCCGGTTGTATTGTATGCTGCAAAGATGCTACCAGTGGAAATAAACTGTTGAAGATACCGACCTCATTGCAATAACCCGATTATTTGCCTGCGGCTATGCATCTATCTCTATGCTGGACAAAACAAAATTGTGATGTATCTAGTGTTTTTCTTTCTACACCGCCCAATTAATTTGATAACGTTCTTAGCTAGAGGCGCTAATGCTTTTTATTTGTCTAAATAATCTCCGTTTATTAACTTCTGATAAAATGTTCAGGCGTGTATTTTTCTCAACTGGGCCTTTTTCTTGCTTTAATCTCCAAAAAATTCTTTGTGCAGGTGCTGCTGTTGTATGTGTTTACGTGATAGTCGACTTATCCTTTTCTTTTTCCCATCGTAACAAAAAAATTGACTGAGATATTCTATAAAACAGTAAGTCATGTTTCTTGCGAGCAACCTAAAAGCATACCAGATCGACATTGTTGACAGTCTTCGTACAACCTTGGACCAATGCCCGTTGGTCTTGACACTGAATGTCACTAAATTGATCCCCCATTTCTCGTCCCTTTTCAAAGAATATTAGCTTATTCTCAAGTAGAAGCAAACATAAAACTACAAATAACAAAACATCATTGCAAACAAATTCAAGAGGACCCGTAGGAATACATTGCATGGACTAATTGGAAAGTGTATTTTTATGCGCTGTAATCAGGCAATAGAAAAATCTGATTATAACCTATAAACTAAAAACTGTAGTAACTAGATATCATAAAAAAATGATAGAATTCCAAGTTAATCTTACAAGGAAATTTCCCCCTTATCACTGGTTTTATTCTCTCTTTTTCTTCCCTTGGAAAAAATGCAAGAATTATCCACTTTAACTTTATTACAACTGGCATTTTCTGGGCATCTAGTGGGGGGAACAGGGATAAATTCAAAAAGATCCATGCATTCTTGGGCCGGTAAATGAACAGAAACCATGTTGTAATTGACAGGCTGATACTTGAATTACTGCTACATGACAATTATTAGTTGAGAACGGATGGTCCCTGGCATTGCAGAAAAGAAAATTCAATACGACGAGAACAGTATATGGTTACCAAAAAGAGAAAAATGGGATGACCGCTCGACTCTGAGTTGGATGCTCTAGCAAAAACTAACATAATCCAAAGTCCTATACAGTTTATCATGCCAAATTGGTATGGATAATTTAAAATAGAATGATTTCCGGCATTAGTTGAAACGGCTAAACAAGGACGCTATGCATAGGACACTGTTGACACACCATAATCAATTTGGATTTCGGACCCAAATACTGAAAAGAAAAGGAAGTGAAGCGTGGGTGGCTTTAGCCTTTAACGTTATACACAAAGGGTGCACCAGGGCACCCTTTAATTTCCATAAACATTAAGTGAAAGAAATCAACTGCATCATCAACGGGTATAAGCTGAATCAGCAACAGCATATTTAGGGACCATAAAAGCCACCTGAAGCAAGTAGTCACAAAACGATATTTCGTTATGTACCCGGGCCCACTTGAAGGATATCAGTGATATATCGTTTTCATGTGACAAGTTTGCCACAACCAACACAAATGGAGTATAGAACCATATGTATAGTTAGATTCTACTGCTTATATCACTATCATCTCTAGTGTATTCTTTTGCAGATACACGTCTGTGTCCCCTACATTTCATAGAATTTACTCACTAAGTAATAACTGGCGAGTAGTGAATTCATACAACAGGTACATAACCAATACAGATATCACGTGTTCAGAGAAAGAATACAATTGACAAGGCCCAGTAGTAGGGTTGTTCTGCTTTTCATTGAAAAAGGTTGATGTAACTTAACACCTACTCAATAATATTCTTGGCATAATATCCTGTGTTCCATGTAAATAGAAGAAGGTTACAGTTATCCTCAACTGCTCAGCTGGTATGCATAATACATGACTTGATCGACTTCCATTAGGTTATTATGTTTGGTTGAATGCAAGTTTTCCTAAAACTCTTGGAAACGCAATGCTATTAACCCATCACTACCCAGCAAAAAAAAAGGAGTTATTCAGAGCTTATCGGTTGGGTTGAAACTATTTAATCTGTCAGTCATGTGGTAATGTCAGAGCACAAGAGTGAAAGTTAAAACTTTGGTATTGACTCTGCACGCAAGAAATGTTTAAGAATGGCCTTTTCTTCATCAATTTGTTTTTTCTCTAGGGGGTTCTTAGGTTTCAGTTTTCTTTTCTCTTCCAGCATCCACTTGAAAATTTCACGTTGTTGTTCTTCAGGGATAGGAGCCTGTATTTGCACAGGTGTTGTGACAGGCACAAAGAAATCGTCATAATTTAAATCAATTGAACTTGTGGTGGTGGGATCAGGAGGAGCTTCAACACTTGCTTTGCTCCTGTGCGATTTTTGCGCTGTTCTTCTATTAATCTCCATTGAATCTCTTGGTTTTGCACTTGCAAATAGAAAAGCTGCAATCAAATACAAATCATGGAGCAAAACGAAATAAAATTAAAGCAAACACTGATCAGTATATTTGAAATGTTACCCCGCTAAACCAATGCCAAATGTCATAGGCTAAGCTAAGGTATGTATCCAAAAATTTTCTTAATATCAGAAGACTGGAAAGGATAAGAGATGTTGAGACCAAACAAGCATGATTTTTTTACCTATGGTGCAACATTATGTTATATGAGCAAGGATAACCATGAATATTATCTCTTAAACTAATTTTCATATCATCCTTTTTAAATTACAAAAAACAATTTATAAGAAAAAACGCTCTAAGACATTAAATTTTCCTTAAAGGGATTAAATAATTAGTCATTGGATGACAACTTGACAATTATGCCCTAACATTTCAATTGACATAAGTCAAGTTGCCAATGACTTCACATGGCAGAATTGTCGAACATAGATCAGACTGCAAAATAAGATGTTTTATACAAAAAGGTACAAATCACTAAAATGTCATTTTCTCACATTTTCATCAACATAACCAAGAACCAGGAAAAAAAAAAGGACAGTCCCAATCAGTTTTGGAGATATATTCAAAGATACCAACAGACTGAACCACCGTGTTATTATTTTTGTAATTTTCTTTTACAACATTAGTACTTGACTTGCAGAAAAATCATGTTAGACAAGCCCAAATAGTACCAGTTCTCTGATTACAGCATGTAGTTACATAATAAAGTGTTCACCTACCAATAAATGGGACTAAATCCAATACCCATCGGCAATGCTAACTAACCATTGAGATGGGCCAATTATTTCCCTTAAATCCTCCCTTCCGTGCCCACAAACACCCAAGTAGAGACTGTTATCTGAACTTCACAACAATTTTGGATTTAAGAACTATTTCTTGAGTGTCATTCAAATACTAAAGAAACACCCCCAATAATACATTCATACCTCAAAATATCAGTGATAACAGCAAAAACCATCATAGCTTCCAGCACAGCCATAAATTATAAAAAAACAAGAATGACATCATTAAATAATGTACTGTATCATGAATGTCATCATTTCCTTACAAACAATCACTCAACTTGCTCTACCTAGCAGTCAACCCAATCAACAAAGAAGTGTTTTAAACCGTCTGATGTTTTGTCCTATAATTCTCTACGGAGTTCTTTTGGGCAGGTATCCTCCACAATCTATTAGTACCAAAGTTCTTCCTGAGAATATTTAATGCAACAGTGTATCATACCCAGAGCTCAAATACTTTCCTTTAATCTACGCATAATTTCAGGGAACAAAAATGCACATGCAGAACACGTACCAATAATGCCAAAAAGGATTTTTTTTTTTTTTTTGCTTGAAAGAAAAATCCAAGTTAGTTGTGTTAGGCAATATATCAAACACATGAAAGGCATACGCTGAAATCGCAATGTAACAGACGATCAAAGTAAATTTAAACAACCCATTATTGATAGTACACAAAGAAATGAAGGGAGCATAATGATGGAGGCAAAAAGAGACAAAAGAAACCTCCAAGTGCGAGATTAGAGAGCAACAGAAGACGCCAAATGAACTTGCACCGGTTCATGAGCAACCCAGGAGCAGTTGCAGGTGCAGGTGCAGGTGCAGGTGCAGGTGGGGGTGCCTCACCCATCGTGATTTTATCAAAACCAAATTTTGATGATCACTCTGTAATCAATGTGATGTGCTAGCAAACAAAGAAAACCTGAGATGTTCACGTTCTTGATCTTCACACTTCACGAGTCATTGCAAAACCCATATTACTTTGTCTCTTTTGTTGTTCTGTTTTCCCAAAATTAACAAATGTTTGATATTGACTTTTTATTTTGGACCCAATCTGCTACATAACTCGACATTTATGCCTACAATGGGCCCACCTACGGCCCAATCGTCTCCCCTCTCAATAACTAATCTTACCGGAATCTATCTTCTGTTATCCAGTACAAAAGAAAAAAAGAAGAAAATCTTTTTTGTATAAATAAATAAATAAATAATAATGTACTAATGATATAAAAATTTTATATTATTATTTACTTATAAACTGCCATATAAAATACATTCATTGATAACTTAAAACAATGTTAATTGAACTAAAAAGTAAATTCAAAATCCTGGTTTATTGTAATATTCTTTTTGTAAAATTGTGAGGTGTTAGCTTAATGTATAAAGAGAATATTAATGATATGTTTTATAAAAAAAATGAGGAATTTTGTGTAGGTATTTGTGACATAGTATTAATGTAATTTACTTTAAAAAATGTGTTTAAAAATACGATGTTTTAATTGGAAAAAAAATCGATATACGAGTTTCAAATACACATAGATTAACGATTATACATTATTAATTTATTTAGTCTAAATACACTTATTTAATGTTTTAATATAAGGTACAAATTTAGTTGGTTGTTTGTTGAAGTACTTTTCAAATTTAGGTATTTTAAAATTAAATTATACTAATAACTTTTAAAATTTTGTATATTCTATAAATATTTTTTTAAAACTTTTACAATAATATTTTTATAGGTAAATATAGTGTAATATTTTTTAAATAATTAATGGGAGGTTAATGTAAGTATATAAAAGAAAATTAAGGATAATTAATATAGGGATTAAATAAATAAGGGATATTTTATGAAATTTTGTAAGATTCTAAAAATGTTATTGTAATTAACTTTTATTTTAAACTAGGGTACATATAAAAAATATTTAACATATTTAAACAAGGGTATTTTTATTCTAAAAATATAGTCCCATTGTATTTTATAATTTTTTTGTCCAATTAAATGATAATCTAAATATTATGAGATATTTAAATATATAATATTAACCAAATAAAATATATTTCACCTTATTCTCTCCTAATAAAATAACGTGAGCAAAAATCATACACATAAATAAAAAGAGAGATTATTATATGCATAAACTAGAAAGACGTGAAATCGAAAAACAAAATTACAACATATTTTAGATATCAACTCTTACTATTTTAATTTTATTCTTCCACGTATTATTTTTTTATATAACTTATGTTAGATCAAGGATGATTAACGTCTCAAGATTTTGATTAATTATAAGACAGACGAAACCAAGCTACCAAAGACTTGCTAAGACGAAACCAGCACAGACGAAACATGACCCTTCAAAGGTGAAATTCTGCGTCTGTCCAAAAGCCAAGCCATCAGACGATACATGCACAGACGGAAGAGGACTACTCAGTTGAAGTCCTTCGTCTGTCCCAAGAGTGAAGTTTTCAGACGATAGGATGAGACGAAACAACAACATCTGAAGACACATATCGTCTATCCAAAAGCTGAAGTCAAGTTGAGTCATTCGCGTCAAGATTTCAAATATGAAGAAGTACTCATGAGAAGCATCCAATATCAGTATAGGGATTCAAGCTTACACACCAAAGTCAAAAAGGTCTTCACCTTTTGTCACATCTCTATACAAGTCAGAAAAAGTACTGCGCACAATCTAGTCCGCTATATCCGTTGCGACTCTTCATCAATCAATCAAGTACAACTGACAAACTTTTGGAAAGCTCTCAAGAAGATTTCTCAACGACTCTCAACGACATTCAAATGAGTCTAACGGCTATTTGAAGAAGATGCCTATAAAAGGACTTCATAGCATCAAGAATCAGTTGGTGAATACGCTTCTCTTATCCCATCTTTTGAGAATTTGCTCAATTCTGTGCTAAGAACTTTATTGTAAAACCCTCTCTGCGAAGAGGAAAATCTTTGTTTTCAAATATCTTTTCAAATCCACTTGTGTGGTACTTTAGCCTGAGGAGACTGTGTTTCAAAGAATACCTTTTGTATTAGCCTGTGGAGGCTGGGTTCAAAGAATACCTTGGATGTTTAGCCTGAGAAGACTGGGAGCAAAGAATATCTTGTAATAGCCGTGTAGTGTCTGGTTCAAACAATACTTGTAAACCTTTTCACGGTTTGTAGTGAAAACTCGCTTGTTCTTTGGTAATCGGACGTAGTCTTGAATAGACGAACCAAAGTATAAAAATACTTGTGTTTATTTGTTTCGTCTGATTGACTAACTGGGGATAATCATAATGTAACGTTTGTTTATTAAAATCAATCTTTCAATATAAACTTTGTTTCGTCTGAACCGTTTTGAAACCCACAGACGAAAGGGATAAAATTTTTTAATTAACACAATTCAACCCCCCTTCTTGTGTTTATCTTTTTACAGTTTGGTATCAGAGCTCAGCCTCTAAGGGTTGAGCGCTTAACAGCTGCTAGAGGAAAAGATCCAACATGGACTCACAAGGACCATCTTTTCTATCCGGAGGAGCTTCAATGAACAAACCTCCAAAGATTCTCTGAGATGATTATCCATACCGGGCCGACAGATGGAGATGTACATCAAGTCAACCCAATACGACTATGGAACATAATCACCACAGAGATATCCCCATTGTAAAGCCCAAGGAGAATGGGAAACGAAGAATACTTTATGATGGAGCTGAACAACAAAGCAAGATATGCTCTTATGTGTGCTCTCTCCAGAACTGAGTACAACAGATTCTGTGCCTACAAAACTGTTAAAGAACTATGGGATGCTCTCAAAATCTCATATGAAGGCACTGAAGATGTCAGAATGAGGAAGGCCGCTACTCTTCAAAAAGAATATGAAATGTTCTCTATGAAGAAAGGAGAGTCAATCGATATGATGTTTGGAAGATTCCAAACAATATTGAATGGACTCACTGCTCTAGGAATCACTTTCACAAAGGCCCAGAACAACATGAAGATCTTGGACAGTCTCCCACTTCCTTGGGAAGCCATGTCCACAGTTATCTCTCGTTGGAAGAGATATGAAGACATTAACTCTGATTTGTTAATTGGAGCTCTAAGGGTACATGAGGTACTCTTATGTAAAAGGGAAAAGATCAAGGTTCAAGAACCTATAGCTCTTCCATCCGTCAATAACATCCCTAAAGAAGATTCTCACAAGAAGGACAAGAAAAAGAAAATAAAGATTTTGAAGGCCGATTCAACCGAATCAGAATCGTCTGATGGTTCGTCTGAAGACGAAGTCTCCCTCATGGTAAGGCGATTCAAAAGAATGATGATGAAGAAAGGCAAAGGCTAACGCTTCTTCAAGAAAAAGGAGAAGAAGCTCTCTGAGAAGTCATCAACCAAAGAAGATAGCACAGACGTTGTGTGCTATGAATGCAAAAAATCGGGACATATGAGGTCAGAATGTCCCAGACTGAAAAAGAGGTGGAGCTCTAGAAAAGATAAAGGAAAGAAGAGCTTACTGACTTGGGAAGACCTTGACAAGGAAAGCTCGAGGCATCCTCTCAAGAAGAAGAAACAAAGAAACATCTCGCTTCATGGCTGGAGACCATGTCTCAACAGAGGTAAATTACAATGAAACTTCTTCATCCTCTTCTTCTGAGTCTGAGTCAGAATCAGAAGAAATGTCATATGATACACTTCTAGCTCACTCTCACTTTATTGCTCGGCAATACAAAACTTGCAAAACCAAGTTGAGACAAGCCTTGGAAGAAAATGCGGTTTTGAAATCTGAAATTGAGTTACTAGATAAGAAAGTATCAAATGATGTTTCGTCCGAGTCTGAAAAGGACATTTTCATTCTTGAAATCGAAAGATTAAAGAAAGAAAATGAGTCCTTACTCAATGACTTAACCAAGTTTACAAAGGGATCCTCCATTCTTGAAAATATTTTAAAATATAGGAGATCACCTAATGATAAAAGTGGACTCGGTTATGTTAAGGAGACAGACGAAAAGAAAAACAAACCTGTTTCATTTGCTCAAAAGAAGAGGAATCATAACAAGGTTCCTAATAACTACAAAAAGGCTAAAAACAAAAAGAAGCATTTTGTAACTAACAAGAAAGGACCCAAAAAGATTTGGGTACCAAAGTCACTTATTGTTCCTGTTGCAGATATCCTTAATGGGAAGAGACAAGACTTCAAGCTGGTACCTGGACAGTGGTTGCTCACGACACATGACAGAAGACCTGTCTATGTTCCAAGACTCAGACCAAGTAAAGGGTCTGTCTCCTACTGATTGCTCGAAAAAGGTAAAATTCTTGGCATTGGGACTCATTGGTAAGACACCCAATACACTTATCCAGAACGTATCATATGTTAAAGGCCTTAACTTCAATCTACTTAGCATAAGTCAATTTTGTGATAGTGGATATGAAATAGCTTTTAACTCTGATGAGTGTATAGTCAGAAACAAAGATAAATCTATTCTTTTTATTGGGAAAAGAAAGAATAACCTTTATGAGGTTTGTCTTTCTGACCTGAGTGATCAGAATGTAACATGTTTGATTTCAGCAGACGATGAACATGATATTTGGCACAAAAAGTTTGGACATTTAAGTCTCAAGTATATTTCAAAAATTTCTAAAAAGGATCTCGTAAAAGGTTTGCCAAAAATATCTTGGAAAACTAATCGTCTGTGTGAATCTTGTCAGCATGGGAAACAACTCAAAGCTTCTTTCAAATAAAAAAATGTTGTTTCTACGACAAGACCGCTAGAACTGTTACACATTGATCTCTTTGGACCCACTCGATCGAAAGTCTTGGAGGAAGAGATATGGACTTGTCATTGTAGATGACTATACTAGATTCACATGGGTATACTTCCTAGCCCATAAACATGAGTCATTCAAGGTTTTTGAAATATTCTAAAACGTGTTCAAAAAGAAAAAGTAATATGTATTGCGTCTGTAAGGAGTGGTCATGGAACAAAATTTGAAAATTTTGAGTTCAAAGCCTTTTGTTTTGAAAATGGTATATTTCACAATTTTTCGTCTCCAAGAACTCCACAACAAAATGGAGTTGTGGAAAGGAAAAATCCTACTTTACAAGAAATGGCTAGAACTATGTTGCATGAAAGCTCTCTCCCTAAATATTATCAAAGCGTATGAGTTAATACTTCCTATTATATTCAAAACAATATTGATAAGACCAATATTGAATAAGACTCCATATGAACTATGGAAAGAAAGAAGACCCAACATTTCTTATTTCCATCCTTTTGGATGCGAATGCTTTATCTTAAACACCAAAGATCAACTTGGCAAGTTTGATTCAAAGGTGGTAAAATGAATCTTTCTTGAATATTCCAACACATCTAAGGCCTATAGAGTTTTTAACTCTAAGACGCAAGTTGTAGAGGAATCAATTCATGTAAAGTTCCAAGATAACTCAAAGGCTGATAAAGAAATATCAGACCTAGAAAACTTGTTTGATAATTTGCAGATTAACCCTTCTGGTCAAAATGATAAACAAGGGTCAGACGAAACAAGAGCAGACGATAGAAGCACAGACGAATCCTCTTCGTCTGATACTCATCAACAAAGAGATCAAGCCCCTGCAAGATCATAGAAGTTTGCATCTAACCACACTGAAGATCTTATCATTGGAGATAGGAATCAAGGTGTTCTAACTAGATCGAAGCTAAAGGAATCGTCTGGATATGCTCTTGTATCAAACATAGAGCCAAAGAATGTTGAAGATGCTCTTCAAGATAACGATTGGATCTTGGCTATGGAAGAAGAACTTAATCAGTTCACAAGGAATGATGTATAGACCCTAGTTGAAAGACCAAAGAACAAAAACATCATTGGGACCAGATGGGTGTTCAGAAACAAGCTTGATGAAGCTGGAAAAGTGGTAAGAAACAAAGCGAGGTTAGTAGCACAAGGGTATAATCAACAAGAAGGTATTGATTTTACAGAAACTTTTGCACCTGTAGCTAGATTAGAAGCAATCAGAATATTACTTGTTTTTGCTGCTCACAAGAATATCGTCCTATATCAAATGGATGTAAAAAGTGCTTTTCTAAATGGTTTCATTGAAGAAGAAGAAGTGTATGTAAAATAACCTCCTGATTTTGAAAGTTTATCTCAACCTGATCATGTTTTCAAACTTAAGAAAGCACTGTATGGTCTTAAACAAGCTCCTAGAGCTTGGTATGATAGATTCAGTTCTTTTCTTCTTAAAAATGGCTTCTCAAGAGGAAAGGTTGATACAACTCTCTTCAAGAAAAGCGTTTCAAAAGACTTTATTATAGTCCAGATTTATGTAGACGATATAGTCTTTGGAGCTACTAATGATTCTTTATGCAAGGATTTTTCAAAGCTAATGCAGGATGAGTTTGAAATGAGCATGATGGGAGAATTGAAGTTCTTTCTAGGACTTCAAATCAAGCAGACGAAAGAAGGAATCTACATCCATCAACAGAAATACACAAAGGAACTTATCAAGAAGTTCAAGATGGAGAATGCCAAGCCTATGAAGACCCCAATGCATTCGTCTGGAGCAAATCTCAACAAGGATGAGTCAGGTAAGTCCGTTGATCAGATGGTATACAGAGGTATGATTGGCTCACTCCTTTATTTAACTGCGAGCAGACCTGACATTATGTTTAATGTCTGTCTATGTGCTAGATTTCAATCTGACCCTAAAGAATCTCACTTACAAGCTGTAAAGAGAATTCTTAGATATCTTGTTGGAACAATTGATCTCTTTTTGTTTTATAAGAAAAATAGTTATTTCAGTTTAAGAGGCTTTTATGATGCGGATTATGCTGGAAACAAAGTAGAGAGAAAAAACACAAGTGGTGAATGCCAATTTCTTGGATCATCACTAATATCTTGGTCAAGCAAGAAAAAAAACTCCATTGCACTCTCAACAACTGAAGCAGAGTATATTGCTGCGGCAGGGTGTTGCTCACAATTACTGTGGATAAATCATCAACTTGAAGATTACTCCAGGTTTGAAAATCATATACCAGTATATTGTGATAATACAAATGCAATTAATCTTAGCAAAAATCCTATTCAACATTCAAAAGCCAAACACATTGAAATCCGTTTTCATTTTATAAGAGACTATGTCCAAAAATGTATTTTCAATATACAATTTGTGCTAACTGATTTTCAATGGGCAGATATATTTACTAAAGCATTAGACGAAACACGTTTCAATTTCATTAAGGAAAATCTTGGAATTATTTCTTTAAATGATTGAAAATTGTTCTGTCTGAGCTATTTGTTAAATTTGTTCCGTCTGTACATTATTTCGTGTTAAGACAAAACATTGTGTCTGATCAAGTTGAATAGTTATTGTGGTAAAATTCAACAGACGCAACTGTTACTGTTTAATAAGTTTATCTCAAGTGTGTAGGGACAAATTAAAAGAAGCAATAAATGTGTCTGTCATTTATTGCACTATTCTAGGACAATGATAGGCATGCACCGTGAATTGCAGAGGTCAAATCAATCATTGAAAAGGAAATGATGTGGACACGTCAAATCAGGGGCGGTTTTTGAACTCTCTTTCGTCTGATGAATCACAACCGTTTTTATCTATGCCTATAAATACTCTTGAAAGTTCACTCTTTTACTCTTTACTGCATTCGAAGTTTTTGAACTCTCTAAACCTATTACTCACTAAGCTCTTATTCTCTCTTTTTCAAATATCAACAATGGCCGCCAAGAACACCAAAGTCGCGGAAGCCACTTTTTTGCTCAAGACCTGTTTCTTGCCCAGCGTAGTGGATCTCAAGAGAGACTATAGAGAGCGTATCTGACAGAGTCGCCAAGCTTCTAACTCACAATGGCTGGATGGAGTTTGCTGCTATGAGAGGGGAATGGCTGATGGAGGCATACGCCGAATTTTGGAGCGATGCTAAGGAGTTCGAAGATGGTATTGTCGGTACTATCGACAATAAGGAGTACATCATCACCATCGACGCCATTGCTGAAGCCGGCAACTGTAAGGCCGAAGGGCATTTCTATAGTCAAGATTGGATGAAGATCGAGTCTGAGGAGCATGTAGACAAGTTCATTTATGGGAAGACTAATAACACTGAAGACCCCAAGTTCTTCATATCAGGGAACCTCAGCCACTCCGCAAGAATCATCCACAACTTGCTCTACAACATCTTCACTCCTCGTACAGGCTCTCACGACAACGTGAGTACTCGAGACAGATTTTGTATCTACTACTGTCTGAGGAAAGCAAGGATGAGACTGCCTCACATTATTCTCGACCACTGGGTAAGTGAGTTGAAGAATAGAAATATTCGTAGGAAGAGCAGCATTCCCTACGCCACCCTTTTCACCAAGATCATCATCAACCAGGGCTTTGATGTCACCGGAGTAGTATGGCACAAAGAAGGGAAGGAAGTCAAAGGTAGCACCTTTGCGAAGATGCACCTGGCACCTAGCTTCCTCCTTCATTCACCAAGGGAAGAAGAACCACTTTCACCAATAACAAAGGACCCCCCACACAGAGCCCGCATCAAGCGTGCTAAAGCCCAAACACAAACCAAAACACAACCCCAAACACAAACCGAAACACCATCCCAAACAACAGCCCAAACACAAACCAAAACACAACCCCAAACACAAACCGAAACACCATCCCAAACAACATCCCAAACACTAAACCAACCTCAACCTCTTCCTCCCGTGATTATTTCTGAGGTTCCTTTTGAGGACGTTCTTGAAGAACCTCTCAAGAAGAAGAAAAGGATCATCAGAATTAAGCACATTGGTGTCAAGCCAAAGGGTTAGACGATATCCCCTAGTGAAGATGAAGGGGTCAACATATCGTCTGAAGGTGTTCTGTCTGTGAAGATTCTCACAGACGAAGAAAAGCAAAAGAAAGTAGCAGAGGAAAAAGCAAGAGCCAGAAAGATTGCTATTGAAAAGGCTGCAAAAGGCAAGGAGAAGATGAAGCAAAAACTTGCGTCTGTCGTAGTTGGTGAGACAGACGAAGAAAGAGCGTTGAAAGAGGCCAAAAGGGTCTCCATATTGCTTCATGCTGAGAGAGAAAGGATCTTTCTCGATAGCGTTCGTGGCATTGGATCGTCTAAGGCTGCATCTGCTCCAGCAACCTCAAAGGGCATGAACAGTGAAGAAACGGCCCAGATCCAGAAGGATAATGCCCAGCTTGCGGAGGAGTTGGAAACTATGTTGAACGAAGAAGTCTCCACAATGGAGGTCTCTCCATCACTCCAAGACGAACATAGGGCTACCCCTATTGTTGCGTCTCCGCTGAACGCATTCCTTGCACAAATGCTACCTGCTACGTCTGAGGAAGCATCTCACCACCAGACAAAGGAGATTCCGTCTGAAGACTATGTGCTTATTGAAGAAGTTGATTCTTCGTCTGATGAAGAACAACATGAAGTTATCAAGGTGGATGCTACATGGGGGAGATCACATGCTGAGGTGATCAATCCAAAAGACTTACCCCCAAAGCACAAGGTGGACTATTCGTTTCTAAACGAATTAGTCATGAGGCGCTTCGATGAGAGCACCTGTGCTGAGAAACCGGTCAAACCTGACTGGATCATTGGAGAAAAGATTGAAGAATTCTCCACTGAAGCTGAATCGTCTGAGTCTGCTACAAAAGACATCTTAGCAGACGATGAAGACCTGTACACAAGGTATACTCCTTACATAGAGTTAAAGAACCCATACCAATACAGAGGGAAGAAGGGTTTTCAACTAGGGAGATTTGTAAATCTCATTCTATACAATAAACCCTTGAAGTCAGTGAATTTCAATGAAGACACCATCTACACCACAGAGGAGCAACGAAATTGGCTAAAGCGTCTGCCCTGGGACACACTGGCCAACCTAGACATCAAGGGGTTAGAAAACATTCAAGCATACAAGGATCATCTTGCTGCGTCTGTGGTTGAAGGACCAGCACTTGGCTATGAACCTCACATCCCACACAGAGAAAACACAAAGTGGAAGGTTCGGTATGAGGTAAAAGTGCCTGTATTCCATCATTGTAGATATGGAGACGCAAACTCTACCAACTATGAGCCGAAAGATTGCACACATTGGCATCTCGACGCCATAGATCGTCATGATCCAATGTCTTTCACAATTCCACTCAATAAAACATAGTATGTCGGTCTAGGACACTCTCTAGGAATTGTGCTCCCATGGACGAGACCCTACTGCTCCGGGATCAACCCTCGCTACTCCATCCTCCTCAACGAATATGAAGACCCTGAGGAGTTCGCTCACGCCCTTACCGAAGACTACAACTTGACCTTGAAGTTGATAGCTGGTGTCTATAGAAGGGAAGCCAAGGAAAGAGAAGTTTCCTTCTATCACATTGATCGTCAAGCTAAGAAGGATAAGAGATATTGCCCCTTCATGGTGGGTTCACAGTTCTCTTCGCTGGTGTCAGACGAAACTAAGTACACAATCGTCTTAGACAGAAAACGACCATGCTTGGTCAAGTTTTTAGCTAAGGGTAAAGAGAAGAAAGTATTGTCTGTCCCCAGAACCTTCAAATATGCAAGACACATCTCCAAACTTCTTCCGTCTGCTGTTTATACGCACCTCAAGGCAATACAATCACAAGCCTCAAGCCCTATCAATCCAAAGATACAACGGATGATAGAAGATCATGAAGCCACTTCAAAGTTTTGCTCTGGAACCTCATTTGATGAGGATTCTACCGTATGTGGCAGGGTGTTTCCTGGTGGAGCTTTTGCATATACACACCCATTTCAGGAGCATCCGGATCTTGAAGTCTCTGTTCAAACAAAGATGTACTCATGGCAATGGGAACAGAACTTCACGGCTGACCTTATCTTTCCACTCTTCACACTGCGTCTGAAGAAGACTCCATCAGTGCTCATTATTGATGACACTGTACCTATAGTGGAAGAACCTCAAACACCACAAGTGCAAGTTGATGATGTGGTGGAGGTTGCTGAGGCAGTTGAGGCTGCTGAGGCTGCTGAGGCTGAAATTCAAGAAGCTGAGGAGCATAAGACTCTGAAGCGTAAATATGATGCCTTGAAGGAGAATTGTGAGCACTTGAAGTTAAAGAACAGAGAACTTGAAGAAAATCAAGCTTCTCTATCGTCTGAAGTGCAACAATTGAAAGCCATTGTGATGACCCTGTTTAACAAGAAGCCAAAGCCTTCTTCATGATCATATTTTGATGATTCACAGCCCAAGGGGGAGACAAAGAGAAAAGAGATATTCCAAGGGAAAGGAGAAAGGTACAAGGGGAAAGCATTGTCTGAGGGGGAGTAAACAAATAAAGCTTCGTCTGAGGGGGAGCGACCAAGAGCAAGCAAGCAAGGAGCATCGTCTGAGGGGGAGTCTTAAACAATAAGGGAGCCATGTATTATACTTGTATCAATGTATTTTTTTATTCTTTTTAGTATAGAAAATACATTGTAATTCTTTATTGGTTATTCTTTATTGGTTTTCTGTCTATACCAGTGTAATAATGTACAAAGATTACATCGCATTGATGTAACAATCTTTTATAAAGAGGTATTATTCGAAAACATCGTCTTGATGTCAATCAGCTTTTTGAGATCTGTTTGTTTCTCGTTTAACCATGTCTTGTGCAGATTTTTTTGGTATGGTCTGTAATCATCAAAAAGGGGGAGATTGTTAGATCGAAGATGATTAACGTCTCAAGATTTTGATTAATTACAAGACAGACGAAACCAAGCTACCCAAGACTTGCTAAGACGAAACCAGCACAGACGAAACATGACCCTTCAAAGGTGAAATTCTGCGTCTGTTCAAAAGCCAAGCCATCAGACGATACATGCACAGACGGAAGAGGACTACTCACAAGTCCTTCGTCTGTCCCAAGAGTGAAGTTTTCGACGATAGGATGAGACGAAACAACAACATCCGAAGACACATATCGTCTATCCAAAAGTCGAAGTCAAGTTGAGTCATTCGCGCCAAGATTTCAAATCAAGAAGTACTCATGAGAAGCATCCAAGATCAAGATAGGGATTCGAGCTTACACACCAAAGTCAAAAAGGTCTTCACCTTTTGTCACATCTCTCGTACAAGTCGAAAAAAGTATCGCGCACAATCTAGTTCGCTATATCCGTTGCGACTCTTCATCAATCAATCAAGTACAACTGACAAACTTTTGGAAAGCTCTCAAGAAGATTTCTCAACGACTCTCAACGACATTCAAATGAGTCTAACGGTTATTTGAAGAAGATGCCTATAAAAGGACTTCATAGCATCAAGAATCAGTTGGCGAATACGCTTCTCTTATCCCATCCTCTGAGAATTCGCTCAATTCTGTGCTAAGAACTTTATTGTAAAACTCTCTCTGCGAAAAGGAAAATCTTTGTTTTCAAACATCTTTTCAAATCCACTTGTGTGGTACTTTAGCCTGAGGAGGCTGTGTTTCAAAGAATACCTTTTGTATTAGCTTGTGGAGGCTGGGTTCAAAGAATACCTTGATTGTTTAGCCTGAAGAAGGCTGGAGCAAAGAATATCTTGTAATAGCCGTTGGCCGTGGGTTTCAAACAATACTTGTAAACCTTTTCACGGTTTATAGTGAAAACTCAGTTGTTGCTGGGTAACTGGACGTAGTCTTGAATAGACGAACCAGTATAAAAATACTTGTGTTTATTTGTTTCATCTGATTGACTAACTGGGGATAATCATAATCTAACGTTTGTATATTAAAATCAATCTTTCAATATAAACATTGTTTCGTCTGAACCGTTTTGAAAACCACAGACGAAAGGGATAAAATTTTTTAATTAATATAATTCAACCCCCCTTCTTGTGTTTATCTTTTACAACTTATGTTTTTTAATTCACATATGTCATTTAAAATATTTTGAATTTAAACTGAAAAAAATAAAATTTAATGAATTAATTTATTTTCATAAATATAAAATATATTTTCTAAATTAACATCAATGTGATTTTACTAAAAATCATAATTTTACAATATATTACAATGAATTAAAATACTTTTTTTTAAATATTTGTTTTATTTTATATTAAAGTTTAACAGTAATACACTAATATTAATGCAATATATAAATTTATTACATAACATTCTTTCTCTATATAGCAAGTTATTTTTCAAATAATTTAAGATAAAAAAAAAACTCCCAACATTGTTGGGATAATTAAAATAACTAGTATAATTCATTTGATAATCATTTTAAAAAATATTATATCTAAGAAATAAGCATTTAATCAATCAAAATATTGTATCTCTTTTTCTTAGGTTTAGCTCACAATCTCTATCTATATATGACTCTCACGTGATCTGAATACCAATTAAAAATAAAGTTGCAAGTTAAGAACAAAAAGTACTACTAGGCTTTGTAACATGATAAAGTCGATAACATTTATGATATACACTAGATACTGTCTGATGAGTTTGTCCAGAACTAAAATCGGCGTCGTAACTGAACTACAATCAATTATTGGAACCATCATCCATCGATGTTAAGTCGGCGATGATATCTTGTTGCAAAGCAAAGGTAGCAATGTCCACTCTATCATAGGTTAAAATATTATGAAGCAGACAAAGTCCAAATCAATAGGACATGCCACAAAGAGGTCTCCCAAGACATAAAAAGCTGCATCTCAGACATGAATCATCACTTTCATGATTGAAAACATCGTCATGTCTTTGTGCTATAATTATTAACTTTTTAATTAATCAATTCATCCGTGGGGAAACCCCTCCTAAAGGTAACGTGCCCAACAATGAAATAAAGTAGTCTTGTTGCTTTCTCATCACAAACTGCAACATTCTGCTTAACTGCTCTATACTGCTTATGGAAAAGTTGCAGTTAATTAAATAATTAACTGGGTCTAGTGAATAGTAGCTATAGAGTAACTTTAATTTTAATTATAAGTACTGTACAATAAACACTTTTGAAAATATTTAGGTGATAATCTTTATAGAGGTGTTTATAACTTATTTTTTGAATAAATATTATATTTTCATAAATTTAATGAAAAGATATATATAGGATTCAAAAAAAAAAAAATTGAATTGAGCAATGGATATTTCAAATTACTTGATAATATAGATCACACACATAATCTATATATTTAATCTCAAGATGTACACTTAATAGATAATATTATATTATATTACGGTATAGTATAGTGTAGCTACCAGCTTAATTACAGACGACATGCCTTCAAAGTAAATATAATCAAATAGTTAATTCTTTAAATTAGCATCTCGAGTATGAGCGATTAATTCATTTTATTTTTACAAATTGAGCAAGCGAGTTAAAGAATTTTTAACAACAATGAATTCCAATAATTTATATATTTGTTCAATTGGTTTAATCTTTTTAGTTACTGGGCGATTAATTAATTCTTGACTACTTATATAAAGAAAGTTTATTAAAAAAATTACATCTATAGTGATTTGTCTAGCTAACACGAGAAATAAAAATAATTGAATGGAAAAATTACATTAATACAAAAGTAAGCCTCGAGATGTTATAACCATATGGAAAATCCTTGTAAATTTTATTGAAGTTGTTGATAAAATAAGAAATCCAACAAGAAGAGACTCACTCTTTGGTCGTCAACTTGTTGAAACCATCAAACATAACATTAGCAAGATCACCCACAAACATGAACCATGTAAATTTATTTTCCCTCCCATTTCTTCCTAACTAACTGCATTACATTCCTCTTCTTGAACATATAACGCAAACCATTGATAATTGATCGCAAACACACAATAACGATCTAACCAAAACTAGTCATCATAAGACAGCAATACAATACAATACAAGAAATTAACCTAATTAATAATTAACGATCATAAGGTAGTGAAGCGGTGTTACACAACTCTAGCTAGCTAGCTATGAAGAAATTAAACTTCATCCATGAACAAGGCCATAAGATAAAGCCATGAGCAAGATCGCAGCTTCCTTCTCGTCCTGAGGGAAAACTTGGTGCATAGCCAAGTTCTTTCTCAAGCGTATTGTCAAATCCTCAAAACCAAACTTGCTTCTACTTTGAGTTGGCTTATTAGCTCCAAGCTTGCGCTTCTTTTTAATATGTGATGATGCACCTTCAATTCTTGACTTCTTCTCTTTCTTCTGCAACTTCTTTCCCTTCACACATTTCTCAGCTTCCACAACAACTGTTCCATTTCCCGATGCTGCTGCTGCCGCTGCCGCCGCCATCGCACGCCTTGCCTTCCTTTGTCGAATCCCACACGCGTTGCAAAGTGACTGTTACACCAAAATAAATCTAATTAATTTTATCATATAGCTAAAGTAATAAAATTTATGTTAGTATACTATAAAATATTTATCAACTTTGTCGATAATTAAAGCTCTTTAATGTATGTGAAAGTTCACTAAGTAATTTTTTTAATTCAATTATGTACCAAAAGAATTCTATTCATTGAGCTTTTGAGTACTTGAACTGTGGAGGTGTGATGAAACTAAGAATTGGTGAAAAGGGTATACGTCTAATTTGGTTAGTACGTAATTTGTTGAGTACGAATTCATTATTGGGATTTGTGTTTTATGAAGTTTAAGATAAGGTGTACCTTAGGGCCTCTTGGTCCACTCCTCCAAAGAGGGGTCTTGGTGGTGTGACAATCAGCACAAACCCTAATAGTGTTGTTGCTGTGGTTTGAATAGTTGTTGTTGCTGCTGCTGCTATTATCAGTTCCAAGAGGTGACAAAGTTTGCTTTTCATCTTCAAACTTGTGCGTAGTGTTGTTTTCAGCACTATATGCGTCAGCTTGATCTGACACCACCATCATCTTCCTCATGATTCTCATCTTTGAAGACATCCACTTCACATCCTCAGCAGCAGCAGCTTCTTCAACATTTTCATTCCTCTCTTCTTTCTTCAAATTTGTTACCTTGTGCTCAGTTTCTGTTACTGAGTTATGATCCCATGATCCGCTAGGACGAATAATCTTCTGAACCTAGTATAGATCACAAAATCAAAATTCAAAATAAGAATATATATAATAATATATCATAGTGATCATAGTGATTACTAGGGAAAATAAATTATGATTAACAATGAAGAATAACTTTACATAATCATCTAATTATAAATTATTATATATTGATCTTAATTTTTAATCGGTTAACAGTATAAAAGTATAAAACGCGAGCATACTAATTTAAAACTATGTATATATGAATCACAAATAGTGTATATATATAATTATTATGAGTTACCTCTTCATGATCACTAGGTAACTGCCTTGTTGGTTCCCAGTGGTATGATCCAGGTTCTTGATCTTGATTTGATGTGTTGAAGAGAATAGGATATGATGATGATAGAGAAGAAAAGGAAGACGAAGAGTGATGGTTTGGACTGAAGAGGTTGTGGTTTTGATCTTCATTAAGATCCAAAGGCATCACAAGAGATACTGAGTGGCGATAGGGTGGAGTCATGATGGACACTCACATAAAAACACACACACAGAGACAAATAAAGCCACAGAGAGATCGAAGGGAAAGGGAGAGAGAGAGAACGGTGAGTGCTATATGCAACGTACTGAAACAGTTTTGCTTTTGTCCAACACAAAGGTGGAAGAGAAGGAGAGAAGATAGAGAGAAAAGAAATGGCATACAGTGTTCCAATACTTAAACGAGAGAATAAGAAACGACAGAGATAAGTTTATATCATCACATACTTGAATTTATACCATGATCTTTAATACACTTCCAAATTTTGTCTCTTCTTTTTAATTATTATATTAATATATAGGAAACATTCTTGATATCATATATACATTTAATAATATAAATTTTAATTATAGTATTGAATTTTCTTATTATCCTAATTCATTCTTCTTTTATAAATTTAATCATGATATTCAATATTTAATAAGAATTTTGACGTAATAGTATACTAGAATAATAAAGGATTATATAAGGACAAATGTGTTGGTGCAATAATATACTACTTTGATGTACTATAACATTAATATGTTATTAAATATTAAGTAAATATATCATCAAGATAATATGGGATTCTGCAGAAAAAAAAGATCAAATTTCTAACGATAGTAAAAGGACCAAAAGAAATGTAATTAAACACTAGATAGAAGAAGAAAAGTTTATGTTCCTTAGACTTGTGTTCATGTTTTAAGGGGGAAAGAGGGAGGGTAAGTATTAATAAGATTAAAAGGATAGAGAAGTAAGTGAATTAAAGGGCATCGCTATAAGAGGTTCACGTGACTTGATGACAGCTAAAAAAGACAAAGTCAAAAAGACAAAGAAAAAATGGAGTGTGTGGAATGCTACTACGCTGACCCCATACGTATGACAAACCTTATCTGCAGAAAGTTTTTACCGCCACAATCCACAGCATGTTACTAACCGTGGCGGTGTAGTTGAAATCTCAACTTTTTCTGTTTTTATTTTTTAAAGGGTTGAAGCAAGCAAGGTGAGTGAAAAGATCAACATGCATGACAACACCTCTTTGTGCATTGCCAAAAAGCATTCAATACCAGTGCAGGCATATCGACAGATCCCAACACAGAATGAGAATATTTTTGGGGACGCGCCACACCCTTTTTTTTCTCTTTTTTTTTTCTCTCTGATCTCTTCGCTCTGGCGCCGTCTCGTAATTTTTCGTCTATATAGATAACATCATATAACACCTAGGTCTTCAGGAGTAGTAACAAATGAAAGAGAAATTAAGTTATAAACCAATGATTTCTGTGATTAATATTCATGAAAGAGACCAAGCGATCGATTTTTGAGTAATTTTTGTATAATTTATACAGTTACATACCATGACTAACACATGTTAAAATGATTATATGTACAAAATAGGAAGAAGAGCTTGATTATGACTTAAATCAGTTAGCACCTCTTGTGTATTATCGCTACTTACAATGACAAACTAATGGGCTTTCATATCTAGTTAACTATGGTCTACCATAGAAACTAAATGATTTTATTCCTCTTTCGTGCGTTGATCGATAACTACACAAAAACGTTTTAGTTATGATTCAGCCACACACATAATTAACCTCCAAAGGTGCAAAATGCACGAAGAAATGAGAGATATAAAATAAAAAAAGCTCTATCATTTTGGTCCTGAATATTACTTTTGTTCTTATATAGTCTACAAACTAATGGATTTATATAAACAAGTTTAAACTTAAAGCATTAAATTTTATCAATTTATTCCATAAGCTGTAATAATTGAAGACTGATTTGAAACAATTTGAATATTTGAAATATTGTATAGTATATATGATTCTTAAAATTATAATAAATATTTATCTAATTTTTAATATTTTAAGAACCATTTAATTGAAAGAGTAATAATTTATAAACTAATTAAATTGATCATTTACTCTAAAAATAATTCATAGAACTGGTAGGTGATTATATACATACATACATACATATATATATATATATATATATATATATATATATATATATATATAAGTGATAATGAACAAAAAAATAGGAATTACAAATTTAAGCTATGCATACATCCATGATAACCAAAATTAAGGTTGGAACACTGGCACTGAAAGAACAGGCGTAGGCAACCTATGATGGTTGTTATATATAATGTCTTCTGATTTCGGTTTGAGATAACTATTTTAGAAATATACGATTTTTAATAAATCCATTGAATGTTTTTTAAGTAAAAAAAAAAAAATTATTGTAAAGTGCCCCACACAAGAATAAGAGTAGGCAATATGATCTGGAATCCAATAACCTAACAGTGTAACAAGCTTAGGGTCTACACATTAGCCATGTAACCCTTAGTTTCAATTGGTGCCAATTATCCCAATACACCAAAAAATTCGACAATGTAAAAAGGATATTGATAGTTTATAAACACCCTTAATTCATAGCCTTCCGGTAGTCTTTAAAGAACAAAACCGTGAATGCAGATAAGAGCCAAATAAAGTCAACAATACTTTGGTGTATTTAGCTTCATCATTTACACTATATCAAACTTGAGGTAGGAATATTGATATTAGAAAGAACACCTAGGCCACACTTGTAGCCCATTCCCTTGGCCTCAACTAGGTGACAATGTTCCAATATACTAAAAAAAAGTCTCACATTGTCTAAAAATCAAGACCAAATGACACTTAGATACTACTCTCTTAACTTGCTGAAACGTCTTTAAAGAGAAAATTGTTAGATCTATATGAATTCATCAAATATAATGATCCTAACAATGCAATAAACTTTAATGTTGGAACAATTTTCAATACATAATTAATTGGTTTTAATATTTTAGAATATATAATAAAGTCAATCTTAAATAGATCTATAATTGATTTCGAAATTTTATCTAAACTCTGTCTTGTCCATTTGTTAAGATATTCAAAATTATATTTGAATTATGTCAAGGCTTTCATTGAGAAAACGAATTGTGATTTGTGAATGTTTCTTTTATATTTAAATAGACTCAAATATAATGTATATCTATGCTTTAAGAAAAGAGAGCGAATATTTTAAAATAAGAAAACTGAGTGTGGGGTAAACATTTTTGCGGTTTCCAGTTTTGAATATATATGTGTTGTGTCATTTGGTGACAAACTTAATAATTTATCGTAATTTTATTTGATTCGAACAAGATTTTCATGTGATTTTGTAAATAACAAAAAAAAAATGAAATGGAAAGCTCTGAGTTCAATAATTTATAAATGCATAACAGTCCTCCTATTCATTACTAATTACAAAAACGAATGGCAAAAATATCTGAGAGATCAAACTTAAAAATTGAGGCATACATAACCCACAAACACTTGCATCCGAAACATGATTGGTGGCCCATAAACAAGTTGGAACATAGAAGAGGTTATAATATTACAAAAATAAATTTTGATGAGTTGAGACCGAAATAATGATTGTAATTTTTACGATGAGGAAGTAGGCTACGTATGCGGGTTGTAAATCACTCCTATACACAGTGTCAATGCTGTCGCTGACAAGGACACCATTTGAAATTATCATGTATTTTCTGTCTGTAATACATAGTATGTCCAAAATTATGGTACTTTTCAAAATTGGTAAGGGGGCCATCGCTTTTTAGCTAAATGACACCCATGGCCCCTCCCTCACACACTCTCTCTCTCAAGTACCCTTGGATCTGAGTATGTTATGGTCACTGCAGAACTTTCATGGGCACGGGTAACGCTAAAGTTAAATTAATTCAACATTTCATTATACTCTGCTATGGGACACCACTAGCCTATTCAAGATTTCATCATACAAATTTTATTTTTATCAAGTGAAAACCACAACGGGTGTGTGAGTGTGTCATTGTTTTAACTTGACCATTAATCTTACCCAAGTCGAGAAAAGACAAAAAGGGAAAAAAATTCACATTGTTTTGAAGTCTTATTCACTATTAGGCTGGTTATACAAGCCACTCATGTACACATGAATGGACGTGTACAATATAATTTTGTATATTGTACTTGAATGGTTGTGGGTTTGTGGGAGGATGTTATCGTTACGATTGCGATCATTGTAATGATTTCTTGCAAGGGAACTGGTCATGTATACATAATATCGAACCGAATCCAAAAGGAATAAATATGATTAGTAAGTGAGAAAATAGGTACAAGACAAGAATATATAATTCATTTCGGTAACAAAGGTTTCGGTCTGATACTCAGATTCTAGTATTATACGGTCAACGAAAATTGGATTCCATCATTAACATAGGTTAACTAAATATAATTTTTTTAACTATTTTAGAAGTTCACTTAAGGTACTATCCACTTGATTTGTTAGGGGTGACACTTAGAGTTGAAGATTTGCAAGCTTTGGGTAGAATGTATAGTCCTCAATAATTCCTAACAGAAAGTTTTGTGCGTAAGAGTAATTTTCTTATGCCTTTTATTTATAATGTCAAAGATTGTTGGAGGATGAAGGTTTGAATTAGAGTTGTGTCATTGAATTCAAAATTTTCCTCACAAAAGATGTCGAAGTTTAGGACCTTGCAAATATAAACCATATGAAAGATTTTTCTTTTATTTAGATAATTTTGTTTGGGTCAATGGATGACACGTAGGTTGAACAACCGAAATGGGTCACAGAAAAATATTATGGCCCAGGATAAAAGTAACTAGATTCCATGACTAATATTCATGAAAGTGGCTCATTGGGTATTACCAATTAGTAGTAACATCAAGGTTTGGCTGTTGTGCCCCGCCACCCAGCGCGGCGACCACAAACATGATGGTGATATTGATGGTCATAGTTTATGATTCCACATGGCCACGTTTCATACATGTACGGAACTACCCACAGGTTTGGCCCATACAAAAGCCCTTTCTTCACCTCACACTCTTAAGACCCAAAATCAAAATAAGGCCCAATAGGCCCAAAAGTTTTGCACAAGTTATCTGAGCTAGATGATTATTTCCCAAATTAATATGCATAGAGGATGATGTTGATTGCTCTAGCTGAGTTTTGATTATAATTAATTAGAGGACCATGAGATATCAAATTTGTAACGCAATTATCCATTATTGAGAAAAAAGAGGTGTGGAGCCGTGTAAACATATGAGCAAAGTAAAAGGACAGCTAAGTTAGTTTAGGATTGCACAATCCTAGTGGTTGTAGGTTAGATGATTATGATTGATTTATGAATGAATGAATCAGATTCAGTTCACATCAACTCCTAAATTAATACGTCATCCACTCATGATTATACAAGCAACGTTATCTAGTATTTCTAGCTTTAATTTTTGCAATCATCCATAGTTCTTTATCAAATAAAGAAGATTACTTTTGTGTTGAGTGAACTTTTTCACGATCAAGTAACAAGGCAAGAACAACACTTGTCAATTAATCAAGAGTCACAACTCAAAACTAAGCTCTCTAAGGTGTAGAATATTAAAATGATCAAAACTGATAATAATAAAAGTTAGTTCCAATAAGTAGTCTCAATCTGAGGGCCTTATGCTTCTTTAGGACAAGAAAAATCAAATACAATTTATAGTTAGAGACGAGTATTTTTTCTAAAAAAGGGGGGGTGGGGGGAGATCTTAACTTATGGATCAAGATTGATCTATTAATAATTAAGTCAACCACACAACCTAACTAAAAGAAAACAAGGTTAGTTTTTATTCAGAATTCAATTCTTCAACTTTTACCTAATAAAGTATTGTTAGGAAGTCAATTATTCATTAATCAAATTGCATGGGCAGTATCCCCAATGCATTACCACAATAAAAGAATCGGGTTCATTATTAAACAAATGTCTATTAAAAATAAACAATCTTCCATTCCATTATCATCAATAATAAATGTGAATATCAATTCTAATCCCTATTAATAGGAACGCAACACTACGAACAATCAAGGTAGGAAATTCATCGGTGGAAAGCTTTTCTTTTTATAAAATTGAATTTTTGTGCACTTTTTTTTATTGACAAAATCAAATAATTTCGTTTTGTTTTGTTGACGACAATTTGATAGGTGGAATTAGTGACAAGTGCATACAACCGGCCCATGAAGGTTTGTTGGGTTTGTTTGATTTTGTTGGACATGATGATTGGTGTTTCGTGTGCTGATTTCACTTTCAAACACTATTGCTTTAAATTCCCTAATTTTTCAACTTTACAAATTATAATAACTCGTATGAATGAATATCTTCAATTACACAAAATGTATAAAGGAAATGGATCACAGCACAACTCCCAAGTCTCCTAATAAATAAAATCCCACGTCATCTCCTTTTGAATCTACAAATTCTTGATTTTTAATCTATTAAACATTATTCATTATGTATTACTATTTTATGCTCGAGTAAAAGTCTAAAGAATATATCTTTTGTGTGTATTTATTTCTCTTTTACACGTCATTTATTATATTTCATAATAATATAAAATAAATACAAAAACTGCTAAAATAGTATTGTGCAAATTATTGTATGTTTAACATATTTTAAAAATTCATGTGTTGATCTCAAAGATAAACAAATTTCAATTTTTTTCAACTCATATTATTATCCCTAAAATAATCTTTATGTGATTTTGATTTTATTTTTATTCACTCAATTTTACTCTTGATATTCCAAGCAATCAAGCCCCAATGAACGATAATTTCAAGAAAAAATAGTTTTTTAACTAAGATTTGTTCAGTTGAATGGTGATGCTAACTAAACTTTTTAGTTACGTTAATTGATATTATTTTTATATAATAAGCCTAAAGATAAATATTTATTGGATTAGTGAGTCATGAAAAAGTAAATAATTTTAATTAAAAAACAATGATTAATATTTAAGCATATTCATAATGTGTTGTAAATATGTATAGAATATTGTCTGTTGATTTTTATTTTTTTAGCTATTGCCTATCGATATTCTTTATGTGTGAGTTCTTATTTTAAAAGAGATGAATCCATATTTATTACATCTAAGACTTATTAAAAAAAATTAATTAAGTTTATATTAATGATGCAAATTTAAAAGACATAGGATAGTAATTATTACTTCAATTCAAACTGGTAGTTGCATTTAATTTTATCGAACAATATATCAACAACTTGCAAATGCCAGATTGTTTGTGGTCCTAACATGTGACATTTGACCAAGATTGCTGTATTTATATAGTTTGTAAGGTATTCGATAATTTTACATTATATATGTTGGGGAATAAAGGGTATTTAGATAAACAGTTTAATCAAGTATTTATTTATTAGTTTTTATTATATAAGTATTTATATAAAAAAAACTTATTTTGATATAATTTTTATATCTTGTGAACTAACATTAACAATAACACTCCTTAAAAGAACATTAACAATAATATTATCTTTAAATAATAAAAAAATAAAATTTTGATTTTTACAAAATTTAAATCTTGATTGATTCTTTACTACTCAATTTCTTCCTTTCGGCTCTGCTTGATCAATTTTAGTGATGCACGCCATGGCAATTGCTTCTTGTTGTTTCCGTTTCTCTTTTTGATATAACTCGACATTAGTTGGTAGAAATTAACAATAAACTTGAACCTGAAGCTTGGTTGCCTCATGAGTTCTCACGTTATAAGATTTGATTTGATTATCCTATGATGGTGTTCGTTCATGCATCCTTGTCTCGCATGATGCAATAAACAGACTGTAATTCACAATTCTTTGCTTCGTATTGGCAAAATTTGAAGATTAATTATTGAGAGTGGGTTCCACTTCCAAAAGATGATGTGTCATATTCATTATCTAGTAGAATTTCTACTATTTTGCGGTCATCAAGTTAATATTATTGGAGGAAAATGAAGCAACTTGAAATGAATAGCTCCATATTAATGTTAAAAAAAAATAAAAAATCCTTATGGTTTTAGATAAAATGATTTTATTCATTTATTGCCAACTTGGTCCCTTTAGGTTCTGGATGGTTACCAGATAGGGCATGCAAAAGGGATAAAGTGTACCTGAGATGAGTAATATGATGGGTCATGTTCAAAAATAAGAAAATTATATGGGGCCTATGGGGCTCACTCCTTCCTCATAAAATGTAGTATGTTTTTGGATTGGAGCTTGAACACTTCATTTTAGATCATTCTATTTTATAAATAAAAAATTTAATTTAATTTAATGCAAGTGTGAATAGATTGATTCATGTTTGAAAATAGTTATTTAAAAGTTAGTAATTATGATATGATAAAAAATTACATGTACCACTAGTATAAAGTATTAATTTTATATAATTAACCTAATTATCCACCATGTATAATATATAACAAATTTGTTAACTTCTGGTAATGAATTTTTTGAAAATTATACAAAATTTTATTTATAATTAGTTTGTTTTGGAAAAATTATTTTGATATCATTGACCGTTTTTAAACTATTTTGATATAATAAAATTTGTTATGATAGTAAAAAAACACTTTAAAATATAAAATTACTAAAAGGGAGATGACAATTTCCTATTTTATGATGCTAGGTAATAATATAATATTAAACTAGCATAAAAACCAGCATTGTATTAGTTATTTGTGATATACTTGCTACAAATTAACCCACCAAAAAGTTTAACTTTTAGACTCTTTTTTCTTGTAGAGAAGTTTACCTAAACCATCTCTGTCTAATTACATGTTGCCAATTAATCCTAGATATTTTTTCATAATGATATGTTTGGTTTCACGTTGAAAAAAAGTTAAAAATTAGTTTTACTTAAAATTGATTATAAGCGTGTGATTGGATAAACATCGATAAAATTATAATTAACTTGGTTAAATTTGATTAAAAGAAAAATAAATTATATTTGGATGTTTTTATTATAAAATTAAATTTGAAGTATGATTCAATCAAAAAAATATTTTATACAACCTTTATTTCCATTTAAAATCAATTTTAAATATAAAATTAATTATAATTTCTTCACTGAATATGAAACTGTACATGTCAAAACTTATGTAGATTTAATTCGGTGGTCCGGAACAATTTCATGATGTGAAATCAAACAAATACTATGTCGAAACAACTTTTGGTAACTTTTATGCTGGATCAATTTTTTTTCACTAAATTTCACCGTAAACTTGATTTATGATAAAAATATCCAAACATAAGGCATGTCACTTTAAAATTAATTTCGATCAAATCAATTTATAAAACTAATTTCATTCAAAATTAATTTTGCCTACACTCATCTAAATACACGTTAAGTATGTATTTGATTTCATGCATGTTGAGATATTGATTATGAGTATAAAAATAATTTTAAATAAATTTTGACATGTTTAATTTTACAATCACAGAACTCCTAATTGTTGCCATATCATGAGCACTACTCGTCTTCCTTGGCAGATAAGTGTTCAGTGTTGAACGATATTAATTCTATTTTATAATTAAAAAAATCAACACCAGATTATATATAAATGTTTTCAGACACATAATTTGTATATAAAGAAGAGATAATACAAGTAGCATTTTGTAGTCCGATTATAATGGAAAGAACATGTAATTTGCCAGAATGTGGCTTCGTTCACAAGTATTAGTACATGCCATGTGCCATAACCTATTACATTATTATTTCTTTTCAACCCATCATCGTATGAATTCATTAATATTAATTTACAATTATTATTAACAAACTGGCAATCATGCGTTCCAATTATTCGTGATTATAATAGTAATTTACAATTATTATTAATAAAATTCATTTACTCATATTTAACTATTTTTTTGGCTTTATCTTATTTTCAATAAAATTTTTAAAAATAAATTCTATTTTATATTTATGTTTATATAATATTTTATTTATTATTATTCACGTAAATTTATTATTTTTTTAAACTAAGAAATATGTTATTTTTTCTTTTTTTGTTATTATTTTTATTATTATTTACTTTCTTTCTCTATATGAGTAAAATTTAATCACATCAAAATATAAACATCTGTCCGCTCCATGCATGTATTTTTATAATAATAATAATAATAATAATAAACAAAATTTAATGGTATTTTTATTTAGTTTAAAATGTTTTATTGTTTTAAAATGTAAATTATTTCTTAATGATATATTCATTATATATTTTAAAAAAAAAAAAAAAAAACTTTTATATTTTTTGTTATTTAACCTATGAACCAATCCTAGAGTGAGCTATATGTATGCCATATGTAGACACACAATGGGAGACCTATTTAGTGTAGAAAGGCAACTCAATTCAAACTCGTCTGTTAATTATCATAAAAAATACAAGCACGGTCGTTATTGTGTATACTTATGCTTTGGTTAAATTTAATGTAAAGGAAACAAGATATTGAAATATAATGAATAATTTCACAAATCTAGAAAGATTGAAATTGTATAATAAAAATGAATAATTGTAAGAAGAGGAATTCTTTTTATTAATAATTATAGATTATAAATAATTAACAATAATAATGATATTAAAAAATAACAATAATAATAATCTATAATTGTCAAAAAAGAGATTCTCCTCCCAGTATCACTTTGATCTCTATTTTTATTAGATAATTTTATTCTTTTAAATTTACAAAATAATTTATTATATTTCAGAATAATTATTTTACACTTAATAAAAATATATAAATTAATTCATTTTCATGTCTTTTTTTAAAAAATATTTATTTTTTATAATTTAATTTTTACATTTTTTATATTAAATCTATTATCTCTAATAATTTTAATTTAATTCAAACACAAACATACCACAGTAACACGCGTGTTTTTCTAGTAAAAATAATAACAATAGTTAACATATAAAATTATCATCATAGCCTTCCTGATTTTTTGACTTATATTAAATACAAGGTATTTTTGTCCATTTCTCTTCTACTTTTTAATTACTTTTTTAAAATTCAAATTTATTTTCAAATATTTTATAAAATTAATTAGTACTAGTATCAATGACAAAAGACACATGAAATTATCATGGTAACCTTTCTAATTTTTTGATACATTAAATATGGGGGTATTTTTTATGCTTATTATATTAATTCAAATATTGTATAAAAATAAAGAAAATTATATGTGGTATTATTATATTATATATTAATTGATAAATTATATATTAATTCAATAATAAACTATATAATCATAAATTAAAAAATATTATATGATTAATATCATAAAAATATATTCTTATTAATATATTAATTCAATGATAAATTATATAATTAATCCTTATTTTTTTTTATTATTTTATATAATATAATTTTATCTAAGTTTAAATATGCGTTTAGAATTAATATATTTATCTTTTCAACAGAAAAATGTTATCTAAACAATCTCAGTAATATTTCCCTTCTAAACATTTCTCTCTCTCTCTTCTTTTTAAATTTTTTCTTACTTAGTTCAATTTATATATACATATATAATAATTATTCAATAATTCATATTAACATGTGTATTTATAAAAATAAAAAAAAATATTATTTAATTGAGATTAGTATTTTTGTCACGAGGATAAGATTTTAAACTAAATTTTATAATATATTGAATATAAATTTGACTATATATTTATAATCAGTATATACGTGTTCTTTCAATAAAAAATTATTGTAAAATGAATCTTAATTTTATTTCCAAACTTCATATTTTATAATTTATTCAATTTTTTTCCCTTTACTAACAAATAAATATTCTCCTCACAAATTTAACATATGTTGTCAAACTGAGTTATATACGTATCTTAATGTAATTGTTTAGATATAAAATTATGCCTAAATTAGGAAAAACTCTTATTCTCCAACTGTTTAAGAGGGAAAAAAGCGGAAAATTTGCGTTTTATTTTTTAACTAAAAAAGTCACCATGATTCACATTTTCTCTCATTATTTTCTCTTGTTTAAACATATTTTCGGCAAGAATTTTCTTTAAGATACAAACATAATGCAAAGTTTTTCTTTCTTTTCTTTATATACTTTTCGGTGGAGAAAAATAAAAGTTGTTAGTTCCTTGATAGTGCAACTTCATTATTGATACGTGGTATGCTATGAATGGTGAATAGGAATAAAAGTCCGGGATCGTGGATCCAAATTCAAACATGGAAAATCCTATTCATACACGGCTTTCAGCTTCCCCAACTTGGTTTTCGTTCCCCCATCCAATGCATTACTCGTTCCATTCCAATTCCTCAAGCAACTTCACTTCACACAATAATTCAATTTGTTTCTTAACATAGATCATTTCTAAATACGTTTCTTCTTTGTCTTTATAAAACATTTCCTCATTCTTTTCTACCCAAAATATGTAACTTACAAGCCACTCCACTTTAAAATGGAATCTCGACCTATTTCATGGATAGAAACCATTTTTTTTTTTTACAATTTTAGCATATTAAATAAAAATTTTCACAAAACTAAATGTGCATGATTTTCACTAACCAATTCGAGAGTAGTATATTGAAAATTGAAATTAAATGAACGAAACTAAACTTATGTTGTTCATCAAAGTATGAATAAAATATCTTATCCAAGGAATTTTTAGTTACAGATATGATGTAACACTTCACCAAAATCTTATTATACTTGCACAACATTGCTTCCCTCCGTGTAATGGATGGAACCTAAAAAGAGCATGATATTTATTTATTTGGGCTAAAGAGCCATGAGATGAGAATAATAACCGGATTGGATTCAAAGGTGTTTTAAATAATGTGCGTGCAGAGTGGAATCAACCTTTATGAGTAAGAGCAGCAACATGTAGCAGTGAAAAGTACCACCAAGTAGGTTGCTTTTTATGGCTCTTAAACAACTATATTTCTTTGTCTTAAATGTGCACTCATCGTCACAAGGGCATTCAAGATACATTTTACCAAAGGCCAAAGCAAAAACTCAAGATTATTTTTTATTTTTTCTAGTCCCTTGGACTCATCCATCAAACTAGACCAATTTCAAAAATCAAATACAAAGAAAAGGTTGGTCTAAGATATATTTTTGTTCTAAAATCAATTTTAATTATAATTTTTACCCTTGATCTATATAGTAAAGTTTTTTCTAAGAGTGTTTGCATAAAAAAAAAAACATTTTGCTCAATAAAAATTAATTCTTTGCAAAAGAATTCATGTCTAACTGCTACATGTTTTGTTACACTGAATGAATCTTCTTTACTAGAAATAGAAAAAATTAACTTTCATAACCAATTTTAATGTGTTTTAATTCTAAACTAAACCAAACGGATTATAACTTTCTTTCAACTAATTACAATAAGTAACTAATCAACTAACTTATTTATATAATATATATATATATATATATATTTTCTTTACATTTATTTTATATATATATATATATATTGTTCATATTTTATAATTGATTATGTATGCATATTTTAATTTTCTATTAAATATTTTTCTACATGAATGTGCTGATGCTAATACTGGGAGAAAATACAAGGAAACACCAGTGATGTAATTCAAAATGTGGTCTTGTTATTGTTGGAAGAACTTTGATAGTGTGACAAAAATTGAAATGAGAGACATTTTTGAAACCTATGGTTGTGGGGTCAGTGGTAGTGACATGCAAAGAAGGAAGGAAGAGAAAATGGGTCCCAGTTCAAGACTACAACCTCTACGAGCTTTGGATTTTCAAATGTATATAAAGCAATTGCAGCTTTCTAACAATCTGCACTAAACCATCAAAACCACGCACCTCAACTACCATTGTTACATATTAAAGTCTTTGCCTCTCATCTCAAAAGAATTAAAAATCCCATTTTTAAGAAACTAAGACATTAACGCGTTTCTCTTGTTCCCTTTTCTTTTTGGAGTTTTCTAAATGTGTCAAGGACACTAATGGGTTCACGGGTTCTAATGGAAATTTTACCAAGGAGAAAATTTTATACCCTGCTGTTGTTTTCGTTTGTGTGTGCAGTTACAGCCTCTGTGACTTATGATCACAAAGCCATTATTGTTAATGGACAGAGAAGAATTTTGTTCTCTGGTTCCATCCACTACCCAAGAAGCACACCTGAGGTAAATACTCACTTCTGGTCATTTCTGTAATCACCAAAGTTTTCACTTTATGTTTCTCAGATGCTGACAAAAAATAAAATAAAAAACTTTATGTTTCTCAGATGTGGCCAGACCTTATTCAAAAGGCCAAAGATGGAGGCTTGGATGTTATACAAACCTATGTGTTTTGGAATGGACACGAACCTTCTCCTGGAAAGGTAATGCAAATGCTTTTCTGTTTTTTTTTTTTTTTTCACTTGTCACAGAGTTAAACAGAAAGCTCACTCATGTGTTTTTTTCTTATGTGAAATTTGGAAAATTTGAAAATTCAGTATTATTTCGAGGATAGGTACGACTTGGTTAAGTTCATCAAGTTAGTGCAGCAAGCTGGCCTTTATGTTCATCTTCGTATTGGTCCCTACGTATGTGCTGAGTGGAATTTTGGGTAATGATTTTGATAACTGACCTTGTTATAATTCTTTGTAATTTATTCAAAGGATAATTTGTTTTGAAAAAAGACTACAATGTTTAGCCAATGGTTAAAGGTATTTTCTTTTTTGTTTGATATTCAGAGGGTTCCCTGTTTGGTTAAAGTATGTTCCGGGTATTGCTTTCAGAACAGAGAATGAACCTTTCAAGGTTGGAATTTTCCGTTTCGGTCATAGTTCTTATTTTTATAATTTAATTATGAAATTCTGTTAATTTTCTAAGCAACCATCCAATTTATTTAATGATGTAGGCGGCAATGCAAACTTTTACTGAGAAGATTGTTAGCATGATGAAAGCAGAGAAATTATTCCAGACGCAGGGTGGTCCAATAATAATGTCACAGGCAAGAAAATGGAAATTGAATAAGAGATTTTGTCATGTTGTTTTTCTATGACTAGAAAGTCTTAATTAGGCCAAGCAATTACAATAATGATGATTAATTAAAAGTGTTTTTTTTTGGCCCCTTAATTGAATGTGACAGATAGAAAACGAATTTGGACCAGTGGAGTGGGAAATTGGTGCCCCTGGAAAATCTTATGCTAAATGGGCTGCTCAAATGGCTGTGGGTTTAGATACTGGTGTCCCCTGGATTATGTGCAAGCAAGAAGATGCTCCTGATCCTATTGTAAGCATCTTTTACTAAAACTTTTAAAAGAATAAAAACAATTTGGAAAGAATTCTTATCTTCTTAGAATAAGTTTATGTGTCCCACCTAGGATGTTGTGTTTCTTTTTGAGGTACATTTTTCAGTAGTGTTTTGGTTATTTTGTTGGGTTAGGTTGTTGCTTTTACCATTGATATTTTGATGTAGGTTCATTGGCCCATTTGGCCCAATCTCTGTTGTTGCTTTTCTTTTATCTCTTTGGTTCTGTAAATTTGTCCACCCTTTTCTCTGCGTCATCCACCCATTTTTGTTTTTTCATTGGCAAATTAAGAGTAGGACCTTGCATCTTTCCCTCTCTTATCTGTGTTTTCACTGTGTAATAGATTGACACCTGCAATGGATACTACTGCGAAAACTTTACTCCCAACAAGAAATATAAACCCAAAATGTGGACAGAGAACTGGAGCGGCTGGTATGTTCTGCAAATTAGTGGCAGTAATAACTCATCTGGATCCTGTATTTAGTTTTATGTTTATTATGTACTGTAGGTACACTGAGTTTGGTGGTGCGGTCCCTCGTAGACCTGCAGAAGACATGGCATTCTCAGTTGCAAGATTTGTACAGAATAGTGGTTCATTTGTTAATTACTATATGGTAGGTTGGTCATTGCAATTATGATTTGTCAAGAAATATTCCCCACCATTTTTTGTACTAAACATATTCTTGCTGTACAATGGTGTCAACAAGATTTGATTCTAGGACCTTGTGCATCGTATACTATTTTAACTCCCACTACTAAGCCGACCCTAGTGGTTCCACTATACATATTCATGATGTGGAAACTTTGATTTGAGTCTAAAACGCATCATTTTTTAATTCAGTATCATGGAGGAACTAACTTTGATCGGACATCCGGTGGCCCCTTCATTGCAACCAGCTATGACTATGATGCTCCCATTGATGAATATGGTATGTAGAGTACATCAAGTTAAATTTTTTTTACGTGTTTGGGATGATGACACCATACAAATTTGAATTTCTTAAAAACATGGAGGTATTATTTTTTAATCACTTCATGGTGATGCAAAGGGGGAGGGAGGGGGTGTGTGGGAGATTAACCATTATGTTTTAGCAAATTGTGCATATTCACTTTAGGCACCAAATTGGTAGAGTTGGGTGAGATATTTTTTCACATTAGTCTGAAGCTTGTTCAAATATGTCAGGACTTCTAAATGAACCAAAATGGGGGCATTTGAGAGATTTGCATAAAGCAATAAAGCTGTGCGAGCCAGCTTTAGTGTCTGTAGATCCCACAGTGACATGGCCTGGAAAAAACCTTGAGGTATAATCCCTAAGCTGGGCTATGGCTTGTGAAGATACTTCACAAGCTTCTTGTTGAAAAATTGTATTGCTTATTTTTGTTAATATTATCTTAGGTACACGTGTTTAAGACTTCCAGTGCTTGTGCTGCATTCCTAGCAAACTATGACACCAAATCTTCGGCAACAGTTACATTTGGAAATGGACAATATGACCTACCACCTTGGTCTATCAGCATCCTTCCTGACTGCAAAACTGCAGTTTTCAACACTGCAAGGGTAAGAAAGAAAATGTTGCTTGTCATGCATATTGTATTTTATTCAAAAGAGGAATGTAAGCTGAAATTATTTATGCAGACATGAATCTGCCACTAACATCTTTCCCAAGTATGAACATTCATGTCATCAATTTTATCTTTACAGCTTGGTTCTCAAAGCTCCCTGATGAAGATGACTACTGTGAACAGTGAATTTGATTGGCAGTCGTACAACGAAGAGCCTGCATCATCCAATAACGATGGTTCCTTGACAGCAAATGCACTCTGGGAGCAGATTAATATCACGCGAGATTCTACAGATTATTTGTGGTATATGACAGAGTAAGTATCTTTCAACTTACCACGTTTTTCACTTCTGAAAACGACTACTTAATTGGAATGTTCATCTTCTTGAAACTTACTGTTTATATCCTCTCTCCATCTAATAAATATTATTGTCCTTTGTTCAGTGTAAACATTGATGCAAATGAAGGTTTCTTAAAGAATGGACAATCTCCTGTTCTTACCGTAATGTCAGCAGGCCATGCTTTGCATGTTTTCATTAATGGTCAACTTTCAGGTGCACAAGATTAAAGATCATTTTTTGGTTGAGAGTTTGTTTATAATAAACTCAGCTTTTACTTATCTATTTCCCGTATAAATGTAGGTACTGTGTACGGGGGATTGGAGTTTCCTAAATTAACATTTAGTGACAATGTTAAGTTGAGGGTTGGCAATAACAAGATTTCTTTACTAAGTGTTGCCGTGGGTCTCCCGGTTAGTTCTCTCCATTTCCAATATCTAAGTGATTTCTATAACACTTTATTTTCAGATTTCTTTTTTCCTTTGTAATCTTATACAATGTTCCATGAATGGCAGAATGTTGGGATTCACTTTGAGACATGGAATGCTGGGGTATTAGGCCCAGTCTCACTCAAGGGTCTGAATGAGGGGACTAGAGACTTGTCTCAACAGAAGTGGTCTTACAAGGTTTGTTATCTGGCATTGTTTTGCCCAGTAGTAACATTGAAAGGTTTTATCATAATGATATGCGCCCCAAAAATAAGAGGCTAATCATTTTCATTTCATTGGGCAGATTGGTCTAAAGGGTGAAGCCTTAAACCTTAACACTGTAAGTGGTAGTACCTCTGTTGAATGGGTACAAGGATCATTAGTAGCTAAAAAACAACCTTTGACATGGTACAAGGTAAGATCAAATTTTCAACAAATGTTGTATTTATGTCACTGTGATCACTCAAGTCTGAATTTTGTTTGACTCATCTTATGCTGTAATGTCAATAGACAACTTTTAGCAACCCAGCAGGCAATGATCCATTGGCTCTAGACATGATTAGCATGGGAAAGGGTCAAGTATGGATAAATGGTAGAAGCATTGGACGCCATTGGCCTGCATATATAGCACGCGGCAGTTGTGGTGATTGTTATTATGCTGGAACTTACACTGATAAAAAATGCAGGACAAATTGTGGAGAACCCTCCCAGAGATGGTAAGTGTTGACACAATGCAAGTCATAACATGCGTGTTTGGATCATGACAACCTAATGCTGGCATTGAACAGGTACCATATTCCTCGGTCGTGGCTAAACCCAAGTGGGAACTATCTGGTTGTGTTTGAAGAATGGGGAGGTGACCCTAGTGGAATTTCTCTGGTGAAAAGAGCAACAGAAAGTGTGTGTTCTGATATCTACGAAGGGCAACCGACACTGAAGAACAGGCAGATGCTTGAGTCTGGCAAAGTTGTTAGAACCAAGGCTCACTTGTGGTGTCCACCTGGACAAAAGATCTCCAAGATTAAATTTGCTAGTTACGGATTGCCACAAGGAAGTTGTGGAAACTTTAGAGAGGGAAGATGTCATGCTCACAAATCATATGATGCTCCTGAAAAGGTGTCTGGATCATTTCATTCCATTTAGTGCTACTCCCCCCTTAGTTCTTTGCTTAGTTCCAAGATAAATCTTAATCAATTAATCAGCTATACACTTTACTATTTACATATCTTCTGAAATTTCACTCAGTTCTTTAACCTAGTCATTAATACTTGTGATAGTCTAAATAATATTGTTGGATAAATCATTTGATTCTGAATGATTTTATATCCTTTCTGATTAACTGTGACACTGACATGTTATGCTTATGCATAATGCATGATGCATCTATTTCTTATTATTAGTATTTATCTCTTATTTTGCTTATTGTCCTTGTATTTGTTATTATTAATTATTTTTTATTTGTAGAACTGCATTGGCAAACAATCTTGCATGGTGACTGTAGCTCCTGAAGTTTTTGGGGGAGACCCATGTCCGGGAATTGCAAAGAAGCTCTCACTTGAGGCACTATGCAGCTAGGTCCAGTATACAAAGTATTTGAAGTCCAATAAGGATACCCCTTCACTTTGTTTGTTTAGTTGAATTCCTCACACGCAGAATGCAAAGGCCCAAACATGCCCAAAAACAAACATAGATAAAAGAAATTGGCTGCATGTGTTGTACATAGAGTCAGGCTCTTCAACTGATTCTTACTCCATACACCAAGGGGTTTTTTAATAATGAAGCATTGAGCCCCTCACACATTTTTCTTTTCATAAAAGGGTTGTTGTATACGAGAAAAGTGTCAGACAACCACACCATTGTTCTAGCATAACAATTTTCATGACAGCAAATTGAAACTAATAAATAGTTCATTCCAAGTGGCATTTGGAATGTTTACCTTACTCTACCGCAGCAGAATTTTGAATCTTAATATTAGTCTTCTTTTTGAATCTTATAGATGTATTTGATCAAGTATCTACTGGCCCATGTTGAAGTTTCACATATTTATCTTGTATAAATATTATTATCATTGTCACATAATTAAAACTTTCACACACTGAATCTCTCTTAGGAAAGACACTCGTATTTGATATTTGACAACATCTCAAACAATTAATATTGCCTTAATAAACGTTAAAGTGAGGGCCAATCAATCAAGCAATTTGAGAATTATTTGACATCCAAAGCTTATTTAACTTTACTTGCTTGTACTTACTTGAAAAATAAAATAACCTTTATTCGTGTAAAGTTCAATTTTGACAAATAGGCAAGGCCCACCTTTCACTAAGTTTGAGACTAATCACTTTTCCGCCACAAAGTAAAATGAGCAAAAGGAAAACTACGTTCAAAATATTTATTTCCAATAAAATAGTACCAATTAGTTGTCTAACAATGATTGGGTTATCCACTTACGAATAATTGTTGATCTAATTGGAACTTTATTAGTGAATATCTAATGTGGGGATAATTTTGGTAACCCAGGACATACAATTTATGGGGGAAGGACACGGCATAATTTGTTTATTTAGTTCAAAAAATATACAAAATTTATTTATTTTCCATTGCTTTTTTATCTATATTTATGTATAATTTTTTTTTTCATTTTGTTGGTAAATTTAACTTTATTATATTTTTTAAAATAGACTTTTTTATCTCCATCTTTGAGCTGAATATAAAATAAGAAATAAAAATTATTATTTTTCTACTTTTTTCCCACTCTTAATCAAAAGATTTAATTATTTTCTATTCACTTTCTCTTTTTCTATTTTTATCATCCCACTTTCTTTCTTTCTTTCTCTTTTTATACCGAAGTAAAACATTGAATAAAGGAGAAACGAGTCTTATCTCACTTTATTGTTTTATTTGTATCCATTCAAATAATGTAAACTTTTTATTTAATTTCTGTCTTGTACTTTTTTGCTCTTCTATTTCTTTTCTCGACAACCTCTCAAAACAGGGTAAAACAGGTATCAAGTTTGGTTGATTTGCTTTGCATTAAAATCCAATACTAGCACCAATTTATGTTGCTTTGGTGGGCCACAATGTTGGACTCTGTCTGTAGAAAATTCTTGTAAGTTAAACCTTACAAAAAAACATTGTTAAAAAAAAACTGAAATGATGGGAATGGAATAAAAAATCATTTTAATCCTCAATGTTTTTTTTACTGATTTTAAATAATATTTATGCTTTAAAATTTTCATCTCAAACTTTTGAATTATCACAAAGTAGAATTAATCATCAAAGAGGGATTAACTTGATCGACTTTTCAGATTATTATATAAATATATATTTATTCCCGATTGCGGCGAACTAAAGTAAAAACATGAAGACTTTCAATTATTGTTCCAAGTTAAACTCTGATTTAACTCAAATAAAGTGATATTTTGTGCAGTTATCTGTTAAAGGAAAGGGTATTAAAATGACCTTGAATTAAAAATAGAGCATCATGCTAATAACTGATTAAAAAATTAAATGGTATAAATTATAAATTAGAGTAACAATTTTTAGATAAACTAATTTGCAATAAAATTAGTTTGTGAATTCAAGTAAAAGGACCGCTGGTAGTTTGTTTTAATGATTTGCAAGATATATCAGACAAAAAGAAACTGCACCCAATACATCAAAAGAAAGTAATA
This sequence comes from Hylodesmum podocarpum, assembly GCA_026586105.1. NCBI lineage: Eukaryota > Viridiplantae > Streptophyta > Magnoliopsida > Fabales > Fabaceae > Hylodesmum > Hylodesmum podocarpum. Next base: position 4,354,506 of record JALJEV010000650.1, on the reverse strand, counting down.
TGAGAAAAAAAGGGCTTCACAATACACTCGAATGTCCCTATCTCACTTTTAATCTTGCCACTTCTGATTTCAATTTAGGTGGTCACTTTAGAATAAAATTGATTTATATGATAATTTAAACATATTTTATTTCAGAAACATATTGTAGAAAAATTTAGTTTAAAATTTTTTAATTTAAAAAATTGTCTAAAGATATTTTAATTGAAAATGATTTTTTACACCTAAAATTAATTCTTGAGTGTGACACCAAACATGAAAATTGTAAATCTTATCTCAAGTCAAGTTAGTTAATATTTTAGAGTAATTTTAGATAAGTCAAAGTAAAACCAAACACAGAGCAGAATGAGAATAATATCATAGAAACTAATGATAAAATATTTGAAAGGGGAGGAAAGGAAATACAAGTAGTTATGTTATAAATCTTAACAGAGTGAATAATGTTGAAGAAGCCTATTGGCTTCCCTTAGACCACTAAAGTAAGCTCCATGAGTTGTAGAATAATGGGTTCTGTGGGTTGCTTCCCCTGCAAACAAAATTTGAAGTGGTGCTGAATCAGAAGGTTTGTTACTACTACTTTTTGGCAATGGCTCTGCCATTGTATCTAAATCATCACCACTTGACCCAACTGCCACATAACTGTATGAGCCTAAGAATAATGGATCTGTTCCCCATTGGCTCTTCAAGATTCTGCTGAATTTCACCTTAGAGTACTTCTCAGAATTCACATTCCCATTGCAAAACTCAAGTGGATGTGGTATGAAACTTGACACTGTGTCTGAAACCCCTTTAATGATCTCTTCATCTTTGAGTGACTCTAGTGCCAGTGCTTCTTCCCCAACAAACCAAGATAGGAGGACACTAGAATTATTATATATAGGAAAAAGGGTAGTTGTCCTTCTCATCCACCAAGGTATTTTCTTGTGCCTCAACTCAGAGTGAGGTGAATGAAAAACCATTTGCAAGAAGGGAAACCCTTTGGAGTGTTCTTCTCTTAGTTGAGGACTCAATTGCATGAACAACTTATCAACAACACCAAAACCAAGCCTTGAAATAGCCTCAGCTTTGAAAGTAGGTAAAGGAGGATGAAACATTAACATACCTGAATCATCATCATTATCATCACGAATAGCAGCTTTTAGTACTCCAAGTGAAACCGTAACAATAACATGATCAGCATACATAACAGCGCCATCACAAAAATGTAACTTGACAGGCCTAGAACATGTTCCATTTTCCATATTTATAGGTTCATGTATCTCTGGCTGCCATTCAATTCTTGTAACTTTTCTACCCAATTGAACTAAACCAGGTGGTAGCACAGATGCTAAATATTCAATTATACTCGAAAACCCTTTTGCTATTGTGATTTCTTCACCTAGAAACATTTGGTATTCACTTTCTGCGCCAGAATCCAGAGTGAACAAGTCAGCAGCAGATGTGTAAGTCCTTTGTGTGTTCTCATGCATTGCAAATATTGCCTCATCAAGTAACTTCCTATTCCATTTTCCAAACCCTTTGAGCTCCTCTTCATCTTTCAATGAACCCCAGTAAGCATCAAGGCCTTGTCTAAGACAAGATCCAACACTAAGGTTTTCACATTCAACCTTAGTGATGCTATTCTCTGGCCGAGAGTCAAGGACTAATCTCTCCACATACTGAGATTCTTCTTTGGTTGTTTTTGACATTTTCCCTTCAACATGATCCATGAGATTGTTGAAAAGCTTGGTGATGGGGTGAACAAAGGAAGGGTTTAGCACAAAACCACCTTCAGCGATAGTGATGGCTTCATTCCCATTCACATTTCCATCCATGCACTCCCAAGGTTGCTGAGACTCAAGTGCATGGATTTGTTGGGCTATTTTGTGAATTGGGTTGCCTCTAATTCCATGGATCCAAGTAGCACCCATCTCAATCATGTCACCACCAAACTCTGATGAGTTGATTCTACCACCAATCCTGTTTCCACCTTCCACAACACACACCTCAAACAAGTCCTTTGAGGCATTGACACTGTGAAGTTTGTTAGCAGCAGTGAGACCTGCGATTCCGGCACCAATTATCACAATTCTTGGTTTCTTCATCACCATTGTTGCTACCTAGCTCTGCTTTTGCCGCACCAATGAAACAAAATTAGAGGAAGGAAATGGGAAAATGCAAGTGGTATGAACTATGAAGGACTGAAAGTAACAATGAATTTATAACTCAGCTAGTACCACTTTGTTTTATAGTACAATCAAGCATGTGACTTTGTTGTTTAGTTAAGATTCAAATGTATGATTGTGTTTTCTTTTACGAAAAAAAATGTTACAGACCAAAATGAAATTGAAGTGACATAATACTATGTTTAAAAAATTAATTTTTTAAGAACAGATACGTAATGATTTAATTAAGAGACTTTATTTATTGAATTGCCTTTTCCTAGTGACTTCTTTCCGCACACTATAATTTATTAGCCCCTAATAAAGACAGACCTCTACTTTAGCTTTATCTCCCTACACCCAAAGAATCCCACTTCCAATTTGTTACTTCTATTGTTGTTTCCACGTAGTTATTTAAGTATTTCTTGGTTACTGTTTTCTTCTTTGAATGGGTTACTAATTATTCTTTGATTATAATCAGAATTTGATTTCGGCTACACTATTTTCAATGAACTTTTAATGCAAATTTTCTATCAAAGTAAAACTTTAAATTAATTTTCGAATTGCATGAAAAGTATCTCAAAGAGTTATACTTAAATTTGTCAAAGGTTAAGGATAAATACTTATCAAAATTAAAAATAATAATGACAAGGTTTAAAACAATATCTACTTACATTCCAAAAATATTATAAGATTAAAAATGATTTTGACTTAAACAAAAATGTTAAGTACATCTTCTGAATCCGTGCAATATCTTGGTGTAAGTAAATGGGGCCCTTCTTCAATATTTTCAACCAAGCTGCTCAATGTATATCCATGAGTAAATATTAATTATAGACAGGTATTGGGCACTGTGCCACATAAACTGTGGGCAGGTTTACAGAGGCAAAACAAACTAGACAAATTGTACAATACAATACAACATGCATACATGTATTATATACTCACTCACTTGTCTTTTCCTATTGTGGCTCATGTTTATCCTTAGTGAATTTTTATTCATTTAGTGTGTGATAATTTTCTCTGTAGATGTGTTTTGAGATGCATATCTAATGATCCTTAAGTTAGATTATAATGATTTAAAAATGATTTTTAAGAAGTAATGATATTAACTTTTGTCTATTCTGCTTTTGTTTAAAGATTTAAATAAGAATAATAATAATCTTATTTCCTTTATAAATCTACAGGAATACTAACAAATTTTAGGGTATATAGTTGTTTTGAATTTGAGCAGAACTTATTTTAAAAGTATAACTTATATTTTATAATAATATTTTAAAGTAAACTAATTTTAATTAATCAATAAAAGACTATCATTTATTGGTTAAATAAAAAAAACTTTCTTATGGGAAAAATTGAACTCAAATTCTTTCACCACATATATCATTCGTAGCATATAAACGAAGAGAAACTTAAAAAACAGATAAAAATGTGTCAGCCTATTCTATAGGTTAGGCTCATTCTCGGAACTGATTATCTTCATAAAAAATGTACAAAGATCCAAAATCCTATCAGCTAACTTTAACATGCATGTACCAACAAATTGTCTAAACCATATAAAATTTCTAGCAATCTTATATCGAAAACTGAATGAAAACAGTGCCATATAGAGAGGAGGATAATTGACTTTATCAATCTTGTCAGCAATAGCTCATTGATTGTAAGGCATGATTATCTTAATGATACATTATCTTAACCAGTGAGAGACTAAACAATTTCAATTAACGAAAATCGACCCCACCAGGAGTTAATCCTCTATAATATTGGCTTTGAATTCTTGTTAAAAGGGGTATAAATAAAATAATTAACTAACAATACATTAAACATGATTGTCTCATTAAATTTCTCTGGAATGAAATATGTGAATTGATTGATGGTCATTTTTCCGAATCCATAACCATAAATTGGGATGATTCTAAGGCAGAGATGATTGAGACCGTGTCTCAATTCATATTTGATTTGCTTACAATTACAATATCTTTGTCTGGTTTATGCTTTTGTTAAGAAATAGAGATGATTGAGACTGTGTCTCACCTCAATTTGACACATAGTTATTTATCTAAACATTGTGTTGGAAATTGGAATCGGTACAAAAGTGGTTAATATTCGAGTCGTGGTGTCGAGGGTTTCACTTTATCTCTTGTGGCTTAAATTAATAGATATGATATTTAAATTAATAAAGTTTCATTTAAAATTAACTTGTATAGTTTTAGTCTCCTCTATAATATTTACTTACCGTAAAATGTTATAGATGAAGCTTTCTACTATTACAGAGTGGTCCAAGAAATGTTGTTCTATTTGTGATAGCCATGGCCAATAAACTTGCTACGTAGCCGTTACTATCTACGTGATTTCCTTAGAAAGAGAATCGGACAATGAATTATATAAAGATCAGTTCTGTCGAAAAATGTCAAGTACACGAGTGCATGACACATCATAAATGAGCAAGACCATCAATCAATAGAGGGCACTAATTTAATCATTGATTTCTTTATCAACCATTGACAAAGTCATAAAGAATCAAATTATGTCATTAGCATACCTTAGAAAATGCTCTGCCTACACATCAAGATCAAATGTTTTTTTTAATTTTCTTTTTTTAGTGAATCAGAAGATTTATAGTAAATGTAGTAAAAGAAGTTAAAAGTGTTGTTACTAGATAGGATCATTTATGGTATACATTGGTGATTTGAGAGGTAATTTAAGAGGTCATTTGACTCTGTCTATTTAAATTAGGAGTATCATCTAAATTATTCTAATACTTAAGTTAGTATTCGATATAAAATATAAAAATGTAAGCTAAAGGAAATGGGAGGAAAAAATTCTTGTACTTTTTAGAATTATTTATAGGTTGAAGAAAAATTTTAGAAAGATATGTCGTCATTAATGAAGTGACAGACCACCATCATTGAGGGTTGCGAACCGACCTATTATGTCATAATCATCCTTAGAAATTGATATTTTGAAAATATCGTCACTTAAAATGACTCGTCAAAATTCAAAAGATGGAAATGATTAATTTTGATTCCTTTTAACCGTAAAATATTTAATACAATATATATTTAATACAATATTAAATAAGTATAACAAGCATTCCAATAATTTTTTTATACACTTCGTCCATATATTAAATAAATAAAAATTGTCGTAAAGACTTTTCTTCTGTTAGCAATATGAATTTCTTTTTATACAAAATTTTTAAAATAATTCAAAATTATGAAGAAAGTGAACCTACTAAATACTTAAAAACATATCGATTGGTTCTTAAAAATATATGCAATTCCATCTTAATCGTTACATAGTGGTATCAATGGTGAAATGTAAGTCCCCTCCCTTTTATCGAACCTTGTTTGACCATGTTCGTCCAAGTTCATGAAATCATCATCACATACAGGTGTTGAATCTCGTTGGCACACCTTTCAAAGCTACGTTTAATGAGAAGTAATCACCTTCTGTTTTTTGCTTGAATGCTGGTTTGAAGGCTCGAGAACGGAGAAACAAACACGCTAGCATATTAAAATATATTGTAACAACGTACTTTAACATACTCTTTTATACAGATTCTTCGTAGTTGATTGAATTTAATTTGTTTCGGAGTTTTTATATAGAGTAAGTGTCAGGAAAAAAATATATGTATATTAGAAAATGTGTTGCTAACCCTCTTTAATATTCGAGATCAAACACAATGATTAATATTCTACACAATGCTTAATTGCTTCCTTCCCGGTCATGTCAATATGAGAAAATATAATATCAGAATTTGAGGGAAACATACCAGAAGGGCATTTATTAGTTGATCACGTAGCGTTCAGGAAACATATTGCTTTCACTTGAAATTTGTTTCATTTCAAACAAACCATTCACTACCTTAGCCCAGAGTAGAATGTCAGTAGTTTCTCTCTCTTGAGAATAACACAAGGCTCCTTACCTCAACTCGAAATAGAGAAAACTTGTTTAAAAATGCATAAAATATTAAAATGCTACCTGTATTTTCTAATTTTGTCACAAATTCTTAATTTTGAACTATATATAGTAACATTTCAGTTCTCTGGAATAAATTTGCAAGCATAAAGCCCTCAACAATTAATATAAACAAAAACAGAACGTTGCACGATAGAATTGGAGTGATATCGAGAGTTTGGAATGTGTTAGCTCATAAAGTAAGTAAAAACCAGAGGAATAGTTAGCTCTATTTTAATAATTGTTAATTTGCATAATAGGGCTAATATAGTTGCTGATAATCTATAGATACGTCTAAGTAGAAGCAATTAGCTTCTGATTTTTATATTTTGGATCGACATTATAGTATACTATCAACCATGAAATTCATCAGTATCCAGCATAAAGAAATTTACCCCAGAATCAGGCTTGAAAACTATCGCATATCATAATCTTCTAGAACATTACACATAACCAGCATTGTTATTAATAGATTAAGACATAACTTTAAGTCATATATCAAACTAAAACGTCCACAGTAATTTTTCATCAAAAGCTATCCGCATAGCAAAATTTTCATCCAACTCGATACTTAATTAGACATAAACGCCACAAGCAAGTAGGAGGAACAAGGACCCAAAACCCTGTCAGGAAGATAGACTCACAAGCATAAGTTCACCACATCATACCAGTCTCATGGCAAAAAATCACTGAACAAAGGAAACAAGACTACATACCAAGAAGACTGATGCCACTACTCCAGTTGTAAGCTCCTGGACAAGTGAACGACTTTTCCTAGAAGAGGTTGCTTCATAGCTGCAAATAATACATCCATTTATTTTATGTATAAAAAGGAATAAAGATACAGCAATAGCAGTTAGTGTGGCATCACTGGCACGAACATTCATAGTTCATGAAACTTGACCTAACAGGAGAAGGGAAAACTCCTGATATGTTTCAAAACATCAGTAAACACCAAAAAGAAATAAGACAAAGTCCAAGCCAAACACACACCAACAACTTATTACTAATAAGTCACAGAACCAACAACAACATTCAGCTCTATGGTCACATTTCACATATATAAGTGTGCCTCAACTACAAAAGTTCTTCCTTTAACAACAATCACATTTGCCTCAAGAGATTACACAATGCCAGACAACAGAGGACAATAAAGCCACACATTTTGACATGACAACTATCTATATATGTCTGACCTAGGTATACACAGACAAAACTACTATTTTGGAGTGCCTATACTTCCTTGCAAATTAGCTGGTTAAACAATAGATGGGCAAAAGGGGCCAATTCAGTTGAAGGGATGCACACAAAAACACCCCAAAGTTGAAGACAGTTTCCCTTGATATATAAACATTACAACACCCTGAACAAGATACCTACAGTATTACCCTCGGAATAGAACGTTCTTATGCAAGAATTCTTGTCCAAGGTTTAAAAAATGGTCCACTCCCAAGATTACAGCCACAACATCAAAGTTTTTAGGGTCTCCCACAATCGCAATCGGTGCCAAATTTCCCTACGATATCAAGGATCACAACAAAACTGATAATGTGACCACAATTTAGAACCTTGCTCTTGTCCAAACTTAATGAATTACATCCCAAATTAAATTTATTCTTGCAATCACAAAATCTCTAACTAAAACATGCGTATTTAAGATTTTCCCTGGTTTGGCACTTGCGGACTTAGCAACAAGAAAAATCTGCATTCCACCAGTTACAAACATTTCTCATAAAACTCCACCTGTTGTGACTTTAAATTCGCTATCACCAACTCAGATCAAGGTACTAACAAAATGATAACAAAATTTTCCAATAACCTCAACAAACACCGATAAATCAAATCCATCATTCTTAATGTTGAGTGAAATTCCTAAAAGTCATAAACCCAATCAAAACCCTTTCACAAATAGCAGCTTAATTTCCCTAATTATTAAAACAAGGAAATAAATACAAATCGAAATGGTGCGTAGAATAGAAAATGAAGGAGATCGAGAAGAGACTCACATGAAGAAAGAAGCGGTTAAGACGAGACCGATGGCAAGGGTGAAAACGGAGAGTGTTGGGTACCACGAATCAGGAATAGGACTCGTTATTGGTTTTGAAGCCTTTCACATAAATCAATAACACAAATCACAAAATTGAAATTGAAATTGAAATTGAAAACGCATCAGAAAAGTGAAAATAGAATTACCATGACTGAATGCAGAGATTGCAGCACCGGATCTTGCACCTTCCAAACTGCAAAATGTAAACTCCTCTCTCGCTGACTCAGACTGTACACTATATTTCAACGTCGCTGACTTCCACAGACACAACCTTACACTTGCAAAATTGCAATAAGCCCAATTTCTTAGGCCCAAACTCTCTTAACATTGGATTACAAATTCTTCTAATTCCCCCAAAAACAATTTCCAGTTTGGAGTTTAATACAAACAGTATCTCGGAAAAAAAAAACAGAGAGATTATTTCAATTAATTTATTTTAAAGTACAAGTTATTTCGATTATTAAATTTTAAAGTACAAGTTATTTCGATTATTAAATTTTAAAGTAAAATTTATTTCAATTAATTTATATATGTTTTGAACAAACTAAAAAAAATGTAAAAAAAAATAAAAAAAAGAAAAAACTAATAAAAATACATACATATATATATATATATATATATTACAAAGTAATTAACTAATTTTTATCTAAGAATGGCGATTAAAGTTTGTAAAGATGCAATATAATATAAAACTTTATTTCTCTAATAATTATAGCAAGCGCTAATCAGACAATTCACTAACAAAATAAATATACACGTATTTCTCTGTCTTCACATTTCATGATTGTGTCAATTGTTCTCTACCAAATATTTTTCTATAATATATATGTGTATTTAAGTTTTTGGGTACCAAAATTTTTTATTAATTTTTACTTTTTCTTTTAATTTCTATCATCTAAGTAAAATCGTTAAGGGCTAATCTTATTATTAGAAGAACGTAACACTTATTAATGTAAAAATAAATTGATAAATTCTTTTGGAGAAACTAAAAATTAAAATTTAAAATAATTATGTGACTAAAAATTTAATTGACTCGATTTAGAATTTTTTTTTGTTTTTTTAAAGCAATATATGCATGGCTTCTCACCTCTGTTCAGAGTGGATACCAGTTACAAAGTTTTTTCGCTGCAAAGCATGTGACATCCTATTTACAATGAAAAGTATCAGTAGAAAATTAATTATAAAACGGAAGTGACAGAATTGACTGGTTAGTATTGTATTACAGTTTTATGCGAAATAATGTCATTTTTTAATGCAATATATGCATGGCTTCTCACCTCTGTTCAGAGTGGATACCATTTACGAAGTTCTTTGGCTGCAAAGCATGGGATATCCTATTTACAAAATCCTTTTATTAGCAAGACTAATAAGTCTCTCAAGCAGGGGAGTGAATGCTTCTTGTAAAGTTAGGAATATGAAGAGAAGATTAACAAATCCAGGGAGTGCAGTAGTACAAAGAAAATCCAAAATAAAAAATAAAAAATGCAATTTGTGTATGGGAAGCTGATCATAACTTGATGATAGTTCCATGTTCACTGACACTGCCACTAGAAAGACTTCTAATTATGTGCCACAACCGGTGGCTTCTTCCAGTTCTGAGAGGACCAGAATAAGAGTTTCTTCTAAATGATCCAGACTCCACCCTGCCAAATCTTGCTGATGATGAACTGAACAATTCTGATGTTGACAAGCCTCTTTCAAAGTCAACTCCAGAATCATAGTTTGTAGCTGAGAATTGTCTTTGGAAATTATCTGAAACAGTGCTGATTTCAAGTTCTAAATCAACAGATAATAAATCATCCTGGCTAGAACAAGCTTCTTCTTTTGCTTCATCACATTCATTACATACTAGTTTTAAGGCCTGCACCACTTCTCCCATGAAAGGACGGTTTGATACTTCTGGTTGCACACACATTGAAGCAATGGCTGCAACTTTAGCCACACTATCAAAAGGCACATCATCTCCAAGAGAAGGGTCTATCATTGCTTCCAATCCTTCTTTGCTTGTGAGAAGTGGACGAGCCCAAGCAACTAGATTCTCTTGACCTGGAGCTTGTGACATGTCTACTGGTTTTCTTCCAGTCAAAAGCTCAAGAAGAACAACACCATAGCTGTAAACATCACTCTTCACAAGAAGATGACCGGTCATCGCATACTCTGGTGCTACATAACTAAATCATTTTTCGAATATCAAAATATACATGTTAGCAAATGCATGATAGTAAATATCAAAACATATGAGAGGAAGAAGAATTCGAACCCAAAAGTTCCCATGACTCGTGTTGATATGTGTTTGTTCTCCTCGTCTGTTGCTGTTCTAGCCAATCCAAAATCAGATACTTTAGGTGTAAAATCATCTTCCAACAATATGTTGCTAGACTTGAAGTCTCTATGTATAACACGAGGACTTGAATCTTCATGCAGATAAGCTAGACCGCGAGCTGCACCAAGAGCTATCTTCATCCTTGCACTCCAATCAAGTGGATTGTTCTCCCTATCAGTTCCTATCATAAGATAACAGAACAAAATATAAACATGATCTTGAAGAATTAAATAATCAACTTTACTTCGCAGCCAACTGCAATACACAGCAAACAAGCCAACTTACTCATAGAACATACACGTGTACATATCTATTTATTTCTCTCTCTTCACATTTTATAACAGATTGTCTGATTATCTGCATATTGCAGTTGTTTACCAATTATTTTTCCTAAACAATGGGCATGATACCTCAAGGATAAAGTAAGCAAATAGAAGCAGATTGAAGTACCATGTAAATGACATTCCACGCTTCCGTTTGGAATGAGTTCATAAACCTCAAGGATACACGTGTACATATCTATTTATTTCTCTCTCTTCACATTTTATAACAGATTGTCTGATTATCTGCATATTGCAGTTGTTTACCAATTATTTTTCCTAAACAATGGGCATGATACCTCAAGGATAAAGTAAGCAAATAGAAGCAGATTGAAGTACCATGTAAATGACATTCCACGCTTCCGTTTGGAATGAGTTCATAAACCAAGCAGCGGAAGCTGTCTTCCGCACATATACCAATTAACTTAACCAAATTTCTATGGTGAAGACGACTAAGCATCTCAACTTCAGCTAAGAATTCACGATCACCGTGATGGTCCTCTCTCTTTAGTACCTTCACTGCCACTTTCATCCCATTTTCAAGGATGCCACTGTAAACACACCCAAAACCGCCTTCTCCAAGTACTCTTGAAGGGTGGAAATTATCAGTAGCTTTCACAATTTCATTCATACTGAAAGTCTTGGCAGATCCTGTATAAGCAGCAATGCTAGATCGAAATGATGTGGAAACAGAACCAACTCCTCCACCTCTAAGTGATCCTCCCACAGTACCTATGAAATTCATGTTTTGTAAGCAAAAGGGCCCCAAAACGATAAAACAGTCAAGTTGGCCATCGCAATTATCATGCCATAAGGAAGCATTCAAAATTACAGGTCAAAAATAATTTTATTTCACAATACTATCAATCCTTGAAATTGAGCTATTCTTTTCTGGCGAAAATTCCTGCCATTTTTTCCTACCTCAACAGTTAATCTGTAATACGTAAATACAGTGTTGTTCTACTATGACAAGAAACTAACAGGAAAAATAGCAGTAGCTAGTTCAACTTTTCTTTTTTTATTGACAAATGTTAGTCGTTAATTATCAGTTTTGTTTTTGTTAGCGGTGCTAGTTCAACTGTTCTTAGAATATCAGTAGTATTACCTGGTTCTTTGGTAAGAGAAGGTGGTGAAAGCTTGCGTGGGGTTGATGCTGGCTGACTAACATGATCTCTGAACTTGAACATGAACAAGGCGACAGCAGCACATAAAACAACTGCTAAAGAAACTGAAACAGCAATAATGGCAATTATGCTTCTGCTAAGTCCACCTTTATGTTGTCTCTTCTGTATGTCAACCCCTAAGGGCTTTATTGTCCCTCCATTGTTTCCATCAGTGGAATATGGACCATCATCGAACATGTTAAGGCTTGAAGGAGGTGAAGGCGGAGAAGGAGGTAAACCTATATATATAGAATTAGAACCTCATAAAATTTCTCATGAAAAGAGGCAGTGAAAAGAGGTTGGACAAGAAATTAAAATTTATGTATATCTACCTGGATAATTCACATATAACACATCATAGTCTCCAAAGTAGAAAGCTTTTATAAGAACCTTTTTGTGCCAAAATCTGTCAGAAGTCAAAAAGGCCGTAGTATTATCAAACTCTTCCCCTAGTGGCACCAAATCAATAAGGACAATAGTTTTCTCAGGTTGTTGGTCTGCTTCATTTGCTCCCATAATGCGAATTTGACTTTGTTTCATGAAAATCCCACTGGCAATTTCAGAAGCCAGTTCTGAAACCAAAGGGAAGAAGGTATAAAGAGAAACACTAAGGCGAAGACCAACTCGCATAGGCCAGACACATCTGCAAGGTTCTCCAGGCAGAGAATTTGTATAAGGTTCGGCGCAGACAGTCGATAAACAATCTGAAAATTGCATAATTCAGTATGATGAATTAGGCTGATAAGTAATAACAGTCCAAGAGGTGGAGGTGGAAGTTATGATATTAAGCAAAAGAAGAACACTAACCTTCATTAGGAGGTGGGGGTGGCAGGCTTTGAACTTGAGGCAGGAGAGGCATCTTAGGTCCCTTGGAAGGAGACTCAGATGGAGATACTTTAGGAGGGAAAATGGTACATGAAATAACAAAAACAAAGAATAATGTTCACTGATAAGTAGATGATAATGAAGTTTTCAAATGGTACATGATTAGTTTTCATGAAATAACAAAAACAAAGAATAATGTACACTGATTAGTTTTCAAATAACTAATAAATAGGGAATTTCTGTAAACCATAAAAAGGATGGAATTTCAGCTTTTCATACTTCTGACTGATGGAGAAGGAGCAGGTGAAATTTGGCCGTTCCAGTGAATAGGGGAAGAGAATGGGGAAACTGGAGAACATACCATGCAAAAAAATAAAGGAGTAATTAGAAATACCCTTCATTTACTTCTCATTCTCATAGAACAAACGTCTAAAAAGATTTTGAAGACTTGTATAGGTACCTGAGTCCAATGGTTGTGGAACATGATGTCTTTGTCCACTTGTTGGTGGCAATAGGGGAGGAATTGCTTGTTCTATATCAAAGTGTAAAATATAAATTGGTTATACATCCCAGTGTAGAAAAGAACTTCATTTTTTGGCACAATTTAATAAATCAGTTGTACAGCAAACCTTGGTGTTTTGAAGTGGGAGGAGAAATCGTATATGATGATGCAGGAGCGGGGCTGGTAATTATCTCCTTTGTAGGGGGAGGTTTATAAAATGAGGTTGAAGGTGAAAATGTAGGAGAATGATATTCTTTGTTGGAAGGAGATTTAGGAGATGAAGTTAATGGCTCAGGAGCATGATGTAATTGCCCTTCTTTCTGTGCTGCAGGAACTATAGCAGAAAAAGAATGGTTGGCTGCTTATGAAGCATCACTTTATATTTGGTAAGTGGTAACTATATATTCAACAGTTGTAATTCTTTAGATGAAATTTTAAACCTTTTGATATAGAAGAAGTGTATAAATCTTTTTTGATGTAGTAGTGTTAGCCTACCTTGAGCAGGAGAATGTATTACAGCAGGAAGTGGCTTTAGATTTTTGTACGAAGGAGCAGCAACTGCTGTTCCACCTTTCTTCCAATTGACACCTCTCAAAGGAATGGGAGAGGCAACAGGTGCTGCACCACATGTTTTTAATTAAGTGTCCATGAATTGAAGTATTCAATATCATTTAAATACTAAGGAACCAAATTGAAAAGCAAAATATGAGAGACTCTAAAAAAATAATATTTTTCACTATTAATGTACTAAATGAAAATTCAATGTTGAGAGTTGTAACAAATCACATTATTTCTCAAACTGATTGTTAAGGCATCTGAGTTCATATTCTCAATTTCACACAATTAAGTGATATTGGACAAGAAAGATGTAATCACATTACTTTTTGGATTATCAACTGCAATAGTAATCAAACAAGCAGAAAATATGAGAGTTACATTTTACACATCACTGACTATTGATTTTATTTTGTAAGTTGTGGGAGGTATAGCAACTGAAGCTTTCCAAACAATACAATAGAAAATAAGATTTAGGATCAATACAAGCCGGGGAACTTGGAAATGAAGAGGGGGAAAACGAATAATCTGGTAGAAACCTGGTGAAACAGGCTTCAAGTTGGGACCCATATTTGCATTCCTTTGATGAACAATTAGTGGCCGACTTTCATGTTCAGTAGGCTGGCTGACAGGTGATTCTTTTGGCAAATCAACTGCAATAGGGGCTGTTCAAAATTCAAAAGAACATCTTGTGAGAAAATTTTAGAACTATCCAGTAAGCATTAGGTGACAATTTTTACTTTTTATTACATGCCTGGTGAAATTGATTCTGGTATGTGACCATTATTTGTACCCTCTTTAGGAGGAAAAGTTCCATGTTCAGTTGGTTGGCTGCCTGATGAATTTTTGGGCAAATTGGTAAAGGGTACTGCACTTGGTGGTGTTCAAATATTCAATAGAAGAACATATTTGTGTCAAATACCAATTCAAAGTTATTGATTACGAAAAGGAAAACCATCTACTAGAAGTTCTAACAAGACTTTTTTAGATACCTGGTGAAAATGGCTTTGCAAGGTGACTCTTGTTAGCATTCCTACTATCAACATTAGGTGCCAAATTTCCATGATCAATTGGTTGACTGACTGGTGAAGTTTCTGGTGATCTTCCAGAAGATATTGCAACTTGTGCTGTTCAAAATGCAATAGATGAGCTGGAACCAGAGTTAATATCAATCAGAAGCTGGACTAACATAAAGAAACAACAAAGTCATGTACCTGGAGGAGTTGGTGTGGAGACAGGAGGCCTAACAGTAGGTGCTTCCCTTTGAGGTGGACTTGTTTTAACAGATGGTGACTTGTTCCCTGGAACAGCTGACGGTGAAGGAACAACATCATTGTGTGGTGGTAATGCTATAATGGTTGGACTAGGAGATTTGTATGGTTCGATGTCTTTACTTTTCTGAGGGGATGGAGCTGCTGTAGGAGGTAGTAATGTATTTGGAGGCTGAAAGAATGGCCCTGGATCATCAAAATATAGGTGTTAGATGAGATGAACACAAGATTACTTAATGGATCAACAGAATGGGATTAGTGATTACTATTTGGTGTTGGTGGAGTGCTAGGGGAATGATACACATGTAAGTTAGCCGGTGATGGAGATATAACAAAATCTGAAATAAGATAAAGAATTTCTATCAATACCAGTGGAAACTAATAGGGATGGTGGACAATTCAATAAAAATATCAGGCCATTTTGTATGAGATTTAGATATACCATCTAATGATACACTTGGACTTGGTGCTTTCCTTCCCTCTCCATGATAAATAGGAGCAAGTGTTTCTGCTCTAGGAGGAATGACAGGAAGAAATGATGGAGATGGAGATATTATGAACCCTTAAAGAAGATATTATCAGTTGGAATGCCCAAAGTTCATTGAGGGAAAAAAATTATCAAGTCAAGTAGCACATGAGCTCATTTCAGCATTATCTTTTACACAGTTTGGAATAAAAGCAATTTCCTCATAGACAACAAGAAATTGTTCTCTCTTTTAACAAAAAACAAGAAATTATTCTCTGAAAAACAATCAGTAATTCTGGGTCACTTCAACAACTAGGAAATTATGTACCTTACTTAAAAAGCCTAGTTAGAAAAATTAAAGTCGGCCACATTGTTCTTAAGTTATTAATGTCATTGATTCTAAACTTCTAGTAGCATGTCATCTCTTAAGAACAAGAATATAGGGAGAGACAATGGTTTCAAAATCCAGTGACAGGTTGCTTTATCTCCAACATAAGCTAATTAAATATAGATTTTGTATGCAATGAAGACATCGGGTGTTCAATTCGATTGCCAAAATGGACCACTGATTTCTAGTTCTGTGGTACATTTTATCTTAACAACATTGTAAAATGGAAGAATTTTGAACCAGATCAAATAGCTCTATCTTCACCATTAGTTTTTTATTTGTGCTTTTTTCCTCAATATCTGACAAACTGTGTACAGGTTTACAAAGGATTAACTTTAACTTCGAATTCTAAAGATTAAGCAAGCACCTACCTTTGGATTCTTGAGCTGTCACAGCAAAGCCAATGATGCAGAGCTGCAGCATCAAGGCCAAAACCAACCCCATCTCATTCCAGTCTCCAAGTGCAACCTCAGATTAAATGAGAATAAATTACAGGCTTTGAAGAAGTTGGTAACTAGAAGCATGAACAAAAGGATGTTAAGTTGAAGAAATGGCCCACAGAGTGACACCAATTCAAGAGAGAACAGTTTATGTAACAAGCCAGAACTGTTTTTTGTGAAAAAGACAAGGCTCAAAACATTTTGTTTCTTGAAAACCATTCTTCTGGCATTGGCAGAGTTTGGAAATTTCCATGAGCTGGGAGGTAAAAGTTTAACTCTTTTCACCCTTAGTTGAATAAAGTTAAATATGAAGCAAGGGAGAACAATAGTCAATAAAACATGTAAGTTCACACTTCAAGAAACCTCACAAAAATAATAATGAAATAACTAGGTGGGGCAAAACAACCTTGTACATCTATATTAGTAGTATAATATACACATATTTTATTAATCCAAGTGGAAAAATTGCATTAAGGTGGTGTCTCAGTGGATGATTATTGATTAATAAATAGTCATTGCTTCTTGTTTCAGTTCAGTGGAGGTTGCTTAGTTGCTTTTCTCCATTTCTGGTAGCTCCTGTTGGCCATCTTAAGATGGTGATTTCTTGATAATAAGGTGCCTAGTGTATTTTGCACCAAAACCAAAAGGTATGCCATGTGGCCGAAAGTTATGCTGACACATCATTAGTCACCCCACATGTTCTTAGATTTTCAATGGTTTATGTGACTTCTGTTACATATAATAAATTATTTCAGAAGTAAATTTGTGAGAGAGAAATGAGGGGAAAAATGAGAAGGATCCAATCATATTTGTCTCTATAAGGATACTGATTTGAATAAAACGGTTTAACATTCAGAAGTGGCTAAGGACAGTTTTTGTGTGAATAAAATGTATACACGCACAAGTGCACAACTGAAAAGAAATTCACTATGCATCAAAATCACAGAAAAATCATTATACAAATGTTTGTGTTAATATTATTTTAATTTCTAAATGTTAAACTGAAAATTTCATGAATGGAAGTTGGTGAGAAGAATCAATCACTCCATTGAGACTAATGAAAAAATGTGGCGTCCGTGACACTTTAAAATAGGCAGAAAGTAAACTAAAGATTATTTTTATCAGTTTAGAAATTATCAAAATCAGATTTTAGGATATACAATAGCTCTGGCCCCTCTAAACCAAGAGTTTTTAATGGCAGTTCAGATTGCAGCATCTAATGAGTTTTTCAGGTTGATTATTATCTGAAAATTGGTCAGATTGCAATTATAAAACAGTGGTCCATTCTTTTTTCAAAAGAAAAAATTGGCACAACCAAAACAAAGTTAAGAGATGGGGCAACTGAAGAGGCTAAATTTTGATGATAAGCATTATGTTATGAATTGACTGTTTCCATCACGTGATGATAAGGTACTCAATGTCATAAGAATCATAACCATATAATACTTATTAGGATTTCAGGTACACACGAGGGTGAAATGTTAGTTGCAAATTAATTTTGTATAGTATTTCATATAAAAAAGGAGAAAAATAAAGAAAATTATGTAAAAGAATATTATTAACAATCGTTATATACATAGTGAGATATATATTAAACAATATAAATCCATTTAAGAAGAGACAACAAAAAATGGAGAGCAAAAAGTTTGAAAGAGAGTGGTAGATGAGATCATGAAACAGAGAGACAAGAGTAGAGACACGTAGCATAAAAAGAGGTCCTAAGAGGGTAAAACAAAGGCAGCTTAGGTTGTAAACAAGGGCGGTGCAGATTTGACGGCTAATTGTTTTGTTTTATTTTATTTGCTACCAACAAAAAATATGAAATATCCGTGATTGGTTTTTTGGAATATAGTGAATAGCACTAGCCTCGAGAAGACAGTAGTGCTAATGAGTAATGGCTGAGCATTGTAGAATCCTAATGTGGAAACCTTGCTGTCAATGTCATGGCCACCATAATACTGCGGGCTCCATTTGTAAACTTATAAAATTAACTTTCATTAACAAAATTGTCTCACCAAACATTATCATCTTGGTGGAACTTAGTGCTAAGACCCTTTACCCTTAGATGCTGTTTCCTCTTGGCTCTTGGATGAGATATTCAAAATGGAGTTGAGACAACAGAAGGTTGATTTGATTTTAAACCATTACATACCTCAGAAAATGCTCTATTTCAAAAATAACTATCATTAAGAACTGTTTCCTGTTGGATGATACCTTGAAAATGCTATAGTTTTCTTAAAATTTAATTACATTTTTTGTTTTAATATTCTAGTTTTTTAGTGTATAATGATGAAAATAAAAAATGAACTTAAAGTCTTGAATTGAACCTAATAAGTTTTCTTTGTATATAGAAACCTTGTATGAATACTAGCGTTCTATACAAAGAACAATCTTTGTTATTTGGGTTCTCTAAGTTCATTCATTCTAAGTTCTACATCAGTGAATGAACGAAGAATAAACTTCATTTGGGGAATTACTCAAATTAATCTTTTAAAATACCTTGTTTTGGTCTTTAAGTCCATAGTCCAGACCCACTGAACATCCATTTTTCATCTTTCAGACTAAGCCTAGACACATGAACCAAAAGGAACAAATTGTAAAGAACAATGAACCTCCGAATCCTTTGTTTCCTTGCCACTTACTCGCCGGTCTAGATTCTTAATTTCATTTAATCTTTGCTTCCATTCCTTACTACTTCAGCAATACTCAAACTACTGTCATGTTATTTCCTTTGGTGATAAAAGTTCCATCCATTGATTCAAACCACGAGGAAGAACATAATGAATCGCTATTTCCTTTCGAATATACCTTCGTGCACTTTTCTGTATTAGTTTTGTTAGGTCCTTCCAACAAAACCGAACATGGAAGAAAATTGGGCCTCCAGCAGTCCAGTTGTTTCATCAGACACTATTACAAAACCGTTCAACGTGTTTGGAATATCAATCTAAATTATTCTCGGTGATAAATCCTCTATTAAAACGTGTACACAATCAGAAAAATTGATATAGAATATTAAATGAAAAATGCCTTCAGTTGATCCATTGAAGTTGAGTGAAGTGGTTCAATAGGGTCCTTCGGAGCTACTGGAATAACATCAAGTTCAAGAAAATGTTTTGTAAACATAAAAATTAATAATAATAAATAAATAAAATATTATCATTAGTTTTAAAATGCATATATACGAAAAAGATTTTTAAAAATACAAAGAAATAGAGATAACCATCAAACACACAACGTAATAGGGAAACTGTTAATTACATCAATACAGGAAACATTTAGAATCAGGACCAACAGGTTGAAAATGCAGGATGTTATAGTTCCCATGGTATAGCATACGGCCAGAAAATAACGAATGAAAGGCACGTCAATTTCATAACACAAAAAAGATTATACCAAAACCACTAGCGGCTACAGAATTGAATTTCTTGATGAAATACATAAATTATACAATCTTAAACACTACGCAAATACAAGTACAATGCTTGTAAGATCTCATTGAATAAAAGGATACAGTTTGACTAGCGGAAAGTTGGAGCGAATCTCCTCTCACCCTCAACCTACCTGCCTCTCGAAACAATTATGAATACGTTGTCAATTACGTATAAAAAGCAGGTGAAAAAACACAGCCTGTTTCAGAATTTGAATGTAGCAGCTGATTGTTTACTGACTGATGCATATAGCCTGTGTGATGACCAACCTCAGCTTGGTGATTCTTTACCTGAAAATATATAGAATAGCAAGGTTGAGGCAACTATAGATGTATATAACAATAAAATATCTCAATAAAAATAATAGGTTTAGCGATACAAGGAAGCTACGAGAAGTATAGGAAAGGAAAATGTAGCTTACTACAGGAGCTGCTGACAGAAAAAGGTTACCAATTGAAATCCAGCAGGACCATAAAATCTCCTAAGCACCATAATCAAGCAAAACATGCCAATGGTTACCAAATTAAACAAGTATGCACCTTTCAGTTTGGCATTCAGCAGTGAAGCAATTAGGACATATAACCCAAAGATGCCCAAGGAATCACCATAATCATGATGGATTGCAGAAAATTAAGATTCATTCAATGTATGAACAGTCAACAGTTTGGATCATATTCTTGAAATCGGCTCTTGAAATCTTCAACAATTTTCATTTCTTCATCTTTGCTATGTTTGCGAATCCTCCAATCAGCATTATCTGCCATATTAAGCAAACCTGCCAGAACCTGATTCATGTTTACAAGTGTTAACTCTTAATTAAATATAAATAGTTGCAATCTTATAACAAAAGCATGGTAATCATCGATGACGACTTCTTTCTGAAAAAGAAATTGTTAAGAAATATATTTATATGATTCTATGTTTACTCAGTGCATCACAACTAGAAGGCACCTCACGACCAAATTGGGCAGGAAATTTTTCTTTCTCTTCAACATGATGCAGCAGAATTGTGCCTCCAGGGACTTGAGCATAGAACAAGCTTGAATTGCCAACAATTTGCGTCTTCAAAAACTTTCTTCCATCAGAAATGCTATCAACTGAGTTGAGTTAAAGAAATGCATAAGAATATAGCAGAAGATCAAAAACCAACCCCTCCCCCCTGCCCCAATGCCAAAAAAAAGATTAAAATAAAATAATGTAGCTTATTTTCAGCATAAATAACTTGAAGTTGATTTTTTCAAGTCAGGTAATTAGTGACTAAAAATTGGTATTAGAGGCAATAAAAAACAAGGAAGTTAAGGGGAAAGAAGGGTTAAGAACTCAATGGATCCATCACTGAAGCAGACCACATAAGCATTGAAATATGAAGCATGCTCTGAAGAATAATACTTACATTTCTTAGTGACAAATTCAAATCCCAACTTCTGCGCAGCTAAATTGAACACTTTTTCAACCATAGCTGCTTTGGAAGATGGAATGGGAATGACCTATATAAAAGGGTAGAAGGTCAATGAGATAGATGATCTAAAACAACAGTATATCAAATAAAAATTGAACTAATTTAGTCTTCCAAGAGGAAAAAATCAAAGAAACTTGATAAACAAACAACTATATTGATAGAGCAGAAAATAGCTAGCCAACAAAATGGGGAAGAGATTGGATATCCAAAGTGGAATTAAGCAAATTACAAAAGGGGAAAGTGGACAGGCAAGAAAGGTAGGGAGAAGAAGGGTAGGCAAGCCAGTTCATTAAATAAACAAAGTTCAGAAATCATGTCCTTCTTTTAGAATTTCAACTATCTACAGAAACTTCTACCTGAAGATTGGCATGAGTTCCACGTATGGAGGCCCACTCAAAAAAGATGACCTCCTTATCTTGGCTCTTGCAGTAACTCTTGAGACGGTTCTGAAACTTAGAGAGTTCAATTTCAGATTCAGAAGACATAGATAAGGTACTAGGCATATGCTCAACTGGTATTATCAGTACGTGGTCTTCAACAAGTGGACCTTTAGCCAGCGCCAAGTAGTAGTTTTCCCCAATACTTATGATTAAATGTGACTCCACATTCGGGCTTGACAAGCAAAACCAACATTCTTTTGATCTGCAGTTGTATTTTTGGATAGATTTGTCAATGACTAAAAGCCTAAACGTTCAAGGGAAGAAAGAAGAATAAAATAAACAAATGTGAGGCATAGCTTAATTAACAAAAAAAAAAATTGAAGTACAATAATATTAACATAATACAGAAACTAACAAATCAAGTATCACTAAATAATAGAATGCACAATGATTAAGAATATAGTAAGTCCAAGGACAAACCTGCCAGATCTAGTATTTTCAGATCCAGGCCTCCTAGGACGCTCGTCACCTTCATCCTGCAAACTGTGCTTAAAGTTGCAATCTGGACCCCTTTCACATTTTCCCTTGTTCAAAAAATCAAAACAAACACCTCTCATACACTGCTCCCTTGCATCCATGTCGTGTCGAAAATTGCACTTCTCTCCTCGTGGACAAGTGCCAGAAGAAACAAATTTGAAACACAATTTATCACCGCGTCCAGCTTCATGTTTTTGGCGCTTTTGAGAAACATCGTATCTCCAATATTGAGAATCATCGATAGAATCACTAGGTCTCTTCGCAGAATCTGTTGGAGAAGTTCTTTTCTCCACAAATGTGTATGGCGATAAGGTGGTATTTGTGGTTTTCATGGCAATCTCAGTTGAAGACATTGTGGATGCAGGTGTAGGGGAGATCGCATGAATAAATTTCTGGAATGCACAAGTAAATAAAATGTTACAGCACTGAAAAGCTATAACCTTTTACGAAGCAACAAAAGGGCACAATAATTATTTTGATATAAAAAATAAAGTATATTGTCAATAGCACACTACAGTAGATAGCCGTGCACATGCATAACAAATCAGAGTTGTGTTGGAATATCAACTGCTGAATTTCTCATCAACTATTGGGATTACTTACTTTACTCTTGTTCACTTTAGAAGTTTAGGGAAGCCAAACCCCTTCCCAAAGACCCAAACCCATTCACTAATTTTCTCTCTATCTCTGTGGTTAGTCATGGCATCCTTTGTTTCTATTTACTTGTGTTTGCTAATAGCTAAGACAGTAAGGACCTATAACTTTATGCTGTTAATAATTATGAACGTCACGATTTTTAGTTTTTTTTTTTTTTTTAATTTTTGAGCATTTTTCTGTATCTAGAATGCATTACATAAACTGGAAAAAAATTCAAAATATCAGTCATTATGCTATGCACTATACCGATATAGCAAGCCACTACACACCACATTCTAAGATTAATAATTATGCCTAAAATAGCATTTCTGTACTTGAGTATTTACAGAATTATGTCCTCCCCTGCCCTATCCTCCTCTCCATAAAAAAATATAAATTAAAATTTTATTTTATGACTTTTCTACCTGTCAACAAAAATTCTCTCTCTAAATTTTCCTTCCTTGGAAAGATTGTTTCCAGAGGAACTTACAATGGGTCTCTGTTCCTATGACTATCATTGAACTGATATCTTGACCCACTGGTATGAAAGATATGATGGATGGTTAAACTATCCACATCCAATAATAATTGTTGATCCAATCTGTCCAGTTCACTATGTTTTATTCTTATAACTGAGCAGATTTGTTGGATTTATGCATGAAGAGTTTGGGTGGTTAATGGATAAATGGATGCAATTGCCACCACTACAATTACCATGTGAAAATGTTAAAAATTCTATAAATTCCAAATCTTCAATTAAATAAACAATAAACAACAGAAAAAAGTACACTCAGACCTGCTTATCTCTATTTCCAACAGACGCAAGCCCTATGAAACGAGTGACATGCACAGCATCAACATTGGAATATGGTTCACGGGCATAATATATGCCTTTAGTGCCTGCAATGTGATAACTACCCCAAAAAAAATCATGGGAAAATTGCAATGATCAGAATCAGGCATTCTTTTACAAAGGCCACAAGAGAGTCCACAAATGGTATTGGTACCTTTAGCATACCAAATTCCTCAAGAAAATAAGACATCCTAATCTAGTGATCTTCATGATGTCCACTCCTAGTCTTATACCTTTCATTAATCTTCTTGTTATCAGTCCAACCAACTAACCAAATCCCTCTTTCTTTTTACCACAAGTGATATTATCATTCCCAGTTATGAGCAATGAGCATTACAACAAAATTTACTATCCTAAAACAAGTACAATAAACATGAGATAGAACACAAGAGTTACAAAATTGAACAAGAAACCAGAGGTCTTACCCTGTCATATCCTAAGCGCACAAACAATCCCACCAATTACTGTGAAATTCAGTTCATGCATACAATTTCATTCATTGAATATAAAATTCCTAAACTGTTTACCACTATTATGGTAGTTGCACATGAAACTTTTTGCAAGAAAATATGACAATTACCGTGGTTTGATCTCTTGTACTAACTCCGATATGGTTGAATCACTGCCTACATCATCAGAGAGTCCAGAAGGAATGTCTGAAGCCGTTGCTCTATTGGTGACCCCACTCGGCCATTCATTAGTAATAGTGAATCAAGGAGGTGAACAAACAGACATAGATTACATCAATCCATCTACTTAGCTTATATACTATGTGAGAAAAAACTAACTTGTAACCAATGTAAAACTAACTAACAGTATCTCTACATGAGTAACGCACATCAATTGAAGGATATGTCAAGAACAAATCAACAATTCCAGGTTCCTCAGCAATTGCTCGCAAAGCATCAACATCATCTTCGGAGTAAGTTCCAAACTGTTGAACACTCGGTGACTTCCTACCAGATAAATAAGCCACGGATAACCCTATATACAGTAACAGTATATAAGACACCGAATTCACAAAACTGTTGAAGGTCCTAATCAAATTCACAAGGAAAAAAGAAAAAATCAGTACCAAAGAGGGGGAATTTGCCGCTGCCTTTCAACCAATACAAGTTGTTGCAGATCTTGAAGCCATCCATCTTGAAACCGCGATTAACAGGGTCCTTGGAAGCTTGCAAGAGAATTTTAGGGGCGGCAACACCATAGTCACCAATGAAGTAAGTTGGGAGGGGAATTTGGGAACCGCCTTCAATGAACACCATAAACTCCTCCACCTGCTCCGGTGAGTCTGGGAAGAACTGACCCACACACAAGAGCGCATCAAATGGACCTGCAGACTTGTTCACCTACAATAACATGAAATAGAGTCAGTGCTATGCCTCCCACTACAAGGAACTGATGCAGCAGAAGAATAAAACAGCTTGATACAAAGATCAACATAAATGTTAGTAAGATTACTGCTAAATAATTACACATGAAAAGAAAACTAGGGAAAATTCGTTAGAAAAGAAAACTAAAAAAGATAGAAGTTAATTATAAGAAACTAGGGTACAGTGGCAGAGCTTAATCAATTATTTTGAGGGAGCCAAAGTACTTAAGTGATATTCATACAACCAAAATTCAATATTACACATAATTGTAGAAATTTATACAAAAGTAGCATAAAATGCAATACAAAACTCAGAATAAAGATTTTTAGACTGTGACCCAAAGTAAAAAAATTTACTAAGACAGTGCATAAAAATTAAAGTATAAATAAACAAGATAGTGATGATTAATCTCAAACTAAAATTTATCATATATTATTTACACAGTCAGTGCATACATTATTTACACATAAGAAAAAGATAAATATGATTCATGTCAAGCTAAAACTTAAATTTTATATTTAAACACTAATTAGTTGTTTATTCGATATTGAAGAAGTAAATACTTATCAAGCAGGTGGTGTGTGACATTCAATGGCAGTGCTGAGTAAGACCTAAAACGAGTCTTAGCCCTACAATAGAGCATGGCTCAAAGAAGCATATCCCTAACCTAATCGAATTGATGTAATCACTGCTAAACACCAATTATCTCACAGCAAAAGAGAAATTAATTAATTATAAAGTGGTGCGTTAGAAACAGAGAAAGAGAGAGTTACCGATGAAACACGCTTGAAGAGCTGATTGAGGCGGCCAAAAACGTCGCCGCATAGTAGAATTCTAGGGGCCATAACGAAAATCACTAAGTCAAAACCAGTTTCCACAATTTCTGTGCTTCTCTTCACTCTACTGAGCTCAGTTTCGCTGGGACACCAAAATTGCCTCACGCTTTTGGTTTTGGGTTTTGTTCTCTCTACACTCTCAAGGTTTGAAAGAGAAAATTAAAACAAGAACAAAGTAAATCTTTGGAAATAAGTAAATACTAAAACAAAACAAATTACTGTTTTATAATTTAAAATAAAATATTAAAAATTTTGAAAGAATACTTTGCATGAATGAACTAAATATTTTTTTATAAACATTATACTTGACTAGAAAAAATATATATACATCATAATGCGTTTATGTGTATATATTTTTTTATGATCAAAATTGATAAAAGTAATATATTTAATAGTTTTAATTTTTAAAATATATTAAAATAATGTAAATTAAGTTCTAAAAAATAAATTATTTTTTAAACTATAAAATTGAAATTAAAGTGATTTTAAAATTTGTTAAAAATTACATAAAATAATAATTTAAATACATAATAAATATTTTTATAAATTTAGAAGAATAAAATTACCTAATAAAAATTATAAAAATTATTAAAAACTATAAAAAAAAATTACGTGGCACTTGGATTCATCGTTCAAGAACTTTAACTTATATGGTAAATTAGAGATGAGTCAATGAGGGTCTGACTTATTTGCAATTAATTAGTTGAAATAGTGCATGAATTTCTGAGATCGTGTTTGATTTTTATTCATAAAGAAATACACTAGTAAAAAAATTCATACATCACATGATAAATGCCTAAATTTTATAGAATTAAAATTTCAATAATAAACAAATAATTTTATGGTTAAAATTTATAGATAAATAATTATTTTTAAATATATAGGTTATATTCTAATTTTATAATGAACACGTTAAATTGCTATATTTTTTAACTATTAATAGTCTTTTCAAAAAATTTATTGAAATTCAATCAAGTGATAAGGATTATAAAAAGGATGAATTAATAGGTAGACAGTTGGAAATATAAATGTAAAGATAAAAGCGAATTAAAACGAGTAAGAAAAAAAAAAAAGAGGAGTTGTGAAATGTGTGAAGTACACATTTAAAATATACAACAGAGAATAGTGAGAATATCCAATAAACAGTGTGATGAAAAAAGTTTTTTTTATCTGATACATTTAAAATGAATGTTAAAAGATTTTTTATCTACTACAATTAAACATAAGCGTTAAAAGATTTCTAATAATAAATTATATACTATATTTAACAATTTGAATTAAAAAAATAAGGTCAAATACATTAATGAAATAAAAAAGAGTGGGAATTTACAAAAGAAATTTCATAATTTTATAAATGTGAGTTTAAAATAGATATGCATCAACTTATAGAGAGTATATAAAAGGTTGCATATCTATATTATATACATTCAAGAATTTTGATAAAACTAATTATTATATCGAATGTGAGTAATTTATATGAATGAATAAAAAGAAAAAAAATAAAAAAAAAATATATAATTTTAGAAACGTGACATTAAAATAGACATGTACAAAGATCTTTCAAACTTTATGTTTACATAAAAATTATAATACGATTTTAGCAGAGTGAATGGAACTACACCAATTGATTAATGGCTAAAGTTTTCTTTTGTGTGACAGTGGGTGATGAATGCTGACTCATTTCTTTATCTACTTGAAAAGTATAAAAGAAAAATGAAATGACTGGTTGGTCTTGGTCTTGGTCTTTGGTCTAGCTATGTCAGATGCCAAACCCTTTGATTAAAATATAATGTTTTTAAAGCTTATTACAATATTATTATAGTTGATTAAATCATCTACTTGGACTATATAAGTTATACGATTTAACCTTACTTCCTATTGTTTTAGGGAATACATTGCACATAATTATGTAAATGGATTTAGGTGTATAATTAAGGTAAATTATATTCCTTTTAATTTGTATATAAGAAAAATGCATAATCTCACATTAATTAAGAAGGACAATTTAGTATTTTATTTTTTCGTTTTCATGTAAAAATTATACTGTATTTACTATAAATATCTGTTAAAGATATTATATACATTAAGTAAAAAAATAGAACTGAGTTAGTTAAATTTTACTTATATTTAAATAAAAATCATTTTTTATATAAATCCAGAGTTACTTTGTAATCTCTACGTGGTAATGATTAATATCTTTATATAACGCTTCCATTTTCTATTTACCGTACGTCTTACTGTGATTGAAATTTTAAGTTCAAATTTTCGTAAAAAGGATAAATTTAATATAATTTAAATATGATAAATTACATTAACTTAATTAGTTTTATTCAAATTTAAAATCTATTAATTATAATTTAATTATAATATTTTTCACTTCAAGTAATTTCTGTTGGATATCTAAAGTATGATATATATTTTAACCAATTTTGAGTTTCATAAATTCAATTAAGATATTCATTTTTATGGATAATATTTTCTTACAAATAAACTCCGAATATAAATATTCAATCTACATGTTTATAAAACGTGGTTATCTATTAACTATATTACATACTCCAAATCAAACTTGATGCAACTTTAATATAGTGACAGAAAGCATATTAAAGACTTCTAGGTAGGTATAATAGTACAAGTTACAAACTAATTATTTTTCACATTAAGTTATAAATTAAAATACTTTTTTGGTAACACCACTGAATTACATTTTAAATATTATAATGTTCTTTTTTGAAAAAGTCGAATCAGTCATACTTTTTTGGGGATCCAGTGAGTCATTCATTCTTGATTCAGTTTATTGTATTTAAAAATTATAGGAGAGTTCTTAGCACGTTACAAAAATAAAGTAGTAGTTTTTATTTTCAAATCAATAAATCATATGGGTGGATGGACATGCAATCTCAATATAAACTTTGTATTAAATTATGTGTGTGTCTATATATATATATACACATATAATTAGGTAAGTTTAAAAGTATTTTTTTTAATACTGTCATTCAACTAAAATTATATAGATTGTCTGTGATATTAGATGTTATATACGTATGATAATGAAAAAATTATTGGTTTGAGTGGTATTAAGTTTCTTTAAAAAAAAATATGTATTATTGACATAAAATTTCATTTTAACTAAAATTTATAGTTTAATTATTATGTAATTTCAGCATAAAAATAATTTATCAATTAATTAGAAATTAGAGCTGACATAAATTTTAAGATGTTGGCTACAAAAGTTATTAATTTATCACTTTCTTTATTCGTCATTATAAACTATAATTTATGATTAAAATAACTATGTAAAATTATTTTATATTATATTATAAATGTCTAACCTATTTTCTAAAAATAATATCATACATATAACTATAACCATAACCATCTAAAATTTATCCTTTATTTAATATTTAATTAACACCTTTATGGATAAAAACTCAATAGCTTTAGATATTGATTGGAAATTTAAATAGATTATTTAATATTATTAATACATTAATCCTGTAATATTTCATAACCAAAATATTGTGACACGTGTAACAAATGATTTTATTTTTTAAATAAATGGTCATGAATTTGAATTATGTCGTGTTTATAAGAAAATATATGTCGGGAGAGGTTAATTTTTTAAATATATATCTATATTTTGAATTATTAGTTGTTGGCTTTTCACTAAAAATACTATGATAAAATATGGTTTTTATATTTATTAAAAAAGTTTTATGTACTTTAAATGATTTTTCTTACCTTAATTCTTGAATTTTGACTGAATTTTGTTATCCCTTATATTTCAATTTTTTATATGAATAAAAATATTTAATTAATATATAATTTTATTATAATTTCATAAATATTTAATGATAATTAAAATAGAAAATTATTGATAAAAGGTAAAAATAATACAATTCACTCCATTATATTAAGAAAATACAATATTTAACTGTTTTACCAAACTTAAATTTTAAAATTTAACGTTGTTACATGATTAGTATAAAAAAAATTATTAATTAGAAATTATTATAAATGTGATTTCTAAATAAATTATTATAAAAAATAAAATATATCATAATATTAAAAATAGTATATTTTAATTAATTTGGTTTTCAAAATAACAAAAAGTTTTTGAAAAAAAAAAAGATAACAATTTTAAAATGGAAAAAGTGAAGGGTGAAAAAGTTTCTACTTTCTACAGAGTTTTGGACGGCAATAGATTGATGAATGAAAACTGAAAATACTGACTGTGTTGGGCAAGTGGGTGGTACAAGTGCATGTCAGTATTACAAACATATCCAACATTAAAGCAAAATAAAAATATTCCAAAGGTTAGGGAATATTTGGAGTACTTTCATGTCTTTTTTTTTTTTTTTAACTTTCATTGTAGTTTAAATTCTATTTTTGTAATTTCGTAAAAAAAAAATAATAAGCTGCAATCAAAACATCTAAAAGAATTCCATTTATTTTCTCTTATATCATATTTCTTAGTACCATATATAACTTGACTTTATAGTCTATGATAAGTATATATTTCTTAGTACTATATATAACTTGACTTTATAGTCTATGATAAGTATATAGATAAAAAAAAATGCTGAATTTCGTTGGTATATTTTGTGGTGCAGGTTCGTGGAGATCTAAAACCTTCAATGGTCAACGTCAATTTTAGTTCCAATTAATGAAATTAAGTTTAGTATAAGTACTCGTTAAAGAGACAAAACTCTTTTTATATTATTCTTTTACTATTCAAAATTGAAATTGTGATTAAGACAAAACTCTTTTTATATTATTCTTTTACTATTCAAAATTGAAATTGTGATTAAGAATAATCAAACTTCTTAGACTATTATTTAAAATATCAATGAATTGTTATTTGAAATAAAAAGGTCACAGATGTTAGAAATATTTAATTTTTTATTTTTAGTAAGAACATCTTATAAATTAATTTTTTGAGATTGAATTAAGTTCATATATAACTTATGTTTTTAAGATGTAATTTTTATAAGATTGAATTAAACTTAAAATTTATATTTTTAAAGATGTATGAGTTGAGTTAGACATTTAGATTAATAATTAACATTTTAAGATGGATAATCTACATTTTCAAAACACTCTATGGTGTAATTACAGAGTATTAAAAAGACTGGAAAATAATGATAGAAAGGACAATAATAATAAATTTAAGACTTCATTTATAATGATCAGTGTAAACTTAATTAATTACCGCGACTTCTCAAGAGTAGACTATAACAAAGTATAGTATGAACGTGCAACAGCAATTCAACCCTGAGATATATTGCACATGATAGCATGACAATTAAACTTTATAGATCCAGAGGCTAACAGAACTAACACAGTGTGTACTTTTAAAAGGTTACCCACAATTTGAAAAGAAGAAAAGTGGTATATTCTGTACAATGTTATATTAATACGCAACAACTTTTATGAAATTAGAGTGTTGAGATGTCCCGAAAAGTTATGGCCTTATGGTATAGTCACATATTTTTGAACAGTATTTCATGTTTTAAATTTTAAAATGAAAAGAGAAAGGGAAGATTTATTAAAGATGATCGATTAATTAAGTTCAAATAAAGATTAATCGTTAAGAAAGGAGTGCTTGGATTTGAATTAAATCATTTTTAAATTGTTAAATTGATTAAATTAAAAAATCAAACTTGATGATTACTTTTTTCTTATTGTGTAGTTCAATTCAGTTTTCCCCTTTTATATTATTAAAACTGAATGAATCAAATCAAGTGACGTGTCCGATAGAATTAACTTTTAAATTAATTGAAAATTTATAAGCTAGCTGAAGTTAATTATGAGTTAGGAGTAAAAAAATGGGAAGTTTATTGATTGGATTAAAAGTATTATTTTGATTGAATAATAGATTGAACAAGAATTGTAAAAAAAAAATAAAATTGAAACAAGATAAAATATTCTTTGGAAATGAATTGTGTTATGGATCAACACGCCCAGATTCAATTTAGTATAAAGTTCACCGACTGTTTAAGTTTACCAACGTCCTTATTTTGTCGAACTAACTAAGGAAGTTCAATAACACACCATTCAAGTTGGGATCACGTAAATGTTTTTTACACTTAAACTAAAGGATCTTTAAGATTTGCTCACAAAACTTTTGTGCTAGACATTCTAAAATATTTACAAGTTGAACTTAAAAGTGCTTTTTCATTGTAATTATGGTCGGATGTCTAGTTGTATCTCATTTGCATGTATGGGTTTGATTGGCTATTGTTTTTTTAAATAAATTATAAGATGAAAAAAATAAGAAAAAATGAATTTTATTTTTCTAAAAATTATTATTTTTTATTTATTTTTTTCTCTGAAGGGTAGTTTCAGAAAAGTTCTTAAACAAAGTTTTTCCAATATATATATATATATCTTAGTTTTTTATTATGAAATGGAAACTAGCTGTTTAGAAAAGAAGAAATGATGCATGTATGAGATATAGAAGTTATAACTAACAACTTTTTTGAAAATCACATCCTGCATACTAAACACACTGATTATTGACATTGAAATTAGGTAGACATGTCGTTCCAGCGTTGCGAGGGAGTGTTTGAACACATCATTTGTCTCTTATTCTTGGTAGATAATTGCTATATATAAATAATCAAATAAAAATAATTATTTATAAAATATAAAAAGAGAAAAATATGTATATGTATAAAATATAAAAAAAATATATAAATATTATATAATTGCTATACATAAATAATTAAATAAAAATAATTATTTATAAAATATAAAAAGAGAAAAATATGTATATGTATAAAATATAAAAAAAGAAAAATATATAAATATTATATAAAAAATTAATTGATTGATTAGTTGATTGACTGATTGATTATATATTGTAGTTTTTAGCATAATAAAATTAATTTCACAAGTTAAAACAGAAAAAAAAAAAAAAAAAAAACACCAAAAAAGCAATCCTTTGAAGGGATTAATTAATTCTAGCTGCTTTGCCTCTTTCCAATAAAAATGAAAAGCATTACAGTTTTTAACATAATAAAATTAATTTCACAAGTTATGCAGTGAAACAAGGAAAAAAAAAAAAACAGACAAACAATCTTTTCAAGGGATTAATTAATTCCAGTTGCTTTGTCTCTTTCCATGGAGAGTATACCACTAGATCTTTCCAGCTTAATTCAACTTTACTCCAGGTAATTTTTCATATATTATATTCAAATCTCACCGCTTACAAAACTTGTTAAACTTAGATTATTATTATTAATAATGTATTAATTAAGAGTAAAGAATGGAGAAAAATGTAAGGAAGCTGTGGGACATGATGAGTTTTGTGTCTAAGAAAAGGACAAAGCGGTGAAAGAAGTAAACGTCAACTATAAAGCATAAACAGTGTCAGTGTGTCTCTGTATTTACACCGCACAGAAGCATTTGTTTTGAAGCTGAGTTGTGATTGAGCGAGTCACCCATGGCAGACCCAGCGAGTTTAATAGCGAGTTGGTTAACTCCCTCTTGTCTTTTCATCTTCGTTAACCTCGTCATAGGGACAATAGCAATCACTTCTCGCTTCGGTTCCACTCCTAAAAACCAAGAACCCCAACAACAACAACTCCTTCGCTCACCCTCCCTTCTACAACGTGTTAGGTCCTTCAATCTCACACCTCCACAAACACAACATGTCCAACCCGAACCCGAACCTGAACCTGAACTGGTTCGGACACCCTCACTTTTAGAGCGAGTCACGTCCTTCAATCTATCTTTCCACAAACAGGAACCAACAACAAATGCAGAAACAGAAACCGAAGCTGAACGTGTGGAACTGGTTCGGAGTCCTTCTGTGTTGCAGCGGATTAAGTCAATGAACTTGTCGCGTCTGTACAGATCGGAGTCGATGCCTAGGGAGGATCCAGATTCGGCGGGTAAAGTTGAGATGAGAAAATCGGCGAGTGAGAGAGGAGTTTCGACGGAGCGCGAGTGGGGTGAAACGGTGGCGTTTGACGAAGAGGTGGACACGAAAGCTGATGATTTCATAAACATGTTCAGGAAGCAGTTGAGGTTGCAGAGGATTGACTCTCTTCTCCGTTGCAGACATACTCAGAGGACCACGTAACTCATTTACCGTCTGTAAAATTATCGTGTCGTCGTCTCATGATATTAGATAATCTCTACAGTTATGAGATAGTGTAAGGTTATCGTCTCATGATATTAAATAATGTGTGGTATGTTATGAATATTAAGGGTATCACACAAGACATTAGATATAAGACGAAGTGCGTGTTGATACCTACAGTGTAGATGTAACATATGGTAATGTTTGTATGATACTAGTGTTATTCGCATAATAACTCATGTTTGTGATGATAATCGAGGAAGAATAATACTGCTACGTCCTGCTTCACCGCATAAATAGTTATTCTACAGACAAAGGAAACTTCAATTAAAAGATATATTGATAGTCACCGAAGAAATTTCTACTCAGCTTAGTCACTTTAACTCTTTTTCACAAAATTTAATAAAAAAAGAATAAAGAAAAATAATATATATATTTACAATTGATTTTGGGTCAATAGGTAACTTATTATAAATTGATATTGATATAAATTTTAAGAAGGATGATTATAAATTGATATTTTTCTTTATTCTGTAATTTTTTTAAAAAAATTAGTGATTAATTACAATACTATACATATATATTATTAATTCTTTCTTTTTTATTTTACATTTATGAAAAAATTGACGGGTTGATTTGTCATCGAACATTACAAATTTAAAAATCCGAACATTACAAATTCTTTTTTAATTTCAAGATATGTAGAAGAATATATTAATGAAATAAAACATTTATTTATAGTCGTTTATCATTACGTACTACTAGTATTAGCTGTATTCAAATAAATTAAAGTGTAATACAAATTACTTTTTAAGTGAAAAGAATATACATTTGAAATAAAAAATAATTTAATTTAAACATTTTTTAAAAAGTGTATTTTAAATTGTTTTATTAATATGAATGTAACATATTAATAATTCGTTTTTTAATAGTTTAAAACATATTTTTCTTAAAAATTTTATTGATCTTATCCACTCATGCAGGAGCTGATTGGGACCGTAAACTTTTGTTTTAATATTTCTTATCGTTAAAAGGATTAATGACATTTATTAAGATTAAATTACCTTTTTTTTTTTCCCGAAAACGATATCCACTGATATCAAGCTTTGATATCTGAAAAAATATTTTTAGAATTTATAATTTTCTAAATTTTCGATATTATTATTATTATTATTATTATTATTATTATTATTATTATTATTGTAAGTCAGCTTATGAATCGTAATAAACTTTTTAAAATTTTAAATGTGATTTTTTTATTTAAATAAACTTGTTAAAAAGTCTTAACTTGACTTATACAGTGACGTGTTCGTATCTTACATAACACAGATGTTGTTGGGCATAGATATTGTTCACTGTTGAATCATTGACAGCTATGTTAATAATCAAACAATGAGGTCAATATTCCATTCATGTCAAGCGTCGAAAGTCAAGTATCCGGAACCTTCTTTCTATTGTTTATTATTTATGAGTCTATATTTTGATGGGAGATAACACTATAGGGATATAAAGTAAAAACGGAAAAAAAAATATAAGAGTGAAAATAGAATGGAAATAATGTGAATAGTGCAAATTTTTGGATTAGTAGAAAAAAGAACAATAAAGGATTTTTTTTTCTATTTATTTTTGATAGACAAAAATAGTAAAACAAAAATCTTGGTTATTGTTAAATAAAGTTTATTTTTGTCTCCTTAACTTCTGTATGAGTTGAAAATATATCTTAAACTTCACATCATACTTTCTCTAAAAGTAAAACCTTCAAAATTAATTTGAAATCAAATTTTACATATTTAAAATATATAGAAGTCATATAATATATTATTATTTTTACATTTTTATTTCCTTTTATTTTTATTCTGCACCAAACTAAATGAAAGATTCATTACTTCTTTTAATCTAAAGAAATTTGGGTTCACCATTAAAAAATCTAAACAAAACTTTTCTCTTTATTTTATCTCCTCTATTTTTATTGTTTTTAAATTACCGCTTTAATCCTTAAAAATATAAAAACGGGAAAATTTAATTTTTGAAAGATAAAAATAATCATTAAAAATATGACATATTTCTCAGTATTATTTTAATCTTTAAATTTTACCGATTATTATAGTCTTAGTTCATAATTTATGAATTAAAATAAGAGCAAGTACTTCCGTTCAATAAACAAAATCACAATAAATTTTTAAACTCCAAAACTGAAATAACTATCAATATATTTCACAGATTATTTTATTAATTTGTCATTTTTAAAGAATAAATAGTTTGAGCATTAGACTTTCTAGACAAAAGGATGATATACTCAAATTTTTTCTTTTTATTTTATCTCTTTTCATTTTGATCCACAACCATACATATGCCAAGTGTTATAAAATTCTTATAACCCCTCGCAAAAGAAGTATATTTTTTTCACTTTGCATTTAATTTTAAGATTAAATTAGTTCAACGATGGTTACTCTCGTTAATTAAAAGAGATAGATTATTTTTAAAAGGTGTAGTTTAATTCCGTGTGGATTGTTTTTTTAAAATGAAATCTTAGATTAATTCAATCTGAATAAAAGAAGTGATTTTTCAGTTAATAATGTAATCAGTTTTTTTTTTATTATTGTTTTAATCAGTTTATTATTTAAATAATCATTGATTGTATGTGAACTAGTTTCCCAACGTGTGCAATGCACGGGACTTTCAAGTGAAATTTTACAGGACAATAAACATAAACATGATAGTAATTATATTAATTAAAATTTATTAACAAAAGTATATTTATATTAAGTAATTTGTGGTTCCTGCGCTACACAAAGCAAGTAACTAATAAAGGGAAGATTAATAATAATAATAAATAAGTAAAAAAAGACTTTGCATGTTTGGACACCGTTTCAAATTTCATTGAGATGAAGATCTCCATATATATGGAATGGCCTACTAATCCGCAAAGGCTTGGGCCTAAATATTGGGCTCGCGTAACGTGGCTACCAATATATAATATGTGTTTTTCTTCTTACACCTTCTTGTTTTTTTTTTATGCACCCTATAATATTAGGATTTATAAATTTGGAATACCTCAATCCACTCCTTCGGAAAATTGAAATACAGAAGTGTCTAGAAATCGAAACATACACAATTTTTCTTCTTTATTTTTTTTTCTTCCCTTTCACACTAATTTTCTGACCCCACTGCCTTATTCCTATCTTCTTCTCTTCTATCTCCTAAACTTGTCATAATTATTTATTGACCATCACAAAATCTTCATTACTTTCCTTCAAGACCCAAAGATACCTACAAGATTTTAAAAGATAATCTTCAAATAAGAAAAACAAAAAAAATTAGGAGAAAAAAAAAGAAAAAATAAACGCAGTGATAATGATGATAATAACAGTAAGTTTATAATACAAATGTCAAAAAAAAAAATAAAGGAAAAGAATTAGAATACATGTTGTCGTCTATAATTTCTAAATATTTCTAAAATTTATTTTTAAGTGTAAATGCATAGAAGTGTTCTAAATTTACAAATTCAAATTTTTTATAATTTCATTTTTCAAATAGGAGAAAAAAACTAGAGGATGCATGGAGAAAAAATGTATAATATGTCTCCACGTGTTATTCAACAATTAACGACAAAAACAGAAAACCATTATTCGACAATATCTTTTCTGTATTTATCATCAAAATTTGATGTGCATTATTCAACGAGTATCACCTTGTTCTCAAATCCTATTCCACTAAGTCCAAGAATATCTAACTACATATCAAGATTAAAATTGACGTTAAACTTTATTTATTATCCAGTAGAGACTTTAATTTGATTATGGTCGTGATTCACACGATTCTTTTAGTGAATAATTCTTGATTCGTGATTATACCAGTAGAAAAATTTTGTGCAATCTTACATGGACCACCAAGAGGACAAATAGTTTGGTAACCATACGTATTTCCATCTATTAAGGGTAATGGTCCCAATTCAAAGTTGAGTTCAACTCTGAGAAATTACTTGTAGTTTGTCTACCTACACATACACAATAGTACGCAATTACACATGAGATGCATGTGACCAATAATACTGCTAAAACTTAATAATGCATCAAGTCAGAGTCTTTCTTGATTGGCGGTGGCATCAATGGAATCTCATCATCCATACATAACGAATTGGTGTGGTATATTCAAATCATAACATATGAACAGTAAAAACTAGTATTTTAATTGATGACTTAGAATCTCACTAGGGATCGAGCGCTTACCATTATACTAATAACTATAACTTTTGGTCTAATGATAAATACTCAATCAAACACAAACACTATGATAGACTCTTATACATGTTAAAAATGCGGGTGATGAAGCCTAACTCAACCCTACAAAATCGGCTTATAAGATGATAACTGCTCTTCACTTATACACATATAATAGACCTTTTCTTTAAGCGATACGAGATTTCTAACAAACATCATTAAATGAAATGCACATTTTATTTGTACTACTATTTTGACGAAACATTTATTAACTTCTAATTATTTGACAAAATATTTATTAACTTCTAATTATAGCACCATTTATATATATATATATGCATTCCTTTTTGTTTCGAAGAAAATTCGAGGTTGAATTAATGAAGCTAGCTAGCAAGGGAGCATATACGATTCAGTACTTACAACTTACAAGATACTTTGATCCTATCTTAATTGTTTTCTTTCATTTTGGTTCAACACGTGCAAAATCATTTATTAATTATATACTTGAAACACAATTCAACTATAATATATTAATTATATAACACCACATATATACGTGATGAACTGTAAAGGCTAGGTCTTAGCCTGGACTTAAGTTGTATAAATTAAAATCTCGCCGTATTAATGTTACTTCACGTCGTTGCTGGACACGAGAAAAAGAAGCAAAACCCAAAAGACGATTACTTCAACTTCAAAATAAATATCATTTAGTGTGTAAGGAAAACGTTAACATAAAAATATAATTTAATTGCCAACCAAAAGACTTTTTATCATATTTTCAAAAACAAAGTCAATGAACCACACAGATATATTTATACACGTACTAATAAGTGTGTTAATGGAGCTACACTAACAACATATGTGGTTAATTATCTAATAAACTTCACATAAATGCTAACATAATTGAGCGAGTGTGGACTTTGAGCATTGTCAAATACATGATTTTTCTGACCTAAACTAAGCTAATATATATAATCATATTATATAACTAATAATGATAATAATTAATAATTTGTATGTCAGAATTGATTTCCGGCAGAAGAATGTTGTAAGAAACTGATTTGCATGAACTGAACTGACACCAAATGGATACATAATATGTCAAATGTTTAACAAATTATGTGTTGACTTTGACAAAATGCTACATGTAACATCTTTCATTAAATTAATAGAAGTCTCCGCGCAACAAATGAAAAAACAAAGTGCAATATTCAACATTTATACTCCGTCCAAGGATTAATTTATGTTATGAATCCACAAAAAAGATACGGCAAGTAAACAAGTGGATATGAAAACCCAACTTTCTGCCTAAAGCGTGCAAATGAAAAAGTAAATTTATGGATCCAAGAATACAACATATAAGACGTACAAATCAAAGCAACCTAAATAATTAGGACTTTCATATTTTCACTTTGTTTTTGGTTGTTTATTTTTATTTTTATATAATAGTATACACTCTGTTGATCAAGGATGCAAATCAGATTTTCATTTTGTATCTTGTTCTAGAGATAATTAAAACAAAATTTTTATTGTGATTAGTATTATGATTTAAGATAAAAATTATTATTTTTAAAAGTAATCGAATTAATTATGATATACAATTTTTTTAATATGAATTGATTTAATTACAATATATTATTTTTAATAGTAATTAAATTAATTTTGAATTTTTTTTAATAGTAATTGAATTGGTTACAACACAGTTTATTCTTTTAATATTAATTAATTTAAATGCAATTTTACCATTATATGAATAAATTATGATACAAATTATTAATTTTAATATTAGTCAAAGTAATTATGATATGATTTATCCTTTTTAATATTAGTTGATTGATTTGTAATATTAAATATAATTCCTAAAAGTAATAAAATTAATTATGATATAATTTAATCTTTCAAATATTAATTAATTTAATTATGCTATAAATTATATTGTTAATAATAATTAAATGATTTTTTTATGCATGAACAATTGAATTAATTATAATAAATATCTTTTAATAATAATTAAATTAATTAAAATAAATTATGTTCTCACCTTTTATACTTTCACAGGATTGCATTTGATACTCGTCCATGTTTTAAAATTATATTTACATTCTTACAGGGTGTCAGTATACTATTTTTTCAAATTAAGGGACCAAATTAACACATGAATGGATATCAATTTAACCTTTTAAAACAACTAAAGAATTTTGTGTTGGAATAAAATAAGTAAAAGTGTTTGTGAAAACATGGAAAACGAAGTGGAGTATTAGTGTAATCTACTCAATTAGTTGTAATTTAATTTGTGATTAGTATGGTTCTGAAATATGCCCTTATTAAGGGATAAATTTAGAGTATCTCTAAACAACTTATCATCTCTTATAATATAGCTTTCGTAACGTCGTGTCATATTTAAACAATTTATAATTAATTACTCTAATATTAGAAAAAGTTAAGTAGTTAGTATTTTCATATTTTTCATTTGTAATTAATTTTCAATAAATTCGTCTGTTCTATTAAAAGAAAGAGAGAAAGAGAGTGATGCAGTGTCACTGTTTTGTAAATTTAATTAATCATATCGAATTTGTTGACACTTTTGGCACCATGTACTTTAAACTAAAAGAATAATATCAACTTTAGATTAGAATATACAGAAATTTAAACTTTCCAGTATTTACTCGAATTTGTTTTGATATTAATGGAAAAAATTTGATTTGATTTTTCTTGTATCTAAATTTGCATGCCCATCTCAAAATCGTCCCCATATTTAAATAAATGTAAATTAATAACAAAATAATATATTTAATTAAAAAATTTATTATCTATTACTTTTATATATTATTTTATTTAAAATGTAATTAATAATTTAACATAGTATAAAAATCTCAAACTACTTCTTACAAAAACCGAATCTGCTCTTCGTTTACTTGGCTGGCTACAAAATTAAACCCGAAACCTTTGACTTGCTTTAGACTAAGT
This sequence comes from Hylodesmum podocarpum, assembly GCA_026586105.1. Taxonomy (NCBI): domain Eukaryota; kingdom Viridiplantae; phylum Streptophyta; class Magnoliopsida; order Fabales; family Fabaceae; genus Hylodesmum; species Hylodesmum podocarpum. Next base: position 4,313,330 of record JALJEV010000650.1, on the reverse strand, counting down.
AACATAATTATAAAATATCATCGCCAAAAACGTTCTTAAGAAGAAAAAAAAGGGACATAAAAAATTTCCCAATTAAATATTAAATGTACAATTAATGAAATATTAAATATATACATTCAATTCAATGACATATTAAATACACAATCGTAGACCACGTCGTTACATCCGCCAAAAAAAGAAAAGAAAATCATATGTTCCTAGGTTTCCTATATATATGTATCTAAACAAACACACTTTAATAGACAAATTCAAAGCAATAGTGCATTAACCAAAACATTTTCTTCTTGTTCTTCTCTCCCAAAAATGGCTTGTTATTTTCTACTTCCGAAAACGTTGATTCTTCTATGGCTAACCTCCACAGTGCTAGCACAGGTACAACCACAGTGGTCATTACTGAAACCACCACAAGAAATAAGCCAGAAACTTATTCGTGACCCTGTGACCCTTTCACTAGCCTCAACCGATTATGGGCACATAGTTCATGAGAACCCTTTTGCAATTTTTGCACCATCATCGATAAGTGACGTAGCCAAGTTGATAAATTTCTCGAATTCTCTTCCGATCCAGTTCACCATAGCTCCTAGAGGGCAAGCACACTCGGTTAATGGACAAGCCATGTCAAATAGTGGTGTTGTGGTGAACATGACTGAGTTGAAAAGAAATAGAAAAGGTGATGGAATTGTTGTAGTATCAGATGGCACAACAAGTGATGCACCTTATGCTGATGTTGGGGCTGAACAAATTTGGATTGATGTGTTGCATGCAACACTTGAGCATGGACTTACACCTCTATCTTGGACTGATTATTTGTTCTTGTCGGTTGGTGGAACTCTCTCAAATGCTGGAATTAGTGGTCAAGCCTTCAAGTTTGGTCCTCAAATTTCCAATGTTCATCAATTGGATGTTCTTACAGGTATGTATCTATGTATTATTATTATTATTATTATTATTATTATTAAAATATTATTTTATAATAAATATTTGTCATTTCTGGGAATGTTTTAATTTAAAAATAAAAAATGAGATAAAATTAATTAACAATGAAAAATTAGCTTTTATAATACAAGAACATAACGTTTTCATTTTTTTATATGGAAATGGAGAAAGGGAAAAATATATCTAATGTTTATTCTTTGAAATAGATCATATCTGATTTTTATTTTTTTTATTTCAAATGTGAGAATAATAAATTTTTATAGTTACGAGGTTTTTGAAATATAAATTTTTAAAATTCGTAATAAATGCAGTGTAGGATTTTTTTTTTCCTCAATTGAAATTCTTTAAAGCTTAGCTTTGATTTGCATTAAGATGTTAATCATGATAATTGAATTAACGTATTGAATATGGAATATTTCAAAATCAACATTTACGTAGGGAGAGAAAGAGTTGATTTGGTACTCCATTGCTATAAATATTTATTGCACACATACACGCGTATATAAAGATGATGGTCAAGTTCATATTAATTGTTGAATTGAAGTTTTATCATCTACACTATTTTTATAAGGTCATGTAGTAATCTACATTGATTTGGTACTTCATTGATAAAAAATGAATGTAATGTACACGTTGGTTTCTTAACTTCATTGGTATAATCCGAATAATATGTAATTTATAGAAGAGTAGAAATAACTATTACATAATTTCATTAGCGTTGTTTGATTTTCATGATATGTTATATAAATAATTAAGATAATAAATAACATAAAATATAGTATGTTAAATTTTATCTTAACTTACTAAGGATGATAAAAATAATATTTCACATGAAATTATTAAATAAAATAATTAATTTTGTTAATAACAAATCGGTTCATCTTCTCCTCTTTCTCTTTCTATATATATGTCAACTAAAAATATTTGGGGAAGGATCAAACAATAGCTACTAGCATCCCTCATACATGTCAACAAAATGGAACGAACATGTAATAAATAATTTCTTCTACGACTATCCAATATTTAAAATTCCATAAATACATATCCATTAGACTAAGACCCCTTGAACATCTTAGGTATATTAATAAAAAATAATTAGATAAATGGATGTATCAAATCAACTGAAAATTCAATGAAACAAGTTGATTAAGCTAACATGATTGGTCACATCATATCTTTAGAGAAGATTTTAAACTTGTCTCTTATTATGTATGAATTGACCAAGTCATTAAAAATTGCCGTAGTTAATTAGCTGGTTATGAGATTTATAGTAGTTCTTCGGAACTTGCTAGGTTCAAAATCTAATAATGTCTAGTTGAGCCTTATCTCTTAATGTACGACTTAATATGTCCATATCTTCAAGGTTATTAATTAATTAAAAAAATTAAAATTTTCTATAAAGTAATTAATACAAAAATTAATTATAACTTTTGAAAAGTTTATATAAATTTTTCTACTTATTTTCTATGTTTAAAAATTGTTTAAGATTTCCTTAAAAAAATCCTGTAACCAAAACAACAGAAAAATGTCCTTTGGCTATTGTGTTTACAAGTATTAATGTAATTTATTTTCTGTGTGCTACTTTGTTTATGCATAGCCTATTCTCTAGCAGCCATATAAAATCGAAAATACAAATAAACATCAAGAAAAACATAAAATTAAACTGAATGTAATTGTCACGTGACTTCATCATATATTTGCCAAGATTCCATATCAATCAATGATTAAATCAAAGATAGACTACAACATGAAACACTATTTATAACACTGTTTATTATCCTATTCGACCGGCATGGATTGTATTGCATACGATATTAATTTCTGTGAACCAATCTTTCGGTCTTAAATAAGTCGTAACCAATTAATTCTTAGCACGCGCATTCATGCTTCTCTTTCTATATATGTCAACATATTTTCCAATTTATTAAAAACTATCGCTTCAAATTAACTATTGAATTTTATTATTCCCTCATCCCCTGCTTACTTTTGGGAAAATCCACTTTAAAAAATAGAAGTCAACTCTCACTTATGTATAAGGAAAACTAGGAAAGATTTCCTGCATTATTTGTATACATATTAAGATAAGTAATTAGATTTTTTAAGAGAGAAAAAACACATTGAGCACACAGTTTTTATTTTTTATTCTTTTTATATTTATACATGCTTTTCTGTTGTTTTGTTTTTGTAGTATACATTTGGTCATTTTTGATTTGGTAAATTGATACAATGCTTACATTTGGGTTAACAGGAAAAGGAGATCTAGTGACTTGTTCTGCAGAAAACAACTCGGAATTATTTTACTCAGCTCTAGGAGGTTTAGGCCAATTTGGAATTATAACCAGAGCAAGAATAGCTCTTGGCCCAGCACCAACAAGGGTAAGTTTCATCTTCTTTTGTTTATTCAGTTCTTTGTTTTATAATACAGATCATCTTACTATTGTATTCTCAAAATCACCAATTAACATTTGAAAAAATAAAAAACAAAAAAGTTCCATCATGTATATGGTTAGTAGGTCACAATCACACGAGTAATCTACAGTTACATGTCAAACATGGAAAATGTTTTTTTCAATAAATAATTATTCTTCAATATTATCCTTAATTAATAAAAAAATGTTATATGCCTAATTGCTTGCAGGTAAGGTGGCTCCGTTTGCTTTACAACGATTTCTCTGCATTTTCTGGAGACCAAGAACGCTTAATTTCATTCAATGCATCTGATTATGTAGAAGGTTTCCTTCTACTAAATAAACCACCATTAGACCTTTCTTTTTATCCAGAATCTGATAAGCCTCGCATAACTTCCCTTGTAACTCAATACGGCATCGTTTACGTCATAGAGCTTGTCAAATATTATGACAATAGTACTCAGGAACATATTGATGAGGTAATTAATTATCAAATTTATCTTGAATTTAATTATAACAATGTATTTGTAAAAAAAATTACATTATTGTCTAGTCACACATTATTGATTAATTATTGTTGACTTTTAAATAATTTTTAATTGTTTGACTTTTTTTTATTATTGATAATATTATTCCTAATCAAGACTTAACTTATGATTAATTTATGTATGATAGACTTGACTTAGTTATTATGTTGTTATTTGTTAAACAGGATGTTAAAGTTTTGGTGGAGGGGTTAAGGTTTGTTCCTACGTTTATGTTCGAAAAAGATGTGTCGTACGAAGAGTTCCTAAACAGAGTTCATTCTGACGAGCTTGTGCTAAGGTCACAAGGGCTTTGGGATATTCCTCATCCTTGGTTAAACTTGTTTGTTCCACGGTCTCGAATCTCAGATATTAATGAAGGAGTGTTCAAGGGCATTATTCTTAAACAAAATCTTCCCTCAGGACTTGTCATAGTCTACCCATTGAACCGAAACAAGTAAGTTTCATGAGATTAATTAATTAATTAATGTCAAATATTTTTAAAAGTGTGTAATCATGAGATAAAAATAGAAAAATAAAATCTATAAAAATATGAATTTAAAAATATTAAAAAAATAACAAGCGGAGATAATTAAGAAAATAATAAAAGAGATAGTTTTTCAAAAAATTAAAATAAATAATAAATTTAATTATGATTAAAAAAATTATTTCTTTTTCTTCAAATATAAAACTACAATTAATTATGAGGAATATTATTTTGTTTTTCAATTCCAATGTATATTATAATAGGAGAAAGTCAAAATTAATTATGAGGAAAAAGTGTATCTGGTTTGTTATGATGTGGCACTAATTAAATAAATTGAATTGCATTTAATTAATCAACAGGTGGGATGATAACATGTCAGCAGTTACACCTGATGAAGATGTTTTCTATGTGGTGTCACTTCTTCGTTCAACTGGGTTTGATCAGCTAGAGGGATTTCAGGCCCAAAACAAACAAATATTACAATTTTGTGAGGATGCTGGTATTGGGATCAAGCAATATCTTCCTCAAAACAAAACAACACAAGAATGGGTGCAACACTTTGGAACCAAATGGAAAATTATCCAACGAAGAAAGGCTAAATTTGATCCCAATAGAATAATGTCACCTGGACAGGGAATTTTCAATTAAGAACAAAATAATTTAGGATTCAACTGTTCATCTATTATGCTAATTTGTTGTACATGGATTAAATAAAGCAGTTTACTATAAATTTCTATTTTTTTCACGAATACGTGAATGTGTGTATGTGACGTATAACAAAATTGTCTCTTTAACGATGTTTTAAAGAAAAATTATCTTCATTTAAATTATTTTATCACATGGAGACAAAATTTAGAATATTGTAAAATTTTCGTGGTGAAATGTATAGTTAAACAAAAAATGTAATTAACAAAGCGCATATTTTATAATTATTCTTTTAAAAATTTGATTAATCCCTTAATTTCGATGAAGATCTCACAATTGACCTAACAAATATATAAATGGGAATAATCTTATTACAGCCAACCTAATTCCATTTAGGTCTGATACTACGTGTACTTAGCAAGCAGTATATTTAGTGGTATAATTTATTTTTATCACGTCATATGTGAAAATTTGTCGATTAATAGCAATTACAATATTATAAAAAAGATTAATCCAAAGTTTAATAAGCTGAAAAAACATGTGAGAGCAAATATAAAGTGATTAGTGACTTTAAAAAAGTTGTTTAATTTTAATTTTCTAACCCTTTTTCAAGTCACGGTCCCCCTTAGAGGATAGTTGCGACAAAGTTTAAACTAATCAATCTATATTAAAATTTTTAAAACATTAAATTAAAATAGGAAGGTTACAATGAAAAAGAGAAAGGAATAAAATTTAGTAAGAGAGACATGACTCCATATTTTAATTAGAATTGAATGGAAAAGGTAGGAAAGAAAGGAACTAATTATGATTAGGTGGTATATTATCATGCACTTTTCCCATCAATTGTCAACATAAGCATTATTCACAGCGTGTGAATGTAGGGATCATGTCCTTGAGTTTCCACAACAATAAGACATGGATTCGGCAAAGCATATCTAGTTATATATCTACAATGGAGGCATCAAAATAGTCAAAAAAAGAGGACAAAGAGTGTGTGTGAAAGGAATTGATGGGTGTAGCTGCTAACTTTCTTTGTCTCCATATTACCTGCAAGCTGGAATTAAGTGTTGCAACATCATTATGCACACTTTCAATTGCTTTCTTCTGTCCCTGTGCCTGTGGAGGCCTTAAAGTAAATAGCCTTTAATTAATTAATCCATGTTTACAATTTTTTAATTAAAACAACAAGGGTTGGTACATCTATGTAAGTATGATTTGTATAATAAAAACTTCTATGTTTGATATCTTTTATATGTGAAAACTCACTATGTCAATGATAATTATAACATTATGAACAGGGTTAATCATGTGGCAGGAAAGAGATGTATATATTTTTAATTAGAATTAAACCTTTGTTTGTAATTTATTGTAACTTTTAATCTCAACAATTAAAACACTTAAAACAAAGGTTATTTTGATAAGAATGACAGCTAATTAAATTAGGTTTAAATTTAATTAAAGGGTATTTTGATTAGTGGAAGAACTAATATTGCTTTATACTTTTGTGACAACAAAGGCACTCGTGGGTCTATCTGATCAATCAAAAGTCAAAAATTATTCCTAAGCGAGAACGACAAATTATAAGCCAACCCGATATAGTTTGAATTGATGTGACTGAAGGAAAAATGTGTTTACGTGATGTTCTCTCAGATATCATCATACCAACTCACTATGAAAAGTCTTTTGCTCTCTCAACAACCAGAAACTAGTTTGTGGCTCTTATTTATCTACATGTGTTTTCTTTTTATGTAATTGACATGCAAAGATCCTAAATCACGAGTATTGATTTAATTAATATAATGTTTTAGTGTGATACCTTAGATATGTAGGCAAATGTGGAACTTTTCTCAAGAAATTTCTTTCATTTTTTAAATTAAATTTTTGAATTTTTGAATTGACACATATAGTTAGTGTAGAAGTTTTTATTTTGTTAGTCAATCAGAAATAATCCTAGATATTTATATTGAAAAATTATCCTTATGAATTTTAAAAAATTATTATATAAGAAATAACTCAATACATATTTTATTTATTTATTTCTTAAATATTGTACTAACTTTATATATATGGTAATAAATATTTATATTCATGCCCCAATTTGTTTTTATCGGAAAAAAAGTATATATATTTATATTAGGTACAAGGATACCTATCCCATACAAGAAAGTATTTTGTAATTACATAACGTTTTTGATCAATACACATTATCTTGTTATTTATAATAAATAATAACCACATGATTAGTGATGAATGTATTCTTAATAACATTTTCCTTGCAATTATATATAATTTTTTTTACTTATTAATTTGTTAGAGGATAAAATCTTGAAGTATGGATAAGCATTCTGAAAATGAAAGGAAATTAACTGTCTGAAGTAAAAGCTCGAATTATTTCATAGAAAGTAATGGAATCTCTTCGCCTGGATATTTATGATTATATTAAGTTTTTCGTACGTATAATGGGGTATATACATATTCATCACACACTCATTGAACATCTTAACTTGTTAAAGAACAAAAATATACGAAATCTTATATTTGTCCTCTATTTACGTAACAAACACAAACATCTTAGTCAAGTATATCTAATCAATTGAATAAAAAACTATAAGTGTATCCAGTATCTAACACACATTACCATCACCAAGCATCTTTTAAGTGTTGAGGATGATCGAACATAATCTCTGATAATACAATCAAATACTAAAACAAATTATCTTCTTCTTCCTTTTTTTCTCAAGGAAAACAAATTGTATCACTTAATAAGATTCTTTCGTCCATTTTACTTTATATTTTTTTGTGATTATTTATTTTTTAACTTCCTAAATTTTATCCTCTCTGGAAAGATAAAAATAAAATAAAATTTCAAATTGGATCTGAAACTTAAAATTAAAGTATACTCATCACCACTTTATATGCCAAGTCTATACAAAAAAGTGAGAAACGTAGAATCTGTTTACAAGTAACACAAAATCAACGTCTAGGTTCATTAATTATGAACCCTATAAAGTATATATATTATTGTTTATTTAGTGCTTTATAATTGTCATCATTGAGTGGCTGCTTTGAAATTGGCATATATCAACATGTCATATATTACAAAGAAAAAGCTCGCAGTTATTGAATTAAACTCAAAGTACGAAAATAATGCAAAGCAAAATTATATAAAGGAATCCAAAATCGTTAAACACCATAACGAAGGACCAGAACATGCTCAATATGATCCTTATCTTCACACTAGCAACAAGATGGGTGGCAGACATTAATGCAAGAGACAAAAGTGCTCCTTGTACATATGACTTTGTCAACCTAAGTATATGTGGCATATGATAAATACCAAACCCACCTAGGCTTTATATATCCCCACCTTAATTACACTAGCAAAAACATACAAAATTTAGCAACCTTGGTCTTGGTACTATGTACACCTGTTTCTAGCTTGCTAGCTAGCCATCTAATTAAGGTAGTCCCACCATAACCATTTTTCATTTTTCTTTTATTAGGGATAAATATTTAAAACCCTGCTTGTAGTTGTTGGTGAAAGATTTTTTGCCCTGGTGATAGAATCATTCTTGGGTCAAACTGATGTTTCCTTTGTAAGAATCTCATCCATTTAGAACCAAAATGGTTTGTCCAATCTTCTTGTGTGCTGTGGTTGGGAAGATATTGCTTAATCTGAATGCCAGCTTCACTACAGAAATCCAAAATTTCTCTGTTCTGTGCATCATATTCCTTCCAACTATCAAACCCACTTGAGTGCAAAAATCCAACTGTGTAGAAAACATCCTCCTCTGGAATAGATGCTGACATCCTATCATCCCACCTGGAATAATTGAATTTCATATTATTAATGATTTTTCTCTTGTGAATTTTAATTGAAAAGAAAAATAAAATTGGAGTGAATTAATGGTCAGAAAATAAAATTAAAGAGTTATATATATGACACACTAGTGAAATATAATGGCACAAAAATGTGTGTTCCATTATGCATTTAAAGCTTACTTGTTTCTGTTCATGGGGTAAACCAAGATTGGTCCAGAGGAGATGTTTCTTTTAAGAACAATATCTTTGAATACCCCGGAATTAAAATCCAAGATTTTAGATTTTGGTATAAACAAATTAAGCCATGGGTGAGGAACATCCCACAGTCCTTGTGACTGAAGCTTCAACTCTCCACTTCGGACTCTATTCAAGAACTCAACGTATGACACATTTTTCTCATAAGAAAATCCAGGCACATAAGCTAGTCCTTGGAGCAAAACTTGAATTTCCTACAGATGCAAAGAAAAAGATTAGTGATCATATATTAATTACAATTTCTATTAGGTGTAATCCAAGAAAACCCACACTTAATTTGCCTTGAACTAGTTGGGATAGTACCTTTTTTATATTTATATTTTTAAAAGAATCATGATATAACTAGAATATATAAAGACTTGTTGGTGGACCAAGTGAAATCTATTTTAGCCATGACAAATTTGCTAAACTCAGCTCATCTCAATTTTTCTCATAAAAGGTGGAAAAAAAGGAAAGAATATATGACAAGACGATACCTTGTCCACAGTATTCTCGGTTTTGTCATCATAATATTTAACCGCTTCTAGGCAGTAAATGATGCTATTTTCATTTATCAAAGAAGCTATTCTGGGATGGTCAGATAGAGGGAAGAAAGAGGATCTCCAATTATTTATGGGACCTTGATTCATTAGCAGCGTCCCTTCCAAAAAATCCAATGCAGTCTTTTGTTTCCTTCCATTGATTGAGATTAATCGTTCCTGGTCTTTGGTAAAAGCAGAAAAGTCACTATAAAGTAGTCTGACCCACTTCACCTGCATGCCAACAAATATTCACCATTAAAAATTGAAACTTATTTTTGAAATAAATTAATCTCTTTTTTATATATTATACAGGTATGTATGTCATGCAAGAACGTATGTGTACGAGCGGTCACAAGTCTCATCAAAATTGGAAGGATAATTTAAAATAATTAAGAATACCAGTAGTAATATGTGGTGGCTGAATCCTTGACCCTTTTCAAATCTTTTCATGTTTCATTTGTCAGAGAGAAGTCTCAAGAAAGAATGTGTGCATGGATTTATTAGAAGGTCTTTTTAATTAGAAACAGTACATGTTTGATTAAAAACGAGATAATTAAGATTTTAAATCATTTAAAGAATATGATCATTCGGAATCTAATTCTATTGGTTCAATAGCTTAAGATCTTGTGTAAAAGAAAAGAAACTAACATGAGTGATATCAACAATTTCTTTAAAACTCATATTACACGTGGGTGCGTCCCGACGAATAGACAAAATGACAACTCGATTTGGCGTCACTATATGAATTGTTGGAGCAAAATCAACAAGACAAAGTTCTAGTCAATTATTTATGAACTTACCCTTTTGGGTGCTGGCTCAAGAGCAATTCTAGCCCTTGTTATAACTCCAAATTGTCCTAAACCTCCAAGAACGGCGTGGAATAACTCCGAGTTCTTCTGCAAAGAACATGTCACGAACTCTCCTTTTCCTGAATCAAACCAAGTATATGACAAAAATTATTTATTAAATCACATAATTTAGATTCATGCATGCGTCAATTACAAGAATAAGAGTAACAATTTCCATGTTGGTATTTCAGTCTTTTCATGTGGATGAATTGACCAAATGTTAAAGACTTGACAAATATATAAAGTTAATAATCAAGAATAGCAAACTATGACCGTGGACTAGTTAATTCTAAAGCCATGGAAACGTTTGGATCACTCACCAATATTGTAGACAAAGACTGTTCTTGTTTGAGTTCAACAACCACAATAATTAACTAGGTATATATAAAACAAGTTAAAGAATTCTTATATGTGATAATATCTAGCAGAGCATCTACAACACCCCACACCGTGTTATAAGAGACAAGACGAAAACAACTGTTTAATTTTTGTCATAAGTGGTGGATTACTCAAGAAAATTTTAACTTTCTCTTTTTTTCTAAGTTTCAACATGAGCACGTTCTCAAAGAATATGAGGCAAAAGAAACGCGCAAAACTTAAACACAGTGTCAGCTACTTTGCTATGGTTTCTAATTTTAGTTACTGAGATGAAAATAGTAATTATAATCGATTTTGATGAAAAAAGACAAAACTTATGTGCAATTATTCAGGTGCTTTTGCCAAACAGAGTTAGAGTTTTTACCTCAATAAAGGTTAACATTGTTAATATATAGTATTGAAACTCCAATTCTCACCAGTGAATAAAACCAAACAGACTCTGTGAGTTATATCTAAGTTTTGTCCGATTGAAAATCTTTACACATACACGAGAAATGGAGAAGAAAATTCATACCAGTAACAACATCCATTTCATGAACATTGTTGATTTGAGGTCCATAGCGGAAGCTCTGCCCACTAATTCCAGCGTTGGAAAGTGTTCCTCCAACGGTTAAGTACAAATAATCAGTCCAAGAAACGGGTGCAAGTCCATGTTCAAGTGTGGCATGTAACACATCAATCCATAGTTGTTCTCCTCCAACATCAGCATAGTGACCTAAAAAAGGGTCCTTAGAGACACTAGCAGCAACCCCATTTCTCTGTTTTCTGAGTGAGGCCATGTCAAGCACAACCCCATCACGAGCCATGGCTTGTCCATGAGTAGAGTGGCCATGGCCCCTTGCAGCTATGTGAAAAGGGAAAGGGCTATTGTATGAGGATTTTATCAAGGTGGTTATGTCGTCTATAGAAGATGGATGAAACACAGCTTTTGGGAATTCACGTATGATATTGCCATAGTCACTAGAAGCTTGTTTAATGGTTTCAGGGTCGTTATGGAACTTGTGGGATATGTTTTCAATATCAAACTCTGGTAAAAGAGGAGTTTTTCTCCATTGCTCAGTTTTTCCCACAGTGGATATCAAACGGGTTATGGTTATTAGAAGTAGTATGATGTAGGTTGAAAAAGAGTAGTTTAGAGACATTTTGGAGAAAGAAAGAGAGAGAGAGAGTTGAAGTGGGTTATGACTAGTTGTGTAGAAGAAGAGATCAGTAAGAGATGGAAAGTTTGGTGTTGTGTTGTGTGGTGTGAAGGGAAGTGTGGGTATATTTATAAAGAGAATAGATCAGGAGCTTGCATGAGAAACAAAAGGTTCGGAATTATAATATACAAATGAAAATGATTTTGCACACATATTGGGCTCTATACATATTCAGATGGATCATGGATGACAGAAATGACAAAGATAATGAGAAAAAGTTTACACGTAAGAGGTGATGTGATAAGAAAGAAAAGGAAAACAAAAACATGTAAGGTAAGTGTTAAGAAGTTAAAAATATTGGGGGTGACAAAAGAGTAATATTATATTAGAAATAATTTTAAGTATAATTTTTAGCTATTATTTAATCAGAATTAAAGTTCTATATAGATAATCTATATAATTAAAATATAATTCTAATTATATAAATTAATGAGATAAAAATTTAAAATTAGAGAACAAAATAAATGATATATATAAAATTTTACGCAAATTTTGTCTATCATACTAGTATCTAACGTGAAAATCAATTAATACAAAATTATTTTAATTCAATCCGTGATGTCAAAATTAATTTTTGTGTATGCAACTTAAAATTACGTATAGGAATAACGTTGTTATATATAATAATTCTATTTAATTTATTTTTTTTGCATGTAAAAAACATGTGTTTTATATATACAAAAGTATATCTTAAAGATAGGAAGGAAAATTGCATCTTATATTGGGCTAATTGTCAAATTCAAAGATTCGATGGAAATGGGATACGGGTAATAGAGTATGAAGTTTCATGTGAATTGTGAATGAACTTCTAAAAAGAAAATAATTAATTAATATATGCGTACGTGTTTTTTGTGATTGTGTATCACGAAGATTCCCAGAAATTGAACATTTGAACCCACAGAATTCTTCCATTTTTGTGGGCCTTGGAAGGGACAATAATGGGATCAGTGAAATCTGGCCGTTGATTGTCAACATTGGTCAAGTTTCGTCAAGTAATATATTAATTATGTACCCCACATGGATTTTATATTACGACTTAGTATTAGTATGTTCCTATATTAAGAATGAAGTTGAGTCAAAATTAGGTTATTATCAAAAGGATCTTCTTAAGATATGTTTTTTGGATCGTAGAACTTCTCAATATTCACCAAACTATTTTGCATTCAACTTTTGTGGTTCATGGAAGGGTATAATACTATAACAATGGAAATGGAGGGAGACATGACACCGGATTTTCTTCAGGCCAAGATTTTGTATGTGAGCATCTAAAGCAACATGTAATCAATGAAAAGTCAAGCATTGAAATGAAACTATAATTATACCCACCAATCTGTTTGTCTCACTACAGTTATAAGTCACTTAACACGTTTCCATGCTATTAGTTTTCTTTCACTTAATTTGTTCAAAACCAAATAAATAAACATGCCCAACTCCGTGCCATTATTAGATTGGTAATTAAGGGGAATGTTCATTATCATTAATAATTAGTTGGCCCCTGGTGTGACTATACCTAACTCACCAATTGTTCTTGCCTTGCCTTACATTCTATATTTCAGTAAATTAAAAAATTATTCAAGCACCCTGGCATGCATCGTATAATAATATAAGAAGAAAACAACGCCATGCCATGCACATGCATTATAGGTAACAATCTAATTTTGGCTCGTGCTACCTTCCCATCTATAAAGAAACTATATATTATAAATTATATTGTATATGCACTTGAAATTGTGGTTGGGCCTAACTTAATCCTACAAAATCAGTTTATAAGGTGAGGTTTGTTTCATATGCAGCATGTCTTATCTTTAAGTGACGCGGGACTTTACATCCTCGAGATTTTGTCTAATATTAGATTTCCAACACACTCCCTCACGCCGAGGATTGAACTTATCGAGTGTTGAGACTATTCAACTGGTGGTCCAATATTGGATTCCAACACACCCTTCCCACGCCGAGAACTGGACTTCTCGAGCGTAAAAACTATTCAAACGGATGCTTGAATACGACCCGACAATGTGTAACCCAACATCTTCATCAATACTAAGATATACTCTATATTAACTTGAAATTGTGGGTTGGGTAATTTTCATGCAAGAATTTATATAGACAATATATATACATAGACAATAAATTTTGTTGGTTATATATATAGTATGCTAGCAAAGGGACAAAAATATACGGTGTATACACAATAATGTGAGGATATATTTTGAACAATATAAAAAATTATAATGTATGCATTAAATTGTTGTTTAGTGGATTACGATAGTTAAATTAAACAAATAATGAGTGATCTGAGTTCCTAAGCTAAGATTTTTATACAAAAATTTGACTAAGAACAAAAGGGCGTTCAATGAACAATCTTTGACCTATAGATCTCGCAGGTAAGAGGAGTTATCAACTGATAACAAGACCTTCCACCATGCAAGGCTCTGTGGAACCATATTCTACTAATGCTTTCTTTTGAAGATTGTAATCTTTGACGATACATGTGCTACATGCATCATGCATGACTAATAAATATATTTGTCAAGAAAGGAAGAGAATTACAAGGGTAACGGTTCAAAATTATTAATTGAATAGAATTGACTAATGAATCAATGGAAACCAACACTGGTTGGATAGAGATACGTACGTACTCGGATATTGGACTTGGTGGGCACATTAAAGTATAATTTTCCTCATGTTCAAACAGTAGTTGTTAGGACTTCTACCTAATGCATCGAACATATCTCGTATACTTGTTCCTTCAAAAGTAGTGGGAAAAAAAAAAATGAAAGTGTGAAAGGGTTGGTCTTGGTCTAATTAATTCTCTTACCATTTTTTCCTTCTAAATGATACAAAGTATATACTATCGTAATGACTAGCTCTGAACAAGGATTTTAAGTCTACATAATGTAAGTATTTTTTTTTTTTTGGTCAACATAATTTATTTTGTACCAAATTAGCTCGAGACAATCCTCTTGTTTTTTAACATACATGTCTTATCAAAATGTAATATCTCGGTCAGTGGTACCATCTTTTGAAATGTTAGGTGAAATTCATATTCAAGATAACGAGAATTGCATTAATGTGTGTTACTTTTTCCCAGCATTCATGAGAATACAATGAACTTAACCTTTCATGCTAAAATTTCTATGTGCTAGATCCTTGTAAAGGACTCTAGTAGAGGCATATGACACATAACTTGACGAATATACATAGACATATACGAAAAGGTTCGAGGGGTTGTCCCCTTGTCGTTTAGTCCAAAGTGGAAGATGTGGTCATTTTTTAATTTTCAGTGGTTGTTCTTTTGTGGAGTGAGTACAAACTCACAAGTTTTCGCATGCTAGTTAATGCCAATTGAAGGAATGAAACAAAATAAGACAATGCCGTGCACTGGTAAGTATAGGAAGGGACACTGTTTCTTAGATATTCAAGATCTTTTTTGGGATCCGAATAATCAACCAGCCCCCAAAAGCAATCAAATCATGTGGTCCTTAAAACAAATTAAGGTAATAATAACGAAAACAATAACGTTTCAAACAAAATTATTCATTTCACATTGTGGACGTATCATTGATAGATTCTGGAATCCTTCTTGTGAGAAAAAAAGTGAGATCTATCTTCAACTCTAAACACTCTGTCAATGGATTAATCAGTGAATGGAACACCTTAATTCTTTATCAGATTCCACAAACACTTCCAATTACTTTATGTCTACACTAATATCTCTTAGAAAAAAGTTTACCACTGATTTTTCTGAAGTAATAATTAGAAAGGGTTATTGTAACATATATAAGGATTGTGATAAGTTAGGTTAATTTATTAGCTTTATTCATTTTTAAATAGGATTTTTTTTTAATACCGTGATATTGATTAGAAATGTGTATCGTTAAAAATAATAAGTAACTTCATTAAAAATCTTAAATGACATAATGTAAATATTTTCTTCTCAACCTAATCCATTACATAAAAATTATTTGATTAAAGTACATACGTAACTACAACTTATATCAACTAATGTTGATAAACATAGAATCGTGTGATTTAAAACACTTTTATAACATGAAACATGCAGATAGTTAAAGTTAGATTTACTGGTTATATTTGACTTTGATCACTTAGATAACATGAAATTAATTGATTAAACTAGCTAGTTCCATGCGAGTAGGTAGACAAAGTATGACTTGCTAATTTGATTGGCAAATTTACTTTATCAATGATAGTTAATTAGAAACTCATTGATTAGTTATATGTTTTTTTTTTAAATTATATTATATATTGTGTAATTCTATATATATGATACAAATGTTAATACGAAAAGTGTAATTTCATACTTTTTCATACCTATATATTTCAGCACTGAACGTAAAATTATTTCATATTTTAGAAATCAAAGCCCGTCAACTCAAACTAACATATTTTAGTAAATCATCGTTATCTGGTAATTAAAATAAAGATAAAATATTTTTTTAATTATCATCTAAAATTACCTAAGTTTAGAATTAGCCTCTAAACTTTCTTAAAGTAATTTAGTCCTTCTAAATTTAAAATCTGTTACTATTTATCTTGTTCTTTAACTATGTTAAATTCCAATGCTCGTGTGACTGACAAATGATAATTATATGAAAATTTCTTAATAAAAATAAAATTACGCGTAACTTCAAAGTAAAGTTATGAATTTAGAGGAAGTAAATTAAAGCAAAATATTTTAGAAGGACGAGTTCTAAATTTAAATAATTTTAGAGTCACTAAAACTATATTTTACCCTAAAAATATAGTTTAAACATTTTGTCGCTGTTCAAACTGTAGCATTGATGCGCTTCCAACTTACTCTAACAACCAAAATAAATACACAGGGAAACAGTAGTCATGGATGTTAAAAAAATAAATTAAGGATATATACAATTTCTGCAGGATTCATTCATGCACATGTTAACTGATTCACCTAATGTAATCATTAGTGCTGAATTTCACTATCTAATGTCATCTGAGCAAACGAACACTATGATTACCAGGGACCAATTCGGTGTCTCTTTAAGCAAGCAACGACTTTTAAACTGACAATTACTATTCTTCCAACTCATAAACTCTTGGCCACTGCATATTAATACCAGATAAAACACCAAATTCATGAGGCCATAGTGTTTAATACATACACGGCCACGGGCCCTGCCATTCAATATACAACAATTTTTCTTCCTCCTCGAGGCAACTGATGCCTAAAGTAAAGTAAATAATATATGTAAGTGTAGTTATCTTGAATGAAAATGTTTCTAGTAAAGCATTTTTTATGAGTGTATTTAAAAACTTTGTTTAAACGATAATATTTGTAAGGATTTTTTTTTAAAAAAATTTAATCTCTTTTAATATAATTTTTTTTAGTTTTAAATTGTATTTTAATATTTTTTTTATTAATGATTTAAAAATGGCCACACAATATGAATTATTTATTATATATCTAACATACAATTTATATATTGAAAAACATCTATTTAGCGTGTGATATATATGGTATCTTGGTACTCCAATAGCACACGAAGCTGAATGCTTTGGGTCTGGTAGGAGTGATCAAACAGTGTGCCACGGTTTTAGGAGTGACACTTTACAACACAAAATGAGTTTGGTTTGTTATTATAGTCTAAATGTAGATAAATTCTTTCTTCTTTTCAAAACTTGATGGTTAATTTTATTAAAAAATATACTGTATGTCAAATGAGTTTTTAAGATGAGAATCATCTCTTACTAATATATACTATTAAGTTCATACGTAAATTTTTTCTCAGTATCCTTTATTATTATATTTTCTTCTTCTATTACATGTAAGTTTAAGTTTCCACTTGTCCCTATTGTCAATGTCTTAATTATTGAATTATTTTTTAACTCTTATACTATTAAATTGTTTAAAAGAGATTAATTTCTGTGAAACTTGGTCAAACAGTAGTAAAAATTTGGAAGATGATAAAAGTGGAAAGTAATACGTCACTTCCCTTTGGAATTTTGTGGCATAAACGTCCAGCTTCCGTCAGAAAACTTTGGTATCTCACTTTATTCAAAGTCCAAAAGCCCCGTCATGAAGGTTCACGGTAAAGAGCAAAGATGGTAAAATGTCCATTTTGAAGAAAAAAAAAATCTTTTATACATTGAAATCATCATTAAGTAAAGCGTGTCTAGGTTAATATTACATATGTTTTTTAATTATTAATGAGTAATTAAAAATGTATTACTTATATAAATGTTATAATTTTATTAAAATTTATCGAAGTATATTAACTAAATTATTGAGCATTTTCAACATTTTTTAAACTCATCTAAGGTTGACCATATAATGGAAGAATTGAAGATATAGATCTGTGTTAGAAAGATGTAATGTCAATTCCAACTTCCAAGATAAAGCCTAGCTATATGCTTCCCAGACCCCTGCCTATTCCCCTCCCAACGACCAGAGTGACACATGAAATTTCCTTGTAGTATCGACCAAGATATCTCTTACGATTACGAAGTGACATGACACCACCACGGTTTCAATTTAACTTTATAGGTGGATATTGCATGGATTGAATGCTCAAAAAATGTTATAAGTACATCCTATATATCTTGAGATGGATTATGGGGAAGTAGAGGAAGAAAAATAAGGGATATAATAATTCGATTGGATTGATGTAGGTAGATATATATATCCTAACTCACATGTTGTGATGATATATAATTTATGTAATGAAAAGATCTGTATTTAATTTGTCTGAAAATCTGTCAAATTAATAACAATCAAAGTATTAAATATGAGATTTGTTTCTAATTTAATGAGTTGGGAAAGTCAGTGATATGAAAAAAATTCATTTAAAAGAGAAAATAAAATACATAATAAATTTATCATGTGTGATGTGATGGAAATGGTAGCTACTAGCTAGCTAAAAAATATAAAGTAAAAATGATTGTAAAGAGAATAAGATATATAAATATTATTATTTTGAATGGTATTATTGTTATGTTTTGACAGTTATGACTTATAAGCATTGTTAATCATTTGAGAAAATATTTTTTCAAATCAATTCTCACAAAATTCAAGTGGCATTTCCTTCTTAGCCAAAAATCGTTTAATCAATACACTAAACACCTAAAACCACATGTAACAAAAAATATAGCAAATAAGGGTTTCGATGAAAAGAGTCGTATGTACATCTCTCACTCTAGCACTAATCCTACTTTCGACACCAACTTTTAGATTTCAAATTATTATATTCAACTTAAGAATCACTACATGTGTGAAAACTATTGGAGGATGAGTGATCGGAGAACGAAAACAAAAAGATAAAACCTATGAGATGCATTTATCAGCGGGTAAGGTGTGTTACTTTTTGTGATATGTTTTTGTGTTCACTTGTATATTATAGGTGCACAACCTTTTTTTTTCATTCTTTTGAGTTTTAACTACACTTTTAGACGTATCACATCATATGTCGCAAAGTATAGTAATTATTTTGTCGTGGGTGCGGTATACGTTATTAGGTTTGTTGTGTAGAAAAAGTGGCATGACAATATTTATGGTAATGATCTCAAAAGATTCTAAAGATGATGCGCATGCACGAGTGGAGAAAGTTACAAATTTGATGTTATCATAATTAACAAGGAGCAAGCAATTGGTCTTACTTCATATTTTGTTTGCCCCAGTTTCATTTCATGCTTAATTAAGCAATGCCAGACTTTAATTTATTATCTAGCTAGGAAATTATTTAAATATGAACCTCTTTTTACCATGTGTGAACATCATCAAACATTATCAATCAAAAAGAAGGTGCATATTCACATTACGACACAGCAACATTTCAGAAAGAAAATATAGTGGTGGATTTTGCAGTACAAGACTCTGGACCACACCATATACAAACGTGATGAGATACGTGTTAGCTAAACCTCTTGAAAAATATGGTTGATTATGGATGACAGTAAGTTGCAAGCAATTTGATTCTCCAAGATTCAATGCTAGATATTTTTCCAATTAATACGAGACTTCATATGTCAAACTGGTCAATTTTTCACGTGATGCAAGATTATGTATGTTTTCTCCATGTACTATATATATATTTCCAAACTTAATTGAAACCTATATGCAGTTTTTTCCTCCCCTAAATTATTAAAGTTAATATGATAATATATATAATTAACTTGCGTATCGTGAGGATTGTGATTCTCTACAACATATATGATGATTGAGGAGAATCAAACTTACCATGAATAATATTGATTATGAAAGATCGACACATCAGTCTATCTATCATATGAATTGATTACAATTTTGTCTACAAAGGGTTTGTGATCAATCTTTATCAAGGAAGATAACAGATTATACTACGAAAGTCAATTATCGCACGTTAAATATGGCAATGGTTTAGTCTAATAATAATAACTAGATTTTCCTTTCAAAAAAAAATCCTAAGTGCTGTTGGAGATATGATAAATTCATTAACATGGTGTCATGCATATTTAATATCTTAATTTTTAATGATAATAGACTTTATTTTGAAAAATAATATTTTAATTCTCTTAACCTTTTTTTATTTTATTTTATTTTTTTTCCCTACAACAGATATTCTTCAATCTATTACACCAGAGATTTATTTCATTTGCAGTATAGGAAAACCGTCTTCTCAAAAAAAAAAAAAAAAAAATCGCACAGTAAAGATTGAAAATGTTCCACTAAAAAGAATATTCTCGTAATATATAAACGCGAGATTTTTAAACACTACATCAACCGTGGATTATTTTTGTTTCATTTTGATGTCTTTAACTTTAAAACATCCAATAAATTAATTGTTTTCGTTAACTATTTCATTTAATTAAATCTGTTAATCAGGCTTTTAATTATCATTTATTTGGTTAGATGTTATTTCATTTTTGTCTAGTAATTTTCAAATATTCGATAATCAAGATCGTTTTTTCATTCTTTTCTTCAGTTGAAGTTATTTTATGTTGTTTAAAACAAAAAATAAAAATCATCTTAAAAGAATTGTTTTCTCTAACATGAACAGAAACCTAAAATTCCACCCAATAAGGTAAAAAGGAAATTATATCAGAGCTCAAAAGCGATAGCGTATATCTGAAGAGTAATTTATATATGTTTCAATGTAAAAATTAATATAAATTTTAAATCTAACTCAAACATAATTTTTTATTAATCGAGTCAAATTAACTAAGGTAATAATAATCAAACACGTATATTTTTACTAAAATCCTGTCTGACATGAGATAAAATAAATTTTAATATTTTCCACCATAAAAAATTTGTTTTGTGTTAGGTTTAAAAAATGTTTGCTAAATTATACATCAAATTACTTCTAAGGCAAAAACTTGGAAACATAAATTACTTTACTTTGAAATAAAATAAAACCAAAAATAATTTGATTAAATTAATTTGTCTTAAAAGAAATTTTACAAAGGGTTGTCTAAAGTCATGACTTCCTCAGTAGTTAGTACTGCCTAAACCTCTCTACCTTACGTGTAGATCAATATATTGATTTTCATATATTGGTAATGAGAATAAGATCACAGGCTGAGCATATGAAGACAGATTTTGAGTGTGGGAAAACCAATAAAGATGTGAGTTGCTTATTCACAAGCAAAAACAACCTGGCTACCAAAGATTTTCTAAGCATCATTCCAAGCCTCAACAGTGACCTAATCACTGGGGCCACTTTTACAAACACTAGCATTTCCTTTTTGGCAGCATCAACATTCACACTGCTCATCCCACAACACTATCTCATTTGTCACCACTTCACACCCACACCATCACCATATCTCATGTCCCTTGTTATGCAACCATATTATTTCCCACCCAAAATTCTTTTTAACATACCCATACAATTGAGCTTAGTTTAGTTAATTTTTTTTACATAATATCAAAAAAATTCATTAAATTGTTCAAACGTTAGAGTCTTATATCCCATCTCTTAATAGTTAAATAGATACTCAGAAAAAATTAAGTGAATTTTAACGACCTGAATAAGGTTAAATAGTTAATAATATATGAATCATAGTATATGTTGAAAATTTTACATTGAGATATAACATATTATATGTATAGTATATAGATAAATGAGGTGTAAATCTCAGCTTGTAAGCCAACTTTATATAATTGAACTAAGTATCATAACTCATATTTTTAACAATTTCATAACCTATTATAAAATTATTTGTAAATATTAAACATATTGTGTAACTGATATTGAACCACCCCTTTCATCAATATTGTTGTTTAATAAGTATCATAATATAAAAAAATTTCATTAAATTGTTCAAAAGTTAGAGTCCATATCACATCTCTTATAGTTAAGTAAAATTTTAGTGAATTTTAACTACATGAAAGAAGTTAATTAGTTAATATAAAATCAACATTTAAAGTTAGAAATCTCAATTTAGCAGGAGATATAACTTATAATATATATCTAATAACCCATATTTCTAACCCGTATATATTCCGTAATGCTTCAGAAACAGGCCCAAGATAAATAACCGGTAACAACAATGGGCTTTTGATTGGGCTATGCCTATGGTTAGTTGGGCCAAGTGGGGTATATTTTTATCAAGATGATGCGGAACAAAAAAATCCACTGGAATGTGTCTTTGTTCGGAAGTGAAGAAGTAGAGAGGTATCATGCTATGCAATGGAGCTTCAACCAATTCGACTGAGTTGTTGTTCTTCCACACCGTGTCACTCTTCATCGTTGCATTTTCTGCTTTTCCAACCCCAAAGCCACTTCACTCTCAAGTTCAGAGTTTCTTGTTCCTACAAGGCACTGCAAGTTGAGTCTCAACAACAAGTTAAGATTGCTAAGAAGAACAACCACAGCCACAGACCAAGCTTCTTCCATCAAATTCAAGACAAATGGTCCAACAAATTGGGTTCACAGCGAGAAAAATTCCCATGGCAAGAACCCCAACAGGAACAACAACAACAACAACAACAACAACCGCAGAAAAAAGAAGAAATAAAAGAAGAAAAGCGTGTCCAGTTCCAGAGTAATAATGATAATAATAATAAGAATAAGAAGAAAGAGAAGAAGAAGAATTCAGCATCGAATTTTCAGTTTCCGAAGCGATTTTCTCCTTGGGCGCAGGCAATAAACCCGAGCAATGCAAAATTGGATGCTGTATCCGATGATTCGGAGGATGAGGAGGAGAATGAGGATGTCATTGGTGGTTCTGTTAGTGAAGAAAGAGAGGGAATGGTGTGGAATGAATCAGAGAGAGTGAATGGTGAGAGGAAGAAGAGAAGAAGTAAGACGGAGTTAGCGGAGAGAACGATTCCTGCACATGAGTTGCAGAGGCTGAGAAATATTGCGTTGAGGACGATGGAGAGGTTCGAAGTTGGAGTGAAAGGTATCAGTCAGGAATTGGTGGCTTCCGTTCACCAAAAATGGAGGGATAATGAAGTTGTCAAGTTCAAATTTGGCGTTCCTCTTTCTGTTCACATGAAAAAGGCTCATCAAATTCTAGAGGTATCTCTCTTTGCTTATCTTTTTATCTATGCCTTACTTGAACTTGTCATCAAACTCTTAGTCACTTCAAACATGGAAGGAATTGCACCATTCATTTTCAATCTAGTGTAGTTGTAGTATTTTACAGAAACACACTCTCTAATACACTATCTGACTCACTGACACTCACAAGGTTACGAGTAGGACACTTTAAATAGACCACTTATTTAATCAAGAGGAGTGCTAGCAAGTAGCAACACAATCTCTATCATACTAGTTCCAACACATTCTTTACTATTGATTAGAATTTATTGAAAATTGGGAAGTGTATTCAATTAGCAGGACCTACAAAATTTTGTGATTTCTAGTAAATTTTAGCCTCCAGTAAGAGTGTGTTGGAGAGTGTCATGCTAGCATTAACCAATACTATATAAAGAGTGTTGCTATCCTTCCTCTTGATTTTGACCTGTCTTTTATTATGTTCTACTTTTGCACTGCTAGTGAGATTTTATTCTCAATGCTGTCTTGGTACTTGAGTAGAGTAAAACAGGAGGTATAGTGATATGGCGGTCTGGAAGTTCCATAGTGTTGTATCGGGGAATGACCTACAAGCTTCCCTGCGTAGAATTGTATAAGAAATTGAACCATGCTGAGGAGCATGGTGCACACGGTTCGCTGCGTGTTGGAAGTGGAAGTAATGGTCAGGTAATGGCAAAAGAAACAGTTGGAACTACAGGATCTTTTATCCAAGACAATGCAGAGTATTCGAAGGACATGAGTGAAGAAGAATTGATGGAATTATGTGACCTCAACCATTTGTTGGATGAGTTGGGCCCACGTTTTCAAGATTGGACGGGACGTGAACCATTGCCTGTTGATGCAGACTTGTTACCTGCTGTGGTTCAAGGATATAAAACTCCATTCCGAGTTCTTCCTTATGGGTTAAGGCCTTGTTTAACCAACAAGGAAATGACCAACTTCCGTAGGCTTGCAAGAATAACAGCTCCACACTTTGCCCTTGGTATGCAAGAAATTATCTAGTTAATTTCATGTTTTGCAAATGTCTCTTTCAAATGGATACTATTTGCTTACTACTGCAGGAAGAAGCAGAGAATTGCAAGGTCTGGCTAATGCTATGGTTAAGCTGTGGGAAACAAGTGCTATTGCAAAAATTGCCATTAAACGAGGTGTTCCCAATACATGCAATGACAGGATGGCTGAAGAACTTAGGGTACTTCTCATAAATAGAGCTGAAATTTTGACGACACTACTGCTTGATTTAATTGAAGTGAAATTTTATTTTGCGAAAGAAAGTATAGGAATCTACTCATCTGCATATCCTTTGAGTCTAATGACACCATATCCTATAAATGAAAACATTGGGAAACATATTATGATTCTAAACCCATTAAATTTTTGTTTGACAATCTTAAAAATCAATATTTTGGGCGATGATCTCATTTGTATCATAGGACAGACAAGTTTGTTTACCTTCCCTCAACTGGGATTGTCAGTTGAAGGTATTAGGTGAAGAACATAAAACAAGTAAATTTTTATCTGTTTGCATTTTGCAGTTAATCCCTGGACATGCTTTTGTTATTTGTCTTCCTCATTTAAGTGGCTAAAGTCAGATGATTATGACCAATGAGGACTGTGAATGATAGAATGTGTGATTGCCATGGTATTTGCCTTTGTTTTGGATTACACATGCATTGAAATTATTGTGTTTTTTCTATGCTGTGCATATTATTGTAAAATTCTTGTGCATTTGTAGAAGATTCCCTTATAGCAATCATTTCACACAGTTTAGTAAATTCAAGGAGTCATGTTGTTAAGGTTTGTACCACAAGTGATTTGCTGGAATTGACCTAGAGTTGCATTTTAGTCCATTCTACATTTTCTTTAACTAATTTTGAATCCCAGAAATAAATAAATAAATAAATAATGTGCTTATTATCCTCAAGACTGCCTAGTGCCTGCATTTAGACCTATGTAGTGCTCATGGCTTGCACTTTCTGTTGGCTGACTAGCATATTTATTCAAGTCTTGTAAGCTGTAAGGTTGTAAGGATTGTTAGAATTTGGCATGTGTATAATTTCACAGCTGTTCTGTTAGCTAATTTTCTCTGTGGCATATTCAAGTAAATAAATTATTCCTTTCTTCAGCCTTATGATGGTTGCATTTCATGCTTGCAGAAATTGACTGGGGGAACTCTACTCTCCAGAAATAAAGAATATATTGTATTTTACAGGGGCAATGACTTCTTGCCTCCTGCTGTCACCAATACATTGAATGAGAGACAAAAATTAACCCTCCTCCAACAAGAAGAGGAAGAGAAAGCACGGCAAATGGCTTCATCTATTACTGTATCAAATAGCAAAGCATCTCAAGGGCCACTGTTGGCTGGCACCCTTGCTGAGACCAGGGCAGCAACCACCAACTGGGGACACCAACCAAATAGACTAGAAATTGAGAACATGATGAGGGATTCTGCCTTGAATAAACTCTCTTCTTTAATCAAAAACCATGAGAAGAAACTAGCCCTAGTAAGTTATGAAGGGATCAAGTGAAATAACTTCTCAAAATTTATCTGTTACTAAATCTATCTAACTTTTCATGACCATAGGCAAAAGCAAAGTTCAGGAGGGCTGAGAAGGCTTTAGCAAAAGTTCAGCGTGATCTGAACCCAGCTGGCATTCCAACTGATTTGGAAACAATAACTAATGAAGAGAGACTTTCATTTAGGAAGATTGGTCTTGCTATGAAGCCATACTTACTTCTAGGTAAGAAATAAGAATAAATTTATTATATCTTTTTGTGAATGGCTGTTTTTGTATAGGGTTAAGTGGCTTACACAAGAAATTTTAGAATCATGAAATTTTTATTTCAGGGAGGCGAGATGTTTTTGCTGGCACCATAGAAAACATGCATCTACACTGGAAATACCGTGAGTTGGTAAAGCTAATTGTAAAAGGGAGAAATTCAGCCCAAGTCAAGCATTTTGCAACATCTTTGGAAGCTGAGAGTGGTGGAGTGCTAGTGTCTGTAGATAAGGACACCAGAGGTCACCATATAATTATTATTTACCGCGGGAAGAATTATTTCAGTCCGCATGTTCTAAGGCCCAAAAACATGTTGACACGAAGGCAGGCATTGGCTAAATCTGTTGAGCTTCAAAGACGAGAGGTAATAAAGCAATGACTTGTCGTGAAGTAAGATCTTTTCTTGTACTTTTACCTCATAAAGTTTCTAATTTTTTTCCAGGCTCTAAAACATCATATCTCAGACTTAGAGGAGAGAATTGAGTTGCTGAAATCGGAGCTGGTATGATGTTCATCACTTCTATATGATTCTGATGTTAATTATTTTTAAATAGCTCGTGAGTTCCTTAAGTTCTTGTTGTTGACTTCAGGCGGATATGAAGAATGGAAAGGAGATTGATGATAGCAAAACTCTGTACTCAACACTAGATAATCCTGTTTCTTCTGATGATGACTCGGAAGAGGTAACTATTTTCTTTCTGGAAACAAACACCAAATGCTTGTATTTTAAACATTGCCAATAATTTACTATAGCAATTTTAGAAGTACTTACAGACAGTGATTAACGGTACTCTTTTCATCTTATTTTTGCCCCGTTATTTATCTTTTGCTGAACTATAGATTGAATGGAGTGAGATTGATTTTGACGAAAATAACAGTGATGACGAGGATAAGAAACACCAAACTACATGACTTGGTATACTAGCACCAGTTGATAGCTGTGGAGGTTGAGCATAGTGATGACTGAGAAGATAAAGAAAACGTGTGGAGCACCGAAACTTAAGCTAATGATCGACCGACAAAAGATTATACCACAAACACTTTAGCCATGCCTGTGATGCCTCCCGCAAGAAAACAGTGCAAGATAGAAAGCAGGCAGAGATTATTACTGTTCTTCCCTTCTGAGCACCAGTTATGATTGGGGAATTCTGTGTTACCACGAAGTGGTAGGCTACCTATAACGTGTGAAATGGTTCAGTTGTATGAACGTAAATTGCACGAGTTTGACAAAGGATTAATTCAGTTGGATAAATGGTTAATACTGGCCCTTTCTATTAAAGCAGTGCGACCTTTCATTGTACCATCAGGCTTGTTGACAGAAATGTTGTCCTTACATGTTCATATTGCACGAAATAAATTTTCTGGTCAGTTTATTATATTTTCACTTCCATCCTACTCAATTTTTTCGTCAAAATACCTCAAAAGCATCTAATTAACTAGTTACGATCGTAGGAATAGGATCATTGAATTTGCTGCAAGTTTATATTTTCATTCTTTAAATACGTGGAACACAAACTAGGAGTCTAAGACTAGAGGCTCCAATCCCCCAACCTTATTTCCCATATGATATATAAAAATTCAATAAAAATCAAAGAAGAATCTCCAACACGAGAAGAGTTCTCAAATGTACCACGCTGCAATATTGCATCATGAAGCAGGTTCCATCAGAGTACTGCAGAAAGCAAGTTTGTAACAAATAAAATTTAAAATTTCAGTTGACTCAAAGCAGAAAAAACGATTATCAGTTTATCATGTTATATTCTTAGAAAGGCTAACGATTTTAAAAATTATAAAAAGTTATCATTGAGGAGAAGGTAGATACCTAACAAGTATTAAGCTTGTACAGTTGCAAGGTTTCCTTTATAAAGTTCACCACAACTGTTGCTAACTCAGCTTGATGATCAGTATATACATGATCAGCTCCCTCTATGATATGTAACTTGTGGTTAGGTAGAACCTTAGCAAACTCATGTGCAGCTACAGCAGGGATTACGGTGTCTGCTCCACCATGAACTGTAAAGATCCTGTCATATATTATACAAGCATGCATTATGGAAATTTCTTTACTTCATAAAAAAAGTATCAGTAAATCAACATAACTTAAAAGTTGCAGTTTTTTAAATCTCCCTCCTTAATAATACCTCCATTCTGAATTACTAGTCTATACTCCATTCAGACACAAACACATATATTGCATTTTGGAAGCATGAGCCAAGCATCAAATTACATATAAAGATTATCACCTCCACTAAGATTTAACTGTTAACACTTGAAATATTTTCAAATTTATTTTCAATTGTTAACATACAAAACAATCTTTTGATGCGTATTTCAAAATCATTTTTTTTTACCATTATCATTTATTGATTAATAATGATTTTCTTTTATTTTAAACATTGGAAGAAGCATGCTCTCGAGTGGAAAATACTTTGAAGTTAAAAATCACATGTATTAAATGCTAATAAGAAAGAAATTTGATCTTAAATGGAAAATGTCATCTGCTATATACCGTATACAAAAAACTCTCACCCTTTTACGGATTCTGCTATGTAGATCATTATAATAAAACTCTGTAACGAAAGGTGAAAGGTTGAAGAGAGAGGAACTATTAGACAATTTTTCCCTTACCTGCATTCTTTGTCAATATTCATGCACTCTTCAAGCATAATTACATTTAACCGATCCTTCAAACTCTCCTCAGTTATATGATAATCAATACCTCCTACAAAAATAGATGTTATGAGATGTTCTCAAGAACAGAAGACAACAAGTAATATAATGCAAGGCTCTAGACTTGCTCATTCAAGCAAAAGCAACGAATAGCAAGTTTTAAGTAGAGAACCAAGTATATGGAGCTCAGATTTCCCAAAAGCATCCTTTAAAAACATGCTTCTACACTAATTTAAGCATTTGAACACATGGTTTATTAAATAGCAGGTTACCTGGTGACTCTGCCTTCAACTCAATGAAACCTTCTTTCCTGATTCTTTCCATAAAATCTTTTCCAAGACGAAATTCAAGGCCTACCTTCAAATCATGGCTACCAGAGAGGTTGACAATTGTTTTGATATCATGGTATTTTGATGCATAAAGAAGCGCCGCATTAGCTCCTGCACCAATATACATAAACTATTCAGAACAATTTTAACATACAAACTTTCTAATCCACATGCTGACATAATTCTTTGTTTTGTCTCAGATGTGCACGAATCCATGCATCTCATTTTATAGTGAAATTGATAGGTCAACAATGATTGCAATAAGTATGGTCTCTACACCATATGCATGAATGGATATCAATGTAATACAACAAACCTTTACTGTGTCCAACAATTGCAATAACTGTACGGTTTGCTGCATGAAAATGTTGAGCTACGGCATGTATATCATCAGCTTCCCTCCAGTAGCTACCAAACTCAAATGAACCTTCACTTTCCCTAGAAGGAAAACTCAACAGCTAAATCAAAATGAAACAGTTAAACAGGAACACTAGTAATCTAGATTAGATTAGCAGAAGTGTCATAGAACATGGCATAAACACAGGAACTAGTGGTTGTATATTTTGAAGGCCAATATTACAAATATAAATATGTTCACAGTTTTGATCTGCAATAGAAGAAATTTACCCATTTCCAGTGAAGTCAAAGCGGAAAGAACTGATTCCTGCATTCTCTAGAGCAGCAGCGAGATTTGTCATGATAAAATTTTCCTGCAGATAAGAAAAATTAATTAAACAGTGAGAGTAACAGAAACAAGGATATTAATTTCTAATAACATTTGCATCATAATAATAATAAAAAAAAAAACAGCGGGTCCATAATTTGTAAAACAGCAATTAACCTTGGAAGCTCGAAGACCGTGGCATAGGATAACAATTTCTTTGGTTCCAGATTCATGTAATATACCCACTAGTTTGTGGCCAAACTTGTTCGGTATTATGACTTTCTGCTGCTGAAATGCTGAAAAGATAATTCATCAGTTTTAAGTTAATTTCTTTGACCTTGATTAAATATATGTTACTCAGGTTAACCATTCTGATTCATTCCAAATACCACTTTATGTTAAAAGAGTGCTTGAAGTGTAGAGACAACCCACAAACTTTGAACATAAACTCTGGAAATCCTCACATAGCATGTTATTTTATCTAGAAACTACTATCTTAAGTAAATTCACTATCTATACAGAACATATTAAGAGCTTAAAAGCACTAAAACAACACATATTTCTGGATAGTTAACTAATTGGGCTGAATTTTTGCTACTACTTATGTATTTTTCAAGTTAATTAAATCAGTAACTTCTAGTTAAAGCACATTGATGGAATGAACAACCTCATATACATGAAACACAAAACGAGAAACTCACATGGATTTTGTGCAGATTGGGCCATCTTCAAGTTCTTGAGAAAGGTCTAATGTGATGAAATTTTGTCGACAGTGCCATAAAACACTTATTTCAATAATTCTGATTTCGACCTTGTCAGGTAATCATGCCCCGTTGTCCCATATTATATTACATAGTATCTAATCAAATCTTAATATTTATCTCTGCCTCAGATTTAGATGTCTAGTGTAAAAGATATGGTGTTTTATAAACATTTTACAAATTGTTTTTTTTCTTTCAAATCAACGTAAATATATTCTATTTTCTAAATTCATATATATATATATATATAGAGAGAGAGAGAGAGAGTTTTAAAAGAGATGTATCCATTCTATTAAATTTTCTCTTTGCATATACTAAAGTTTACTCTTATTTAGAATTTTTTTAAAAAAAATCATGATTTTTAAATACATTTCAGTCAATTTTTTTATGATAAATTTGAATTTTCATTTGCGAATGCAATTGTTACTTTACCATTATTAATTATTTATTTAATATTTTTAAAATAAAAACTTATGAAGTTATTTTAATTTTTATGTTAAAATATATTTTTATATTAATTTTTTTACGTTAAGATTTTAAATTTCAGATTTCAACTTCAATTATTTTTTTATTTTTTTAATCTTAATTTTTTTAACCTCAAATTTTAACTATTTATAATATAAAATCATTTCTTTCTTTTTAAATTTTCTAAGTATTCTTTTCCTCCTAAATTTAAACTATTGATATTTTTATTTTAATTAAAATACATGCATAATAAGAGTTAATTTCTAATGATGAAGACAAGGCAAAGTAAACATAGAGATGAAGAAACATTTTTAGATAACATAATTATAATTATGTAAATCTCATTGAAAAATATTTCTCCTTTAAATTTCTTAATTGTCGTAATCAGCTTTACTCGTAACAAATTCAAAATCTATTTTCAATTCAGCTGCACTGCCCTTTAATTTTACACTTATTTGTTAAAAGGAAATAATTTAATAAAAAATTGAAATACGCACCTGAAGAGATAAAATATAAAGAGATAAAATATAAAGAGAAAAAAATATGTATGAAAAATATATATATATATATAAAAATGTGAAAAAAGATAAATATATATGTATAAAATATGAAAGAAGATAAATAATATATATTTTATAAGTGAATTGGTTCATTTTATTATCATTAGCATAATAAAATTGTCTGTTAAGACGTTAAAAATTCATTATCAATTCTGTGAATTCACTCTTCCTCTATCCCAATAAATTATATTTACTGTCACACTGTGTATCATCAATCATTCACTGTCTTATTTTTTACAATTTTTTAATTAAAGTTAACATCTTTAA
Organism: Hylodesmum podocarpum; assembly: GCA_026586105.1. Lineage (NCBI taxonomy): Eukaryota > Viridiplantae > Streptophyta > Magnoliopsida > Fabales > Fabaceae > Hylodesmum > Hylodesmum podocarpum. Next base: position 4,281,307 of record JALJEV010000650.1, on the reverse strand, counting down.
TTTTAAATTCAATTTTATTATTCTTTTGTATAGGCTTATTTATATTTTAATCATAAGTGATGACTAACAAGTGTTATTTGTACATAATTACCTTTATTGTTATGCATTGAAACACTTATTTTTTCACCTAAAGATATTTAAAGAACTATAATATCAAGGAGTGCAATTTTTTTTATTAGTTTTTAAAATGTTAAATCTATAGATATCATTTTTTATTTTCGTTTCCTGAAATAATTGGTTAGCATCTGCCAATGGATATCAATGAATTGTACAACCATGAACTCATGGCACATGCTCTGGGATCCTCACGCTACACACAATCCAGACATCAATTTCATAAATTTTTTCATCATTTTTAAAATGTTCAAACAGGTTGGCAACTAAGAAGTCTTTACCATAAGGCTTTCTTACCTTAACTTTTATAATATTATGAAGTGTCCCCCACTAGGACTAACTCCCACCAAGGCTGTTGGTACTTTAACTTCATTCATCTTCTGAAATATTTAAATAGAACACATTTTGTTATGAATAATGTTACGTGACTAATTAGGATACATAACAGGATACGAGACTAACCAACTATTATATTTCAAAATGTATTTATTTTCAATCTTTTATTTGTATATTGATTTTTTTTTTCTAATTTTAAAAATAAAAAATAAATATATTTTAAGATACGACGGCTTGGCTGATTGACCTATATCCAATTGTTGACGTATCATTATTCTTTTGTTACCATGAGTTAATTATTTGCATCGGCATAATTCAGAAGGTGAAAATGACCTTGTACATAAGAAAAATAGCACTGGCAGATATTGATCTCCCCATTATTTTCACCATGATGCAATATTCTCTAATTTAAAAAGCAAAAACTAGAAGAGCTGAAACATGTTGTACAGTTGTAGAACATCATAGGCAGGTTCGTCCGTGATGGAAAGTTAACATGCAGACCTCGGTAGATACCTAAGTAGCATTAAGCTTGTACAATTGCTAGTTTTCCTTTATAAAATTGACCACAACTGATGCTAACTCAGCTTGATGATCAGTGAATACATGATCAGCTCCCTCTATGATATGGAACTTGTGATTAGGTAGAACCTTATCAAACTCATGTGCAGCTTCAACTGGGACTATGGCGTCTCCTCCACCATGAACTGTAAAGATCCTGTCATATAAACCTAGTCATTATGGAAATTTCATAACTTCATCTTATAAAAAACAATTATCAATTTAAATTACCATAACTCAATGTCATAGTTGTTTAAATCCATTCCAAATTACTAGTCTATACTCCATATAGACGTAAACATGTCCATTTTGGAAACATGAGCCAAGCATCACAATACACATAAAAAGATTATCTCACCTGCATTCTTTGTCAATATGCTGGCATTCTTCAAGCATTATTATGTTTAATCGATCCTTCACACTTTCCTCAGTTAGACGATAACTAATACCTACTACAAAAGTAGATGTCATGTGATGTCCTCAAGAACAGAAGACAACTGATGATGTTAATTTTTCTTTTTTGGCAGCATATGTTATTTCACATTCAAAAGTAGAGTTATAGCAAAGTGAGATGGTAAGATTGATTCAGTTGGAGCTTCACATCCAAGATTGCGGACCGGAAAAAAAAAAAGAACTCCAATTGGTTTGGAAAAGGAAAAAGGTTTAGGAACTATAGAGAAAGAGTTTAGAGGAAACAAATCAAGGAAAGGCTCTGGACTTGCTCTTTCAGCAAATGCAATGAAATAGCAATTTTAAAATAGAGAAACAAGTATATGGACCCTGGATTTCTCAAATACATCATTTAAAAGCATGTTTATTCTATATCAATTTAAGCATTTGAATGCATGACTGATTATGTGACCAGTTACCTGACCGTGTCTTCAACTCAATGAAACCTTCCTTCCTTATTCTTTCCAAAAAATCTTTTCCAAAACGATTTTCAAGGCCCGCCTTCAAATCATGGGAACCAGATAGGTTGACGATTGTTTTAATATCATGATATTTTGATGCATAAAGAAGTGTCGCAACAGCTCCTGCACCAATATACATAAACCATTAAGAACAATTTCAACAAACAGCTCACCAAAAAATTTCAAAATACACATCAACTTTCTAATTCACAGTGACAGGATTCTTTGATTTGTCCTTTATGTGCTTGAACCCATACTTCTCATTTTATAGTGAAACTGATTGGGCAAGTTTTGAGTTAGGTAGCTAAAATTCTTAGGAAGCTATTATGCAGTTAGTTTTTTATTCATTTCAGAATATACAAGTTTTGTTCATTTCAGAATAGACAAGTTTGTGCTATGGTGTGACAGTTGAATCCATATATAGGCTCAATGAAATGCTTGTTGTAGAAGGCAATTAATTTAAATATCAGATTGCTGTTTTGTCAAAAGCAATAATAAAAGAAGGAAATAAGAAAGAGAAAAAAAAAATCATCAAGAATTTAACGTGATTCGGCACATAATATGTATTGCCTACGTCCATAGGAACACAAATATGACCTTTGTTGTGCACTTAGAAGCTTTATATAGAGACACGAGAGTCATCCCTCTCATCGTTACTGTGCAGGACCAAAATCAAACTACATACTCCAACCAATCTCATACTTGGAGTCACCACCTAGTCAATTATTCTTTTATTCTTGAAGGTTAATTGAATCCTTTGAGAAGATTTTTCAACCATATCATCTCCTTGACTGCTTCTCAGATGTGACTGCACTGAGTGGTCTCCAGTCCACTAACGGCTCTCCTGTCCACCGACGGGCCTCCTACCCTATCCACTGACGGGTCTTCTGTCCACTGACCCGTCTGCCTTGTCCACTGACGGGTTTTCTGTCTTGTCTACTGACTGGTCTCTAGCAAAGCTCACATTGTTTCTCTTCTTCTAATGTCATTGATTGTCAATGATGCCCATTAGAGCTTCTATCGTCACGACAATCCTTAAGCTTCACATTGTCATCGGTAGATATATCCTAATTCTTGCATAGCAGTTCTAATAGCTCACATCAACCTAGCCACCCAGTTAGGAAGACTTTTGATACCAGGGATTCCACAAAGTAGGTTCACCTGACCTTTACTTAGATTTATTTTTTATTTACATAGAGACATAAGAGCAATCTCTCTAATCGTTTACACGTTGTGGGACTAAAATCAAACTACATACTCCTAATAATATTAATATTTGTAGTTCTTTGAAAGAAGAAACTCAATGCTAGGGGTAAACCTTGTTTTTGTTGATGCTTTTACTCAAATTGAGCTTTAAAACTAGATTATTTCTATAGTAATCAGAATTTGGTGTATTTATCTCTTATGTTTCAATTTAGTACTTCTGCTGACTAGTTCAGTAGATAAAGCAAAAGTCTTTTATTCAGAGTATGAATTAAGCTCGTGCAGAAATGCTCGAAGTTTCAGTGAGTAATCGTCTACAATTAGACAGTATTATGTAAGAAATTGCACTCTTCTTATCAAATAGCTTCATTTGAGATTTCTACCTTATAGTCAAATCATTATTAACCAGGATTACTTGTCATCTGTTATTAGGAAAACAAAATTGATAATACAAATCAATTTCCTAAATGTATATGAATGTTTCCTTTCCCGTATCTTGTCAATCATTGAATTACATATGTTTGTACGGATATCACGATGACATTGATCAATGTTCAGGTATATCAATGTAATAGGACAAACCTTTACTGTGCCCAACAATTGCAATAACTGTACGCTTTGCTTCGTGAAAGTGTTGAGCTACGGCATCTATATCATCAGCTTCCCTCCAGTAGCCACCATACTCAAATGAACCTTCACTTTCCCTAGAAGGAAAACTCAATAGCTAAATCAAAATGAAACAGTTAAACAATACTAGTGCTCAGGATTTGATAGCAGAATTTCCATAGAACTAGTAGTGGTTTTTGTATATTTTGAAGGCCAATGTTACAGAATACACACATAAATATGTTCACAGTTTTAATCCTCTAAACAAAAAATTTACCCATTTCCAGTGAAGTCAAAGCGAAAACAACTGATTCCTGCATTCTCTAGAGCAGCAGCAAGATTTGTCATGATAAAGTTTTCCTGTAAGAAAAAATAATTAAACAGTACAGAAACAAGGGTATTAATTTCTAATAACATTTGCATCGCAATAATAATAAAAAAAACGGTAGGTCGTAATTTATAAAACAGGAAAAGTAACCTTTGAAGCTCGACCCCCATGGCATAGAAGAACAATCTCTTTGGTTCCAGCTTCATGTAATATGCCCACTAGTTTATAGCCATACTTGTTTGGTATTATGACTTTCTGCTGCTGAAGTACTGAGAAAATAATTCAACAGCTTCAAGTCAATTCCTTACAATTGATTGAATATTCAATAAGCTACTCATGCTGATCATTCTGATTTGAAATACTCAGCCTCATCATACATTAAAACTACCCTTTCTCATATAGCACTTTGGATTTCTCTACAGGTTATTGTTGAGAGTCCAATAATGGAGAGGTGTGAAGTTCCACATCATCTAATGATGGGACCTGTTGCATATATATAAGTGGAACAAACCTCACTTCACAAGCCGGTTTTGTGGGGTTGAGTTAGGCCCAACCCATAATTTCTACATGGTATCAACTAGATGTCAATGAAGTCTCACATCATCTAATGATCCTGTTGCATATATATAAGTAGGGGCAAATCTCAGGTTTTGTGGGGTTGAGTTAGGTCTAACCCACAAATTTCTACATATTTCTAGGGGTTGAGTTAGGCCTAACCCACAAATTTCTACATATTTCTACATGGTATCAAAGCAGAGTTATCCCATGTCGGCCATATCTTTAGGTGATGTGGGACTTCACTTCACACCTTCAGGATAGGACTTGACTTCTTGAGCGTGGGGTGATCTAATGGTCTAACATCTTTATCGATCCATGAGTAAATTACTCAGATTTTCTCCTGGCACAAACATATATCCGTACACATATTATACTAACGTCCCTTTTATACATCACCTTAATCCCTTAATTTTAATAACACTGGATGTCAATGGAATTTACTCTATTTTTGTTGGCATAGAAAATACATCATAAATCATGGAATATGAAATCCTGTTTCCTAGAATAGAAGACTGCTATGGTGAATTAAACAAGGGAAAAGTCCTCACACAACATATTACTGTATCTAGAACTACTATCTTAAGTAAGTGCACAATCTAAAAATCATAGTCACCACTCACCAGTCCTGTGTCAATAAAAATATAGAACCTATTAACAACTTAAAAGCACCCAGATAACGTTTATTTCTTGATAGGGACTAATTTGGTTGAATGTATGGTACTAAAAAGAAGACCATTTATGTAATATTCGGTGAATTTAATGACTAGTTTCAAAATAAAGGACATTGATGGAATGAGCAGGTAGTAGAGAGTGATGACATGACATGGAGCTGATATCATATTCATAAGAAAAACAGAACAAATAACTCACAAGGAGGATTTTGTGCCATCTGTTCTTCAACTTCTGCAAAAACGCGAAGCTTTTTGATGAATCTGAGTTGATTCAAGTGCCACAAAAGGGTGCTTTTAATAATTCACCTTCAGAGCGTTTCACGTAACCATGTCATAAGGAGAACTTCTAAAATTCAACACGTGGACACATTTTGTCTTTTTTTGGTTCTGCCCCTCGTTTAAATGTTCGATAACTTAATTATTTATTTTATATAATCTTAAAAGTACTCCGATAATGTTTATTTTTCAGTGAATTATTGTAAATTTTTAATATTAAATTAAAAATTAATATTTATTTAATTATTTTTGGATAGTAAATAATTAGGTGTAATTTTTAGATGATTATTATAAAAATAATAAATTATATATATATATATATATAAAATAGTTAAGTCTTAAGGAAATTTTTCTTAAAAAAAGTCTTATGAATTTTATGATTATTTTTTCTATCCATTTTAGGGGCATTTTAGAAACAATGTGCAACACATATTTTATTTAATTTTGAAATGAAATAATAAATAACTAATCAATGCTATGAATAATTGGGTTACTTTAATAGCAGTTAATATTTTAAAAAAAAAAATTAAGTACGGGTAAGTGTTAGCGAGCATTAACTGACTGATTTTAAATTGTTACAATCGTGTTATTATCAAGTATTTTTACAACATTAGTTGAAGAAATAAAATTATATAACTTAAGTAAATAATAATGTTCAATATTTTCAATTTTTTAAAATTTAACTTGATGTTTTATAAAAGCAAAGTTTTAATGAATTAAATGATGAACACTTTAAAGATATTAATAAAAGAATATTATCTAATTCAATTTCATACGTTGAATTTTAAAAAATATTTCATCTCTTATTTTATCTTTTTTATATGATATATAAAATCGAGATAGTTACCTTTCAGAAAATTAATTATAATGAGGGTAACAAAACTTTCATTTTAATTTTTTAATTGAAATTGTTAATAAAAGTAAATGGGCAAAGTCTATTACATTTTATTTCGACTGTAATAATATATTTTGAAATAATCATACTTTAAAATTATAAAATTATTTTATTTATAGTAAAATTAAATTAAAATACAAAAAAAAAATATGTATTTATTTTTTTTATTTTTAAAATTTGTAAAATTCATTCAATTAATAAAAACATATTTTTAGTTGGGATTTGTAAACTGCCCTTTACATTAGTGAAAGGTGTGGATATATGATTTATATCCATGTCTTCGTATCATATGGTAGAAAACAAGGGATAATGGAGAGAAAACACTGAAAATTACAGCCTCACACCATGAATAATTTAGAAATTTATTTTACAAATGCTTTGGCCCTGTCCACATGTGCTACCAAGATGATAGTTTGCAATTTGCATTGTCATAATTAAAAATTTTCAAAATAACTTTGTACATCTGATTAGATGCAAACAACACTGTCAGATTCACTAATTTAATAAACAAAAAGCAAGATCTCAAACATGTTGTAGAACAACAGAACATGAACATCATAGACAGGTTCATAAATGAGAAAAAAATTGTCAGTAACAAATTCAACTGGCTTGAAACTGCAAATGGGTCTAGCAAAAAAGAACAAGATAAGTTCAATGCTGCTAGCAAAGATAGATAACCTAGCTAGCAGTGGCCCTTTCGTGGTGCAAGGTTTCCTTTATGAAGTTCACAACAACAGAGGCTAATTCATCTTGATGATTTGTGAATGAATGATCAGCTTCTTCTATGATATGTAACTTGTGGTTTGGTATAATCTTGGCAAACTCAGATGCATTTTCAACAGGGACAACTTTGTCCGAAGAACCATGAACTGTTAGGACCCTGTCACACATTATGTGGCTGATTAACACTTCTGTGCATACTGGAAAATTCATAGTTTTGTATAAACTCCCTCTACTCTAAAAAACTATGCACTTGATTTTTAAATCATGTGTTCCCCTAAATTCAATGTCACACATAAACTTGCATACCAAATTGATTTCCCCGTTTGATTAGGGAGTGTTTCAAAATTAAAACTAAACAATTTTAATTTATAATATCAAGATTCAAGAGCTGATATTTAGTCTTCCATTTCTTCCTTTTCATTGTTTCAGTTTTCAGGAAGTTAAAATATATGGAGACAGCAATCATTCAGGCTCTTATACCATGTTAGGAGAAAGGAAAACAAAAAGAATTTGATGAATGCTGTGTCTTTAAATTACACAATGGAGCTGATATAGGAAAAAAAAAATAAGGCTCTGTTTGGATAAAATTCTTCATAGGAAAGCAAAAATTAAATAAAATCAACTTTTTCACTTCATCTTTTGGAGAAGTTAAATAAAAGAACTTCTATAAAAGTTAAGCAAATCATTACACTGTCTTATTTTCTTTTATTCTAAGTACTTAAAGGAAAGTTTCTCCAAACAGAGCCTTAAGATAACATATATCCTGATTTCTGTAATTACATGATTTGGTTAGCCTACACAATTGAATTAAAATACTATTAACGTACTTCCCAACAAATGTAAAGAAGAAAAAAACTACACATAAAATTTTATTATAATTTTCTTTAATTCTCCGTAAAACAATCTTGAAAAGTCTTAAAATGGGTATCTATATATGTTTGAAGTTTGAACAATTTGGATTTGCTGGTCCATAGAATAGAATGAAAGAAAGTCAGAGAAAGAAGGACAGGACCACACAAAAATTATCCCAAGTTTTATTTCTTCAACACACATACTTTATCATCAGAAAGATGCAGAAGGATCAATCAAAAGAGACCAGACAAAAAAATTTCCTCACCTGCATTCTTTATCAATTTGAAGACAAGCTTCATGCATATTTGTATCTAAGCGGTCCATCAAACTTTCCAAAGTCACACGGTACTCAAAATTTCCTGCAACAGTAGATGGCCCCAAATGGTCATATAATACTAAAAGAACTGAATAAATATGTATCTATGTTAAACAGACTAAAAGAGATAATGCCATGTCATCAGGCAGATAACCCATGATGGTTGCCAATCAATCTTCAAGAGTTCAAGTTTTAAAGACAACTGTTGACAACCATGACTATATTGAAACTTGTGTCATTAAAATGACAAGTTACCTGACCTCTTCACATCAATGAAACCATCATTCCTAATTCTTTCCATATAATCTTTTCCAAGGCGTTCTTCAATTCCTGCTTTCAGATCGTAGCGTCCAGATAGGTTGACAACTGTTTTAATGTCATGATATTTAGAAGCATAAAGAAGCACCACACCACCTCCTGCATCAAGATGAAGCAACTACGAATAATGGTTCAATTATGCATGCAAAATTGAAACACAAATTGATGTATGGGTCAAAGTTGATGAATGATTAGTTATATAATGGGGGCACAATTGATGAATGATTATTAAATCAGCACCTACATCCTAAATGCTATCCGACTTATCTTTCTCAACATCTTCTTGTTGGTAGAGAAACTTGTGAATGAGGAGAATATGTTAAAAATACCTTTACTGTGCCCAACAATTGCCCTAACTCCGCGGTTTGATTCACGAAAATGTTGGGTTACAGCATGTAAATCTTCAGCCTCCCTCCAATAGTAACCATACTGAAATGAACCCTCACTTTCCCTAGAAGGAAAATCCAACAGCTAAATTAAGGGCAAAATGGAGTGAAGCAATACTAAGATCAAGACCAGATGGCAGAAATTTTAGTGCAAATAACAGTGTAAATGGAGAAACTACCACCTAATTTACAACCTATTGCTCCATGTGGACAAAGGATAAGGAACATATATTTAAAAAGCATTTTAGTGCAAATAACAGTGTAAATGCAGGCAGTGATACTCACCCAAGTTCCTCCATAGCAGATTTTTGTCAAACACCCCATATATATATAAGCTAAAGTTTCTTTCAATTACATATTGCCTAAGCTAAAAATAGAAGACTCAGCCAGTATACCAATAAATCTCTTTATCAGTTTATTGGCAAATACATATCCCATATTATATTGGTAATCTCCAAGTTGTTAAGCGACTTGGATCAATGGTGTCTTCAGACTTCAGAGCTTAGTTCGTTACTAAGACTGTTGTCACATTGTTGAGGGCCCCAATATGATTCTAATGGTCGTATGCCTGTATTGTCCTTGAATTATATCATAAAGAGATACCAACCTAAGTTGTTCCAAGCTCCAGCTCTTAAAATGTGAAAGTAAATTACCCTTACCTGTTATTCTCTACTCTAATTTTATGCATTCCTTCTTTTTTTGTTTTCAATTGGAACCCAGACGCAACGTTTTCAAATATTGGTATTATTTTATCAAACATGTCTCTCAAACAATCCAAACATTAACAATGCCACTTCTCTTTTTATGTCATCGATCCAATTTCACAAACATCCAGTGTAACAAGCCATTTGCATTGCATGTTTCAACGTCGAAGAAGTATACACAAACTCAATAACATCTTCAAGAATTATAGTTTTGCTTCCTACTAGTATTAAACTTACCCATTACCAGAAAAGTCAAAGCGGAAAGAACTGATTCTTGCATTTCCCAAAGCAGCGGCAAGATTCACTAAGGCAGTGGATTCCTGAACATTAGAAAACTTAAAAACTATGAAACATATCGTGTATTATAAGTAAAAGCTTACTATATGGAAGAAACTAACTTTTGAGGAACGAAAACCGTGGCACAAGATTACAATCTCCCTGCTTCCAGATTCATGTAATAGACCCACTAGTTTTTCACCGTGCTTGTTGGGTATTATCACTCTGTGTTGCTCAACAGCTAAAAGAGTAATTAACACATCAATTCAATAGTATTAGTTATTAAAGATTCAATTTTGCAGTGAAAAAGACAAGATATATGACCTGGGCTGTGTGCCATGTTGAAGCTGAAGGCCCTTGTGGTTCTTCGTTTGTGATTGGGAGGAACGGAAAAGCGAACCTGGTTATGGGATATTTGAGGCGCTGTTGAAAGTGATGAATTGATGAAAATTGAAGAAGCATTTTGAAAAAGGGTCACCATTATTTGTTAATTGTTATTATGATAAATAGGCATATGAATAATGAATATGAGTGACAACTTACATTACACAGACATAAACATTTACCTTTGTGTGTTCCTCAATTCTTGTAATGTCTTGTCACTGCTCCTCGTATTTATGTATCTCACTCAGTATTGGATTATTCTGGGAACAATAGTATATGCCAATAACATTTTAATTTTTAACGGATTCGATTCCATGCACTTTTATCTGAGTCTTAAACTAAATAAAATGATGAAGTAATAGCATAATTTGGTTTAAAAATTAATAAACCATACGTGAGAAAGGACTTCTTCAAGTACTGAAATTATGTTAGTAGTGATATGTGCGAAAGGACTTATGTAGTGAAACTTATTGTCTCAAGAATAACATTTTTTGTTTTATAATATTTTTGGAAATGTAATTTCTAGGAATATTGCTGTGTTGTAGATGCAGGGTGTGCATTTGCCGTTTGGGCTTATTATTTCCGAACCCATGTAGATTAATTAATCAGAAAGCTATTGCGTTCTCCCACAGATTGGGCCTGACGGGTATACAACGTAAAAATAAATTAAGCCTGTATCTATATAAATTTGATTGCTATCAGGTTGTTAAACGGGCCCAGCCGAGCGGCCCATTACTGACCCACCGGACCAATAGATGCAGTCCTCTTATTTTATTTGGTCGGACTTAATAGTATAACTAATATAACGGTGATCCTGACCAACTAACTAACTAAATCATTCTATTTTATTTTAAATTTTATAAAGAAAAATAAAATTATAATTGACCTGTTTTAGTATTATTATTATATTAAACTCATAAATTTTTGTTCTATTTTAATAATATGATGAAATAATTTGAGTTATTTTTACTCGATTCTTGTATGGTTTAATTTTCTTACGGCCAGGTTTTATATTGTCCGTCGAATCATCGAGTGACTCTTACAAATATAACTATTATATGGTAATTGTAAATTTAAAGTATGATTTTTAATATTTTTAACTAATTAAAAATTATAATATATGAATTTTAAGGTATTTATTATAAAAATTAATAAACATATTATATATAATAATTAACTTGTGATTAAATAATTGTATAGAATTATATTATTTTTCCCCAAAACATGAACATGAAAGGTAAAATTATTAAGAGTAAATAAATTATGTATTGGTAATATAAAATAGTTTAATATTGGTATCTAATCATAACTTGCTATATTAATATTTTTTTATTAAAAATAATGTAATATTAAAATTTGAAAAAAGAAATTCCTTTTATTTTTTTCAATTTAAATTTTAAACTTTTATTTTATTTTTCCACTTTTCTTCTCTCAGGCTAAAATTCTTTTGCTTATGAAAAAAAATGAACATAACTCTAATTAACCATGACAAGCGTGGGTATCAAACATTGCATAGTTTCCAAAAAGCTTATTTGATCATATATTGTTGCCTTCCAAGCTCACGATTTTTGTTGACCTGGCTTCTTGGAAAGCTTGATTGTTGACCCTAACACTATGGTTATGAATTGTCCAATAACATGTTCACATCAATATATGCATCATATTGATATCTACACCTAGCATTCTCAATTGTTTGGTGAAACTGCTCTCATTGACAACTGGCCAAAAGAAAATTCATTGGGACTTTCAAATTTCAATAGCCAGATTTGCACATTGAAACGCACTTAGAAGGTTCCTTCATGTGAACCCATACACTAGTGCCCATCAATTCTTTAAGTTAAATTATTCAAAGTTCTTGCTCTTGATATCCCTGCTTTAAGGAAGCGATAATTTGATTTTTCTTTTTCTTTTTTTAAGGATCACATTGATATAAATTATTCATATTAATCAAATATATAGAGTTGAATGTAGTAAAATTATAAATTGAGAGATTAATTGAAATTATTCCAATGCAATTCTCTTAGAATCAAGAATAAAATTTGTATTTCATTAGAGAAGGTTTTAACAAGTGATCTTCTCCTTTCTCTTCCTTAAATCACATTTGTGTTGATAAATCCTATAACTCTTAATCAATATATATATATATATATATATATATATATATATATATATATAAACTTTAATAGTAATTTGACTTTGCTAAAGAAAAAAATCCAATCGTATCAAGCCGATTAGAGACTTTCAAGTAGATATTTGTCATCTAATAATATATTAAAGGAATATAGATTAAAGTTAGTTTAGTGGTAACTTATGTTAATATACTAAGAAAAGTATTAATGCAAAACGTTTTATTTAGTCAATTAATTACAATATATAACTTTATTGGTTTTAATAATAAAATTTCTAAAAAAAAATTATATACAATGTTATTTATAATTATAATTAGATGACGCATAAACTTATAACATTTAAACTTATAAAAATTAAATTTTCATATTTCTATTTCTATTTGAATATTATTTTTCCATCCCTATTATCACGAGAATAAAATTGTCAAAAACATGGATATATATACGTAACTTTTAAGAACATGTATGTTTTTATCAAGACTTAAATAAAAACATTTCATTTCTGTTTGTTTTTCTTCGATCAAACTTTCGCACATTCACCACTTGATTTGACTGCATTTCTAATTCTAAGTTCACTTACATTTCATTTCCTTTACAATGTACAATTCTGGTTATTTAGTTTTTCAAACATACTTTCCATTCAATTCGATTGTTAAGTTTTCTAATATAAATTATACTTTATTCTTTACGTCTTCAAGGCATTTTCTAATTTTTACAAGAGTTTAAAAAAATCCACATAACGTATAAAAGTTTTATACGGTAATCCATTTATAGATTAAATTTGGTCTGATTCATAAGAATTTTATCATCAAAATCAATAAATTTATCATAATAAGTTATAATTAATTGATTTTATAAAACATTACGCATATACCAAGCTTTTTTCTCTTCCTACAATTCTTCAAGTTTTATACATTTTGATATTCTCCTGAAAAAAATTGAGATTATAGTATTTACTCTTTTCTCTTCATAATCAAATCATAAAATGATTTTCATCGAAGTTAGTCTTAGACTCAAATGCTTTGTGATTGTTAAAAATAACAAAGTTAAAAATATTGTCAAATTTGACTTAAACGAATCGAAAACATCTTACAAGTTAATCTTGACCGAAGATATTGATATTGAATTGAGATTTGAACGTGACTTTTGTGTCTACAGTTTGAAAGTAAAATATTATTTGTCAAAAATTATATATTTAATATATTATTTTCATCTTTATATTTAAATTACATTTGAATATTTTTTTAAATAAATTATCAATAGCTGTAAATAAGTTTAAATTAAAATATAATTATTTATTATAAATCTAAAATACAACCTATATTATAAAAATATTTATTGTTAAGAACTTTGTTATAACACCAATTTTATAATCACAAACACTTATTTAATATAAATTTCAATCATATAAAATAAATAATCGTTTTATGTAATATACAAGTTAAAATACTAGTTTTTAATAAATTATAAATAATAAAAAAAATATAATATATATGCTTAAATACATGTGTGAACAGTGGATTCCGAAATATAAATAATATAGATTTTTTTTAGTGACGTAGGTAGTAGCTGTGTAAAAATGTGGATGATAGCTAATGATGAAATGGAGAAATGAACTTTCTTCGGCTACCAAAAAACACAAAATGGTAATGCTCTTCGTCATGTAACATTGTCCCATAAAAACAAAACAAATTTGAATTCGCATATCAGGGTAATTAGTTTAGTTGAAAGTATCGGAAACACGCATCTCTAAGTGAAAGCAATATTTCTCACATGACGAAACTTTTAAATATATGTTCATGGTTTCCACAAGAGAAACAAATAGGTACACACTGATTGCCAATGAATGAAATGGGATAGAGAATGATTTCACAGTCAGTCAACTGAAATAAGCAAATAATTAATTATAAAATATAAAAAAAAAATTATATATATTTATAAAATATGAAGAAAGAAAAAAAAATATATATATATATATATATATTTTAATTAATAAAAAATCTCAATTACATCTCTTAATATAAAACTGTAGTAAAAACTAAAAATACTTGTCAAAGAGACCTCGAATTATTGGTTGATTGTGACTTGTGAAAAACACGTTGTGCATACGAAGCAAATATGAGCAATCTAAATGAAACAGCGTGCCTTCCTCCCTGGACCAGTTGACCATCAATTTCAAATCTTTTCAAGCACATGAACTTAATTTACTCGGTTGTTGTTGCTTGATTTTTTTATTTTTTATTTTATTTCCTTCGATGTATAAATTAACTTTAAAGACTGTGTAAATTATTTTCTATTTATTTAATTTTTAATAATGATATTCATATATTTTTATTAAAAATTTAATGTCATTTTAAAAAAATAATTTATATATAGGTGATAAATAATTCTTATCTTATAAATAAATTTGTAAGATTGAGTTATTTTTCTTATATTTTCATCTATTTTGTTTCTCTTTTTATTACATCATATGATTATATATATAACTTTCATTTTGTTAAATTGCATCGTATTTCCTGTATAAAATATTGAAATGCATATATGGACCAATTTTTCTTATCTAACTGCATATATAGATTGAATACTTGGACAGAGTTAAGGAGTTACTTTTTAGTAATTGTTTGGAGAGAAAACAATTCTATGAGACAATTAATTGTTCATTTCATTGCAGTCCCTTTCCATTACGGGGGTTTCACACTCACATTTCTATGTCAATATAAACCGCGTCTTCTATATACTTTTCAAAAACTCTTTGATAATTCCCCCTTTCCTTTATGCCCACATTCAATTCCTTTCCCTCCACACATACAAAGTGCACATTTTATTTAACCAAAATATGATGGCATTAAATGCTTTTTTAATTTTTCATTAAATGAACTAAACCTCCACACGTCATCGCCTATATATACATAAGTTATCTACGCTTATGTACCAAACAATATTGATTGATTAAGATGAAACATAACAATACGGACACCCTCATCTCATTCACCATCATGCAAAAACCTTAGCATATATTTTCCATGCACCCCATGGATGGTGTTTTCTCCCTCCCTGAAGCCTCCAGAGCTGATTTTCTCCGCTTTCTAGGGCAATCTTTTGGTTCCACTTACGTTTGTTTGTGGCAATATGATTCCAATTTATCCAAGTATAACATAAATATATACTTATTATTGTTATATTACACTTTATTTCTGATTTCTTAGGCTTGGAAAGTTGCACTTATACTTACGTGATCATTTTTAATCTTGTTATAGTCGTTTATTCTTCTTGGATGGCTTCTATGATGTCAATAACAATCAATCAAGCTCTTCTTTAGCTAGTGCAGCACAAGGGCTTTTTCACCAATATCGGGCTTTAACCTTTGATGTCAATGAAGAGTAAGACTAATTAACCTTTCCTAACTACTATCATACAACAACAAATAATAGTATTTATACAAATATTTTAAACTTATATTAATTGTAAAGTTTGATTGGATAATTGTATAAATTTTTTTATTATTTTTTCATTTATGTAAGTTAACATGCATGGGATACGTTTGCATCTAAGTTAATTTGGTATTTCAACTATTAAATGTTGTAATTTATTTATCATTATAATCTTTCTTTCTAACAACTGTTTTTACTTTTTCTTTCTATTTTAGCTGTGTTCCTGGGACGGCTTTCAGGAATCACCTACCCTACTTGGAGCTGCAAAAGTTGGATCTTCTAAGGCTGACATCGACGGAAATACAAACACAATTCCTTCAGGTAATTATAACCACTTTGCAAATAAAAAACAACATAGTAATTAAAGGAATTTACGTTGGCGAAAGTATGATTAACTAATTAATTATTTTTATGTTTTTATAGGAAGCAGGGATTGAGGTATAAGTTTTATGGTGGAAATTAAAAAACTGAAAACCTTTATCAGTCGCCATTTCCTAAATTATAATGAATCAGAAAAACACCCAATATAAGCAGTAGTTGCTGTTTTTCGCAGATTGCTGTTTTCATTGGGTGCAAAAGAGGAGAAATTGAGCTTGGGTTTTCCAAAATGTCTCAAGTACGTAATTAAGCAAATTAATTACTATTATCCTTGTCATCATGTTAATTAATTATGTAATAACAAGGTTTTGAATTGTGACCATATTTTAAAACCTTACTGTATTTGAATTTAACATATCATAATTGTGTCCTATAATATATATACAGGATGACATTCAGACAGCAATTACAAATTTATTTTCAGAAGATTTCTACACAGAATCTCAAACAAGTAATCAGAATCCACAATATCCATCACCATCATCATCTTCATTCATATCATTATCCACGGGTTGCCCTGATCAATCTTCACCCTTGTTACTTAATATTCCAAGCACTTCCCACTCCCACTTTCCTGAAACCCTTCCCACACAAACTAGCCCACACCAAAAAACTCAAGCATATCCTCAATTGATTCCAAGCTATTTGCCCACACCAGAGGGTGAACATGAAGCAATAGTAAGAGCACTTCTCCAAGTTATATCTTCAACTTCTCATGAGCAACAGCATCAACCGCAGCAAAATATTCCCAATTACGCTTCAGTAATGCATCAAGGAGATTCACCTTTCAAGAGATATAGAGCAGAAATAAGCACACCCCATGTGGGGTCCAATTTTCAAAATCAAAGCATGCAGAATAGATCATTTGCATTCTTCAGAAACTTAGATTCAATGAGAATGGGCGAAAGCAATGTTATTCAAGCACCCCATTCTACTCGTATCCTGCAACAGCATCATATGATAACAGAGCGAAGAAGGCGTGAAAAACTCAATCACAATTTTCAGGCACTTAGAGAACTTCTTCCTCCAGGAACTAAGGTACATATATCAAACCTAATTCAATTCAACATTTATTATCTACCAATGCAATGCTTATATACGTTATTATTCGTTACAAAAATATGCCATGTCTAACGCCAGTGAATTCTCTCATAGTCACATCAAATTTTCTCTTAAATTCTTTCAAGTGAAAATCTAGCTCAACCATCAAAATCTGGTCATGTTTTCTTTCTCTTTTTTTATTTATTATTATTATTATTATTTAAATTTTCTCTCTTTATTTACATTAAAAGTTGATATTTCATTACAAGAAATGTTACATAAAAGAATATATATTAATTCATCTCAATATATAGCTATATTTTTTTATCTATAAAAACGTATGATCGAACAACTTATAATATCGTAAGTTAATTTATATCAATATCGTAAGTTTCCATTTGCTGTAATTCCAAGTAAATGACTGAGAGGTTTGAATTCGTGGATGGTTTAGAAAAACAAAGCGTCGATCCTTTCAACAGCAAAGGAGAGAATGAGATGTTTGATAGATGAAATTGAAAAGCTCAACATAAGACATCGGCAGTTGATGACAGTTTTGTCGGCCAAAAGAGATACAATTAGTATTGAACAAATGAAAGCTACCTCAACAAATGAAAGATTGAATATCCAAGTTTCAAGTGTGTTGGAATCGACTTCAACCGAAGACAGAATGGTGGACTTGCAAGTGACGGTGAGAGGAGAAAGTTCTCAAGTTGATGTATTGATTCGGTTATTGGAATTCTTAGAACGAGTTCATAACGTAAACTTGATCTCCATGGCCTCAAACAACCATTTTACTGGAGGAACAGCTATTAATCAATTATTCTTCAGGCTGAGGATTGTTCAGGTATGTACCCCAAGGACCTTAATTAACAACAGTTCAGGAAATACTAGTACGTAACAGGTTAAAACATTACTAACATTTCTCATGTGTTGTTATGGATATTCTCTTTCATTTTAAATGTATTATTAGTTGAAAATAATCACTATGATGAAATATTAATTTGCTCTTGATTTATATGAAACTATAAACTAATTAATTTCACATATACAAATTTTCAATTCAATAATTAGATGGGTTAAAATTATATTTTATAAAAAGTCATTAAGTGAAGTAAGTGTGAAAATTTTAATATTTGGTATCAATATATTAACTAATATATTAATTTTGTTTATTTATATGCATATATACTGTTAATCAATTACAAAAACTATATTTAAAAAAATAAATGCTACCGTTTCTGTAGAATTAATATATTATAAATTAAGATTAATTAATTATATAAAATATTTTATTTTAATATTATATAAAAATTATACTATATATATATATATATATATATATATATATATATATATATATATATATATACTTGAATACGAGAAGTTCGATTCCTAATATGCAAACGGAGATTATAGCTCATAAAACAACTCAACTAATTAACAAATTAACTTCAATTGACTTGTAATTCAAAATTACTGAGTTATTTACAATTTAAGAGGTTTGGTTGACAAAAAGATTTTGAAAATGGTGAGAGCCGAGTAAAGTGAGTAACATGTATAATATATATGGTCATAAAATAGGAAAAAGGAAATATATTAACGAGTGAAAGCTTAATATATAAGAAAATATAATTGAGAAAAACGTTAATACAGTAATAGAATAAAATATTTTGCTCAAAGTTACAACTCATTATATACAGTGGATCGGTTAATCTTGATAACAAAATCTTATTTATGATTAGACAATGGAGTAAAATTATTTTGCACGTAGTCTTTAGACTTAAAATAATTTTAACTTTAACTTAGTAATTTTAATTGAATTTTCACTTTTTTAATACTTTTGTTATAAATAGTGGTTTTCACAGTTTAAATGGTTTAATCTTATAATATCTCTAGTTAGTGTGCATATAAAAATTTGTTAATATAATTTTTAGAAAATTTTATTGGACATATAGTATGTAATGAAAAATTAGAATATGTGTAAAATATATCCGCAGTGTATTAGAAAAATTTAGACTAAAAAAATCTAAAATCTTATATAGAACATCGTATTTTTAGAAACTATCTTACGGGTCTATAAAAAAAAAAAAATATGAATGTCCAACATAGAAAATACAATGATAACACTTCTACCACATAAATAAAGTTCTATTCCAAAAAAGTTATATGATAAATTACTTTTTTTTTCCTTTCTTACTGCGTTTATCTATTGAAATCGAAATCTTTTTTCAACATCTCACACCTACTGTCGCACTACACCTCATCCCAATTTCTCTTGCTCTACCTAAGACACTATCACTGCAATGTCAAGGCAGAATTGATGGACCTAACAACGTCAGCATCCACCATATTTTTCATTTATTGGTTTGATGAAAATATTGATATATCATGCATTGATATGGAACAATTGAAAGAAGCTGCTCAGAAGGAGCATTTGTACTGTGCCGGTTTGGTATCTTTATCACTCGAATGAATTCAATTTTGCTTTGCATTTAAGTATAATTATAAATACGCAGTTAAATAGTAAATTTATTAAAAAAATAAATATATATATATATATACCTATTTCTTTTTTATATTTTTATTTTATGATTATTGTTTGTGTATTATAATTATTTATCAAATATTTTTTATCACATGTGATATTAAGACTGTATCGGTTTTAAATAAAACTTAGATTCTAGATTCATTAACAATAATAAAATTATTATTCATTTTTAAAGAGAATGACTGCTAAAAAATTTTCATATTTAATAAAACAGATTAAAAAAATACAATATATAATTCTCTTATTTAAAATTAAAATTCAAGTTAATTCAAGTTTTATATATATATATATATATATAATATTCAAATCAACCGAATTTTCTTTATAAGATGAATAGGATCATGGCATTGACCAGTAAGAGTATGTTTTCATTTTAAGTAAAATATATAAATAAATAATGTGGGCATCAATCCACATCATATTATTTTCTTAAGGGTAGGTAATGTACTAATAATAGTCAATATGTGACATGTCATGTCCGTACTGAGCAGGGAAGTGAATGGGACGAGGGTGCCTTCAAGGAAGCAGTCAGAAGAGTAGTCACTGACGTCATACAATGGCAACTGGACCAATAATAATAGTCAAGAAATGTTTAGGTTAAAAGTAATAATTTTTTATATTATACATTTATAAGATAATTGGTTAACTAGTTTAAATTGTAATTGTTATTAGCCATCAAGTATTTCTGGTGAAAAATGATGAGGAAGAAACCACGTTTTGAGCCACGTTAATGAAGAAGCTGTCGTCGTCAATATAATTTTCTACGTCAAAGTTGAAGTTGTCTCTATAACTAGCTAGCTTCTGCGTCTTTTACTTGATGGATGCCATTTACCAACTATCCAACCTTTCCCAATTTTCTGTGACCACCTCGGTTCAAATGTTTTACATGTTTTTTTTTTTACATGTAAGTAGGTGTTTTGATGTGTTTGTTCACTTGATTTTCAATCAAGATAAATTATTGAAATAAAAATTATATATGATATTAAAGAATTTATAATACTCATACATTCTGTTGCATTGAATTAGATTGCTTTAATATATAAACATGACTTTAAAAAATAAAGGGATATGTATTTAAATAATAAATATGAGAAAGTTAACTTTGTTAAGGAATGCTATTTAGAAATTTGTAATCAAAATTAATTTTAGATTATAAATTTTCCATATGAAGAGTGTTGCGTTTCATATATGCTCCTGCTACAAACACGCACTTACATTAATTCATGCAATAGAAGTTGTGAGCATGTGAATTCTTTTATTGAAGTATAAATTTTTTCGTGTACAAAGATGACATGTATGATAAAATTATGGACACACGTTATTGCATTCTTATTTTTTATTTATGAGAATATATGGTCTTTACATGGTAGATGATTTTGACTCTTCTAAAGTTTTACCTAGTCAAGATTTTTCAACGTAATTATGAATTAAGTTATAAAGTACGAGTTTATTTGATCATTTCTCACTTTGTACAATCACGAATTTAATTTACATTTCCTATTAACAGATATAGTCAACATAATGGCATTAATACAAGTCAATGAAGTAGGAAGAATGAACACCTAAAAGGGATTTTTCTTTGTGGTCCCGTTTACTTGATTCTATTAACCTAGTCATCTCTCAAAAATGATAGCAGAAATGAGGAACTTTTGAAAGTGTAAATTATGATGTTAAAAGTAAATTAGTGAATTGAGAATTAAAGATAATAATAACAGTAATATAAATTATTGTCCATATTAATTAGAAATTAAGCATTAAAGTTGCAGTAAAACATAAATTTATATATAACCATCACAAAGTGTTGAAACTTCATATTCAACATTGAACGCAAGTGACATTAATTGAATAGATTAAGTATCCAACCGATGGTCCATTTATTTGGTTCCAAACAAAATGTGAAGTTTGTATTCTTTGCATTAT
Source organism: Hylodesmum podocarpum (assembly GCA_026586105.1). Taxonomy (NCBI): domain Eukaryota; kingdom Viridiplantae; phylum Streptophyta; class Magnoliopsida; order Fabales; family Fabaceae; genus Hylodesmum; species Hylodesmum podocarpum. Next base: position 4,259,445 of record JALJEV010000650.1, on the reverse strand, counting down.
TAAAGGATTTCAAGTTTGACCAAAAAACATGGGAGGTTTTCAAACAACCAACAAATACCTGTCCTTTCAAGAAAATTAGATTTTCCATTAAAAGTACTTGCCCTGTATAGTGGGGGATGTCAAAAAATAATTACAAACTTTTTCATTGTCAGATTTTTTTTAAAAAAATAGTAAGAAATCATTTTACATATTTCAAGCTGTTGAATTCTTGCTGTCACTGACAATCCCTCAAATTGCAAATAAAATCCACCCCAGTTCGTATGAAATGAAAGAAGGAAGAAACAACATGGATATGAACTGGGTAACTTATGCATCATTATACAAATTACATAGCAAAATCCTTAACAAATAATTGGTTGGTGATGACTGAGATTCTTTATAATGACCTTGCTTCCTATGTAGTTAGTAGATTTCATTCTCAATTTACATGTACCATTTGACAGACTAGGCCTATATAAAATGACCCAAAAGTTCAATTTACAGGTAGTAAAATGACAGCAAGCAGGAATGAGATTCCAAACCAGAAGCAATCGGGTCATGCATCGCTTCTCAGAACATTTTTCATTTGAGTGGACCATTTAAGGGCCAATTCATTAAGCAACAACATATATCACAGGGTCCAGATTGAGGCTTGGAAAATAGTGATCCATACTTTTTGCTCATTCACAAAATCATGCTTCTACAACAACTGCAGCTTCTTCGTCAGTGGAATCAACCATCGCAATTTGTTCTGTAACATCTCCATTAATTACGTCTGACTCTTGTGTCTTTTCTGTCTCGGCATTAAGAAGCTTCTCCCTGAGCTTCATTTCAAGTTCTTCTAATGCACTACAATTCTCAGACAGGAAACTCTTTAGGGCTTCCTTACCACGGAAACCCTGTTCGTTATAGTAATACATTGCACCAGCCTTTATGATGAGTTTGTGTTTTATACTCAAATCTATAATCTCTATTTCTTTACATATACCCTTGCCAAATTGAAGCTCAAACTCAGCAGTTTTAAATGGAGGGGCAAGCTTGTTCTTCACAACCTTGACAAGAACCTGGCTTCCTAAAACCTGTACAAAAGAAAGCACTAAAGGATAAATAATTAAATATTTGTGCCAGAAATTAGACCTAATGAATTCAATTCAATCTTAAGATCCCCAAAAATATTGCACAGAGAGGACGTACAAAAAATTAAGAGCAAGGAAAAAGTCGTATCCAAGATAATGTGTGAAAAGCTCTACCTTCCATGCAGAACAATGTTAGATCAGTAATCCAATGAACAAACAATTAAAATGGTTTGCATATGTACTAGTGGATATCCACAATCCAGAGGTAGGGACTACATAGATGGTTTAAAGTACTAAACAAAGATGCTTGATACTCGAGCATTTAGTACTTTACATTGGACAATTCTTGCACGATAAAACAAGTTTTGCCTAAACATTATGAAGGATTAAAGAATTTGAACAATAAACAAGCAAACAACTTCAATTAATTTATATTCTCCTGTTTTATAATGATGCATGGATCAGAACTGCAAGTAAATAATCAAGATTGTAATAAATTTATTTGTATTCTTGCTTATCCATTTACCTACCTAAAGAGCATCACTGAATTAAAAAACTTGGCATCCTCACCACTTGTGTCCAAAGCATATCAACAAAATGAAGCAACTTAGAACATAGATTAAATAAGAACATTGCTAATTCCATCAAACTGAGTTTGCAGATTTGCTTTTTTGAAACAGACATTTGAACAGGCATGCCAATTCTACAGCAGGAAGCATGGCAGAAAAAGAATTAATATATGATTACCTCTTCACCCTTCTTGACATACCCTATTCTCTTGATATTTAGCCGCACAGAAGCATAAAATTTCAATGCATTACCACCACAAGTAACTTCAGTAGGCCCACTAAATCCCCCAAAAGTTGAAATCTTTGACCTCACCTGAAGAAACATACAAAAGAATTCTTGTTACTATAAAACAAAGACATCCATAAGGTAATTTGAAAAAAGTACCTCCACCCAAAAGAAAATACGTATATACAAACACAAGATAATATATTCTTACAGAATATACAGACAGTAAAAGATAATGTCATCGAAATCATTTAACATTCCTTAGGATCAAACAACTATATCAAAAACACATTGGCCAGTCAGAGCAAGCTCCACTCACTCATAAGTTCACAAAATAGGTTAATTATTTCATAGCTGAACAGGCACAGCCAGCACATGTAACTACTATTTTCAATCAATTCAAATAAGTTGGAAAGCGAAAATACATCAACACACATTCTCAGTTTAGAGCTTATGGCTCTGATATATACCCCAGCAATGAACCCCAACTATGTTGTTCCATAATATTTATAACTTCTTTTGTAATAAAAAAAAAAAACGACTGACAAAGTTCCAGCAATTAATAGCTTTTGTTATTTAAGAATAACTAGTTGATACCTGGTTTATAAAAATTAATATACTTTGAGAAAGGGACAAGGCGTGACTCAATTTTCGAAGTGCTTGGCTCATCAACCTGGCCTGCATTGCCATGTGAGCATCGCCCATTTCACCATCAAGCTCACCTTTAGGAACAAGAGCAGCCACCTATGATGAAAAGACTGCAAAAAGTTAGTAGAAATGCATTTAAACTAATGAAACATGATTTGAATGACATAGTTAAACCATATGTAAGTAAATATTAAAAACTACAAGGAGAAGTGCAGAGAAAGTTCAAACAGGAACACTAAAACCTTACTCATTATTTCTACTGTCAAATCAAACTCGGGAAGTCTACAAAAGAGGTTTAAGAGGACAAAATGAAAAATAAAAATTAAGAGCTTCTAAAATCTGACCCCAAGTTCATGCTAAAATGCATCCATTCCAGAACAATTTCTAGTTTCCACATCACATCTCATCCCACCCGAACTTATACTATAATCAAGGATACTAGTTATTAGGGATCCAGTAACACATGCATAGATTTAATTACTTCTTAACCAATAAATAACTTTTATAGGATGAATATTACAATGACTAGGTCTAATTCAAGGGTGATAGGCTAAAATCTCTTTCTTACAATAAGTTATTAGGTGGTGAAAGCATGCCACTATATACACTGGTTTAACAGACCATATAACAGATAAGGATATTCATTGAGTTACCACTTACCATAAAATCATTAACAAGTTACAACGAAAACAGAGAAAGTATTGACAGAAACAAAAGAAGAGCTTCATACTTACACTGTCAACAACAATTACATCAACTGAACCACTACGGATTAAGGTATCCACAAGACTGAGTGCTTGTTCACCACAATCAGGTTGGGAGAGAAGCAAGTTTGTTGTATTCACACCAATAGACTCTGCAAGTGTCTTATCAAGGGCATGCTCGGCATCAACAAAGACACAATAGCCTGTGTGAAACAATCATATCAATGTCTGACTAAATCAAATGCAAAATATTTAATAAATTCTTAACAAGCAAATCATAGAACTAAATATATATAGGCCTCCTCATCTTCATTATTAAATTATTATGATTAAAGATAAACTAATGGAAGAAGTAAGAACATGTCTGAAATTGGGAAACTGCTAGAAGCCCAGAACCGAATTTAGACAATAAGAAATCAATTTCGATTTACAACCGCAAAACTGCTAGCACTAGAGGCCTAGCACCTAAAAGTTGTTGGCACAGTATTGAAGTTGGGATTACAGACAGAAGTTAAAAATCAATAGAATCAAACCTCTCATTTGCCACTTCCAGAAAATATTAGTCAAAGGTTATTCTAAGAAATAAAGTTAGACACGCATTAAGAAATCATAACAAAAAAATAAATCTCAGTATGGGGAGATTTAAATCATGAATCAGTAGCAACCACAATTATGACAAGGTCATGCTCACATCTACAGAAGTTGGAATCTCAAATCTTAAATCCAATACGACTAACAGCAATAGACAGTACAATTATCATTGTAAAAGTATTATATGAAGATAACCTCCTCGCTTCTGTGCCTCTGCAATCACATGTAAAGCAAGAGTTGTTTTTCCAGAAGCCTCTTGACCATATATTTCCACAACACGTCCCTATGGACACAAATTGGGGGAAAATAGAAAATTTTTCACCAGTAACAAAATTAGACGTACAGAAAAAAGCTCAGTTTATTCACATGAGGCAAATGAGCAAGAAACCTCTTCATGCAAGGATCTAAGGGTACCTTAGGAAGTCCACCAATTCCTAATGCTATATCAAGAGCAAAAGAACCAGTAGATACAACAGGTACATTTATTAGTGAGACAGACCGACCAAGCCACATAATGGATCCTTTTCCAAATGTAGAAGTGATCTGATCAAGAGCTTGCTGAAGGGCCAAATCTTTCTTAGACATGCTCTCTTCACCTGAGTCACTTCCATCAGATTTAGAGCGCCTTCTACCTTCAGGTAAGTAGAAATAGAAATTGCTGTCAAGTTCAGAATTCAAATCAGTTTTAATTTCAAGAAAACTAGAGGAGAATGATCTGAAACAATGCAATATTTACTATAAATCTGCTATTGATATCAGTAAGACATCAATAGCAGAGACAGATGTGTATAGAAAGTAGAAACTGGTGAAGACTCTATCCAAACAATAAAATACAAATACTCATGCCATTCACAAGTTTTTCTTTTTAATCCTCCTATTTCTACTTAACCATGTAATCAATCCTCTTTCTGATTCTCTTCTCATCGTGCCAGATGGCAACAAGGTTACACAACAGTCCCATCCTGCAAGTAATATTTTCAAAAACATACAACAACCTCTTCTGCATGTTGATTTCCATGCATAACATTAAAATATAAATTAAACACTAAAAGATATTAACTTTTGGCTTCAGGAAAAGGGAAGAGGGAGAAAGCAAGAGAATTTAGATAAACCTTTAGATGAAAAGCTCAAAATCTGAGAAGTGCCAAATAATCCTACTTTAAAACCCTGCAAAGTAAAAGCAAGAAGTGATCATGCTCCAATATCATCAGTATCAGAAACTAGCATAGGAAGAAGAAGGAAAAAGTGAGGAAAATGGTTATATCATATGCATATCCATGACCGACAAAACGAGCATTGGTTTTTCGATTTAGTTAGAGTAAAAATATTAACATGTGTTTGGTGACAAATAAATACGCACCTTAGGGAGGAATAGGGAGCGTGTCAGAAATGAAGTGTTCCGAAGCAGCCTCGCCATAGAACCAGCTTTGGCTTTGGGGGTTCAAATGAAGAAAAATATTTCAATTTGAAAACAAGGAAAATGGATTGGCATGTCATCAACTTCAAGCTCAGTTGCAACGTTTCCTTTTTCTTTTTTTTTTTTCTATTTTTAGGGTTTTTTATTTTATTTTCCCTCCGTTTTCAGTTCTGTTGAGGACACACCAGTGAGCGATTTGCTCTGTCCTGTCTCAACAAACACTGTGCTTATGGGCCGGGCCTTCTTCTACTTACTTATTCTTCATGTAAACTTGTTATTGTTTCACTAAAATGCACCTATCCCCTCTCTCTAAATAAATTGCAAAATTACCATCCTATTAGAACAACAATTTCACACCTATACTTTACTTTTTCAAAAACTTTTCTCATTACTTTTTCAAAAACTTTTCTCACCAAAATATTGGTGTTGCTACCATCATATCTTCCTCAATTCACGTTTGTTACTACGAAAATATTTTAACTTCCTCCAAAAGCACCTTGTCAAGTTGCATTCCGTTTGCAGCGGGGAAAGTAATCTAATTCAAACACAATAATTTGACAAGAAGAGCGTTCTACAGTTGATTTATAATCGTGTGATTTTTTGCGTCCTGAGATTATTATTCAAGTGATACTGACATTCATGTTAAACAAGTTAAGAAACTCTTCTTGGAGAAAGTAATACCGACATTATCTTTGTAAACTTAATTTCCATGTAAACTCTCCCATATCTACCTGAATATTACCCTATCCCAGGCACATTCGGCCTACCTTTGATGGAAGGAATAATGAGGCCGAAAGATTCTTGACGTGTTAAATTCTACTCGTGTTAAATCAACGTGTGGGGAAAAAAATGCTAACATGCCCTCACTACAACTCTAATGATATCAACTTAGAAAAATCTTCCATAAATTAAATCAATCAAAACCATAACCATTTTACTTCGAAAATCCCATTCACTAGAAAGATGGTAATTGTAGGGACCAAAAGCATCCAACATTACTTCTTATTTAACCAGGAAAATTGATAGCATCTTCTTTATTAACATTCTAATACTCTGCTTAGATATGATCGAGTTATATAGAAGGGTTGATTCTTCTACAAAATCCAGAAGACTAAAAGCAAAATAATTAAACTAAAATATGACAACCATTGGCATTAGAGTGAGAATATCATAGACCATTTGATTTTGTAGACGAAATTTGTCCAATTTGTTTCCCTATTACCGTCGGAAACCTGGCGTGAACGAAGCTTTAACGTTATTAACAAATATCAAACTACAAAATCCTTGCACCAGAACCTTAGACTTCCTTTAAAATACTTGAACAATGCTTATCGAGCTATAATTGAGATGATATAACAGCAAAAATTACTAGTTGAAGCACAAACTATATTTTTCAAGTATACCAGACCAACATACAAATTCCAGCAAAAATAAATTCACAGCATCCTAACTATATTACCACATTCTCTCTAACAGGCGCAAAATAGGAGAAGGGGCTCTGAAGAAATAAACTACCAAGATTTTGGGAGGAAAATCAATCAAGAAAACATTAAAAACCACATGAACCCACTTTCACATCAGACATTCGCGAACACCAACAAAACTCAACTGCATCAATAACCCCTCTGTAGAAATGTACTTCTACTGCTGCTTGCACTCTGGAGGTCGCTCACCCTGCTGGCCATCACCATGCTGAGCTCTTCCACTCTTCTGGAAATTTACACACCAAACACAAACTCAGAAACATAAATTGCAGGGTCGTAAAAAAGACAAATCATTACTCGACCAACACGTTAAGCAAAAATTCTAAGTTAATTGATATCAAGAGTAAAATCCTTTGTATGTGTTACAATAACATGCCACTTCACTAATTCACATCAATGACAAAATCACAATTTCGTACCTTAGGTGCTGATGACTGCAGCAACATTACGAACAAATTGATCGCACAAAACAGAAGATTCATTAGGATTCAAAAATCAATTAGGGAGGGCATAAAAACTGGGTGTAAAAGTACTTCAAAGCAATCAATAATTATACCTTCTTTTTAGTCTTGCTTTCTTCCTCATCATCCTCGTCGTCATCATCATCATCCTCGTCGTCATCTTCCTCCTCTTCATCATCATCCTCTTCAATATCTTCATCATCATCATCGTCCTCCAGATCCCCAAACTCATCCCCTTGAATGGCCTCCCCAGTAAACCATGATACTGCATGGGGAATAATCTTGTCCCTTATAGTTGACCTAAAAAAGCATGACAATACCTCAAGATTCAAAAATCAAGAAAACAAGATACCAAAAGATGCATGAAGGGCAACAAAAGTTAACGATTACTCTTTTCCAGGAAACGTGTAACATGGTTGAAACATAATACATGCCACAACATTGGAATATAAGACAATTATGCTCACCCAACATCATAGTCTTGTTCCATCTGATTCTGAAGTTCCTCAGCCTGTTTCAAAAACATGAATTTATCAAAGCAAAAAAAAAAAAAAGTAGTTCTGCTTATAGCATAATGTAAAATTATCAGATTCAAAGTAATTCTACTTCAGTGTTTATCTTAAGTCAGTATCAATACCGCATCTTCATCGATGTCTTCGTCATCATCAGGAACTTGAGGTGGATTGAAGAAATTGAAGAAACTTTCACAATTTTCAGTTTTGGTAATTGGTTTAGCATTCTTAGAACCCTTCTTAGGCTTTTTCTTAAGAATCTTCTGAGTCAGGCATTTTCCTGGGTGCCACTGAATTTCAGTCCTAAAAGTTTTTTGAAAAAAAGATCAGCAAACATAATTTATTCAGGAATAAGCCAGCCCATTTGACATGTTATTGAACTAGGAAAGGCAACCATGAGATGGCATTTATAACATAATAATAAGGCTTACCCAATTGCTTTCTCCAAAATTGGTTCATCCTCATCAATCATATGATATGTCTTTGTCAAGACAGTATTGGTAAAATAAGGATTGGTATCAAAGAAAAAATCAAGCTTGAATCCTTTAGGGTTTTCTATCCTGCTCCATTTGATATCTTTGAGATACTTGAGAGCACCTTCATCACGCTCTGAAATCTATTTTTTCATAACAAAACAATTACAAGACTAGTAAACATGAAACTTAGCTGCAAAATGTATGTTATAAGAGTTAAACTGTTGAAGCCAGTAGACAAACCTCCTCAGCTAATACTTCATTGTTTTTCATTGCAGTAAGCCAAAATGCAGGCACACCTTTCTCTACACAAGCAAAATACTTGTATCAACTATTTCGGAACCAAACACTATTAAAGTACAAAATCCATGTATCTGTAATTGTTACCATTAGCCTCCTCATTATCAGGTGTTGTTTCATTCACTGCCTCTCCTTCAACTTCAGTAACACCATTTACTATTTCGAAGCGCTGCATTCAATCATAATAAGATATAAAAAGATTAATCATCACATCCATGGTCCCAAGAGTTCCAAATTATGATCTTTGAATTTTAAAACTAAAAAACTGATTGAAGAAGCAGATTGTGGAACCAAATTATGCTTAAAACATTAAATGCAACTTGCTATCTACCTTAGTGTACAGTGGCTGATACAATTTCTGGTATTTGGCCTCAAGAGCTGCTCTCTCTTCAAAAAACTTTGCCTCTAATTCATCATGTTGACCCTGCAAGGTTAAGAGCAAATGATTTAATCTTAAAAACAAGCACACACCAACAAAGAGGAAACTCCTAAACATAGAAAATCAATCTCCATTCATGCATCAACATAAAAACATACATGCAAGTCCAAAACACAACAACTCAAATCTACTAACCACGACCCAATTAAAACAACATTAACTTGAATTAACATCCAACTAACATGAACAAAAAAAAACACAAGTTATAGAAGCAAATCATTATACCTGAATCTCTCTAAGAACCTCAACACGCTTCCTGACATTAGGAGTCAGAGACTCAAGGATATCGGAGTGCTGTCCAGCCAGACTTTGTATCTTGCTCTGCACAATTGAACATTAACAAAAATACAAAAAAAATAACTCAACTATCCAAATTAACATGCAAAAACCTAAGACATGATAATCTCAATCTCAAGTTCAAAGATAATACGAACCTTAAGAGCATTGACAAGGTCTGCTCTATTCTCCTCGTTGAGAGCTTCACCGCGAAATCAAAAACAACAAAACTATCAAACGCGTGAAGCTTAAAAAAGAAAAACAAAAAACAAGAGAAGGGAAACGGGTGGAGTACCAGAAGTGAGATCGGCGACGTTGAAGGTATCTTTGTCGTTGCTCATTGTTGCAGTGGCGTGAAGAACGAAGTGAAGTGAGAAAAGCTAAAACCCTAGAAAAGAAGAAGAAGAAAGGGTAGAGAGGGTTTGCTTTGTGTTTCTGAATGAGGCCACTCTCCAATCCTCTTTTCCTCTTCCTCCTTTTCCGCTACTTGGACACAAGCTCTATTTATTGCCTAGGGCTCCCTTTTCTCTTTAATTTGCCCTCTTTTTTTTTTTCTGTTTGACGAAACTGGGCGATGAAATACTTTATGGGGGCCCAACCAGCTTAGTCTGTTTAGAAAAGCCCAATAGTATATGGCCCGGCTTAACAAAACCGAATAAAATATGTTTGTTTACCTTTTTCTGGATAAAAAAAAAAAACATAAAATCTTATTTATTTATTGAATTTGATATATGAATCCCACCCATTTAAGAGACACAATAGACATAGACAAATTTTGAAGAGGAGGATCAGGTGGCAGGTTTCCATTACTCGTACCTCTTCTTATTTGTCATCCATAATTCTACAAAACATTCCCTCTGTAACTAATTTTCTAGTCTATAATTTACTTTTAAAAATGCAATGTTCTATTTTGAAAATTCCATAATAGGAATTGATATTGACAAAATAATCTTTTTAATAGATGGTTCTATTTTGAAAAATAGTGTCGATGACATATTAAAATAATTTCAAAGATAAAAGTATTCATCAATGAAAATAAATGATAAAAAAATAATGATGATAATTTTTTATTTTATTTCTTGAATTTCAATCTCTTGTTCTTGAAATATTTTGTTTTCTTTATTGTTGTTTATATATACTATTCAACATCTTCCTTCCTATACCAATTCATCCTTTAAATCTCTTTTGAATTCGTGTAAACAAAATGTTCATAACACTTAGACAAAAAATATAAAAGAATGATGATTAAGTAATTATAATTTATCTTCCTCCTAAATCCAAGATAATCTTGTTGAAATCGTCCAATACTTATCTAGGGGTTTATCTTCTTTATCTTTTTTCATATATAATCACTCTATACAAGTGTTTTTTAGATAACACTCTATATAAGGGTTGAAATCATCATTTTTCCTATAAATTTCCTAATTTCCATCTTACCATTGTCATAATTCATCCTTAGAATTGCATGCTATTTTTTTTATACCACTTGTCAAGAATGAGACCTATGGAGAGTTGAAAGAAAAGGTGAAGAAAAAAGTTTTGAGGATAAGAAACTCTATTGCATTGCTTCTGTTAAGTTGTGAGACGCATGATTGTTGTTGGACTCCTGTTAACCGAGAAGTTGTGCAGACTGTGATAAATATCAAATTCTAATATGTTTTTTTTCTGGGTACATGAAAAATGGTGTTTCAATTTTTAAACCATGGAAATACTTCTACACTTGTTTATACGAATAAACAGCAACGTGAAGAATCATCTAGAGGATTATCACATCAATTTGGAGATGAATAGAGAGAAATACGACGATTTTTTTTTCTGCAATTTTAACAACATAAATTGGATTCGTACAGTATATTTAAAATATCATATATTACAAACAATATATCCCAGGATTTTGGCTCCAAATTTGTTAACCATTAAATAGTGGAGTTCAATCACTAGAAACAAGAGTTCTGGGCCGGGGGAAGTTCAGCTTTGCCCAATAGATAAAGGGAAATCAATAAACACGCAGGTTCGCAGTTTTTGAAAGCCCAGGAGATGGAAAAATCAGCCCAATTAATCATCTACTAACTCATACATCTTAACTGTCACCAAATTATTTCATTAATTTTAATTAGTTATTTTCGGACATACACTAATTCCTAACCTTTTTATCAAAAACATTTTAATATTTATCACTTTCAAAATTTATTTTAATTTATAGATTTTTAAGTTATATGTATTCCTCCAGGAATTTAGACTGAGTTTCCGCCGAGATGACAAACGTGGTAGAACTTATGACTATGCTTGGGAGTTTATCATAACACGGGAGGTACCTGCAAAAAGACACTCCAATACTAAAGTTAATTTTTTTTCTAAATAGAGGAAGAGTATTGAAAAATAAATTACCTCTCTTCTTCTTTGTATTCCTCCTTTTATACCTCAGCTTTAGCTGAATTAATAGGTGAGGGATAGTCTTATCAGTTGACTTTCTCTCTGTCCTATGAACTCGTGTCTTCGAAAGAAAGTCTAATAAATTCTCAAAATATCTTTCATATGTCACGTCACAAACATTTTCTATCTCTTATTCCGTGTTATTCTCATACATTACACCTATATATACACTTCTCTTATTATACATACACTTCTCTTATTCAAGGAACCGAATTCTTCTCAACTTTTTTAGACGATAATCAAGTCAGTCTTATACTAAATGCAAAGCAGCTATCCTCATCTCGATGCGATACAATATAAAATCATGATATTCCGTAAATTAATTCATATAATTTATCTTAATTAGCTTCGTCAAATACAATTCTCATATAATTACTAATCTTATCAATAAAAAATAACAAGCAAAAATGTAATAAAATACCAATTTATTTAATATTTTGCAGTGAGAGGAAATTAAGAAACAGATGACGTTATAGAAGGCAGTGTAATAAGTCACGTCATTGAGGATTGATAGATTGACAATGTTAAAAGACATTTTAGTAATAATAACTCTTAATAAAAACAAATGGCGCGCACTTGAATATGTAAAACAAATATGAAGAGGATTATAATGAAATAATCGTATTTGATGGAGAGTGTAATTTACTATTTAATTTAACAACATTATTTCACAATTCTCTCTTAAACTTTAAAATTTATATATTACTGGATCGTGAATATGAAATTTGCTGATTTTTCCATCCCAAGTTAAAAAATTAGACACGAATGATGTTAGGTGTCCTTGTATGAATGTGAAGAGGCCGATTTTGACATCTCACTTCACATGCATCGATCTTCAAATACCACAACGCGAATTCCACCTGAACATTTAAACACTGTGCCCTCGTGCATTACACGACACCCATGTCTCACTTTATTCACGATGAACTAATCAAAGATTCAACAAGACGTGGGCATTATAATTTCAAATGCTTTAATTTCACACTTTCTACTATTTATATTCTATGACCGATTGGTGATTATGGAGGCTGGTGAATACAAAAGAAGAAAAAGTGGAGGCACAAATGGACCCACCACTCAATAGTCAAGCCTAATCATAGTAGACTGGTAGTACCTTCTATTTCTGGGTCACAACGGGATCACATTCATTCAATTATCTCTTTTCATATTCCATATTTGTATATTTGATCATGTACCCTGTGACAAAATATTACGAGGCTAATTCTGAGCCACGTTTTTTTCATTTTCTGTCTTGATGTCACCAGTTCAGGACTCACAACTCGTACGTACACGTGACACGTTGCTCGTTAATAAAGTTCAGCCCACAATTATGATACATCGAAATCCTATCTCAAATCCCGTGAAACGACATGAATTTTTACGTCGTTACAACCACCGTTTTTATTATTTCATTCCTTTCATCTTTTTGGTTCGGTTTGAGGTGCGTAGCCATCTCCTTATCCTTTTTCTTAAGCGGTGGTGCGATGTATCTTATTATGGTTTTTAACAACCGTTCCTCTCAATCTGACACAAACTAACATTATATCCTCACACACAACAAAATTTGCATTTGCATGCAGGCTTACGTGTTATCTTAGAGAAAAACAAAATAAATATAAATATGAGAGAAATGATAATAACGAAAATATTGAAAATTATCTACTATAGTTTTATTAAAAATAACTAGTACCAGCATTTATCCAAAAATGTGTTTTATATTTCAGGTTTTTCCTAATTTCAAACCTACCAACACATGGTAATAACGCATATTTGAGAAACACGACAAAACTGTTAGAATATTAAACGGAGAGAAACAGTTGGCAACACTTGTCATGCATGCAGGTGATAACCGACAACAATGACGCAGTACTGAACCGCATGGACCGTAACCGTTAACTTTATCTGCCACACTCATTCGGTATTTTTTTATTTTTTCAGTATAATATTAATAACACGATTATTGAAAGAAAAAAGAACATGCTAGCCCCAGAAATTAGAGTGGGAAACTTTTCCGGCGGCAAAAGAACAATTTCAAGGTTTTTTTTTTTGTTTTTCAAAGAAGAATAACACTCTTATTGGTTCGATCCGATGGGACCCAACGTGAAAATGAAAATTTTGTGACCTATTAGTTCATAGAAAGCCAATACTTTTATTTCAGTCTTTTGGACGCGTGGCTGGTGAATGTTGTATGTTTCCTGATTTCATTATTTATATGACTCATATTTTACATCAGTAAACAAAGCTTAACACATGATAAAAAAATTTAAAAAATTGGTGTTCAAATTTCGTTTCATATACTCGTGAATCTAAATATAAATAATATAAATATAATTTAATATAAATATAACTAAATATCGACATATGCTATTGTTAATTTGTCAATTAGCTAAAATGAATCTCAATCCAAGGAGGGGGAGACTTATCAGTTTACTTTATATTTCTGATTAAAATTCCTTAATTAATCATTTTTCTTTTAAAATATAACATTTTTTTGTTTAATTATGAATATTAATTATTGTGGTAGATGCATTGTTTATTGAAGAAATATTAAAAGAGACGTAAAGGATAAGGTGAATTGATGTTCCAAAACTAGCTTTTGTCGCTTAGGAGAACAATCTCCGTACAGGTGTCAACAATTTAAGAGCCATGAAAACGTGTCTGTCCAACCGAGTTGCCAAATATAGTCAGACACTCACAAAGACATGTTATTAAAGTCTATAAATGAAAAAAACAGAGCACACTTGTGTGAAACCAAACACTTTCTCTGTTTCTCACACTCACACACACACACACAAAACACAGAGACAGCGAATACCACGAAAACAAAACGAAGAAATTAAAGCAGTAACTATGGGAGAAGAAGCAGCGAGAGTGAAAGCAGAGTTATTAGAAGAAATGGAAGTGGATCGGCACGACGACGTTTTGAGTGAGAGTAAGGATTCGGGAGTGACGACGGAAGAGGCAACAACGGGAAACGTTAAAGAAGAAGTGGAAGATGACGGCGCCGTTAACGGGTCGTCAACGATGATGGATGAGTTACCAAAGCCGATGGAAGGGTTGCACGAGGTGGGTCCACCACCGTTTCTGAAGAAGACGTTCGAGATGGTGGAAGACCCTCACACTGACCCCATTGTGTCATGGACTCAAACGCGCGATAGTTTCGTCGTTTGGGACTCTCATGAATTCTCCAAAACCCTTCTTCCTAAGTACTTCAAGCACAGCAATTTCTCCAGCTTCGTTCGTCAGCTCAATACTTATGTCAGTCAAATTTCTCACTTTCTTACATTTTTCTTTTATCTTTCATTCATTTTCTCACACCTCAATCTTCTATTGTAATCGTAACTCATTTTATCTACGTCCTCTTCTTTCTCATAAATAATACTCAATACAGTATTAACCCCAATTACCTATTCAATTTTAACCCTTTTTTTCTTCTTAATTTTGAAGATTATTTTGGGGATTCCATAGCTATGTCGAAAATAGAGGATATATATGGGGACAAACCTTACTTCAGAACTAATTTTTGAAGTAGATTTAAGTCCAAATTCAAATTTTTTGATAGTTTATACTCTGTGTTTAGCGATTTGGATTTACGGGACTATTCCTATCCTTAAAACTTCCCTGTGATGAGAGATTTTAATATTTAAATTTAAGTTTGGTAATTTTTAATTTCGTGATTTAAGAAATTAATTTGGTGAATTATCTGTATCATTCAATATTTTAATCCAAAAGTAGTTTTTTTAAGTCTAATCGCAATAGTTAAAAGGGTCTTGTGAGAAGTGGTTGGATTCATCTATATATATATAATATCATTATTGTTATGCAGTTGAGCTACTTGTGATGCCAATGATGTTGTTTTTTTGTTTTGTGGGGACAGGGTTTTAGGAAGGTTGATTCGGACCGTTGGGAGTTTGCAAATGAAGGATTCCAAGGAGGGAAAAAGCATTTGTTGAAGAACATAAGGAGGAGGAGCAAGTACAACAAACTGCATCAGGGAGCATTCAATATGATGAAGCCAGGGGTGGATGCTGAAGTAGAGAAACTGAAGAAGGACCAGAACATTTTGAAGGTGGAAATTCTGAAGCTGAGACAACAGCAGGAGAATTCTCATGTTCAACTCACAAATGTTCAAGAGAGAATTCGGTGTGCAGAGATGAAGCAGTATCAAATGATGTTTTTCCTTACAAAAATGGCTAGAAGGCCTGCCTTTGTTGAGCATTTACTCCAAAGGTTTAGGCGAAAAAAAGAGATTGATGGTAATGACATGGTTAAGAGGCCTAGGTTGATGGGAAACCCTTGCCATATAACCCCTGATGTTGATTATAGGCACCAAGGTCATAAACAATTCCCTACGATGCAATCTGAATTCAATGGACTTTGGTCTGAAACTCTGAACTCAAGCAGGATGCAGGATCCTGTTCTCTCTCCTTTTGAAGATGAATTATGCAGTTCTGTGCAAGGGTTAAGGGCACATGGTTCTAGAGCAAGTGCTCAAGAACCATCTTCTGCATATCATGTTGTGTCAGAAAAATTAATGAGAGATAATTCTCTTGTTGATAATGAACTAGATGTGAATGACTCAAATATCTATCTTGAACTAGAGGATTTGATTACTAAGCCAACAGATTGGGTTGGATCTGCAGGTGGATTAGTGGGACAAACCAGTTGAATCTAACTAGTGGAATAGTTCCTTTTAATGGTAATATTCCTCTCCAACTTTATAATTCTTCTAGTTTTGAATAATCTGGCCCTTATATTGTGCCATTTGACATTATGTGCATGGTGCATTTGCAGGTTGCAAGAGTGTGTTTGTTGAAGAGCTTAATATTATAAGGTTCTTCAATTACAAGGTTTGAAAGTGCAGGACCTAGATATTGCTCGCCCCAGCTTTTTATACGATCAAGCGAGATTTTTAAGGTTTATGTTTGGTCGGGTCCAAATTGTACATGCGTTGTACAGCCCTCTACTCGCCTTGTGTTCCTTTAGTTGAGTACTGATCTTTAATTTTATATATATGTATGTATGTATATTAGCATATCATAGCTAAGCCTCTTATGACGTAGTAATCAAATTAACTATGTAGTTTGTAAATTTGTAATACAGAAAATGCTTAATAGTTCCCTGTTTACATTTTATGTTTATAAATACACTTGAGATATTGGTAAATTCTTATAATAATAATAATAATAAACATATTTAATCAACTGCGATATAAAAAAAATTGCAAGAGTTGTTTGCTATTTTCACTGATGACATAATTTTATTTTTTTTTTAAAAAAAAAACACTTGGAACTCATGTAGTCTTTTCTTTTTTAAGAATATATATTTTTTTGTCTCTTCATGAAAAGACTTTTACATGTCTTCAACTTAATTTACAAAAATATCACTTATGTAAGTGTTTTTTTTCCTTACCTGATTCTTATTTCCATTAAAAAGGAGAGTAATTAACTTGTCATTCCAAACATTATTCCAAACATTATTGATGGAATATTTTCGAAGATTAATTTCTTATTGTTTAAGAAAATACAAAGGCAAAACTAATTCCCAGGGAGAACTGGAATATTTTTGAAGATTGATTCTCTGTAAGAAATAAAAAAAAGAAACGAAAACAAAACTAACTCATAATAAAAGTTATTTTCGATAAATAGGAAGAAAGATTATTATTTTTCCCGTTACACATTGACTCAATATACAATAAAAATGTAACATGAATTTCTTTTTAGTAAATAAATTATTTTCGATTAGGTCTAGTTAGATGGATGATCCATCTAAAAGGAGAGTTGTCAAATGTCTTCCCTTCAAATATTCTTTGATCATAAACTAATGTAGTGTGGGGATGCTAATCAATCTAAAATGTGTTTTAAGTTTCAACAAGAGCTTGACATATGGATAAATTACGCTTTAATTTCATTTAATAACAAGAAACATCCAAGCGTTTGGTAGATAATCTCGCCGCGTTAGGTGTTATATCATTTTTAAGGATGTTTAATCAGCATCATTATTATGATTAATAGTGTAGTTAGATTTTCACCAGCGTCTATTATTTCTTCAAGATAACAATAATTAGAATACAAGGAAAGAAGTAAGAAAGAATAAAAAATGAAATAATTCAACCTCAAACTCTAACTACGCGAATTGATGGTTCACACATTGCATACATTGTGCGTCCAGAGATTCACCACGTGTATTTTTCTTAGTTAGGACTTGATTATTGCCGTGAGTTAATGAGCAAAAATTTGACAAAGTTGTTATTCAAAAGGATAGTGATATGAGAGCAGATAATAGACTTACAACAATACATTACTAAACATTTTATAATGAAGATTTAAGATAAGGGTAACTTTGAAATATTCACCAAAAGATTTTAAAATATATGTGAAGTTTGGTTATAAATATTATTACTTGTTAAGAACATACAAATAAGAGAAATAAAAAAAAATTAAATATATTTTTATATATGTAATTTAATGTCTTTTTATTTTTAGTTTTTGTTAGTTTTTTTTTCTCAGCTGTAGTCCTTGTAATTTAGTCTTTTTTAGTCATTGTAAAATTTTGTTTCATTTTTGTCTATCACTAATATTTATTTTATTTTTAATCCCTGTAATTATTATTTTTTATTTTTATTCCTTATAATTTTTTTTTACTATGACTAAAAATGACTTTTTTAAGAGAACTGTATGTGGAAAATAAATAAGTTATAAGGAATAAAATAAAAAAGATAGTAAATTACAATAACTTAAAATGAAAAGAATTATAAAGAATTAAATTAAAAAGTGTTAGAATAGAAGGACTAAAAACATATTCAAATTGCAAAAAATTCTTATTTCTTTTATATTCTCATCATCATCTAATTTTAACGTGTATTAAATTTTTATTTTGAAATACATACTGTGAATCTAATATATTTGTATTTTTTAAATTTCACATATTTTCTATATGTATTTAAAAATATAATCTTATTTTTGTATAAAATATGGTAAGGACACATGGAAATGAAACTCATGCTTGTTGATGGTTGAAGACTCCACTGCTCAAGGGAAGCAAAATGAACCAAGGTCTCAAAATTTTGTAATGGATTCCTCGTCTTTGTATAAAAAAAAAAAGTATTTTCAAGCATAAGTTAATTTTATTAGTTTATACATAAGTGAATTTCATTTTTTTTTAGTGTTTGACAAAATTTATCTAAACAAAACTTATATCTTCTTGTTGATGTTTAAACCTGATCTTGAAGGATTTAAGTTTAGACTTGACTATTTCTTTAAAGATACAAGAATTTAACATCTAAAACAAAGGTACAACTCTCGGGAAAAAAATTAATTAAAAGAATTCTAATAAAATCACAGATTGACATTAGAAAATTATATTAAAAGGAAGGATGAGGTGGCGAGGTAAACTAGGGTGAGGGGTAGTAATGGTTTTTCCCAATTTTTGCTAACGGAAGGGAGTCAACTTGGCACTAAGGGGGTTGATTTAGCAATGGGCATTGGATTATTATTCAGAAGAATGGACTCAATTATTATTCAGGGAATACAATGATTAATACAATGCCCATCGAAAGTACATCCAATGCACCCGTATTGTTGTAATTTTCAGTGAGAAATATATAATTTTTCCAAAACACACACACAATCATGGGTATTAAAATGTGACTTTAATTATAAAATGAACTACGCGTTAATCATTAGTAGCTATTTAAAGGTTTAATTAATTTGACGTCTAATTCTGAGGCGGCTATGAGGCAAGTGTCACAGTTTTAAATATAATGTTTTGAGGACTTGTTCTCTTGCTGTTATTCTCTTGTCTAATATTTGAATATAGGGTAAGCTTGTAAGACCAACATAAGGTAGAGAGGAACCAAGAATTTGATCTTGAAATTAAATAAGCAAGTTGTTTTTTCAAAGGAACTACCAAATCCATTTTACAAAAAATATTTTGTAGACAACTATATACCCTAACGATTAGGTAATTAGTTATAAAATATATAAAAAAAATAAATAAATAAAAATGAATAAAATAAATATATATAATATATATTTTATAAGAGAGGTTACTGATGAATCAGGTATTAGAATTGATTTGATTGCAAAATAAAATTAAAATTATTCGATAGAAAAACATGGAATAGAAAAAAATCAAGTCACATGAAATAATTCTCCACTTTCCATCTCAATTTTATTGTTTCATAGGCCCCAATTCTAGTGTCGGATCCAACTCAAACTGCAATTATGTGTGCCCTTCGTTCACTTCTTGGTCTAAGCATCAAGACAATGTTTATTAGAGATGAAAACATGAAAAAGGAATTAAAATTTTTACGTGAATCCTGCCATTTTATTCTTTATTTTAATTTAATCCATTTGAATTTGATATCCATTTTGAAACAACTTATAATCAAACATTAATTTTCGTAACCATCGCAGACACTGTACTTTTGAACTAATCCAAACTGAGTTATAATAGTTTTATTTTATAGTAGTTTATAACTTAGCATTTGCTGATATAGTAGTGATAAAAAATAAATAACGATAAAAGGGAAATGATAAAAAAGGTGTTTGGGACAGTTGAAATTTTGATAATTTCAGTTGTAATTTTTTCCTAGAAAAAATTGCTTCAAAAAAAGAATCATGTTTGGTACATAAGCTAAAATTTGGTAAAATGCCTATTTTTTTAGAAGAAAAAAATTAATTTTTTTTTTAAATTTATGGTGTAGAAGTTTACGATTTTTTCTCAATATTTCTAAAAATTTATAAGATTCTAGATTTATTTGTTTAGATTTATCATATTTTAACGTAGATTTATAGAAAATATTTAACAATAAGTCTTAAATTATAATTAAAAACATTATAATAAAAATAAAATTTAATTATAAAAAAACATATAATTATTATAATCACCTTTATTAGTATTTTAATAACCTTAAATATTATTATCATTGCATCCCTATCATTAATAATTATGATGGATGATTATGATCGATGACGATGAAAATAATAATAACATTAATAATAATAATAATAATTATAGTAGAGACATAATGGTATTATATATAAAATATATTTCTAAAATTTCAAGAATTTAAATAGGATCAATAGATAGATAAAACATTTATATTTTTTAAAAAAGTAAGTAATCTATTGAGGTTATATATTGCACCAAGAATTATTTTTAAGCTTTAAAAATCATAAATAAATATTACAGAATTTTAATGATTTTTTTTAAAATATGATTATTAAAATTAAATGATAAACTTTAAAAAAATTAAAATTATTTTAATTAAATAATTCAAGATTTTTTTAATTATTTAAAATTTTAATTAAGAATCACATTAATTTTTATTAAAAAATCTTTTAAAATCTATTTGCAAAACAAGAAAACAATTTGCAAACTAACGTTTTTGGCATAAAAATAAATAAATAAATAAAACAGTTGTCGTAGCAGTATTATACATAGGATTTCTGTCCGAAGACACGTCATAACCTAATAGTCAACACGCGTGCATTAGCATTTTCATATGTTCAAGTTGGATTCGCACAATACTATATCCATGATCTTATTTTTCTTTCAAAATATGAGGCATTGACTTCAACTATCAATATATTTTCAAACTTAAAGATTAATTTTTTCCTTAAAAAACTTAATTACCATTTGAGCATGTTTCAATAGACGGCATCTTATTATACCAGGTGCTTCAAATCATTCAATTTATTATCAAAATTTAATGAACTAGTTTTTAAATAAATTGTAAAATTATATTTAAATTGATTCAGTTTATTGAAAACTCTAGAGATAGTTAACATGCAAAACTTCACTCTAACTTTACACTGAATATAATTTATTCTTTAAATTAACCGCTGATATTAAAATGAAATACATATATTAATATCCAGGCTATATCTTAAAATTGGCTGTGATTTCAATTTGTTTCAATTATTATGACCTATAATATAACTTTCATTTTAACATTAACAATTGATTTAAAGATTGCATAATTTTATGATCATATAATATTTTTTTCAACCACGCGATAAACCACTTTATTCAATGGTTGACGGTAGAATTTGCTGTTTGGTGGAACAAACTCTGATACAAGTGAATTCTTTTGGTCTCCTAAGAATTCTGAATCTACAAAACTACCTTGACAGGCAATGTGATATTACACGAGAGAATGAATTTATAAGACCATAAACAAAAACATTTCATTGACAATTGCAACACGCGAGAATCAAATAACTAATTATAAATTATAAAAAAAAAAAAAAATATATATATATATATATATATATATATATATAAAAATAAAACAAAAAAAATTATACAAATATTTTATGAATAAGTACATGTTAAAACAATTATTAATATAATAAAATTGGACCATAGAACACTCAAACCGTGTATTGAAAAGAGTGCCAGTGGCAGAGCTCTAAAGACAGAAGAGTCACACTATTGAATGCATGGTCTTGATAAAATTTTGACCATCTTGACTAGACTCACTGCAAACGTGATATGTATCCTGTGAAGGGTTACAAAGTTATTATTCATTCATGCAAATATAGTACTATTCATCTTCCAACTATGTTCCACGTGAAATTGTGTCTGAAATTGTGTCTATCAACGTTGCCCACAAAATAAAGGTGGCTGTGTTTTCACACTCTACTTTGATAAATGCTGCTTCTTTTTATCCACACCAAAACACGTAGCATTGTATTTAATATTTCAACTGGTTTTCATCCACACACGAAAACACGTAGTCTAGTAGTACTTTGATTTTCTTGATTTTCACATTAATAAGAATAACCTAGATTTTATTTTATTCGATGAGTTTGTTGTAAGTTAAGGTTCTTCCTTTAAACGTTATTACTACTACTGTATATGATTAACAAAATTTTTAAAAGTTACAAAAACAAATAAAAATGTTATTACTAATTTTAACAATATTTTAAACCATATTACATATAAATCATGTTGTAAAATATTATTAATAATTTTTTATGTTTTTAATAAGTTTAAAATAATACATGATAATTTTCTTAATATTAATAAATTTGTTGATAAACGACTATGTCAAAAGTCGTGTGTATGAGATGATCAATGTTTCCACCGGAAAAGGTTGTACTTTATGTATAATAACCACTGATCACTAATCAGAAATCAGCAGCAGATGGAAAAGATTATAAAAAGTGATGTGAAAACTATTTCAATATCAATCAACCACAACATGTTATAGTTATTTACACGTATAAGAACAGAGTGTACAACAACTGCAACATATTAGTAATTAGTCGTGTAACAGCTGAATATACACACAAGACGCGGGGTGTGATCTCATCCAATAAGAGTTCGTTGACCATAATAAATGAAACATGCACGAATCACGAATGACCGGTTATTAAGGATATATATATATATATATATATATATATATATATATATATATATATATATATATAAAAAAGTCCTATTAATGTTTTTTTTATTGAGTCAAATTTTCATTCATTTGGTGAGAGTATATTAACTTTATTTTAAAATAATTATATTTTAAATTTAATTTGTATGCACGAAACAATTTGGAAATGTAAAACAAAAAAAGTTGAAGTGTAAAAATCTTACAAGGTCAATTAATACAAAATTATAATAGATACAATTAATAAAAAACATAATAAAATGATAATTTATAGAATTATTATAAGTGATTCATGGTGGCGAGTCTAATTAATGTAACATAGATGGCTGAAGGGAGAGGATTTAATTTGATGTAATATGCTATAGGATGGAAAGAATTTTATTAATGCGTTTAGAATATAATTCATAAAATAAAATAGGATCTATTTTATCTTAAATTATATTATAATAAAAGATAAATTTATAAATTTTATGTACATGGGTATTAATTTTTTAATTATATATATTTTTTTAATTTTATAAAGATTTTATATAAACTGTAATCTTAATTTATTATCAACTCTCTGATAATGAAAAAAAAAATAATATGAGCGAAAGAGATGAAATATGTATTGTATATGAAATATATTTAATAGACAACTAGATAATCAGTTATAAAATATGAAGAAAGAGAAATATATACATATATAAAGTGTGAAGAGAAAAAAATAAATAAATAATCTGTGAGTGGATTAGCTGGTTGGATACCCATTATAATTGTTAATGTAATAAAATTAAATGTGTATATTATGATGTATATACATATATGACCTTTTATAATCTTAGAATGAAAGTTAATTTTATCCGATTTGATTTCACTTATCAAATTGGTTTGATTGTTGTACCTTTCTAACAATATAATTTATTTTTATTAAAAATAGATTTTATCATCAATATATATTTCGAGCAACTTTTATTAGATATTACTTCGTAGAAATATTTTACAGAGAATTATTTATTTGATTTAAATTAAATTCTTTAATTTAACTTCCTAAATAAAATAATTTCTTTTAGCTGAATGATCTTATAAGTTTAAATTAATCAAATTAATTCATTGATTAATATAGACAATTAGATATACTTCTTAATACAGAAATAATATCAAGTAATATTTACTTTTAAGAATAAATAGAAGAATAATATAAAATTTTCATTCATCATATATAACTCAAAATTAATTATAAATATGACTTCAACATCAATTTTTAATAAATTAATTAATATTTATTGAATTACTTAATAAATTTGTTTTTCATTTATTAATTTTATTATAGAGTTCAAACTCATTATTTAAATTTAAAAGATTCAATTAACTATTAATTATAGGTCATATTTAATGTTATTGAATATTATGTGTTTAGATTAAAATATAATGATAATATTATATTAAAAAAATTATTACATTTATTTTTTAGAAATAGTAAGATTTTTCAATTATATTAATTTATGATTATATATATATATATATTTATTAATAAATGAGATTTTTTAATTTTGTACAAATATTTATCCCATAAAAACTATTATATGTATATTTATTTAGATCGTTAATATCCTCCCATAATAATTTTATAGTAAGAATAATTTAGATTAAAATTATAAAAAAAATTATTTTTTATTATTATAATTTATATTGAGATAATTTATTTCTGATTTTAGGTAAGATTATTGTCAAATTAACTTTTTAACTAGACGTAAATAAAAATAAAGAAAGATATTTTTGAAAATTAAAATTAATAATATGATGGCATATTTATCAAACACTATGTAGATGCCAAGTCTAATGTCATTTTGAACTAAATTAATACTATCAATTATGTGCGGAGCAGTATAATAAATTAAATTAAGCTAAAATATTTTTATTTTTATAGAACTCTGTTACACTTTTTGTTTTTTTTTTGGATAAAATAATTAGAGAAAGTAAAAGGAAAAAATAGGGGTAATTTTATTCAATATTTTGTGGAAATCATTGAGTGAAAATTAGGTGTTAGAGTTTGAGAGTAGTGGTCCATGACACGGTTAGAAGAAATATCCGTGTTTCATGAAAGCTTACTTTGTTGACTGCCAGCTTTATGTGAAATTGGTTCTTATTTATAATAGCTAAGAGAAAACACAAAATGAAAACATCTTTCAACTCTTTCCCCACAAAACTCAGAAAGAAATATTCAAACCACCAACCTTTGAATTCCATAAGCAATTCGTGGGGTCGTGGATATAGATACATATTGGGAAAACAAAAGACCTGACCATAGAAACATAATCCAACCTTTTACATTTTCCAATTCTAAGGTGGTCGGAAGATTCACGGTGGAATTCAAAGACTGCTCCTTTTCTCTTGTTTTTCTAGTTTTGACTAGTTTGAACATTGAAAGGCCGTATTTTTCATCTCTATAAAAGCAAAGGGAGCCACTTTGATAGACCCATCTTTTTGTTTTGGTTGTTGTTGTCACACTTCAACTATATTCAGCAGCAACAACAGCATAGTACCATAGATATTGTTAAGACACCATACAAGAACTGTAAATCATTTATTATGGACGTTCATATGCCTTTAGATATGCCTCTCAACATCAACTTTGCATCCAAAGAAGGAGCTTTGATTTTGAGAGCATCAAGCTTCAAGAGAAGGGAATCAGAAAATGCTAACAATGTTTTGTCAAACGGGTCCAGAAGTTCCAACCGGTTGAGGGATAACAGACCCCAACGTGTTATCCTTGAAAGAAACTTTTCGTTTGTTCAAGATGAGGAGAACATGGTTTGGGATACTCTTGCAAACAATGATAAATTCAAACATAAAACAATGCCTTTGCTTTCTCTGTCTCCACCAGCAGTTTTTTCTCCATCTAGACCTCCCCGTGAGCTTGATGCAGCTGCAACTAGGGTTCAAAAAATCTACAAGAGTTACCGTACTCGAAGAAACCTTGCTGATTGTGCAGTAGTTGTGGAAGAGCTATGGTAAATCTCATTAAAAACCAACAATAATTTTCATACGGCCAAATTTACACTTTTATCCGATCATAAAATATTTTAACCATAGAATTTACCTTAAAAAAGTGTTATTAATGGATGTGTTTTAAATGATGTAGGTGGAAGGCATTAGATTTTGCAGCTCTCAAACGGAGTTCTGTATCATTCTTTGATGTCCAAAAACAAGAAACTGCGGTGTCAAAGTGGGCAAGGGCAAGGACAAGAGCAGCCAAGGTATTAATTAAATATTCTAATTATTTCGGTTCTCTCCTAATTGAAGTTAACTCTAGTCATTGTCTTGTTCATGTTATTTTATTTGGAATAGTTGCGGGTTAAGAATTGGTGCTAACTGCTTTATGTTTTTTTATGAAGGTCGGCAAAGGTTTATCCAAAGATGACAAAGCACAGAAACTAGCGTTACAACATTGGCTCGAAGCTGTAAGTCCTTGAATTCCAAACCCTTCTAGGAAATAAAGTTTTCATGTCCTTTGGCGTCAACAGAGTTAATAAATCCCTTATTGTTTGCTATACAGATTGATCCACGTCATCGCTATGGACACAATTTGCACATATATTATAATATTTGGTTTGAAAGTCAAAGTACTCAACCATTTTTTTACTGGTTAGTTCTTTTTCTCCTAGATTGTAATTATGGTGATCAAGATAGTAAAAGGCTAAGGTTATGGATGGTGATTTAACTTGCTGCTTATAATATGTTGTAGGTTGGATGTTGGGGATGGCAAAGAAATAAATCTTAAGAAATGTCCAAGGAGCACTCTACAAAGCCAATGCATTAAATATCTTGGACCAGTAAGTTACAATTTCTAAACAGTCCTGTGTTATGGATGGTTTTGATTATAATGATGAAGTGTAATAATGTTTATCTCTCTTGTTACCATTGCAGAAAGAAAGGGAAGAATATGAAGTAATAGTTGAAAATGGAAAATTAGTTTACAGAAAGGATGGTAGGCATGTGGACACGGATGAGAAATCAAAATGGATATTTGTTCTTAGCACCACAAGGTCATTGTATGTGGCGAGAAAGCAAAAGGGTACATTTCAACACTCAAGCTTTCTTTCTGGCGGTGCAACCACTGCAGCTGGAAGATTAGTGGCCCATCAAGGTTCCCTTGAGGTACCAATCATGACATGTCACAATATAATCATAAATAAAGTCATCACTATCATGATGATTATTATTATATCTATCATGCTAAACTTAGTTCTCACAAGCAAATTAGCTTACTAAATTTTGTTACATGCATAATGTAGGCTATTTGGCCATATAGTGGTCACTACCTCCCAACAGAAGAGAACTTCAAAGAATTTATAAGCTTTCTTGAGGAGCATAATGTAGACCTCACCAATGTAAAGGTAAGGGTATGATTCTTAAAAAAATTATACATGCCACACACTTATTGAATAAATTAAATCTTGTACCTAATGGTTGTTTGTATTTGCTTGGTTCATGCAGAGATGTGCTATAGATGATGACACTCCTTCATTAATTGTGACTAATTCATTTACTGCCACTAATGAATCACAACAAACTGTGGTCCCTCGCACAGGCTCAGCAAGTGCAATAAATGGGAATGATAGCAACGTTCACAGATTGGATGATTCGGCAGCATTTAATTTGTCTACGAGGTTGCCATGCAAGTGGTCCACTGGAGCTGGACCTCGTATTGGGTGTGTCCGTGACTATCCTGAGCACTTGCAATCCAGAGCGTTGGAGCAAGTTAGTTTGTCTCCAAGGCCCAATTCTGCACGCTTGAACAACTACGGCCCAATTCCTTCACCCAGGCCCAGCCCAAAAGTTAGGATGTCCCCCAGGCTTGCATACATGGGATTACCCAGCCCAAGAACCACAAAAGCTAAGAGTTAGCTTCAAAAACTCATTGAGAAGAATAGAATCATGCTTGAGATATGAAAGCTATAAGTATTATTAGCTTTTGAAAATCACATCCGAGACGAGGAAATTCATGTTTGAAACATGAATAGACACATTATAAGGTTGGGACATCTTTGGTTCAAAAATGGTCAACTCTACTGTGGTCAAAGTAGAAGGGCAGTTCTAAAGGTGGCAAGTACTAGTAAATGATCAGAAGCATAGGACTAACCATGATTCTTCTATCATTTTTTGTTTAAATTCAAAATTCTTTTATTTCATTTTTTTTAGGAATTTGGGTTTTGGACCCTTCTCCATTTTTTGCCTCTTTCTTTTTTGGGAAGGCAGAAAGATTCAAGTAATATTTTATTGTACGGGGAGTACAAATTATAAAACATCATAAGCTCATATTTGGTTGTTTATCTTATTTGTCTTCTCTTTTCGTTCTTACAGTTCCTGAATACTAGGTTAATAATAATTGTGATTCACTTCAAATACCACAATAGATGTATTTGAAATGCTCAACATCATTATAAGATACTTCTTTCATATACCACTTTGTATCTTTTGTTGCATGTTATTTCAATTGGCATAGAAATTACATTGTAAACCATGAAATATGAAATCCTGCTTCCAAAGTCCCTTATGACATAAAATAAATTTGGTTTAAGATATGGTATACAACGTGATCAAAATGAAGAGAAATTCTTCAAGAAACTGAGAAAGATCGAATGCGAATGCAAATATTATGACATATAAAAGTAAAAATGAATATGGAATTGGAAGGTTCACTTAAAGACAACCAAAAAACTAACATTGAACATATATACTTATGAACTTCTAAGACATCATGGTATTCTATCTAGAAACTTCTATTTCTAATTAGTGTACAATCTAATCCGGTGTCAAAATAAAAATACAGAAGTAGAACCTATTCATAACATTTGTTTCTTGACAGTGAATAACTCGGTTGAATTTTTGGTTCTAACAAAAAAACCATTTATATATGTATATTTCTGGTGAACTAAATCAATGGTTTTGAAGAAGTTTTTGTCGGAAGAATGAAAAGGAAGGTTTCATTGAGTTGAAGGTAGAGTGATCAGGTAACTCGCCACTTAATTAGCCATGAATGTTTGAATGGATATAAAAGCATGCTTTTGAGAAATGCATACACATACTTACCTCTTGACTTTAAACTTGTTTTTTTGTTGCATTTGCGTTGTTGAAATGGGTAAGTACAGAATCTTTCCTCAATTTGATATCCTTTACATTCTTTTTTTAATTTTTCTTTTCTTTCAAGCCAATCTTTTTTTAATGCACATTCACCCGAAAACAAGAAAAATTAATATCACCAATTGTCTTCGGTTCTTGACGACATCCCATGAATAACATAGTGCTACTTTTGCATGAGGTATTGGTTATCATGTAACTGAAGAAAGAAAGATGGCCTAATCATAATTGCCACCAAGCGTTTTAGCTTTCTATACAATAAATCTCAACTAAATATGGATTATCAGTATAGTTATGTGAATAATTATTGTTTCATACTTTGATTATACTGCCATAATTATAACGAGGTCGATGAACATTAGGCTCATGATACAGGAAAAACACATTATTCAATTACATAATATAATTTTTGTAAATATTTTTTAATAATTAATACTGCACGTTATCTTTTTGCTGGAATTATTTTTAAGTGAGTGGACAAGAGGAAAATGATTGAGTTAAAGAGGAAAAATGGCGGTGGGGGAGAGTTACGCGCAGTTGGATCACGTGTGTATTACGGCGAAGGATGATGGATAAGTCACGTGGCGGTGGGTCCCAGTGTGAGTGTGTCAAAAAGGTTTTGTCATGTGTGTCCCAGCGAAGGAAGTTACGGCACGCGTAAAGAACACGCGTGGAAGAAACAAAAAAGAAGCGACGGTTGAAGCAAGAGTGGTGTTTGGATGGCATAATGCAAGAGAGAGAAACAGCAACACCGCACCACACCACACCGCACCGTATCATATCCAATATCTAATTCATCATCACTCTCACGCTTTCTTTCTTTCTTTCTTTTTCTTTCAAATTCTCTCTTCTTTTCTCTTCTATTTCTTTCTTTCTTTTAACCTAACCCTGCAATTATGTCCCATTAACGCAAATCGTAATTACCCCAAATTCTTTGCCCTAGATCCGTCTATTACTTCTAACCTCTTTTCGTGTGTTCGCAAATTCCACCTACACCATGTATGGTAGTTAGGATTTCCCCTTTTAGGGTTAGGGGTTGGTCGTGTCTCGATTACGGTTCCCACGTTTGTCGCTGTGAATGGAACCTCGTGTTGGGAATAAGTTTCGTCTGGGTCGGAAGATCGGAAGTGGTTCCTTTGGAGAGATCTATTTAGGTTATTCTTTTACTCTCACGCTGATTTTTGCTCTTTTTTTTTTTTTTTTTTTTTTTTTTTTTTTTTTTTTTTTTGTAATTTGTCTGTTTTGATGAGTTGTGTTGTTTCTCGTGCAGGTACTAATATTCAGACAAACGAAGAGGTCGCAATTAAGCTTGTGAGTTTTCTTCAACAATTTGGTTTCGGATTTTAATTCAGTATAGGCAAATTTTTTTTCCTTTTTTTTTATGGCTGGCTTTGTTTGTTTTTGGGAGTCTGACATGGAGGGCAAATTGGGAGCTTTGTTTATGCTAGTTAAATTGATCTGAATTTTGAAATGGGTTTTAGGAATTGGGAAAGATGGTTTCCTGTAGAATCGGTTGCTGCTTTGAATTATGTGCAAGGGGTTATGAAAATTGGTTTTAAGTTGTAGTTTTATATTTGCATTTTTAATGGCATTGATGTATTATTGTATTCTAGAGGTCTAGTATCATTACTGAGCTTGTTCCTGCTTCTTAGTGGATGCCTGTGCAGACATTTAGAAACGACTCTCAGTAAACTAAATTGTCAGTACTACAAAAGAGTAGGCTGTGATTGGGAATTGTTAGCCAGTACATGACGCTGTGAAAGTAATTATGCTAAGGGGTAGTTTGTACTTGGATCCCATTAGTAAAGTAATATGCTCCGTGGCTTGAGTGCAATGTTTTATGAGCTTGAGCTGTCATATTGATGCTTGGATGTATTGCAAAATAAACAATGGTTTTCACATCTTCGTCCATGGATGCTGGTAAAGAAGTCTGCGATTGGGGGAGGGGAAACGAAACATGCCCTCTTTTGTTCAATCAAATCCCCTCACTCCTTAGCACAATATTAACATTCCCTGCCTATTCAAGATATGTGATGCATTATTTTAAAGGTTTTGGGTTGGAGATTGGATTTGAATTTGGAATTTGTTCTTCTTAAGTAATCATTGAATTCTTGAAATTTATTTCTTTCTGTTCCTTGCTGCACTTTTAAATTAGGAAAATGTCAAGACGAAGCATCCTCAGTTGCTGTATGAGTCCAAGTTGTACAGAATTCTCCAGGGAGGAAGTAAGGGCCATTCTTATATTAATTGTTTTTTCCTCCTTTTACTTCCACTTCGTGCAAGGAGCATATTAGTGTCTTCCCTGGTTAAGTTATCTCATTTATAATTTATACCTAGCTGTAACCCAAGTTTGGTTTTCACAGCTGGAATCCCAAATGTCAGATGGTTTGGAGTGGAGGGAGATTACAATGTTTTAGTTATGGATCTGCTTGGACCAAGTCTTGAAGATCTATTTAACTTCTGTAGTAGAAAGCTATCATTAAAGACAGTTCTCATGCTTGCTGATCAAATGGTAGGCTGTGTTTAATTTTATAAACTTATGCACCCCCAGTCACAGACTTTTCCCTTGCCTTTTTTATTTTTAAATTTAATCTTCTTCTAATTATCCAGATCAACCGTGTTGAGTTCATTCATTCTAAATCATTTCTGCATCGGGATATCAAACCAGATAATTTTCTAATGGGATTAGGAAGACGTGCAAACCAGGTGATGAATTTTGTTGGAATGTGAACTTGGGATATCATGTATGTTCCTATATGGAGGTATTTAATTCATTGGTGTCATGCAGGTTTATGCTATTGATTTTGGTTTGGCTAAGAAATACAGAGATAGTTCAACACATCAACACATTCCTTACAGGTATAAAGATTTAGTTGTTGTGCATAGTGAAATTATCGTAACTTCAATGGTTCCTCGTTTTATCTATAATTTGGTATTTAACTGGTTTAGTGCTAGATATTATTTGGTTGATGTTTAATGCTGCAAACATTGTCAAGTTGTAAACAGTTCTTAAAAACAATAAGAAAGGAAAAAACAAGTGGATGGAAGGAGATTAAAGGAGGATAAGAGATAGAATAAAATTGTCTAACTTGTGAATCCTCATTAAGTAGAATAGTGCCTGGCCACTAAAACTTATAAGTCATGAGTAAGGAAGCTCTTAAGCAGTGAACTTGTTGCACAAAAGAATACCTTGTCGAGTTCTAGTCTTAGATCATCCCAATACAATCCTGCAATTATGTTCCTCACATCTCTCTGTGTAGATGAATTATCATTTTGCATTGATACCATTGCTTGATTCTTTTCTGAAATAATTTATTCACCTGATGGTGTGGTGGTGAGAATCGAATTAATTATGTATGCTATTTTTGTCTTTGTTTATTCTAGTCTCTGGTTTCTAAGCTTAGGTTGGGAAAATATTTTAAAAGGATCGACTGTTGTTTCAATATCAATTTATTTTGTGATATGCGTAATCTATTCAATCATTAATAATGCAGGGAAAATAAGAATTTGACTGGAACTGCAAGATATGCTAGCATGAATACTCACCTTGGCATTGGTATGTGTTATTTCACGATTCTAAGATTTGTATATTAAATGGTTAAATTTTGTTATCTAATAGATACATCTTGCGTCTACTTCTCTGGTGATTGATGCTTAGAGCAAAGCAGAAGAGATGATCTCGAGTCTCTTGGTTATGTTTTGATGTACTTCTTGAGAGGAAGGTGATTGTTGCTATCTACCCTACTCCAGTGTCTACCTCTACTGTAAGCTTTGTCTGATTTCCTTTTTCTTTGCAGTCTTCCTTGGCAGGGACTTAAAGCAGGAACAAAGAAACAGAAGTATGAGAAAATCAGTGAGAAAAAGGTTTCTACCTCGATTGAAGTAAGTTAAATTACAAGTCTTTTTCTAATGCATATGATAGATGCTTTTTCATGAATTAAACTGAGAATTTATTGATTGTTCCAGGCCTTGTGTCGAGGTTATCCAACAGAATTTGCATCTTACTTCCATTACTGCCGATCGTTAAGGTTTGATGATAAGCCAGATTATGCTTACCTCAAAAGGATATTTCGTGACCTGTTTATTCGTGAAGGTTTGCAACTATTCTTATATAAAATAGACCCCTTTTGCCCCATTTCTTGAGAGTATCATTTATATACTTGTATATTTTTGCATTTCAATCTATGTAAAATCATGTTTTGGATTTGCTTCTCTTATCAAGTTAGCATTTGAACAGGATTCCAGTTTGATTATGTCTTTGATTGGACCATTTTGAAGTATCAGCAATCACAGCTAGCCACTCCTCAATCACGGGCTATTGTAAGTGATTTTCTTATTACCTGCTTTGGGATTATTTTGACGTTTGCTATTGATGAAACTTTCTGATGTTTGTTTTATTCAGGGTCCTAGTGCTGGAACCAGTTCCGGAATGCCCCCGGCTGTTGCTAATGCTGATAGGCAACCAGGTAGTTTATTCAAGTTCTCTTGTAGAGTGATACCTTTCATATTTTCATCTGTACGTTCGTTTATCACACTTTAGTTGTGCAAATTTATCTATTATAGTATGATTTCCTTTATATTAATGTAATAATACTTTCCTACTACAGTATCCAAAAACAATATTTTCTTAATGTGAATAATCTTTATATTCATTCTACAGATTTATATATATATATATATATATATATATATATATATATATATATATATATTTTGGCTGTAAGCTGCTTTATCACATTGTATTTCAGTAAATTTATTTTTTAGGTCTATGATTTCCTTTATGTTCATGTAACCATGCTTTTCTAATAATCTGAAGTGATCAAACTTTTCTTTTCTGATATTTTCTTGATTTAAATAATATTGTTCTTATTTGTTCTACAGGAACTGTTGTTTTTTTTAGTGATTTCCTATTCCTTCAATGTTTCTTTATTATTATTTTCTGTTTCTTTTTCAGTGATCCATGATTTGAATTTTGCAATAGCACACCTCTTGGAATTGTTTTCACGAGTTCAAATGGTTTCTAATTAACTTTTGATCTGCTGTTGTTTTTCTACATTTCCTGTCCCTCGCAGGAGGGGAAGAAGCGCGACCTCCTGCTTTGGTTTCAGTGGATTCCTCAAGGCGCAGAATGTCAGGGCCCATTTTAAATACTGTAAGTTTCTCAAACCAGAAATTCCAGCACCAACAACCCTGTTATTAAGGATGTTGTTCTTAGTTGTTCAGAGTACACGGTCTACCTGTGGGCTCCTTTACCAAAATTAGATAATTGTTACTTATCCGTAAATTGAATCTGAATGAATGTGATGTGATGTGATGTCAGAGGAGTATATGCAATCAAAGTTCGCTTTTACTTTTCCTGACTCTAATTGTCTCATTGATGACAATGCAGTTATCAAGTTCAAATGCCTTGGGTCAATCAAGTGGGTCAAGGCGAGTTGCTGTTTCTACTAGCCGTGATGCATTTGTTGGTACTGAGTCAGATATCCGTACTCGCACAGCTGAGGCTAGCCCTGGAGCAGCACACAGAAGTTTGAGTGGGCAAAGAAGTTCACCAATTGGATCTTCTGATCCCAAGAGAGTTGTATCATCCGGGAGGAGTGCTTCTCATGTGAAAAATTATGACACTGCACTTAGGGGCATGGAAGGTCTGCAATTGGAGAATGATGAGAGGAACCATTATTAATTTCTCACCTAGTGAATTTGAGTTGATAGGCACTGCCAAAGTTGCTTATGTTGCTAAGTTGAGCTGTGAGGAAATTTGGATCTGAACTTGAAATTCTGGCTTTGTATTGTTAACTCGTCTGGTGAAACGGATGAAGCTGAGAAGCTGAAATAATTTGAGCTAAACCAGGGATTGTGCATGCTGTAAAGCTCAGTTTTAATTGGCACTTCTGGCCGGAACTCCTAAGTTTTATAACATCTTTTCCTGAGTTATTTTATTGGTTTACCAGATGTTTACAGTCTCACGTGGACTGCAAATGTCAAAACTATCAAATACCAGCAACAAATGTAATTAGCCATTGTACTCTTGTTGGATAATATTCCCTTGGTTTCCACGATGTAATTGTCTGGCAATTATTTTGGTATTAGGAATTTGAATGTACTTACTCGTGAGGTTCCTTTATAAGTTTAAATCGTAGTGTCTCATGTTTTTCCTAGTTCTATCACAATAAACATGATAGAGTTTACTTAATTTAAAAGTATTTAAGAAGCTTATGAAAATATTCAAATATAAAATAAAAATCTATCGTAGAACATAAGAGAGACACAAATATAGATTTGCAATACTTGCGCATATATGATTTGTTATCATTTGATGGATATAGTGATTTGTATAGAAATTGTTCTAAATTAAAAAACTACTTATCCTTGACCGTGCAATGCTGTTTATTTAGCACATATCCTTGATTCTTGACGATGAGTTGACAACACTGGGTTCTTATGTTATGTGGCATCTTCATGCTACAATTCAGCTTAGATTGGTTTGCAAAAAATGGACAATTGGAATTTGATCAGTTTGTATAATTAAGTCACAGTAATGTTACATTTATATTGGCTTCACAAACACTGCGTTTCTCAACTGCAGAGTTTAGTGAGTTTGTTCGAATCAACGTTTATCTAGAAAAATAACGAATTGACAGCAAGTTAGTTTGTTTTCTCTACCTAGAACAATAAACTCAAGTCCGAGTCAAGTCGGTTTGACAACGATGTTCATTTTTCAATTGTATGTTATCAACATTGATATGACATTAACTTGCAAAGGCACTGTGTTATCCGCATGACCCTGTTATCTGAAAATTCTTCAGAAGATTTCATCAAGAAAAAAATTGTGTATAATGTTGATTGGTTCGTAGTAACATGTCGTTAATTGGAAAGTCACGCAGATGTTTATGAATTCTTTTCCTAGCTGTAGTTGCAGTAGCCAATTGTGCGTTCTGCAAATGCACATGCTTTGATCCATAACTTGTATCAATCCACTTACCTGCTATAAAAATCTGACGCTTTGGGTAAAAGAAAGAAATATATATACTTTTTGGTAGCCTAATATTGTAAAGCCTCACGTTTGTTAAGCATCTGGCTAAACATTAATAGCTTCCTTTTGACTCCAGAATTGCTATTATTGGCCTCATGGAAGATCATTGGAGATTCCAAATTCCATCTTGAATATTCCTCACTCTGGACTATACTTCTGCTATTTGCAAAAAGCAGACACTGCCACTCAGATGTTTGTTTAGCTATGAATATATTAGCCAACGGTGGTTAAGAAACATACTGGCAGTAAGCATGATGAATTTCCACCTGATTTGTCAGATGGAAAATTTATGACTAAGACAGCCACCTGATTTGTCAGATGGAAAATTTATGACTAACACATCTCTGTCGTAAAATGTTGGTCAGAAAGACTTAATCAGTTGGTTACATTGGAGAATATCCTAATACAAGTCTATAACTAGGCTAATACACTAGCTGCTTACTTCTCAAGAAAGAAAGAAGCATACATAAGAAACACTTCTGCTTAAATTATGTAAACAATGTAAGAATCATTCAAGAATTTGGCATGGCAAGTTATATGCAAAAAAACCATTCCAATACCAAATTAATTTCACTTGCCAAAATTACCCTCCTGGTCCTAGTGATCTACAGGGTTGTAAGCAAACTGCTATTCCAAATCTAGTTACTCCCTCAAAATGCATCATTTCATTTAACACTGACTTGAACCTTTTTCTCTAAAGTGAAAACTTCTTTGAGAAGTCTTGACAAAATGCTACCTCTAACAGCAGCATCCTGAGGCGTATCATTATTATCATACCGAAAAGCTAAAAAGGAAAGATACCCTTGTGGACCCGAAACTCAAGCAATTGAATCGAAAATTTATACAAAAAAGGCTTCTCCTCCCCCTAGAAGTCAAAAAGTTCATCAATATATGGATGAAGGAAAACATAAAAATATCAAATGGGAAAAGTACTGAACCACATTTACTATTAGAGATACACATCATGAATAAAAGGTCACCAATTGAAAGTAATAAGCATCGAACATTGCCATTTTAGAAGAACAACAGAATCAGAAAAGTAAGCAAACAAGGTGATTACTGATTGCACTCTTTACATAGATCAAAATGAACACAAGAATCTCAATTTCGTTTCCACATTACATTCCTTATCTGAATTTCACCAGCCACAGAAATAAATACTAAACAGCAAGTAAATAAACAAAGACAAATAAATTACAAATTATTCTTATATATATATATGACACACCACTCAGCTGAGAGAGACGGTGATTGATTGTAACAATAGTTGTTATGATTGTTATTATTACCAGCCATAGACAACTCTGTTGCACCTATCCTTGAGCCACTTGAAACTCTTCCTGAGAGACCCTTTGAGTTTACCTTCAACAGAATAGACCTTGTAACTAGCGACCCTCTTTTTCCTCTGCAACTCAGGGTCACTAAAGCTCCAACTTTTAGAGGTGGAAGCGTTTGTGGATTTGCCCTTCTTGAACTTTGCGTCGTTTGGGATCTGGGTTTGTGCTGGGTGCACCGAAGATGCATAGGACGCACTGTAGCAGCGAAGATCTTGCATGTTGCTTCCGTTGTAGCTCTCAATCTGCTTCCTCCCATCACCGTACGATTTGGATCTGAAGTCTTCCATGGTGGAAACACCCAAAGATTGAAGCTTTTTTGCAAAGGGGTGTGGTAGGTGATTTGGGAGAAGCTAAGAAAAGAACTAAGAGGAACCTAAAATGTTCTAACCATGTTTTTCACCGATGAAATGTGTGTTTTGTTAATCCAATGCTTATGTGGGCGCTGACTTCAATGCCTTTTTAGCGTCGGTGCTAATTTCTTCAACATGGATTATGGTGCCAATCAGAATGCGCCACATAGTTATTGTCACGTGACAGGCACTGTAAGATGAAATTTGATACTTGGATCATGTGCTTACTTGGGTTACCCTTTTAATATAACTTTATAACTGATTCATTATCACTGACCCTGCAATAAAACTATCCTTTATTTTTCTTGTTCTTTCTTTTCATTTTAATTTTCACTAGTAAAGTGTTTTGAATGAACAAGTGTGTGACTCAAGAACACAGTTGCATTTAATTACCCATGAGTTAATTATTAATTAGTTATAAATAAGCTTTATTATTTATTGATATAAATGTCATTAATCAGTTAACCATAAATCCATAACATAAATATTAGTAACCAATAATTAACTAATGAATAAACAAGATATTACGTTATAAATGAAAAATAATAATTATAACCTTCAATGCTCTTGCAGACAGTAAAGTCTATAATACAAAACAACTTTTCAAGGTCAGTATTATTGTAAGATAACAAAAGTTCAAACTTTAGATTAAAAAAAAAAATTAAATATTTATATTTACTATTAGTTTATAATACATCGTTGCTATTTAGGACAAAGGCTTTTCGTAGATGCAAGAATCCCACTTCTTTGCTTTTAATTGGATAAGCATATAATTTAGAGGAAACAATATCATTATAAGATTTGATAAAAATCATCCAAAGTTCTTCTTGCACAGGATTTATAGAGTAAAATTCACACTAAATATCATTTTCCTTTCCTAATAAAGCAAAACGATCAGATGTTGACAAAAATCTTTGGGTCACCGCTCACGGTTGTTGAGTTTGAACATCCCAACCGGTCCTTCACTAACTTTACTAACTAGTCGCGGTTTGAGTTCAAAATCCCTTCCACTAAAAAACTAATTTACTGTTTAGAAAACGTTTACTAACAAGCTAATGCAGTGTGCGCACACCAAAATAAAAAATTGGAACAACATTATTCGTCTGTGGAACTTGCAAGACTAAGGAGAAATAAATATATTGAGCATAGACCATTTACATCTATCCCTAACATTTAACAATAACCAGTTATAGTCTTGCTTGGCAGTCATCAATGCCAGTGTATCGCTCTCAAAATTGTATATATTGATACAATGATACAGTTGCCAGAGGAGAGTTGGTAAGTACATATATCAAGATGAATTATCCTCGCGAACTGGCATATCACGTGGAAATCCTTCGGAGCAGCGAGAGCCATGGTAGATGAAAATACTCGTTGAAAACAATATTGACCAACATATGCACATCAATTATGCACTCTGAAAACTGAGGTTCATCCACATGCGCAGTTAATAATCTAATGCTAGCTCTGTTCAACTTTGCTTTTCCTATTCATCAAGTCATGGTAGTATAGCAGTACACACATAGGTTGTCCAAGAATACAGAATATGAACCAAAAAATCATATTTCCAACCTGGCATGAAGAAAATAACAAATTGGAAAAACTAATGAATCAAGAGTTATAAGATATATGTAATGAACCAGTATGCTTATATAACAGACGTACCATTGAGTTTCTGAATTTATTTTGCAGATAATTAGTGATCAAGACCAACGGAACCTAGAAAAAAGGCATTTATTATCATGTCAATTGAAACATGGAATAAATGCATTACTACAGAGAATACTTGGCCATTAAAAACGGGGGATTCTGGGCTAGCCTTCTCCTCCTTTGTGGGGGAAGAAGTTTGGTTTGTAGGAAATTTGTTAGTTTTACTCTAAAATAATTAGTTTAATAATAGAATATGGGAAAACAAGTATAATAAGATAATTTGGTTTTACCTGAAACATAATTCCACCAAAAGCCCACAACTTGAATATGTGACAAGGAACAGCAATGCACAGCTGCATTCAGATGAAAGAGAAATCATGAGAAAAATTGCACAACTCTTGTCTTTGCCAATAAACTTAATAAAATATTCATCTCTAAGTATGTACCATTTTAAGGAGGAAAAAATTATAGGATTCATTTAAAACATGATTTCTGGTTTATAACAAAGCACAAAATGGTTCACCACTAAAGAAAGCATCCTTGAGTAAAATTTGGTGCCAAAATTAGTATTGGGATAACTCAAGTAGAAACTAGAAAATGTCAGTCCATTTCACGATATGCAAACGGTAGCATCTACACATGCCAAGGTACAGACTACAAGGTGCTTGAGATTTTGGTAGCTAGCTGCCTAAGGCTAAGGTTTGAGGCCATCGTGAGGTTGTAGATAGCTAAAAGACAAGTCCTATACCAACTTTTAGCAAATCGGTCACTACTTAGAAAGAATCTAATTTTCACTCCTCTCCCAGAGTCCTAAACAGCTGAAGAAAGAATACTCCAAGAATAAATTAATGCAAGATTCTTTCTGACTTAGGTCAATGTTATCATGCAGACAAGCACTCAAGCAGAACAACTGTTAAGTCATAATAACAAACAAGGAAGTAGAGAAGAAAGTACAGAGAGATGAACAACACACCTCGTGGAATAAAGCAGAAACCAGGAAGACAATTAAAAGAGAAACGGCCTGGATAATGATGAAAAATCAAAATGATAAATATATCTAGAATTGAAAAAAAAAAAAAGGAACCAATAATGCTTGACAAAAGAAGAGCCAAACCAAATATTAACCAATGAGAAACAACTACGTTAATAAGAAATTGTTGATAACAAATACAAAGGAATAAAAGCATAAAGATATTGCACATGATTACAAAAGAAAAAAAAAACTAATGGAGTTCCTTTGCAATTCCAGTTATTGTCTATCAATAGCTTTGTTGATAAGTTTTCACAAAAATGTGTATATTAAGAAAAAAGT
This sequence comes from Hylodesmum podocarpum, assembly GCA_026586105.1. Lineage (NCBI taxonomy): Eukaryota > Viridiplantae > Streptophyta > Magnoliopsida > Fabales > Fabaceae > Hylodesmum > Hylodesmum podocarpum. The sequence goes on along the minus strand of JALJEV010000650.1, from coordinate 4,218,654 downwards.
AAGATGTTCGTTTCAATTCAAACTTTGATAAATGTGATCTTGCTGGCAACCTGAGATGATAAAAGAAGGCTGACAATGAGTTTAAAGAAAATAAGTTCAGGATCTATTCAGCAACACAGGAAAATGCTTGATTACCTTTGGTACACCACGCCTTAAACATGGAAAATAAATGTGGCGGATCATCCATTTGTGAACAGGCTGCAATGTGAAAGAATTCACTCAGTTGTATACAAATGGTTTAGAAATACAAGTGATAAATAATCAATGATATATTCAGAAAGGTGGCGTTAGAACAGACGGCAAAAAGTTATAACTTCTCTTTCTTTTGTTACGATAGCCTCAGAGAGTTTTCAGCCCTCATTATACACTGAAGGGATAGTTATACCAAATGTGTGTGATTCACACGAATTTCATTCCAACAAGAGACCAGAAAATCATTTTGAAGAAAAAAAATAAAAAAAGACAGTTCATCAAAATTAAGTCTGAAATAGAGACATACCATATTCCACATCCTCCAATACTGATGGAAGCAGCAGCAACAGCACAAATTTAGAAAACAAAGACACTAAGTCACAAATTCTCTTTGTGAAAGATTGAAAATACTGTAAGCACTGTAAGTAAACAACTAAATATCAGAACAAGTAACTGACATCTTCAACAGTTTTGGCATTCCACCAATCCTTGTAGAATTCACGATCACCAAATCGAAGAAGCTCTGCCAGTATATTTAACCTACATTGCAACAGTTTCTCCAAGGATTAGTTGCCTTAAATATTAACTAAATCTTAAAAAATCAAAGCTGAACTTTTCCAAATACCACAAATAGGATAAGAATTCATGCTTGCAGAAAAGATCTAGTTTTTTCTTTAAGAACAGTTCTATATAGAGGAGAAAATACGAGCACAAATGAAGAATAAAATATCATCACTGGCCACAGGAAAAATACACAAGCCCACCAGTAAAATAATGCTCTTAAATTCCATTGTATATCCATCAGAGTTTCACTTAGATTAACCATTTTTGGTGCACCAAAGAGGTGTTATAAAACAAATTTTATGTTGTTAGTAGTATATACTCCAGACAACAATAGTCTCTACATGCACACCCTTAAATCAACTAGATATTCCCAGTAATTGCACAACTAGTATTGGTGGTGTTTAGGAAGGTGGATATCACTTCAAGGATGGTTTGAAAGATTAATCAATTAAAGACTTAGAACATCATCATCATCATCAGAAAATTACCAGGGTACAAGTGTCAAGGGCTTAAACACAAGAAACTAGAACTACAATTTTTGGCCAGATAGCTTCATACTAATATATTATTATAAAAAATGCACACAACATACACACATATTGAAACAAACAAGAGATGGAATACCAAAGGTGGAAAAAGCAATAGAACATGCAGAGCCACACATATAAATTTGGAACAGAAAGCTTTAGAACTCTTTCAATGGCGTAAAGAAGGTTTCCCTTGAAAGGATGCTGTGAATTTTGTACAATGGGATTAATGTACTGCAAGAATACAGTCAAAACAATGTTAGAATGCCTGTAGAATTGGTGAAATGAAACCCCAGAAATAAATTCACATAAACAAAGAAAAAAGAAAGAAAAGGTAGGAATGAACACAACTTATGAACAGGTACTGCTTACTTGTTCAATTATAAATCCCATAACTCCTGTAAATATTATCAGCTTGGCAAGTTGGCGAAACACCCAACCCTTTCGAATATAAGGTGTGCGAGGATAGCTTAGCTAAAACAGCAGTTCATAAAACAAAATACATGCAAGTTAAAAATGTGAGAAACTTTGCTCTCAGGAAAAAAAGTAACCACATGGAGATACATTTATGCAGGCAAAAGCAAATACAAATGAACTGCATAAACCTACTTAAAGAACACCCCAGCGAAATCAGCAATATATGCTACATTTTATGCCAGGGAGTCATGTAATACCCATATCCTTGAAAGAATCTTAGCTTCTAAGCATATAGAAGCGAGAAGCAATCACTATTATATGATTAATATATAGGAGGATTTTTGTGTGGGGGAGGGGGGTGGGCAGGGGGTGTCATTCAAATTTCTTAGCACTTGTAAACTAAGCATTTGAGGGCAAGCCCTGACACAACGGTAGAGTGTGCCTGGTGATTGGTTGGCCATGGAATCGAACTTGGAAACAGTCTCTTTACATATGCATGGGGAAGTTTGCACACAATAACCCTCCCACATACCTTCTCAAAGCAAGGAGCCTTTTGGTACAGGGGTATGCTAGTTTGTAAACTAAGCATTTGCTCTGTTGTGAAAGGAGAAACCATTGGGGTAAATTTCTCCCTTTTTCTTTGTCATCATTCAATTTTCAGTACAAGTAGCATTCTTTTCCTGTATTCTGTTTCTAAGTTCCCAACAGCATGCCCGATTAGACAGTGACAAAAAACATCAGAGATATTCCACTGTGAAGATATATGGATAAGTAAGTCCATATGACTGTGCCTATAGGCAATCTAATACAAGAAAAGTGTATGCAAATGTAAAATAGGTGAATCTAAATGGGACAACCCCACATGAATTACAAATAAAACGAAATTGGTTCCAAAAATTAACTAAACCACTTGAAAGTACTTCTACCTGGTAGCATAATGTAGGAGCAACCATGAAGTATACCAAGCTCTTGAAGCTCACATTGTAAGGATAGTTCATATTATTGGGCAGTGCTTCTCCCTATAGCACAGGAAACATGTTTGAGTAAGGGAGGGAAAGAGATGGTTTATCTATCACACATTCACACGTCGAAGAGCTAATCATATATAAATATAAGGGAAAACAGGATGGAAGTAATTCAAATAAAGATGAAATAAAAGTGTACTTCAGCATATGATGAGGTTTTAAGACAACATGATCCATATGTTAAGGCTTAGTCAAGCAGGATGTTCCTGTTTAAAAACTAATCATGACAAACATTGTACAACATACAGTCAGCTTTTAAGTATACAAATAAGGAAAATGACATTTGGTCCTAGTTATCTACCCACTTACAACTGGAACTTAAGAGTTGAGACTATGTTTGGTTTGGAAACAATTGGATGAAAGAAAAAAGGAAAAGAAAAAACATAATGATATATTTTATTTTGTTTATTTAAAGATAAGATAAGAGAACAAAGATCACAAGATTTCAAAATATTCTCTCTCCCTCATTTTCTCTCCATTCAAACAATCAGTGGATATATATTACCTTTTCAACTGATCTGGTAAGTGCTCTCATATCATAGTTTGTATGTGCATAAGACACCAACTTTAACCATACAATGCAAGTAAATAGCATTAATGTGACACCTGATAGAAAAGCAGAATCACACCTGCAAGGGATTGTTACAACTTACAAGTCAGTAATTATCTTTCTGCCATATCATTATCTATGAAATCACTAAGAATGCACAAATGTATATTTATTTTATCCCTCAGCATTCAACTTCAATGTTTGAATAGATATTACACAATAATTCAATTCCAACATCATAAAAACCAAACATTAAACTAAGGTTCACCCACAAGGGTTTTAAGTCTTTTCTCAAATAATGTAAAATTAACGATGTTTTTAAAATTGTTGTGCAGGATACTGACAAAGTTTGTTAACTATAGCACCCTTAGCAACTTGAAAAAATATATATATATATATATATATATATAATATATATATAATATATAATATATAATATATATATATATATATTTTTTTTTTTTTTTCTACTAGCAAATTCTTTCAAATGGTCATGTGGTGTAACCAACTAACCACAAATGTCAAAACAAAAGGGTTCTTGATTTAAGCCCCAGAATCAACTTTGAAGAATATATACTAAATAACTAAAACTGACCTGAGAATTACCAAAATGGGATATAAAATTTCAGCTGAGTTAATGATTATATGAAGTAGAACAACAACCTGCCATATCAAAGTCAATATAATATTACTATGTATGCAATTATTTGAAGATTATATGGTTAAGAATAGCATACCACAATTAACGGCATCCCAAAACTATTTTAGGTTAAAACAACAAATGAAATCTAACAAAAGCTCTCATGGCCTATCACTTACTGGTTCAGGTATACACTTTTTTTGTGCCAACTTCTCCACTATAAAGGCCGCAAAAGGAAATACCACAAGAGAAAGACTGCAAACCAAATGCACTATCAGTTACTGTTACACAACATTTCATGAAACAACCCTCAAAATAATTACACGGCACATGGTTAATCATCAAGGGAATTAATCAGACGCATTACCAACACATGAAGAGTGGCCAGTCTCTCAATGAACTAAACCAAAAACCAGACTGGATCAACCAACCATACTGCAGATCAAATAAAACACAGATTAAAACATAGAACAATAAGATAATTGCCAGAATCAAAGCCATAGGTAAAAGGAAAAGAAAAATTATTGCAGGTGAATGCACAATCAATCAGGGAAGAAGCAAAACCTTCATTAAATTCTCAATGATTAGTCTGCTATTCACTGCAACCAGGACTACTATACAGAGGTTGAAGAGGCCCGCGTGACTCTGCAGCTGATCAATAATTAGTAAAGAAATATAGTTACAGAGTCATCACATCACACCTATTTATAAAACCAAGCCAAAGTAGCAACAAAAACCCGATCCACCGACTGTATTAAATTCAAATCATAAATGATAACAACTAATTTCTAGTACGCATAAATTAACGAAGCAAGCATTAACTAGTAGCAATACCATACACTATATAAAGCACCTCAAACACTACGATTCACTTCCATTCATGGCTCATGCATTGATTTAGAATTCTCAATTATGCAGAACAAGAACATACGACACCATACTATTCAGTTTTAATTAATTTAAAAAATTTTAGTAATCAAAGATTCAAATCACTTCAGAGGCTACAACTAGCTTCCATTCATGGCTCATGCATTGAGTTCGTGTTCTTAATTATGCAGAAAGGGAACAAAACGGCACCGTTCTGGTCATTTTTAATTAGTTTCGAAATTTTAGAAATAACACTACAATTATCAACCAAAGCATTACAAACACCACGATTCGTTACCATTCATGGCTCATGCAATGAATTTGAGTTGTTAATTATGCAGAACGGGAACGAAAACAGCTCGTTTCGTTAAGTTTCAATAAGTTTTCGCATTTTAGCAATCTTGAGGATGAAGTTAACGGCGAGAACCTGCCGGAAAATGTTGTCGGAGCTAAGCGGACTTTCTTTGACTCTGCGATGAGCTGGAACGGAAGGACGATACGTGAATTTGATGACGGAGATATCATGTTCTTCTTTTTGTTGTGGCTGTGGATTGACGGCCGCAGCATCGTTGGTGATGGAGTCGTCAGAACCGGAATCCTTGGCCGTGTCTTCGCCTGAACTATCGGTGGTGTCAATAGAATTATAAAGGCTAGCGGCGGAGGTGGCGGTTGGCCTCCGGCGCACGGAAGAGTGGTTGAGAACAGTGGCTACAGTTTCAGTTTCATTGGGGATCGCCATTGGAGAAGAAGACAGAGAGCCTCTACTTACTCAGTCTTCTCCACCAAAACACATTTCTATTATTCTATGCTTATATATATTTAAGACACAAAGATAAAAAGTTTGTTAGATTGTGATTTTTATCAGTTAATTAATCATCTTTTCTTTTTCTTATTTTTTTTTTAAAAAAGAACTATCAAATGTCTTAGTACATAATCTTTGACCAGATTCATGTGATAATCATAAAAACATCTTTTTATTTATATATATATAATTATTAATTATTATTGACATTATATGTTTATTAATTTATTGATGTAAGAAAGAAGGGAAAGAGAAGAGGGCAGAGCGTGTGGTGTTGTTTGTTGTGTTGTGTTGACGCCAAAGGAATCAGATTCCAATAAATGAAGAAAAGCGGTGTGGTCATATGCCACCGATCTTCAATCTTGGGAGTAAATATAAGACAATAGCTTTTAAGGCAAAAAGAAAAAGGTGGAATAAATATTAAAGAAAGAAGAAAGTAGAGGAAATAAAGAAGAGGTGTTGTGAGAAATTAGAAAATTAAGGAATGTTTGAGGTTGTTTTGGGACATGTTTTGTGTTAAGTTTCTTTTTTAATTTTTTTTAAAGGAAATAATAGATGGTGAGAGGTGAAATGTGGATACAGACATGTGCAAGAAACAGTGAGAAGGCACAAAATGATATTGTTGAAGTTGACACGCTAAGGACCTAACCATGCCGCTCTCATTTCTTGATCGCTTCTCGACACGTCTTTTCCTTGTAATTCTCTATGGTTCACACGGGTCCTTTATATTCTGTTTCATTTCTCAACTCTAGCAAAATAAGATTCCATGCAAAACTTTCGGTGTCATTGAAATTCAAAACTCATAATTAGAATGCTCTATTTATTTTGTAATTAAGTTTTCAATTTTGCAAGAATAAGCATTTATTTGATAGTTTACATTCGTTTCGTTCAGTCAATTCAAGTCCTATATATATATATATATATATATATAGTTTTGTTATTATTAAAAATTGAATTATGTTTGTTATCTTCATGAATTGTTAAATTATATGTTAGATATGTAAAATTGATTATATATTATAGATAAACTATTGAATATTTATTTTTCTCAATTTGATAATTTTAATTTCTCCAATTTTATTTTATCAAAAAATAAATGATAAAAAGACAAGGTATACTAAGTTTATTCATCAGTTTATTCATCATTTAAGATATCATTAATATACATGAATGATTAATTCTGTATCATTTTTTTATACTAACATTTATGATTAGATGAGTTAAATAATAATATATTTAAATATTGATTTTTTAATATATATTTTGTTAAGTCAAGATGATTCAGCATCTTAGTTTTGATAATTACGAAACGATCTGTTGTGTTCAGTAGATTTAAGAAAGAGCACAGATCAAGATCGATCAAGAACTCGAAGCATCGACATCATATCAAGAGGCATCGATCAAGCATCAGATCAAGAGGCATCGATCAAGCATCGACGGAAGAGCATAGATCGAGCATAGGCAAGATTAGACGGAAGAACACGATCAAGGAATAGACTAAAGAGTTCGGACTAAAGAAACATCAAATCAAGAGGCATCGATCAAGCATCGATCAAGAGCCTCGGATTAAAGCATCAGATCAAGAGCCTCGGATCAAGTGCACAAATCAAGCATCGATCAAGAGCACGGCATCAAGGAAACAGATGGAAGGAGACAGACGAATGAATTCAACACACAACTCATTTATTTATTCATTCATCTACATCGTTTAATGAAGTTCAGACGGAGTAACTCGCGCCGTAATTTAAATCTAACCGTTACTCGCAGAAGCTTTCAAAGACAGAATAGAGGTCTGTGCAAAACCCCTGCAACACGAAAAGCAAACATGCTTTTTGTTGATGTTTCTGATTAAGTCAGAAAAAGCCTGTGCAAACATTAATTATTTTGATTGATCTCTGTCACACGTTTGAAGACCCCAAGACAAAGGACTAACGTTCAAATCTTCAGTCTAACGGATACTTCAAGGAGTATAAAAGGACTTCATTACTTCAAGAGAAGGCCGGCGAACTGCAGAACAAAGAAATCATATTCAAACTTCAAGCTCTCAAGCAAAGTTCACTCACCCTGAACTTAAAATAGATCTCATTGTAAAACCCCTATCTGCGTAGAGGATAAACTTATTCTTTCATCTTCCTAAATCCACTGTTGTGGTGCTCTTAGCCTGAGGAGGTGGTTGTGTTTCAAAGAATACCTCTATTTTAGTATGTGAGGCTGTGTTCAAAGAATACCCTGTTTAGCAGCCTGTGGAGGCTTGGTTCAAAGAATACCTGTTTAGCCTGGAAAGGCTGTGCCTAAAGTATTTAGGCAAGAGTGGCTGGGTTCAAAGAATACTCATAATGGAACCTTAGCGTGTTGCTGGGGAACTGGATATAGTCTTAATCAGACGAACCAGTATAAAAATATTGTTGAGGGGATAATAACTTGAATAGTTTGATAATAAAATCAATCTTAAAGAAGAAAACAATCTTGCGTCCGATCAAGCTTTGAAAACAACAGACACAAATGCATCGTCTTAGAGAAAAAATTTCAAAAACAGTCTACACAATTCAACCCCCTCCCTCTTGTGTGTTTTTGTACTTTACACATTTAACTAATATTATGTAAATTGAAACTTTAATTTATTATTTTTTCATGATCTTAATTTTATAAATTTATAAAATTTGATTGTAATTAATATCAACTAATTATACAATATTAAGAAATTCATTCAGTTAGTTTAGCAATTTATAACACATGCTTTTTATTTCTAATAATAAAGAAAAAAACATATAATTTGATATGTTTGACCATACATCAATAATTTTGTTTCAAATAATGAGACTAGATCCCAAGAGGAAAATACTTAAACATCAGGATGAAAAATTAATAAAAGCTGAAACAATGATCAAATACAGAGATTTAATTAAAAAAATGGTTTGAACAGAATGATCTAAAGATTTTTTAAAATTAAAATATTTTTTTAAAAATAAACTGAATCGTCTTATTAAAATAATTAAATTAATTTTAATAAAATAATTCAGTTCAGTGTGGTACAATTTTATGAATTATTAATTTATATAAACAAAATTTAAATATTTGAATTCAAACAAATCAATTTAGAAAATGGATGGATTCCATTTTTTTTTTTCACTCCCTAATCAAATACTCTGCTATCCTGTCAATATATAAATTAAACTTCACTAAGGCATCAACAATTTAGATGGAATTTCTGACTATACGAGTAAGAATACAAATATTCTTTTATTAATAAGAACAGAATTATTCTATTTGGAATTTAATCATATTTAACTTTCCTTATTCCTCTTTAAAATTATATTCTACAGGAATTCACAAATTTTTCTATAAACTTAGGGTATTTGAATTTGGTCTAAGACTTGCATTACTAGTTACTTATCTTGAACGTTAAAACAGCCAACAAATTATACTTGCCTAATGCAAAAGTCTATAATAGTTTTAGATGTTTTTAATTATTTTGACAGTTTTTTAACCTACTTTTTTCTCTATAAATTTGTTGTTGTACGGATAGGTGATTTGATTCTTTCTCTCTTTTTCCACATGAATGGGTTATTTAACTTGTTTTAGTCTAGTATAACTCAACTTTTAGTTTAATATTCAAAATATAAGATTTTAAAAACTATTATTTTATTTTCTTTTTTACTTTTGTCTTAGTGCTATTTTTAATATTTGTTTTCATTACTTCATTATTTTGATTGGAAAGTATAATGCGAAAATTAAAGGATATGAAATTAAATTCTTCTTTTTGTATTTAGATTAGAAAAATAAACTATTTTATTAAAACAACCATTTTATTTTCTTTCTCTTTTGTCTATTCAAATATCTTATCTTTTTAGCTTCAAGTAAAATTTATCTTTTTATTTATTCCAATTAACTAAATAGTATAAAATATAACTTTTTCTATCACTACTTGTTTTAATCAAGTCTTACCGAATCAAAATAAGTACTCTTACATGCTTGCTGTGGAGAATGATAAAGATCTTTCAATTATATAAAATTAATAATAAATTTAATTAATTTTCCATGAAATATTAGAGAACAAATTCTTTGTTTTATTAAGATGAATGTGATTTTATTAAGTCTGCTTGAAATATGATGATAATCTAATCTTGTGATTGAAAATTCATAAATAAATTTTATATAGATAAAAATCAATTCTTATTAATTTTATTTTATTTAAGTGGATTTGTCTTTTCGAGAATAATGTAATCTATTAAAGATGAATAAAATATAGTAGGTCACTCATTATTAATTTTCATATTTCTACACTACAGGTATGTGCAAAACGGTTAAATTTTATAAAGTTTATGTAGTATGACAAAACTCTACAAATTATAAAGTTGTAATATTTTTTATGCTTCAACAGGTGAATATGATTTACAGCATATACGTAATAAAATATAGATATGTGAGTGTTTAATGGGTGTATGAAGTCACTTGTACGAGATCTTGATGAAATATATGGACGCTCTTGAAATCATGAAATATCATAGACATGTATATTCCAATAGAATAACATAATGACAACAAAAAAAACTTGTGTAGATGATTTATACAGTTTGTTACACAAATCATATTGTGCGATGAGTTTATTTTACTTTTTTTTTAATACGTAGATTGTTGTATTTTAAAAATATTAGAAAAGACTAAATTTCACTAATCTAAAATAACGAAATTTGTATTTTGAGAGTATATATCACAAAAGGTTAATCCTTGCATGATCTTCATCTGTATAGCAAACCAAAATTTCTCTCCCTCTTGCTTACTCCTTTTAAGTTTCTTTCTTGGATGGTTATTCTTGTGATTTCTATTCTTTTCTTTAAGATAAGTTCATTTTGAGAGACTTAGATCAGACATAGCAGATAAGTCTTATATTTTGTTTGTTTTAGTAGTGTGGAATGAAAGTATGATGAATGAAAAGAAAATTAAAGAAAAGAAAGAAATAGAAAAGATAATGAAAAATGTCATCGTTCAGTTAAAAAATAATTTCAATAATCTATAACAATTGTGCTTATTTATTTCTTACAACAACAAAAAAAACAATATTAAGAATATAATATTTTTCACTTTCTTAATTTTTCATAATCACTATAAAGAGAAAAATAAACATATATCCACTTATTTGTAAAGAATACATTTTATAGTATCATAGAACTGGAAGCTTCAAAATAGTAAAAAGTTTTATTTTATGAATAAATTGTTTTGAAGATAAAAATAAATGTTAGTTTAAAGGGACAACCAACTAGCAAATTTTACATGTCTAGTAAGATTTTGTCAAGTAATGGTTACAGAAAATAATTACTACCAAAAATGGAAATTGACAATATTTTAAAATTTAATTACCCCGTCATTGTTTCTATCATATTTTCAATTGTTACCACAGAAGGTAACAACTACTAACCATAAAAATGAATGTTCAAAATGGTGACTTAACGAGGAGTACAACATCAAAGAAAGACCGAGCAATATTGTCTTTCACATGAGGGAAGCTAAACTTGTCTTAAAATTGTCAAAGGAAGCGTGGAAGAGTGATGAAGGAATATCCACCAATCATCAATAAGTACAACAATATTTAACAAATGGGTTCGGTGAAAAACATGTTATATCATAAAAACTTGCCATAACCCACAACTTTTATCATAATAGAAATAATATTATTGATATTTATGTTCTATGACTCAATCTATACATTTGTAGTGTATAAATAAAAATATATATAAAATGGAAAAAATACATAATCAGATTATAAATAAATAAATATACTCACTTTATATTTTTACTTTTAATATATACCATATGATTTACTTTATATTTTTATTTTTAATATATACAATATGATTTACTAAAAGAATAAAAACTTGAATTAAGTTCTAGCATTAAAAGAAATAGATTATTAGATAGATTTTATAATTAGATAATTTATAAAACTAGGAGGTACTTAGATAATTTGTTCTATATAATTTAATCATCAAAATTATTAATTTTATAGCTAATTAATCATTTCCTTTTAGCTTAATCTCTTAATTTATTATATTTGTGGGATTTACTTATCGAGTTGATTATTTTTACAACGAATTCACCTCTCAGTTAAATTTATGTTAAAAGGATAATATTTTTAATAATTAATAAATTCAAAGACTATATTATATGCACAAGTTAGTTTTTAGTTAACAAATAACTCTTATTCAAATTCAAATCAAAACCAGCTTATAATAAGCCCTAAATTATCCTAATGACAAGCTTAAGTCTTCTGCAACTTGCCCCAATCATGACTCCCGCGGTGTATACATGTTGTAATGTGCTAGGGCAGAGGAGACATCGATTTAATCCCCATTTCATGACCAAGTTTACAACAAAATCAAGTTGGTCATATAAGAACTGAATCTGCAATATTTCGTCCCAATTAAGTTAAATACTCTTACAATCCAATCAAATCCTATCACTACCCTTACCTTTCATTTGTCCCTTCTCCTTTCAAGTGTAAAAAGAAAAAATAAAAAGCTAGTTTCTAGAACAAGAGTGCTTGACAAATAAGGGAACCAACATGCCAACGTCTTAGGCTTCTATAAATGTCTTCTCCAAATAATCTTGGTGATATGCGAGAAAAAGGGTGAAGAAAAGAACACAATTTAGTATACTGTGGGTTGACTATTTTTTCAATTCTTTCCCACATAATAAATAATAAAATAAATTATTTTACCCAATGCTATCCAGAAAAATAAATTCTAAACTATAACATGATAATTTTCCTTTCTTAAATGTCATTCACATCATTCTGTTCCTCTCTTTTGATGTCAAAACATACCCTAAAAAACATAACATCAGCAATTTTACCATCGAGTTCGATCAAGTACAATTAAAACATTCGCTAAAAATGTGCAAAGGCAGCCATACACCAATCTGGTCAATAATGGTTTTTCCACATAGCAAATAGTAATCACTTGAATAGTCAGAACTGAAATTAAATTAAATAACTAAGCCTAATAAACAAAGTTTAAGGCAAAAGTACAAACCCAAAAATAGAGGTGGCGGTGGGAGAAAAATTACATAACACTTTCCAAACGCAAACTAATTGTCTAACATGATGAAGGACAAAATCTCATCAGAGTAGCTCAGCAACATTTGAAGGCAGCTCCTCAACTTGCACATTATAAAACTTCTGGATGTCAAACAGCATTTTCTCGTCATCCTTTGTCACAAAGTTTATGGCAACACCCTTCCTTCCAAACCTCCCACTACGACCAATACGATGGAGATAGTTCTCAGGCTGTGTTGGGAGGTCATAATTTATAACTAGAGACACTTGTTGGACATCAATACCACGGGCCAAAAGATCAGTAGTTATTAAGACACGGGAAGACCCAGAACGGAATTCACGCATGATAATGTCCCTGGTATTCTGGTCCATGTCTCCATGGGTTGCAGAGACTGTGTGATCTCGGCTTCTCATCTTGTCAGTCAACCAATCAACCTTCCTTCTAGTGTTCACAAAAATGACACTCTGAGTGATAGCTAAGGTCTCATAAAGATCACAGAGTGTGTCCAGCTTCCAGTCCTCTTTCTCAACATTGACATAAAACTGCTTTATACCCTCCAAGGTGAGCTCATCACGCTTCACAAGAATCCTAACAGGTTTGTTCATAAACTTCCTGGTAATCTCAAGGGCCTCAGGTGGCATTGTGGCAGAAAAAACTCCCACTTGAATCTTAGATGGAAGCAGCTGAAATATATCGTAGATCTGATAACAAGAAAGCCACTGTGAGTGCAGTTATTCATAAATCAATGCTCTTAAAACTACACAACCAATAGGCTCAGAAAAAAGTCAAATGATTCATATTTTTACAAGTTACTATCATAAGAAATTTCAGAGAAAAGAAACATACATCTGAACAAAGTTGAAATATAATTTTTGAATGAAAACACATAGAAGTAAAACAGAGTTGACATGGGAGAGTTTACACATCAATATACAAAAATTTATAGGCAAAAGTAGGCATTGCATGTCAAAAAAAACACAAAATATCAGTAATAATTGAAGTGAAAAGACATACATGAGTTGTAAATTGAAAAGTACCTGGTCCTTAAAACCTCGGGAAAGCATTTCATCAGCCTCATCCAACACAAACATCTTGATGTAATCTGGTTGAAGTGACTGCCTCCTCAGCATATCAAAAACACGACCAGGGGTACCAACCACAACATGAACACCACTGGATAGAATTCGTTGGTCCTCACGCACACTGGTACCTCCCACACAAGCATGAACTTTCACACCTAGATAATCTCCAAGTGCCCGCATAACCTTCTCAATCTGCTGAGCAAGCTCACGGGTTGGAGCTAAAACCAAGGCTTGGCAATGAGTCAAGCTATAGTCAAGTTGCTGCAGAATACCAGAGCAGAAAGTAGCAGTCTTCCCAGTTCCAGACTGAGCCTGTTGAATAACATCAAGTCCCTTGCAGAAGGGAACTATTCCCCTCTGCTGAATGGCTGATGGCTTTTCAAAACCTAAAGCAGAAATCATACTAGTTTAAGGATTGGAACATACCACAAAGCAGAAACAGTAGCAGGCCAACAAAAGACATCATGTTTCAATAAAATAATACATCAGTGTAAGACAAATTGCTAGTCTAGAGTTATGTTGATACCATGCAATCTGAACAATTAAAAAACAGAAGCATTTCAAGGTATAACAATAACACACCATTGACAATCAAGGAAGAACATTAAAAATTACCGTATGCATAAATGCCCCTGAGAAGATTCTCCTGCAAACCCATAGCATCAAAACTTTCATAAACCTCATCATAGGATGTGAAGAAGTCCTGTCCATCAGATGAAAGTCTAAAAGGGAAAAACAAAATATACAAAAAAAAAAAAAAATCATTAAAATCTAACAGATAATATCAATACTCCATAGTTATCATACATCCAAAACACAAAACAAGAACATGGAAAGCAATTTCAGTAATAAAATCTCACAAGTCACTCATTTTAGAATCATATTGCTTGGCATCGAACTGTGAGCCCTCAGGTGCAAGTCCAGCCATAACTGTAAAACTACAGAAAAAATGTTATAACAAGCAATTTATCATCAATAAAATCGAAGGCTACAGTTCAGTATTATCTCTAAACAAAAAATTTGACGGAACAACTTCAAAAAAAAAAAAAAAAAAAAAAAAAAATAGTGCTTGCAAACTCTGAAAGCACAAAATCAAACAGGAAACACGATTCTAAGACTATAAATAAAACAGAAATAAGATACAAAAACAAAAAGTGAAGTATTGTATTGCGAGAGAGAAAGAGTGATAAAAATAAGAAAGAAGAGAGCGACCTTGAGATGAAGGAGAGTGGATTTGTGCGTTGGTAAGAGAGAATAGTTAGGGTTTCCCGAACTCCTCGGATCTACGCCGCGGAGTCGAGAAAAGATAACGAAAAGAGTTTAGGCAGAGAAAGTAGTAAGAGAGAGTGTCAAGTGATTAATAAAAACCAGGGTTCCTAGGTGATACCGGGCTCAACTATTTTCTCTTCTTCCTATTTTGCCCCTTTGTACCCGGTCAATGCCCACGGTCAAACTCCCGCGCAATATTTGATCCTTCTATTCCTTTGGGCTCCAGCCCAAATGCATACACAACATGGCACGTCTTTAACTTTTAAGTATCACATTCTGTATTCTCGGCCCACAAGATTTGTTGTCCATACCTTATACGAGTTATATTCAATATGTGAATTTATTATTATAATTATTATAAAAAGTGAAAAGTTAGTCTTATGAAAATAAACTCTAAATTAATAAAAATCTCATAATTTTCCTAAATTCCTAATAACATAACTCCTAATTGAATAGAAGTAATATTTTTCAGGACTCAATTGTTAATAATTACACTTTGATAAATAGAGAATATACTTGGATGAACAATAATGAACAGACAATAAATAAAGATGTTAAAGAAAGATATAAAATTAAATTATACTTTTTTATCTCTTATTCTTTCTTTCCTTTTACATATTATTTTATAACACATTAAAAAAATTAGATATTTTATATTAATTTTATGGGTACCAAACATTAAATATATTTAAATTGAATAATGGTTAATGTAATAAATCAAAAACATGAAAATTCAGAACTAATTCTATTTAATTATTGTAATTCCAATTAATGATGATAATAATTAATAAACTTTCAAAATTTTATAGAAGAATAATAGTTTGTAATTCAGAAAAGATAACTATTTATTCTTAAAAAAAAAATAAGAATAAGCATGTGAAATCAGAGGAGAGGGCAAATAAATTTAAATTCATAGATAATCAAAGACGAGATCTATGTTGACATGATCAACTTAAAATTCATAAATAATACCAACTAATTTACCATTTTCTAATACATTGTACTAAAAGTCACCCACACAGGTACAAAATTTATTTTATTACATTAAGATGATAAATATTTTTTTATTCTATTTTATTTGGACAAAAAAGCTGACAAATTTTGTTTTGATAACAAAGAATAAGGACGAGAGAAATATACTTATGAAGGTAAATCAAACACCATTGAACATTTAACTTCACAGTACTATTTCATGATACATTTATTTTGACAATGTGAACTTCAGAAACATACTGATGAAGCAGCTGAGGAATCTTTGTTTTTATGGGTAAATAAGCTGGGTAATATATTTATGAGAAGAATGAAACCTAGAGTACAGACAGGCAGTAAATCCTCATTCCGCACAATGACCTTAATTAGAATAAAAGACCTTCTCTGTTTTCCTATAAAAGAACAACTTTGACGTGAACACAGGAAATAAAAAATTCCAAGATACTACATGATACTCTCAACAAATTACAAAAGCCCCTGCTCCCATTTTCTCATTAAAAAATACAACCTCGCAAATGTTGAAGCAGAACAATGTCATTCAAATCTGTTCTTCTGGCCACATAATTACAAGATATCCATGACCACTCAATCAAACAGCAAAGGTAATTTTGGCCTATTCTGTACTAAATCCAAAGATTGTCATTCTTTGACTTGGAAATTGTTTTGGGCTTTTGGCCCCGAGGTACCAGAATTTTCAACTATCTCATCACTTCGCTTAGACACATTGGCAATGAAATGTGCACATGTGGCTGCCAAATTGTGAGATAACATCAACAAGACATCCATAACCTCCAACTGCCATAACCTGAAATGAAAATGCAGAAATGCACTGTATCAAATAAAGCAGACAGTAACAAGGAATCCATCATCAGCATGTTTGAGCTGACCATTGCCAAAGGTACTAAACATGACTCAATGATTTTGAATCAACCTACCCCTGCAGGATGTAAGGAGATAGAGAAGGATGACGAAGGAGCACAATGTATTTGTGAAAGGATCGTGCCATTCATGTCAAAGCGGTTGAGTTGAGGATCTGTACCGACTGTCAAAATCTGAAAGTAAAATACAACAATTAACAAGAATTAGGAGAGCCAAAATCACAGTGAGAACTACTGACATTTATAAGAACTACAAAAGAGTCAATATTCAGAAGAGACCAACAATGTCCATTTTAGATGAAAATTTTCTAAAATTCAAAGAATCAGGAGTCTGTAAAGATATTAAGTGTTAGAATAGCTATCTTTATTATGTATTCTTGTTGTACTGTTATGGTGTAATAGCTACAGTAACTAGGGCTACAGTAACTAGGGCTACAGTGTTTGTGTAAGTGGTCCTATATATATTTACCTAATGAAATGAGAAAATGTGAGAGTAGTTTTTTCTTCATACAATTCTTTTTCTCTCAAGTTGGTATCAGAGCGGGAACGATCCCGCTCGGCACCGCCACTGTCCGCCGGCAGCCGCCACCGGCCGCTGCCGTTCGCCGCCGTCCGCCGCCGCCGCCGCCACCGGCCGCCGCCGTCCGCCGCCGTCTTCTCCGGCGAACTTAGATTTTTTGTGCTCCTCGTCAAGCACGATCTGTCTTCCTCAACTCCGGCGTCATCCGGAGTCTAAGGTCCCCCCACACGTGTAAATCTGTCTCTTCCTCTGTTTTGTGTGTACTGTTCACTCTTCTTCTACAGTCTTCCAAGTCAGTTTCTGGACTTGTTTTCCTGGTTTGGTTGCAGTGTGGATAGTGGGTCTATTATTGCTCCTATCTCTAGTCTCCTATGGCTTTTTCAGGTCCCGTTTTACCTATTTCTGGTACCCCAACCATTACAACGGAAAAACTAAATGGTAAACTTGAGAGAAAAAGAATTGTATGAAGAAAAAACTACTCTCACATTTTCTCATTTCATTAGGTAAATATATATAGGACCACTTACACAAACACTGTAGCCCTAGTTACTGTAGCCCTAGTTACTGTAGCTATTACACCATAACAGTACAACAAGAATACATAATAAAGATAGCTATTCTAACACTCCCCCTCAAGCTGGAGCATACAAATCGTATGCTCCAAGCTTGGAACATAAAAACTGAATTCGAGGCCCTCTTAAAGACTTAGTCATAACATCTGCAAGTTGTTCATTGGAGGTGACAAATTTAGTAACAATTTCCTTAGACAGCAGCTTCTCTCTAACGAAGTGACAATCAATCTCTATATGCTTAGTTCTCTCATGAAATACTGGATTGGAAGCAATGTGGAGAGCAGCCTGGTTATCACAGTACAATTCCATTGGATGGTTTTCACAAAATTTTAACTCTTGAAGGAATTGTTTAACCCATATAAGCTCACAAGTAATCAACGCCATAGCACGATATTCAGCCTCAGCACTAGATCGGGCAACAACATTTTGTTTCTTGCTCTTCCAAGAAATGAGATTTCCACCAAGGAATACACAATATCCAGTAGTGGAACGTCGATCAACAGATGACCGCCTAATCAAGATCACAATATCCCGAGATTCGGCTGTTTCCTTTGTTTTCATACAACAATCCTTGTCCTGGAGCCTTTTTTATGTATTTAAGGATACGCAAAACAGCATTCCAATGATCAACATGAGGAGCCTGCATGAATTGACTAACAACTCCCACTGCAAATGAGATGTCAGGTCTTGTGATAGTAAGATAAATAAGTTTCCCAACCAATCTCCTATACCTCTCTGGATCAGCAAATGGTTCACCTTGACCAGCCATTAACTTTTGGTTAGGATCCATAGGACTATCAGTGGGTCTGCAATCAACCATGCCTGTTTCCTCCAAGATGTCTAAAGCATACTTCCTTTGAGAAATCGCAATGCCTTCTTTTGATTGAGCGACTTCGATACCAAGAAAATATTTCAAACATCCTAAGTCTTTGGTCTGAAAATGGCTGAATAAATGTTTCTTCAATTGAGAGATTGTAGCTGCATCATTCCCGGTAATCACTATGTCATCCACATAAACAACCGATACACACACTTCGCAGAGAAGTATAACAATAAAAAACTGAGTGATCCACTTCACTTCTTTTCAACCCAAAGTCTTGTACAACATGACTAAATCTTCCAAACCATGCCCGAGGAGATTGTTTGAGACCATAAAGAGATTTTCGCAATTTACAAACTAGTCCAGACTCCCCCTGAGCAACAAACCCAGGAGGTTGCTCCATGTAAATCACCTCCTCCAACTCACCATGAAGAAAAGCATTTTTAATGTCTAATTGATGGAGAGGCCAATGTCGAATTGCTGCCATAGCAAGAAAAAGACGAACTGTAGGGATCTTGGCCACAGGAGAAAAAGTGTCACTATAGTCTAAGCCATAAATCCGAGTATACCCTTTGGCCACTAGTCTAGCTTTAAGACGATCAACCGTACCATCGGGGCAACTTTGATGGCATAGACCCATCTACATCCAACCGATTGTTTCCCCGGAGGAAGTGGAACTAGTTCCCATGTACCACTGTGCTCAAGTGCTTGCATCTCAACAATCATAGCTTGTCTCCATCCAGGATGATCAAGAGCCTCATGAACATTTCTAGAATGGTAAGAGGAGATATAGAGGAGAGAAAAGAAAAATATAAAGGAGATACACGATGATAGCTCAAAAATTATAAATAGGATGAGGATTCCTAGTAGACCGAATACCTTTTCGAAGAAGCAATAGGCCAACCGAATTATCTTCCCTAGGATCCGTAGTAGCATGAGCGTCGATGGTGAAGGACTTGAATCTAGAGATTCTTCAAGAACAAAGCGGACCCAATTGTCTTGTCTCGATTTGGTATGTGATAAGATGAGGAGTATCTTGCCCGGGATTAGTTATGGGGAAGACAAATGAGATTGATTATTTTCTTGGTCGGGAATGGTATGGATTGACATTAGAGGTGGAGTGGAAACATGAGAACCAACCGGTAGAGCCTGTTGTATTGAAGGAGGATCAAGAGTGGAGGATGAGAAAAACATAGTTTGTTGAAAGGTCACATCTACGGACATGTAATATTTTCTCGGTTTGTGGAGAGTAACACTTGTACCCTTTTCTCAAGACGTGAATAACCTAAGAAAACACATTTGATAGCTCTAGCAGACAACTTGTCCAAACCAGGGAGAAACATCGTGGACAAAACATGTACACCCAAAGACCCGAGGTGAGACATGAAACAATGGTTCCTTTGGATAAATAATGGAGTAAGGAATTTTATTTTCAAGGGAAGAAGATGGCATTCGGTTGATTAAGAAACAAGAAGTGAGAATTGCATCACCCCAAAAATGTACAGGAACATTTGAATTAAGCATTAGGGTGCGTGCAGTCTCCACAAGGTGCCTGTTTTTCCTTTCAGCGATTCCATTTTGTTGGGGTGTGTGTGGACATGTAGATTGATGCAATATCCCTTGTGAGGATAGGAAAGAGGATAATGCAGAGGAAAAATATTCTTTTGCATTGTCACTTCTAAAGATTTTAATCATTTTCCCAAATTGATTTTTGATTTCATTAAAGAAAGATACAAAGATAGACAGAAGTTCAGAACGATCTTTCATTAAATATACCCAAGTACATCTGGAGAATTCATCAATGAAGGTTACAAAATATCTAAAACCAAAAGATGTTATACGACTTGGACCCCAAATATCAGAATGAATGGTGGTGAAAGCTGAGTGACATCTTTTTTTAGTTTGTTTGGGAAAAGATGATCTAACATGTTTGCCTAATTGACATGACTCACAACCTAATTCCTCTAACTTCTTTAGACTAGGAACTAAGAGTTTCAACTTGGATAAACTTGGGTGACCCAAACGATCATGTAATAATTTAGGTGATAAAACAGCAGCACAAGATACAGATGGTTGTTTTCCAAAATAGTAGAGACCACTAGATTCATGTCCTTCGCCAATCCTCCGACCGTACCACGTTCCCAACAACAAAGGATTCAGCATTAAAGGTTATTGAACAATTTAAGGACTTAGTTAACGACTTAGAGAGACTAGATTGAAAGGACAATTAGAATGAACAAAACAGATTTTAAGTTTAATGAGGAGAAAGAGAAACTTGACCAATTCCTTTGGGAGCAATTCTGGACCCGTCTGCTAAGGTAATAAGATGAGGTGATTTAAGAGGGGACATAGAAGAGAACATAGACTCATTACAAAGAATATGATCGAGGCTCCGTAATCAATAATCCATGGAATTTGACTTGCAGATGAATGAGAAACACAAGTTGTAGAGGCGGTAGCGGTAGAGAAGATTGAGCCCGAGTCATGGATTTCCACCAAGATATTCTTGATAATCATCATCTGTAATCTTCATATCAGATTTTCCTGATTTTTCTGATTTAGACAGATTTGCTGTCTTTTCGGGGAAACCATGAAGAGAATAACAATTCTCTCGAATGTGACCCATTCTCTTACAATATGAGCATTGGGGGCGACCATTTCTACCTCCTCTTCCTCCTCGGTTTCCACGACCACCTCTTCCCAAATTAGAAACCATTGCAGAAGTTTCACTTGTTTCACCTATATTTTCATTTTTCACTTCTGTAGGGACCCGGAGGAGTCTAGTTATCAAGCTGTCCATTGAGGGAATCTCATGACCAGTTAAAATCTGGTCACGAACATGATTAAAATCTGAATGCAGTGTTCTCAGTATCATTACCATATAGAACCTGTCAAGTTTCTTATTTATTCCTTCTAGAGACTCGTCAGTGAGGAACATTTTTAGTTCTTCTACAGCAGCTTGAGCTTCAGCAATATGATATGTCATGTCATGATTAGTTTGCTTCAAAGATGCTATCCTCTGAGTAGCATCATACAGCCTTTGAATATCATTTGCATAAATATTGTGGGCCTTTTTCCAAAAAGGAACAGCAGGTTTTGAATGCCCTGAGTGTCCCCAAAATGTTTGGTTCAACAGATTGCCACAAAGACAAAGACAAAGTCGAAAATCAAGCTTCTTCCATTTGCCCCGTATTTCATCTGACCCTTCAATATCTTCCACTTCCAAGTGGTCATGGTACCCTTGACCAAGGAACCATAGTTCCACAGAGGCAGCCCACGATAGAAAGTTTTTACCATTTAGTTTTTCCGTTGTAATGGTTGGGGTACCAGAAATAGGTAAAACGGGACCTGAAAAAGCCATAGGAGACTAGAGATAGGAGCAATAATAGACCCACTATCCACACTGCAACCAAACCAGGAAAACAAGTCCAGAAACTGACTTGGAAGACTGTAGAAGAAGAGTGAACAGTACACACAAAACAGAGGAAGAGACAGATTTACACGTGTGGGGGGACCTTAGACTCCGGATGACGCCGGAGTTGAGGAAGACAGATCGTGCTTGACGAGGAGCACAAAAAATCTAAGTTCGCCGGAGAAGACGGTACGGCGGACGAACCAGGCGGTTGGCGCGGCGGCGGCGCGGATTTGCGGCGAACGGCAGCGGCCGCGTGGCGGCTGCCGGCGACAGAGTGGGTGGCCGAGCGGGATCGTTCCCGCTCTGATACCAACTTGAGAGAAAAAGAATTGTATGAAGAAAAAACTACTCTCACATTTTCTCATTTCATTAGGTAAATATATATAGGACCACTTACACAAACACTGTAGCCCTAGTTACTGTAGCCCTAGTTACTGTAGCTATTACACCATAACAGTACAACAAGAATACATAATAAAGATAGCTATTCTAACAGGTAAAAACTTTCTATCGTGGGCTGCCTCTGTGGAACTATGGTTCCTTGGTCAAGGGTACCATGACCACTTGGAAGTGGAAGATATTGAAGGGTCAGATGAAATACGGGGCAAATGGAAGAAGCTTGATTTTCAGCTTTGTGCTGTGCTGTGGCAATCTGTTGAACCAAACATTTTGGGGACACTCAGGGCATTCAAAACCTGCTGTTCCTTTTGGAAAAAGGCCCACAATATTTATGCAAATGATATTCAAAGGCTGTATGATGCTACTCAGAGGATAGCATCTTTGAAGCAAACTAATCATGACATGACATATCATATTGCTGAAGCTCAAGCTGCTGTAGAAGAACTAAAAATGTTCCTCACTGACGAGTCTCTAGAAGGAATAAATAAGAAACTTGACAGGTTCTATATGGTAATGATACTGAGAACACTGCATTCAGATTTTAATCATGTTCGTGACCAGATTTTAACTGGTCATGAGATTCCCTCAATGGACAGCTTGATAACTAGACTCCTCCGGGTCCCTACAGAAGTGAAAAATGAAAATATAGGTGAAACAAGTGAAACTTCTGCAATGGTTTCTAATTTGGGAAGAGGTGGTCGTGGAAACCGAGGAGGAAGAGGAGGTAGAAATGGTCGCCCCCAATGCTCATATTGTAAGAGAATGGGTCACATTCGAGAGAATTGTTATTCTCTTCATGGTTTCCCCGAAAAGACAGCAAATCTGTCTAAATCAGAAAAATCAGGAAAATCTGATATGAAGATTACAGATGATGATTATCAAGAATATCTTCAGTGGAAATCCATGACTCAGGCTCAATCTTCCTCTACCGCTACCGCCTCTACAACTTGTGTTTCTCATTCATCTGCAAGTCAAATTCCATGGATTATTGATTCTGGAGCCTCTGATCATATTGCTGGTAATGAGTCTATGTTCTCTTCTATGTCCCCTCTTAAATCACCTCATCTTATTACCTTAGCAGACGGGTCCAGAATTGCTCCCAAAGGAATTGGTCAAGTTTCTCTTTCTCCCTCATTAAACTTAAAATCTGTTTTGTTCATTCCTAATTGTCCTTTCAATCTAGTCTCTCTAAGTCAGTTAACTAAGTCCTTAAATTGTTCAATAACCTTTAATGCTGAATCCTTTGTTGTTCAGGAACGTGGTACGGGTCGGAGGATTGGCGAAGGACATGAATCTAGTGGTCTCTACTATTTTGGAAAACAACCATCTGTATCTTGTGCTGCTGTTTTATCACCTAAATTATTACATGATCGTTTGGGTCACCCAAGTTTATCCAAGTTGAAACTCTTAGTTCCTAGTCTAAAGAAGTTAGAGGAATTAGGTTGTGAGTCATGTCAATTAGGCAAACATGTTAGATCATCTTTTCCCAAACAAACTAAAAAAAGATGTCACTCAGCTTTCACCACCATTCATTCTGATATTTGGGGTCCAAGTCGTATAACATCTTTTGGTTTTAGATATTTTGTAACCTTCATTGATGAATTCTCCAGATGTACTTGGGTATATTTAATGAAAGATCGTTCTGAACTTCTGTCTATCTTTGTATCTTTCTTTAATGAAATCAAAAATCAATTTGGGAAAATGATTAAAATCTTTAGAAGTGACAATGCAAAAGAATATTTTTCCTCTGCATTATCCTCTTTCCTATCCTCACAAGGGATATTGCATCAATCTACATGTCCACACACACCCCAACAAAATGGAATCGCTGAAAGGAAAAACAGGCACCTTGTGGAGACTGCACGCACCCTAATGCTTAATTCAAATGTTCCTGTACATTTTTGGGGTGATGCAATTCTCACTTCTTGTTTCTTAATCAACCGAATGCCATCTTCTTCCCTTGAAAATAAAATTCCTTACTCCATTATTTATCCAAAGGAACCATTGTTTCATGTCTCACCTCGGGTCTTTGGGTGTACATGTTTTGTCCACGATGTTTCTCCTGGTTTGGACAAGTTGTCTGCTAGAGCTATCAAATGTGTTTTCTTAGGTTATTCACGTCTTCAGAAAGGGTACAAGTGTTACTCTCCACAAACCAGAAAATATTACATGTCTGTAGATGTGACCTTCTTTGAACAAACTATGTTTTTCTCATCCTCCACTCTTGATCCTCCTTCAATACAACAGGCTCTACCAGTTGGTTCTCATGTTTCCACTCCACCTCTAATGTCAATCCATACCATTCCTGACCAAGAAAATAATCAATCTGTTGTCTTCCCCATAACTAATCCCAGGCAAGATACTCCTCATCTTATCACATACCAGCGTCAGACAAGACAATTGGGTCCGCCTGTTCTTGAAGAATCTCTAGATTCAAGTCCTTCACCATCAGACGCTCATGCTACGGATCCTAGGGAAGATAATTCTGGTTGGCCTATTGCTCTTCGAAAAGGTATTCGGTCTACTAGGAATCCTCATCCTATTTATAATTTTTTGAGCTATCATCGTGTATCTCCTTTATATTTTTCTTTTCTCTCCTCTATATCTCCTCTTACCATTCCTAGAAATGTTCATGAGGCTCTTGATCATCCTGGATGGAGACAAGCTATGATTGTTGAGATGCAAGCACTTGAGCACAGTGGTACATGGGAACTAGTTCCACTTCCTCCAGGGAAACAATCAGTTGGATGTAGATGGGTCTATGCCATCAAAGTTGGCCCTGATGGTACAGTTGATCGTCTTAAAGCTAGACTAGTGGCCAAGGGGTATACTCAGATTTATGGCTTAGACTATAGTGACACTTTTTCTCCTGTGGCCAAGATCCCTACAGTTCGTCTTTTTCTTGCTATGGCAGCAATTCGACATTGGCCTCTCCATCAATTAGACATTAAAAATGCTTTTCTTCATGGTGAGTTGGAGGAGGAGATTTACATGGAGCAACCTCCGGGTTTGTTGCTCGGAGTCTGGACTAGTTTGTAAATTGCGAAAATCTCTTTATGGTCTCAAACAATCTCCTCGGGCATGGTTTGGAAGATTTAGTCATGTTGTACAAGACTTTGGGTTGAAAAGAAGTGAAGTGGATCACTCAGTTTTTTATTGTTATACTTCTCCTGCGAAGTGTGTGTATCTGGTTGTTTATGTGGATGACATAGTGATTACCGGGAATGATGCAGCTACAATCTCTCAATTGAAGAAACATTTATTCAGCCATTTTCAGACCAAAGACTTAGGATGTTTGAAATATTTTCTTGGTATCGAAGTCGCTCAATCAAAAGAAGGCATTGCGATTTCTCAAAGGAAGTATGCTTTAGACATCTTGGAGGAAACAGGCATGGTTGATTGCAGACCCACTGATAGTCCTATGGATCCTAACCAAAAGTTAATGGCTGGTCAAGGTGAACCATTTGCTGATCCAGAGAGGTATAGGAGATTGGTTGGGAAACTTATTTATCTTACTATCACAAGACCTGACATCTCATTTGCAGTGGGAGTTGTTAGTCAATTCATGCAGGCTCCTCATGTTGATCATTGGAATGCTGTTTTGCGTATCCTTAAATACATAAAAAAGGCTCCAGGACAAGGATTGTTGTATGAAAACAAAGGAAACAGCCGAATCTCGGGATATTGTGATGCTGATTGGGCAGGCTGTCCTGTTGATCGACGTTCCACTACTGGATATTGTGTATTCCTTGGTGGAAATCTCATTTCTTGGAAGAGCAAGAAACAAAATGTTGTTGCCCGATCTAGTGCTGAGGCTGAATATCGTGCTATGGCGTTGATTACTTGTGAGCTTATATGGGTTAAACAATTCCTTCAAGAGTTAAAATTTTGTGAAAACCATCCAATGGAATTGTACTGTGATAACCAGGCTGCTCTCCACATTGCTTCCAATCCAGTATTTCATGAGAGAACTAAGCATATAGAGATTGATTGTCACTTCGTTAGAGAGAAGCTGCTGTCTAAGGAAATTGTTACTAAATTTGTCACCTCCAATGAACAACTTGCAGATGTTATGACTAAGTCTTTAAGAGGGCCTCGAATTCAGTTTTTATGTTCCAAGCTTGGAGCATACGATTTGTATGCTCCAGCTTGAGGGGGAGTGTTAGAATAGCTATCTTTATTATGTATTCTTGTTGTACTGTTATGGTGTAATAGCTACAGTAACTAGGGCTACAGTAACTAGGGCTACAGTGTTTGTGTAAGTGGTCCTATATATATTTACCTAATGAAATGAGAAAATGTGAGAGTAGTTTTTTCTTCATACAATTCTTTTTCTCTCAAGTTATTAAGAACCAAAAAAATGAAGTGATAAAGAGGGGAGAGGGGGAAGCTACCCCAATAAAGTACATAAAAGGCCTCAAGTCTGTGATAGTGAGCATAAATAGCTGTGTAAGATGATACAAACACCTACAACTCTCTGGTGCATAACTACATGACATTGATAACTTGTCTTTTTGTCTCTCTTTAGGCTACCATGATCATACAATACAAACATGTTTGAAACAGCTAAGGAAAAAAATAGAGATAACCAACTCACTTGATTATTGTCAAATAACATGTCCTGTACACAGGCATGAGTTGGAATCTTTGATACACATTCTGAAGCAGGAAGGTTCCAAAGTGATATATTTCGTCCATTACTGCAAGCCTGAATAAAGATGACAATGGTCCCTTAACTATTTACAAAACCAAGCAACAATTCAATAATAACACACACACACCATATTAGCCCAAGCATGTGTTCATTTAACTAGTTCACCTACAGTGAAAGGACAACCTTAAAATGTGAAGACTATTCTGGCTAGAAACATGTGATTTTTATTGACGAAATAGAAAGATTATTAGCAAAAATAGCTTTACATATAACACATATAATTGTGCAGAACAAAAAAATACATCATAATTAGGAATAATGGTTATCCAAGTCTCAATTGTCAATTGACCATATACCAATAACAAGAAGGCATTACATGCATACTTATTCTGGGTTCCAAAAGAACAAACAAATTAGAAAGAAGTGAAATCATTGTCTAACATCTATTATTCTCATAACATCACACTAACTGCATCTGTAGTTACACCAGACACAATCAACCTTTAGTCTGAACATTCTTACTTTCTTTACCAGATTAGCATGAATAGAGAAAAAATATGAAGGCAACTAATAAGCAAATTATAAAATAAGTGATATGCTCTTACCAACCAGCTCTCACTTGCATCTAAAGCAACACTGCCAACCCATGAAGCAGATCCCCTTAACTTCAAATCTTTTGCTGGATCAATCACTTGGGTACACTTTCCACTTTTGCAATCTAGTAAACATGATAAATGATCCAAAAAAACATAAGTGCACAATAAAACTACACCAATTTATTTCAGTAATCAATTAATTTACATAAAAATGTAATATGATTCATGTAATTTTCCCAGCTTTAGTAACTTAAGCTGAAAAATAAATAATACCCCAAATTCGTGCTGTCCCATCCTCCGAACCTGTTATGATCTGATCATTGATCAGATAGAACCAACAGTTAAAAAACTAGACAAAATATGGGCAGACAAAAAGTTCACAAAGCAAAAGCAAAACAGCAACGGAGAATGCTTTAGCGGTCAGGATTTTAAAATACTAATGCACACAAACCAGAAGAGTAATGGAAATTTAAATTCTATAACCAGTGTAAATTAACATTTTCTGTAGAAACTATCACTGCAGAAAATATCTCTAGTTGCTTTAACAGCATATATGTTATAAAAAGTATTATACATACCTTATTACTAATAAAGAAAATGTCATATGTAGTGAAAAAATTTAAAACTGAAAATTATTTTAAATAATAAAACTCCATTTAATCTCTTCACTCTACTTATTTTATAATAATGCCATTGTCTCCACACTGACCCCACCACTCTTCCTCTTATATCCATCATTTTTATCTTAATTGCACAGTGCACACACAGGTGTATCCTTTTCTTATTTATTATACATCCATGAAGAAGTATTTTTCTAAAAGAAGTCATTTCTAAAACATCAGATGCAAACATTCCTGCAAATAGTTCATAACCAAAAGATGTGATGGAGAAAAATTATCAATCCTAGACAAATAAGGATGTTTCTGTTAGTCATATTGTTTTAGATCTGTATCTTTAGTTTTATGTATTTCATTATTGTTTTATTTATGTATCTTTAGCTGTAAGTGTTATCATTTCATTCCATTTTATAGCCGTAAAAGCTTGTAAAACGCTTCCTTTACATAATAAATTCAGGTGTCTGAACAGGACATAAACCCCAGTCTTTATCTTTTAGGTTTATTTCTTTCTGTTAATAATTACTATCAATCCCAGATGACAATAATATCAAGAATCAAGACCTGATTGGATGAGTTGCGTGCAACTATACAATGCAAATAGTCCCTGTGCCCCTTGAATAACATTTTCACTTTACCAGTTTCCTACAAACATTAACATGTGTTCATGTGTTAGTCCAGCATCAACACAAATAAAATCATAAATTAAGTTATCCAAGAAACTTCCAATGGAAGAACTATATTCACCTTCCGTGAATACATACCACATCCCAACAATATGCACAAGAATCACCAGATGCAGCGAAAACAGATCCTCCCTACAATTAAACAAGAAAATATAGACAGAAGCTCAATCATGAAATAACAAACAAATTAGCAAAAGTCAAAACCAATTTTACAAACCTGTGTATTAACAGCAATAGCATTATTCTCAGGGATAGGTGAAAGCGCTCCCCAAGGACCTCTGAAAGACAATAGCATGTGGGCACATAGAGGACAATCAGACAACCAGAAAAAGTGGTACAAAGGAACTGCTGATACTATATAATAAGTTACAAACGCTCTGCACAACCCAGATTGTGAGAAGAATCTCTTTCTGACAGATTTCAAGTCAGTAAATACAGTAAACAAGATTTTTTTTCAAATCATTGTAAATAATTTTTTTATAGAGCAATAGACAATAATGCCAAATGTGGAGCCCAAATGTACAAGGGTATATTCAGAGATATGTAGGAAATATGAAACAAACAACAGTGAAATCGAGAAGGATAAAACATCATGTATTTCTGCAGTACTTAAAGAAAACAACTAGCACACAAAGCTGAAAATGCATCAACTCTCCAAAACTCACTTGTGTTGAGGATTCATCACATCAAGTACGGCCTTGATATCATTTCCTGAAATATTAAGGATGACATACTTAAGACATAAAAAATATTAACTCAACAATAGTTAAATAAGAAAATAAGTGACATAGAAGAAGTGATGGTTAATGGCACAACTCCTCAATCAAATAAAATGCACAATACGGGAGAGGGATGGAAGAGGATAGAGAAAAGTGTTATATTGGGCTTTAGGCAACAAGAGAAATTTAGCAAAACCATAATTTACTTATATTTGGGAACAAAGTCAAAACTCTTGCTGCATCACATCAATCACTTTGATGATTCTCATATAGAATTCTAAATTCTTATTTAAGAAAATGAAAATGAGAGCTGAAACTGTTTGTATTAGGATTCTCATTGGCATGTCCTTTTGAGTCTAGTCATGAAGGAGGTGTTATTGGTCTGTGCTTTGTACTAGTTTTACAATACTTGTACTTAACCTAGAATGTTAATATCAACAGGAGCAACAAGTTAGTGTTTTATATCATATATACACACACACACATCATAGCTTTTTCTAATATCGTTTGAATTGGATTTGTCTCTTCTTCTTTTTTTTCCACCATTACCCTATGATTTCATCTAGAACAAACCTCAATTCTTTTAACACTTTGCAGTTTAATATAAAATAGGAAAAAAAAATGCAATCATTCAAAGGGAACTTTTGAGAAAATAAACACTTGCAAGTCAATATAAAAAACTAAGATACATAGATGCAGAAGCAAAATAATCAGGGGAAAATAAAGATGCAAGTTGCTTAAGAGATGAAAACGACAGTGGGCACTAATGGTCAGGCTAAGATAAAACTCAATTGCAACTGTAATGCGTGTTTGGTTCAGCTTATTTTGAGGAAATAATTGCATATTTTACCAGCTTCCTCATAAAGCTTTTGAGAAAAGTGAACAATTACTATTTCAGAAAAAATAGTCATTCCCAAATAATAACAATAACCTTGTGAAGAAACAGAACAATTTGAGCTTGAAAAATCCTTCCATCTCCATCCTCGAATCCGACCATCATCGCCACAGCTGCAACACAAAACTGTCATCATGAAATTGCACCATGGTAAACTAAACATCCTCGGGTACGTCAATAATGTGATGGTTAACATGTTTGATTATAGCATCCAGTCATGAACAATCTTTTAAGTAAGCATATAAATCATACTAAAAAGAACTATAACATCTGCAAACACAAAACTTCCTAAACAACCAGCGGACAGAAATCCCCTTCTCTTCAAAACAAAACCCTCACGTAGCAAGTTCACAAACTAGCTCGTCAAGTAGTCATGCAATCAATCCCTTCAACTTCAAGATCGTGCTAGTAAATGTAAATACACATTATAAAGCAAAACCGCATAACAGAGGAGTGTAGGATTAAAAAAGAACTTTAAGAACACTAAATTCAAATATCAACCAGAGGTATCAATATCAGTATTCAGTAATCATTTGAACCTCAGCAACAGAGCATCTTCACCATCACCATAAAATTTGACATCATACGCAGGTCCATCATGCGCTCGAACGAAGCAATTCGGTTCAGCCAATAACCTAATCCACAGCATTGCATACAAAACACGGTTAACCCTAAGACTAATAAATAATTTATTTATTAACCATAAATTCTGAACGAATCCATACTTATCTGTATCCGCATGGACAAAACCAAATGGCTGCCAAAAAAAAAAAAAAAAAAAACGAAATAAGAACCGCTAGTAACTTTCGTCGTCAAAGAAATAAACTATTAATAGCGTTTAGTGAATAATAGTTGAAATTCGATGTGCACTTGAGTGGAACTAAATTAGAGTTAACAAAAACGAAAGAAATTGAGATTACACGAAGGTTATTGAGCTTAGAGGGGGAGATGGAGTACGATGCGACGGAGCCGTCGCTAGAGGCGACGATGAGAGTGTCGAGGTTAGGGCTGGAGGGTGGGGCCCACGCGGTTCGGAAAACGGTTCGCGTTTGAATCTCTCTCTCCTTCAGTACAGTTTCTCTGTACGCATCTTCGTCCCAGTTCGTAGCGTCACCGCACATTGTTCGTCAAACCTCACTCTCGTAGCTCCTCTGAACAACAACTAACAAGCAGTGTTCTTCTCAAACCACCAAGATTTGGATATTCATACGTATTTGCTTTACACTCTAATTGAAAACAGTATTTATTTTAGCATTTTTTCAGTTAACGGTTCCATCTTAGCCTGGTTTTATTTTTCATTAATAATTAATTTTATATATTTTTATTTATTTATTATGTATAAATAAATAAAATTAATTATATCACTTTAATAATAGAAAATATATTAATTAATATTATTACGCTGTCCATGAATGGTTAGAGTTAAATTATACATTACTTCAGTTTTAGTCTTTCACTTATCAAACTTAATTTTTAACTTAAATTTAACTAATTTGATTCATAAATCAGATTAATTGTGAACTAAGTTCTAAACTATGTTCAAGTTGGTTTGGTATTTTTTAAAATTGAAGTAGTAGATTTAGTTATTTTTTCTCATCTTTTTGTCAATTATTTGTATATTTTTCTTAGGCCCATAATATAGTGAAGGAAATCATTCAGACTATGTTATTTTAGGTTGTCACAAAGTTACATCCTCTATGTGGGGACCTGAAAAGCATAACATAACATAAAAAGACCATACTAATAATACAACTATAAAAGACACCTAATTTTGTGCTTATTTCATATCTTGCAAAGCCTGATTCATATTACTACGAGTTTATGACTCTGCAGTTCAGTCTAATCTGTCCATCAGAACCAGTCTTTGGATTAATATTCCCCATCCTGATCATAGAATTGGCAAAGTCCACAAAGAAGAGTCCACTATCATTGCTATAGTTTTGGACCAAAGGTTTAGTAGTTGAATTAGCCTCGTCACTAGAAAATAGAATCTGGTCAGAACTTAGAAGGCCCTTTTCATTGAGCAAGTTCTTGAAGTAGTGATTGTCAAATAGATCAGATGAGTTCCTATCAAGAACCGTAGTTACGTTTCCATCTCCATTTTGAGGACACAAACTTTGCAAGTCAGAGAGCATGTCAGTGTCTAGTGTACTGTCTGGTGCACCCGTTCCTGAGAAGTTGAACAATCTATTGCTAAACAGTGTACACCTTGCTCGACCAATAGTATGGGCACCTTCACGTATAATTGGATTAATATATAAGTTTATTTATTTTCTATTAGTTAATCTGAGCTAGCTTGAAGAGATGGTGAAGTTGTATGTTACCTGATAAAGAAACAACGTCTGTTAGATTGAGGCCTGCATTTGTAAACTTTGTAATGATGGTGTCCAATGGATCAAATGGTGAAGGAAGTGCCTCATTAGCCAGTGTTCCATTTGATAGTGTTCCATCTCTTCGTCCTAGCAGAACCTTCCAAAAAGGACCACCACTCTACCAAACATTATGAATTTACGACTTTATGAGTCATTTATGTAAACTATGCTAAACACAGATTCGTTGTTTTAAGAAATATGTTTAAAAAAGAAAAATGTTTAAAAAAGAAAAATATTTGATATAACTGAAATACGTAAATAACCATAGAGAAATACGCATATACATTATGTAAGAGAGTTGGTTGGTTGGCTGCATATTGCAGTTAACTGCGATGTAAAGTTGTTTAAAAAAACATTGAAGTTGTTTGAGTAACTCATATTTCATTCCCTTGCATGTTACTTGAGTTGTAAACGAAATAAGTAAAATTAATGTATAGAGAATGGTGGGATTAGAATAGAATTACTAGTAAAACAGAATCTCTGGCAGCGAGGGCTAATATATCAGCACAAGAAACAACCCCATTACATTCACTCTCCACTGAACTTTTGATTGTATCTACAACTTCATATCCTCTAGCAGAGTTCAGGTTAGGAATAGCAGACTTCTCTACATCATCACCACCATCTAGTAGTATTGATCCATCACAACCCTGATGAAAAAAAAAAGATATAAATGAAAATAAGGTGTATCAGATTATAATTATACCATGATGTAAAGAAGAATAAAATTTTCAGTTCCAGTCACTACTCCACACTGACAAAACTTTATATTGATACATTACACTAATAATCGATCTAACCATGCAATTTACTCTCCTATAAAGTAAATTGCACTGATAAATATTTTTAGGACAAATCAAATTTTGATGTTGTGGACAATTGCATGCAAATGCAGTTGTTGTAGCCATAATTGCAACATTGCAATCTCAATTACAGTTGTAAATGATAAATAATATCACTAAGTCCCTAATAATTTGACTGAAGTGTGCATATAATGAAACAACCATGTATCTATCTGACTTAAACTTACATTGACAAAGCAATCATGAAAGTGAAGGCGAAGCAAAGAAGCACCCATTCGCATCTCATTGATTAAAGCTTTTTTAACCTCTCTTCTTACTATATTGGAAATGTTAGGACATGTTGACTTATAGAAGTCTGTTGTAAGTTGGGACCTTACTGCCACCAACAGGAACATATTGATTAGACAAAAGTAATAACCGCTTGAACTACATCTACATGCCCTCTTCATTGTTAATTATATTACTATGAAATCTCTCTAACTAATAACTATAAGACCAAAGCAAAGGTGTAATTATACAATCACAATGAATGGAAAAAACGTATAGGCTTAATTTATAGACAATGATATGAGAGATGACACATTTATATATTCACATAAAAACACCACTTGAACATGATAACTTAATTTTGCTGCTCAAGTGCTGGCGGCCTAGTTTGACTTAATTCAAAACTCGTGTGTATATCCTTTAAGCTGTTTAATTTTATAACCTTGCGTATGTAATTAAATTAAACCAATCTTGCACATTTAAACACCTACTCTCTTTAGAATTATGCAATAAAAGTGGTCCAGATCGAACCACAAACCTTCAAATAGTATTTATCAATCCCATATCATTGTGTTAGTGTGATGTTATGCTGGACAGGTTTCCTCTTAAAGTTCATGAATCAAGTATATAATATAAACATTCAATTTGCCAGATTTTCCAGTTGGGCACACACTAAACAATAAGGTCTTGTGTATAGTAGTGCTACATTTTAATAACCCAAATTTGTTTAATATGTGTACTCATGCATGGGTGCCTCTTCCACTAACTAAGCTTACGATGGTAACTTTATGTCAGAGTCCAATCAGCGTTTATCCAAATGGAGTGACGGTGAGAAGCTTTATGCTGAAAACTTGTCTTTACTATTAATATTCAATGATCTTTACTATTATAGAAGGAGAAGATCACATCTCTACAACTAACTCTTCAGGTTAATTAATTGACAGCTTTATGATCACACATAGGAAATCCATAACTATCGATATGTATTTTATATTACCAATGTAATGCATGCATCCTATTAATACTGTAATGCATTGACAGAGTATGTATCCATTTCTTATACAATGAAATTATTTATTAACATGATCAACTAGCAAATACAATTTCTACTTTTTAACAATTAAATTTTCTTTAGACAAAATGTTTTCAATGCAGCCGCCTAATTATTAACATTTTTTCATAGTGCTGGTGCTCATGCTTGTAAAGTAATGCAGAATTTTGTTGACCCATGAATCAGATGGCCTAAAAACGAAGTGGCCTGTAACAAAAAATATCTGTAACAAAAGTTAAAGGACCCAATCATAGCAATAGTCTCTTAGCCAGAAAGTCTCTGGGTTATACATTTGAACCTCAATTTGAATCTAAACTCTCCTTTGTGTTGAGTAAATGTAATTTTTGTCACGAGGGAACAGAATATGTTCTTCCTGTTGGTTTGAGATTTTCATGCAAAGAATTCATAAAAAGTGTAATTGGACATTGGAATGATTTCCTGGTGGTGTGTTTGGAATTGAGTGACAAATTTTTCCTTTATCATAGCTTCAGACAGACACTACAATGCATTCCCTTCGCCCCACCAAGACAACTTAGACATAAATTAAGTGAATGAATAAGGTAACCATGATTTTAAGTAAATATTTATATCCTTTCATATTTGATTCTATGTGAAAAATTGATTGTGACCAGTTAACATTTTTCTTACGATAAAAACTTAACATGAAAAATTAATGTTTTTGATCTAAGACTTATGAAAAATTAGTTTTTCTTACACCCTAAAATGCCTTCTAAATAAAAAGTTATATTAATTTTTTTTATTGATTTACTTTTAAAACAAAAATATCCAAATATAAATTTTATTAATTTAAAATTAATTTTAAAATAATCAATTTTACGTACGTTCACAATCCTATAACAAGGAGTATTGATACATAGACAAAAATTCATATATTCTTTTTGTTCTTCCACGTAGACAAATGTCAGTGCCATTTTCGTTCTCCTTGCTTAAATGAAATGAAATGGATGATTTTTTATTCTTTTTTGAAATAGACATTCTGGGCGGAGCTATTCTCCTGAAGGGGTCAGTGGCTCTAAACTTTTTTTATATATAATAATAATAATAGTAAATTTCTCTTAATTTTTTTTCTTAATTAAAAAAATATTATTATATAATCAATAAACTTATTCTTAACAAGTTTTTATTCAATGACAAAGTTACATGAAATAAATGGGGAATTAAAACTAAATTATAGTTCTTCCCAGATTTATTTTAATCTCTTAACCTAAAAAAAATTATTGTAAAGTTAATTAACTTGTGCTAAGTCGACCCTCAAAAAAAAAATGAAAAAAAAAAAAAACATTCATCCCTATTAACTCTAAAGGTTAATTATTTGTTAAGATTAATCTACTTCACCTACTATAACTATAATCAATTTAACAAATTTTCATAAACCCTATACTTTAAATTTTTCAATTAAATAAATCTTTGGACAAATGTCATCATGGGAATCGAAACTGATAGCTACATGCATAACCCCTGGGTAATTAATGGCTTTTCTTAATAACTAGGTATTGATTTGAGGAATGAATCATTCTTGATGAACATAAATCGTTGCTTTTAAACCTTTTCTTGAGCAAATAGAATGGCCTTCCTTGAGCATCACGTACAATTACTTATTATTTGTTAGTTAGCACTCGATGGGGAACGTGTCGTATGCAGACACGTCTAAAATCTCTTTATTTATTGGTTTGTGTAAATTTCCATAAGAACATTTCATGATTCCTGCCTCAGTTGTTTTGTTTAATTCATAAACGAATTTTTACTTTATGCCAATGTATATAGTCTATATAGATTAACTACTAAGCATGGTTAAAATGGCATCAAATTATTCCAAACTTAATTAACAATTTCGAATTCGAAATTTTAGATTTACAATCTTATTAAATATCCAGAAAAAGAATTTTGTTGTTTAGTTGATTTCATTTTATTTAAATAAGATTAATAAATTATTTTTTATACATACTAATTGTGATCTCTAAACAAAAATTATAAATTTTGATGTATGCATGCGTAACAAAATATCCATTTTTTAAAATGCTGTACATTTTGATTTTCTAATGTTTAAGTAGCTTAATTTTCTTGATTGAGGGATAATTTATGCTTTCACTAGATATCTTTATTGACCCCTTCTTTATTCCTTCGTTATTAAAAATTACTTGATAAGGATGGCCACATAAAATTAGCATTTATATACTCCACCTTTATTTATCAATAAGCTTCCACTGTGCTAAAGCTTGTAACGTTAACCATATACATGTTAAAAATACAGATAAGGTCAACTTAATCCACCATACCCCAGCCTCCACAATTGTCCAATGGTGCAATGATAATTATATAAATCTTCACGTATATGCTTGTGGTTTTCTAGAATGTTAATAAACTTTATAATAGCATAAGCGTAAGCTTGGTGACTTAAGACAAGGCCATAAAACGCAATATACAAATTAAAAGATGAATGTCCTTCGGCCATGTAAAGTTTTGTAAAAGAAACTTAGCATTTTGATCAATTTCTAATTTTATTTTTTAGTTAACTCATAGTATACATCTTGATCCAAACTAAGTCTAATCACTTGTTTCTGTTTTATCAACAAGCAGTTGATTTGAATTATACATTGTTGAATGATACGTTTTTTTCTTCTGATGGAATGTGAAGTCACATGTTAGATCAGTTAAGTAAGTTAAAAGTGTATTTAGGTAAATTTGTCAATTATAGACGTGTAATCTTTGTCACGGTGGAGGAGTGTATTTATAAAAGACATTTAGATGCTAAAGTAAGAATTTGGTCGAGATATTAAGATAATGGATAAAGAGATAAAGCAAGTTAGTAAGTTTTAGAGAAGTGTTAAAAAAGTACTCTTTGGAAGTATATATAAATTAAAGAAAATCCTTTGAGAAACGTGTAATTATAAATGAGAGTTTTCGTGTTGTTTGTTCGTTGATTATTGACGGACAAACCGACCTATTATATAATAATAACTTCTTGATATTGATATTTTATAACATTTTCGAGACGTGTGTTACTAAGACAGATGCTCAGTTAAAGAGAATAGTTATACATGATCTCTTATCTCTTCTGACATAAGACATTTAATACAATATTTAGTACTGGATTACATGCATGTAAGAAAATATCACACTAGTTAGTTTTATATAACCATATGTATAAAACAAAATTTATTTTTATTCTTTTCTTACTTTAATTCTTTTAAGAATAACCTACTGGGACATCATATAAGATTGTATAGTCTTCATTTTTCTCATAATTAGATTCTCATTTGCACGAGATAAAGAAATTTTGTTTTTATATTTTATATTCTAGAGTGCTTGAATTATGAGTCACACTATCTTGATATCTCTGTTTAGAGAAGGGTAATTATTGGTAAGTCCGTGTACTCATAGTTAAAAAATTTATGTATTATACTAATACCAAAAAATTATTTTAGTGATGTATTGATATGTTATTTAGTGAATAATATTATATACGATTAAATTATTTATGTTACTTGCCTTGATGAATTATAATACTTATTTATGAGTATTATACTAATAATAAATTGATATTTATTTGACTTTTAAAATATTTTTTTTATAAAAACTCAACGTTCATGACCATTTATGATTAAATGTTATATACTTATTAATATATAAACTATATATTCACTCCTATTTAAATGAAATTCTAATAAAAATATATAAATTAAAGTAAAATTAGGAAAACAAACTGAACACGTTCAAATTCTAAAATCTTAAATACTTAGTTGCATGAATAATTAAAAAAATTATTATGTATAATTTATACTATAAATCGAAACAACTATACTGTCATGAGTAAATCTCGACGCAACCCAATGACCAATGAATTCTTTGAGTCGGGTTAAACCCTATCTCATAAAAGAACAGAGATAAGGTGATAATTTTCACTATTGACTTAGTCTTGAGTTATAACAAGTTGGGGTTGGTAATAAAGTTAGTTAACACATCCCAAAATTCAATAATTTATTTTTTATATATTTTGTTATAGAAGTTAATAACATGGATTCAAAGTACAAGATGTTAAAACAAAAATGATGTATTTCT
Organism: Hylodesmum podocarpum; assembly: GCA_026586105.1. Classification (NCBI taxonomy): domain Eukaryota; kingdom Viridiplantae; phylum Streptophyta; class Magnoliopsida; order Fabales; family Fabaceae; genus Hylodesmum; species Hylodesmum podocarpum. The sequence goes on along the minus strand of JALJEV010000650.1, from coordinate 4,179,336 downwards.
TACCGCAAGAAAATTAATATTGACAAGATGGTTGTTAAAATTTGTATGAGTAGAAATATTATATAGATTTAATGGCTTTTAATCATTTAACAATTTAAATCATATATACTCTTGTTATTCACAAGTGTACTTTAACTTTTAAATAACTTGCTTTTATAAATATTAGAATTAATATGATAAATATTCGATAATTTTTTTAAATGATAGTACAACTTTATAATGTATATTTGATAAATAAATAAAAAATCAATAAATTTATTTATTTATTAAAAAATATAAATACTTTATAATTTTAAAATTTTATGTTTCTCCATCTTAAATAAACCTAATATTAATTTGACTCATTAGTTTTCAAATTTATTTGATTTAAAATTTAATAAAATAATTTTGACGTATTAATCCATCCATACTCACCCATGTCCATTTATTCTCAGCTGACAGTAGCAAAATAGGTGGCTGCTTACTTGGAACAAACAAAGTACATTTATTAGACATATTAGACAGTATATCATTGTCCCATATTTTTCTTTCCAATGCATCCTATGGTTATTAGTTTGGCGGGACAAAGAGCCAATTACATCTAATGAAACAGAATTTGTCTGCGTCAGCTGCATATTTCACTATAGTACTTGTCTTTTGAAGGTTTATATTGGGAGGTACACACCTCAGTCCAGACCCTCCTATATATTAGGAGCAACCCAAACCAACTCTTAACATCAAGTTGCACAATATTTATGTATATAGATATATAGTCTAAGAAACACACAAGCTCTCTCCTTCTGTCATTAGTTGATTTGAGAACAAATAATGAAGAAATGAAGTGAACATGGTGCAGGTTTGTTTGTGTAAGTGACAGAAGAGAGTGAGCACTTGGCTCTTACCTAGCATGGAATTTTCTTGCTGAAAGCTGCGTGCTTTCTCTCTATCTGTCACCACCTACATCCTTTTTCCTTTCCTCTTCTTTCTTATTAATATTTTGCCTTTGAGGTACTTGAATATTTTATACCAATAATACTTCAATTAAATCATTAGGTTTAGATTTAATTTAATTTAATTTTTTCTATTTTTATATTTTCAGAAACTTTATCCTCTGTTTCTGTAATTGTAATATTTAATTTCTCACTTTCAAAAATAAAAAATTTAGTCCTTACATTAATTTGACAAATGTTGATTAGAAAATAAGTAAGGTACGTAGATTGACCCGTAGATTTTTTTAATTATTTTTATTGTTTAGTTTATTTTTGGAAAAAAAAATAATGAAATTGAACTTTTGATAGATGCTAGAAATGAAATTAAGGTTCTATATTTTCATAAAAAAATCCTATCTAATTTATTTCCGATAATTGTTAATGTTATATTTCATTTTTACTATTTTTTATAAGAATAAATTAAATAAAAAGTAATAAAAAAATTATATGTCACTTAACACTATTAATTTTACCGTGAACATTTATCAAATTATCAGAAGAACTAAATTTTTAAATTTTTAAAAAATTAGAGACTAAAATGTTGAAGTTATAAATAGAAACGAAAATTTTGAAAACAGAAGTACGATATTTATGCCTTCTGTTTATTAACTAATACTCATGCTACATGGCATTTGTATTCAAGGGCAAGTCATGGCATATTTCATATCGGTATATAAAGAAAAATATAAAATTAATGATCAAATATATGTTAACTGTGTGACCGTTAATGCGTTCTTGAATTTTCTTGTTCATTAATGCCAACTTATAAACTACATGTGAAGATGTACTACTCTTTATACAGACTGAATTTTATTCAATGGTTCTGACTATCCATATGCAACTGATTATAGATGATGCACAACTTCAAAGTATGGGACTCAAATTTCTTCTCTTTCTACATTACAATTTTAATTATTGCATGTATACGTTTGTGTTAAAGATTATTAGCACCTAAATTTCTCTCATATTACCTGTGTTAAATATTAGTTATAAAACTTTAAAAAGCATATACTACTACGGGCAAATATGCGGTACATGTAAGTACTTTTTTTCTTTTTTCTTTTTTTTAATAGAAACACCTTACTTGTACGCTTTTTTTAAAAAAATATCAAAAAGAAAGATTAAGTTATTTAAAATTATTTTACTAATAATAAAAATATATAAATATAAACATAACATCTAATTGACATGGAAACATAGCGTATTAACAATTTACAACATTCACCTTTATCCAAGTTACAAATAATTTAATCAGCAGTTACAATTAATACATATAGAACATCACATGAGAACATGGGATACAAAAACATTATGCAAACACATTGTATACAATGCAACTAATAATATTGGCAGAACATAGTAAAATTATCAACAACCATCGTAACATACTAGTGACTATGCATCATTTAAAGGTTATTCTAAAGTTGAAAATACATGTATTATGTCATTATTAGCTTTCAGCATAATGCAATAATAATTTTGCAATTAAACCAATACATCATAAATAAAGTATATAACATGAACCACGTATCAATTTATCTTGTTGTTTTGATTATTCTACAGTTGAGATTTTCCTCTTCACCGACCTTGGTTGATTTGTACAAAGGATTTTGGAAGACCAGACCGTTATGCATTTCGAATGTTTTTCACTCCTTTAGGCGGATATGTTTGCCTAAAATTCCTTATTCACGAGTACCACCTATTTTGTTCTTCGTGAATTTATGAAGATATTAAATTTTCAATTTAAAATCACATTTGTTATATACACGGTCATTTTGATTGCCACAATTTTTTACAAAACTGTGATTTTAGTTATTTCCCTTCCATTTATTTTACACGTATTTTAATTTTTTAAAAATAAATATACTTATTTTTTAAAATTGAAATATACTTGGAATATGATGACTAGTATTCAGCTTATCTACCTGTACTCACTATTATTATTAGTTGAGGAATTGCGAACAGTTCGAGCAGTGATCATAAACACTTGACTTTTGCGGTGGTGGTTGAAGGACCAGTTAAAACTCTCGTTGACCAACGTAATGTCCACACCGTCACCGAGATCGGTTGCTGTCGCCGTGAGCGGCGGCTCCGGTGGCGCCAGGGGTAGCCGGAGAGCCGTCCAGTGGGCGGTGGAAAATCTCGTCCCTCAAGCCGATAGGTTCATCTTAGTTCACGTAATCCCGCGAATCACTTCAATTGCAACACCAAGTACGTTTTCTATTTCCACAAAAAAGAGGTAGCACTCAATTATAGATTATTTATAAGAAACTAACTGAGTTTGATATCTGAAATGCGTTGTTAATTCGCAGGTGGAGAGTATATTCCCATTTCGGAAGCAGACGCAGATGCGTTTGCAGCTTCTGTGCAAGATGTGAAACAAAAGTCTGAACAAATCTTCGTTCCGTATAAGAAACTCTGCGATTCAAACACGGTGAATTGAATTCCTTTCTAGTTTCTGCCATGTAATTATCATGCATCATGAACAAGTGTTTAATATGATATACAAATACATGTTTTTTTAAGAAACTAAGATATTACTACTTGCGACCTTGATTGGATAAATTTCTTCCTAAGCATTTAACTTGCAACCACGAAGACGAAAATAAAATAAGCCTTTTCTATATAAAAGATGTTTATTTCATTTTTTTTTTTCTTTTGTGCTAGTGTTTATGGAAAAATTTATTAAAAACAAAAGGTTGTAAGTAGTAATATACTAATATCTTAACTATGAATTATTTTTTTGCAAATTAGTGAGGTGAAACTCCGATTTTAATTGGAGAGAGTACCAAAAACACTTATGAAGTTTTGTCCTATTATTTATCCGTGATTAGGCTATATGAGAGTGTCAGATCTCTAACTGTTTTAGGCTGTATTGCAAGACTTGGAATATGTTTTGGGAAACGCAATGGATGAAAACTGGACTTGAATCTTTAACCCGGATTCTTGAGTAGCAATATTGTGTACCAATGAGTAAAATATAAAAGATATGTTAAACAGACAAATGTAGTAGTATCGTACAAGTATTGGTATTGGATATTCATATGTATGCTACCAATTTTGGAGTATCCATGCATCATAGTTTTGTTTTCTGGTCTGTGCTAGTTTGAACTTGAGATTGGAAAGTGTCAAGGGAAGATTAATGTGGAAATTTTGTAGATGGAAACCGTGTTGCTAGAAGATGACAATGCTGCAGAAGCACTTCTTAGTTTTATTTCTGAGTCCGGTGTCCAAACATTAGTGCTGGGTTCTGACTCCTCAAATTTTATAACGAGGTATATGTATTTCTAAATATTCAAAGTGTTGAAGCAAACATTAAGGTTTTTCTGTTATGTTGATATCAGACCATGCGAAATAATCTTACAACATTTTATAATTATGCTTTCATAATCATGCTGCTGCATAATATTTTTTTTTTTGTTGCCAAATATTAGTCATGATTGTAAGATAATCTATTGAATGGGATTATGGAAATTATAAATTTTTTAGCTTTTATGTAACAGATCAACTTGATTATAACTTCCTGTGGACATCTATGTAATTAGGTTTTCACAATTAGAAGTTTGTCACCTGCATGCTAAATATGTCACCTGAAGTACAATGAAATTAATTTTCAGTTTTTTGCACTGTTCATCAAAGAGAATGAATGGATCATATAGCAATTTAGAACAATGCTCTTTTACTAGCTTCTAAATTTTAGTTTTTCTTCTTCCAGGAAGCTAAAAGGACCTGGGATACCGACTACGATTTTAAGATGTTCTCCTGACAGCTGCGATGTATATATTGTAGCTAGAGACAGAATTATATCGAAGCTGGCTGATTTTTCATCTTCACGTTCTCATGGTATGCTTGAAGTTCTTGCATTTCAGGGTTTTGATGTCTGCACCTGAGCCCCAATTGTTTGACCATCTTATATTGGTTTTTGATGATGCTTTCATAGAACTAGGGTCTTGAATAAAATCTTAATGGACAAAGGTATCTAGTTTTTGATCTTTTCATTTTCCCTTCCAACAGAGACTAGCCCAAAGTACTTCTTGTCTACTAAAGTAAATAAAGCAGAGAATGATGCTCACATTGGCACAGAAATGTCTGGAACTAGTTCACCCTCAATGGAACCTAAAAGTCTAAAGAATTTCCGTTTTTTATCAATATCAGAGCGTAGTTACATCGGTCTTCAAACATTTAGTCATAGGGATTATTTGGAAAATTCTACCAAAAATGAAGAAGAAAATCCAGAATACTGTGTAGATGATATTGAAGCCATCAGCTTCCACTCATTTGATTCCGTTGCTTCTGCACAACGTGAACAGGTAACTTTCTTTTTTGAAGTCATAAGGAGTCATTTGGGGTGTCACATGTGAATAACTTGTTGTATAAGTAGTATATATTTTCTCTCCAACATGGTTGTGGTGCTCATATGATGTGTACTTATGCAGTTAGTCATGCAAGAAGAAGTTGAACGCTTACAACTGGAGTTGCAAAATACTATCGCCATGTACAGACAGGTTTGTGAAGACCTGGTTCAAGCTCAAAACAAGGTGGGAGTTGATCATATTTGGTTTTTCTTTTGTAGACTTGCAAAATATGTTTTCTTTTGATAATATTTTCTTTTATCCCCCTCCCATCCCCCACTTCTAAATGCTTAGACAATGCTAATAAATGGTACCCACATAAATAATATGTTAAAGGAAAACAAATGACTTTCCCCTAATAGCATATAATTCTGCTTATCAGTTATTTCTAAACAAATTTTGGATAATTAAAAGTTGATCAAGAGTCTTGAAGTCATCAAAATTCAGTAAATAAATCAAAACAAAAAGAAAAAAAATAACTATCATCTTCAAACATAAAGCTTATGCCCTTTTTGATTTCAATAACTTTTTGATTCAAAATTTAGTTTTTTAAAAGCCAGTGCCGTGTCTGCTTCATTGTGGAGTACATAGTTGCTGAAATTGGACTTAATCTTATAATTTTGAGCTTGGCACTTCACAGCACTTAACGCCCAATCAGAGAAATTTATGTCTTCACGACTTAGACCTTTTTATATACTGCTTTCACTTGCAGGCCCTTTTACTTTCTTCTGAATCTCTTGAAGAAACTAAGATAATAAATGCTTCCCAACAAAGAGAGGAGAATTTGAGAAAGATTGCTGCTGAAGAGAAAACAAAGTATTTAAAAGTCATGAAGGAACTTGAGGAGGCGAAAAATAAATTTGCTAAAGAGTCATATGAAAGACAGTTGGCTGAACTTGATGTCCTTAAAGAATCAATAGAAAAACAGAGAATCGTTGATACATTGCTCTCAAATGACAGAAGATACAGAAAGTATACCATGGATGAAATCAGGATAGCGACAAACTTCTTTGCAGAGGACTTGATAATTGGTGAAGGAGGATATGGGAAAGTTTACAAGTGTAATCTCGATCACACACCAGTAGCTGTAAAGGTTCTGCGTCAGGATGCGATCAACAAGAAAGAGGAGTTTCTGAAAGAGGTCAAACTTGTGCTTGGTTTATTCTTCCATTTGAAATTGTTTATACAAGATTGAGATTCTGAGACTTGTTGAACTTTTTGGTGTGTCCTTCTGGTGGGCTTATTCATACCATATTTTAAATGTTCTAAAGCATGAATTGATTAATAAAACTTACAAATGAAAGCTCAAGTATCCAAGTCCCTTGGAAATTTGTAAAATTGACTATTCCATTACTTCTACTAGAAGAAAAGTCAGCTGGTAAAAAGGTTCTAATCATCTAATTCTTGATAGATCTAGCTTCCTTAGGATTTACTCTTTGCTCTTTGTGTGCTGCAATAGTCCTCATATGAAATTTGCTGATTTAAACGTTGATTAAATTTTCAAACTATACTCCCTTGCATCTCATTTTTCAATGCTTCCCAATGATAGGTGCCTTTTAAATATCTTAAATGAATTCAATATTTGAGTGTGGCAATAACAAGAAAAGGCATTCCTCTGAGTTTCTGTTGTCTCCCATTTGTTGCAGGTTGAGATCCTTAGTCAACTACATCATCCTAATATGGTTTTGTTACTCGGAGCCTGCCCTGAGAATCGTTGCCTTGTTTACGAATACATGGAAAACGGAAGTTTAGAGGACTATCTTCTCAATAAAAATGGAAAACCACCACTTCCTTGGTTTTCTCGATTTCGTATAGTTTTTGAAATGGCTTGCGGGCTCTCATTCTTGCATAATGCAAAGCCAGAGCCTATTGTCCATCGAGATATAAAACCAGGCAATATCTTGTTAGACAGAAATTATTTGAGCAAAATTTCAGATGTTGGCCTAGCTAAACTCCTTGAAGAAATCGTGCCAGACAATGTCACAGAGTACAGAGAATCAATGCTAGCTGGCACTCTGCATTACATGGACCCAGAGTATCAGAGAACCGGCACCGTCAGACCAAAATCAGATGTATATGCTTTTGGAGTTATAGCTCTCCAATTGATAACTGGTCGCCATGCACGTGGACTCATTATGACTGTTGAAGATGCAATTAGAAATGGCTCCTTCCGCGATATTTTAGATACATCAGCTGGGGATTGGCCACTGGATGAGACAGTGGAATTGGCTCAAGTTGCCCTTAAATGCACTGCGCTCAGATGCAGAGATAGACCTGAACTTGATACTGAAGTTCTTCCACTGCTCGAAAGATTTTCTGTTGCGGCAAATGCTAGTGCAAAGATGGGAAGAAATAGTGTAAGTGCGCCAAGCCAGTATTATTGTCCAATCCTTCAGGTATAAACCTGCACTTATCTGATGAACATTTGGTTATTGTGTTTTGATACCTGTGATGTGTATCATTTTCATATATTTTCTTTTTAAATTCTTGGTTGACTTGTGAATACTGCAGGAAATCATGGATGATCCATATATTGCTGCGGATGGTTTCACTTATGAGTACAGAGCAATCAAGGCATGGCTCAACAAACACAATGTGTCACCGATGACGAAGCTTATACTCCAGCATTCTGTGTTGACTCCAAACCATACTTTACGTTCTGCCATTCAGGAGTGGAAATCAGGAGTGACCTTTTGATTAAGCAATGGACATCTTCCTAGTTACTGCTCTTCTCAATCCACTTTTACTTACAGGATAAAAACAGTCAGATTTTGAATCATACAAAAGATTTGTAATATAGGTTGTGATGGAGAGAGAAAAATTAACGTTGTAAGAAGTATAGTAAGAAATTATTGCATGAAAAGTGTAACTCTGAGAATTTGCTGCACGTGCTGCTAATTACTTATTTATTTATTTATGGTTGTATATAAACGTTCTTTAGCCTTTGTATTTAGCCCAAAGAGAAATGTTGGACAAGAATAGAAGTTTATAGTTAATTACTTTCCACTGGGAACATTTTGTAATTCATAGTGACATTTAAGACTTTATGATATAATGATATTTTATTCTTGTGATAGTTTAAGTTTGCAAGATTACTATATACTAACTAATGCCTCTGTTCCATATTTACTGAGAGAGAAGAGAATTGCATATGATTATCGCGAACGTTATCGGATTTATGTTCAATAATCAAACTCATGGCTTCTGAATATCTTCAATTTTGTGTCATACTCCATCTCGTGGAGCCTCTGGTGCTTTGACTGAAAATATTACTTTCCATAATCTTTATCTCTTTCAACGTAATTTCGCAGTATTCACGTTCCATTTATCCTTACAGCTGTGGCCAGTAATCTATTGCTGCTAGTGCCACTGCATAACAGACTACTTTACTATGCTAGTTACAATTCCTTCAGCCTTTACATACATGTAATCATTTGTGCATTTATTTTTCTACATTCTGGTGACTTATAGAACCAAAGGGGAGTGGCGTGGCAAGTAACATCCATAAACATCAATCATCAATCTGTGTAAATTCTAGAGCATTAGCATCGGGATCTCGTGTAAATATTGCTGGTCTTCCAGAACGACTAAGTGTGTAAGGGATACCTACATGGTGCAAAAAACCCACAGAAAATTATATAAAATAGAGCACCCGGAACTTAAAATGCTGCAAATCATGGTGAGCCACTAGTTATGTTGTTTAAAGAAGGAAAGAATGTGTACCAGCTTTATCAAGGATTACTTTCAGTTTGGAAACATCCCGGATTGCAAGACACATGTGACGATCTCGACCACCATGTTGAGGTCGTCCAGTTAAAGGGTCAGGATTTGGAAGCTCCATCAAATGAATCATCTCAGAGCCTACCCACAACCAAGCACCTCTATATGGGAGTTTATCATGTGGCCTTGCTTCATTTATCTTGAGGCCTAAATTTCATTCAATTCAGTCATTCATATACTTGTTTCTTGGTAAACACAATTTAATGTACACAGTAAATATTAGTTAGATAAGCTAGCATACCTAGAACGTTTTGATAGAAGTCAAGTGATCTTTCTAGGTTTTCACACAAAATTCCAACATGGTGAAGATTAACCACCCCATAATCTGAAAAATACTATTAAGATCAGAATAAAAATAATGGAACAAAAGCAACTCTGAAACACATGAAGAAAGCAACAACTGAACAGTAACCAACTTCATACCACTTTCTTCATTGCTAGAGACTGATTCTTTGCCAAGTAAATCCCCTTCAACAGCCACCTGAGATTTTATTGTCATGTTAGGCATACGGCATCTCCCATTTCTGACACTAGCCTGATAAAATTTTGATTGGGAGTTTGTGGTTATGGGAGATAGGCTGACACAATTCAACTGCAACAGAAAAGGGTCAATAAACAAGAGAATTAAAATTCAGTGTCCAGAATGACAAAGCATATTATCCGACATACTGTTGAAGTGTCAATTTACAAAGGCTCACTGCTGAGAAATTGCGGAAATTCAGTTTGAAATAATTGAAGTTACATGCTTGCAAGATCCATTAATAGATCCTATTTTTCAACGTGATTGAGAAATACCAATAAAAAGGATATACTTTTTTTCCCTTAACAGACCATAGTGTTTACTGCCAAGGTAATAATAGAATGGCAATTCAAATCATGAATCATAAATTATATCAATTGCAAGATTCAAAGACACGATAAAAAACTTAAACTATATCATATAAATGATGTATAACGCTTGTCAAATAATTTTAAACAAGGAAAATACCATAAATGTCATGAAACAATAAAATATAGTGCATAGAATGAGTGAATCATGATGGGAAACCTTGTTCAGAAGAAGGAAAAATAGAGCATATGACTAATCAAGTAAGGTGTATCATTATCATTCTGTGTTGCATACATATTAAAACAAACAGATCAATTAACCAAAGTCTTCAAACTACAATCCTAACACCCCACAGAAGAAACACAAATTAAAACCCCTTGTGATTATTATTGGGCACTAAATTTCCCATCTTATAAGCAAGACACAGAAGGCCATAATAAAAGCGACATGAATTAAAAAAAATCACCTTTTGATGCAGAGGAGAGATAAAGGAAGGTGCTTTGAGAAGGGACGCCATGGCAGAGCAATAACTCATCTGGGACTGGTCTAATTTAACATGTGATTGTGAAGCCCCCGTATGAGTAATGAGTGGACACAGCACCCTTACCACTTTCTGGTGCTCCACAATTTTCAGAGTGAACGCTCAACAGTGACCACTAATTTGGTACCGGACACTACTCTAAAATCCAAACATACTAAGATCCATAAAATTATTATGCAATGATTTGGTGACATCTTTTGGATTTTTACTAAATTTCTTCAAAATATGTTTTTAATAACATAAATATTTGTGGCAAAATGTAATCTTGGGGGAGAAAAAGAAATAATAATAAATACGTGAGTAAACAATAATTAGAGATTATAGATATACTTATAATAAAAATAATATATGAGTATAAAATTAAATGTTAATAGATTTTACTAATGTAATTACATATACGTTGGCATCTATGTTAGACATGAAAATCAAATATCACCGATTTTGTACAAGTTTGGGATTAAACGAGTTGAATAGTCAATTAAGGTAGCTCTATGAGTAAGTAATTTAATATTTTTTTTCTTTTCAGATTTTAAATTTATTTACTTTTATGTGAGAAAACGCGTTGACTCAGAGTGTAAATGAAAATTGTTGAATCTAATGGGAGGAATCTCTTGATCACATGATGATGATCTGAGGAATCATTGTTAATACTGGAGCTCTGATACAATCACGTGAACAGAGAAGCCTTATTATTGAGGTTGAGTGTCCAATCTTCTTTTTATACTTTGAAGACAAAACAATAACAAAAATGAATGCTAATTAACTAATTATTGGTACAACATCTATTTAACATACTAATAAAATAATAATTAGTTAATCATTGTGAACCATCCATCGACTTGGAACTTGATTAATATATATTGGTTAGAATTATCTCACGTCTTTATATTTTTAATAATATTTTTTTTTGTTTTTTAGACAATAATTTATTTATATTTTCATTTTGAAAATAAATATGTAAGTAAATATATTATTTAAATAGTTTTTATCACAATATTTTTATAAAATATAATAACGCATTATAATGTTGTAGAGAAAACTTTATTAATATACGATGAAATGCGAATTTACTATAATAAATGTAACTCACTAACAAAAGTGGTTTTTGTTTTTCTATCCTTTTTCTCTCTAGATATTCTATTCATTGCGGAACAATTACATTTGAAACAAAAAATAAGAATGTGCAATGCTTCTGCCTCAATGCATGCTTTGTGGGACATTAAGAATGAGAAATATATAAGGAAGTTGAGTATTCTTAATTGAACAAATTGAATTAGATTTTTTCTTATATTTTATTCTTGCTTATAAGTTGCTTATATGTCAATTGTGTAAGGGTTAGATTCTTAAATTTAACAACCCAAAATTTAAGATCCAATCAAACAGCATTGTGAAAGTTACTCTAACATTGCAATTATGAAAAGAATGCTATTATATATCAAATTAATATAATTAATCACTTGTAAAATTAAAAATATTTTGTGTCACGTCACTTAGTTAAAATGTTCAAACAATGAAAAGGTGGGGTATAAATTTCTGTTGACGAAAAAGGAATTAGCTTTGGTTATGTCATAGATAGCATCATTCATATAATGGTCAACAACTTATATGATTACGTACACACAAAAATTGCATGTGGCTCGAACAAGTTGCTTAAAAAATGGAATTGATTTGAATAATGGTTTGATTTTATTTTTAAAACATTTTAGAAGTGAGGAAGAATCGAATAAACCGTGTGCACTTTTTTCTAATATATAATGATATTACCACGTGTTAGGCATGATATTTCAGTAGTTGACATAGTATTTTTATTTATCTTTTCTTTGGTAGTTTGATTATGTTGTTGCTCAATAAATTATTAGAGATGACTAACATTAACTTTGATAGAAAGAAAATTGTACTGTTGTACTGTATGTTGAATTTATTGATAGAAAAGTAGTTAGTTCTGAAAATTGAATATGATTTATAAATACTTCAATCGATATATGTATGCTTTGTCAAAGTAAAATCTTTGATTGACCTCTCTGCGATGCAATTAACAAGTGTATGTTTGGTTTCATGCGTATCTAACACAATTTTGGTAAAATTATAAATGTTTAGTTATTATTGAGTGAAATTGATTATATCTTCAAATTTTAATTTGACTAGATATGATAAATTGTAACTTTTTGTATTGAGCTGACAAAATTTACACAAAAACTTACATAATTGCTAAAATTTATTCAAAAATAATTTTACTTTTATACTAATTTTAAAATTAATTGATTTTGCAAACTTTCACCTGAACACGTACTAAAGTTATTAAAAAAATAAATTAATTTAATTTTTTAAAAAAATTGTTTAAATATATTAAAAAAAAGTTTACCTAAATAAAAGGTTAAACATTATGTTTTAAAAAGGGCTTCCTAGACTCAACCGGTAACCATGTTGATGTACTGTATTGAAACTAAAAATTATTTTTGCAGTGTGTTGAGATTTATATATATATATATATATATATATATATATATATATATATATATATATATATATATATATATAAATATAATATAATATTTAAAAGTGGAGTAAATTAAATTAGAAAACACGTGATCAGAAAATTTAGTTCCAGGAATAAAATAGTTCTAAAAAATATCTAATATTACTTTGATTACTAGGTTATATAATTACTTTTATTTTAATTCTTAAATTTAATCTCTTATGCTCATTTTAATCTCTTAAATTAATTAATACTTTTTGGACAAATTTGATATTTTGAATTTCAGTACTCCTATTTAAGGGGTGACATTGTAATACAGTAATAATTCAAATATTGTACTAATTTTTTTTTTTGTTAATAACAACTTTTTAGATAAAGTAATCATTTCTATTAATAGATTGTTAATTAAATTTACTATCATACAAAATTTAATTTAACTCAGATTAATTAGAAAGAAGTTAGTTATTTATTTTTATTTTAAACAAATTTATTTTATTTAAAATTTATGAGATTATCTTAGATAATCAATAAAAAAACAAGTTAAGTTTATTCTTCTAGATTTTTTTAAAGATTATTCTAAAACAATTATTAATTTTGATTAATACCGTAACAATGAATGATAAATTATTGGTTAACGTACTCAAATTTTAATTATAGATTAAATCTTTTTGAAAAAATTAGAAATCTGGTCAAAATTTTCTTCTTCGTGAAAAAATAAGTTCTTTTTTTTTTTCTTTTTTCTTTTTTTCGATAAACCAAGAATATGAACAAAGAGGTGGTTTAAATACAAGAACTGAATTTTCAGGGAAGCTGAATAACATAAAAAGAATAACAAAGATCTAGAAAGATGAAAAGTGGTCATATTTTAAGGAGTAGCGTAAATAAAAAATAATATTTTATTAAAAAGTGAATATAATATAAAAATTAAAACAATTAATGCACACAATTGTAATATAATAATATAATATAACATCTAGATTATTGTTACCGTTAAAGGAGTCGACTTCAATAAAGCCATTTATTCTTTTTATATATAAATGAAAATGAAGCCATTTATTATGCGGATCTAATAACTAATCATTCATAACAAACATTGGATGGTGTCATCAAACTATGTGAGCTTCCTTAAACAAGGACATTCTTATTACCATGTGTCCATAATTAAATGCCGGAACCATGAAAGTATTTTATTTTATTTTATTAATTATGTAAGATAATCTATATTAATTAAAACTTTTAATTATCTTCTTTATATTTTCCTTAATTAAGAATCATCCAAGAAAGAAACAGAAACAGTGTTAGAGTAAAATTATTGGATTAGAGGTCTAATTCCCTGTTTAGTTTTCGGCTTGAAAGTTAATCCCAAGGATGATTCTATGTTATGACCCTTGACAGAAACTTCTTGCGACTTTCGTCAACAATTCCAACGTTTTTCATTTTTATTCCGGAACGCGTCCGTGAGAAAGAAAACCCACGTTTCCCTTCACTTAATAAAAAAAAAAAAAAGAAAAACCATATACTATACCACTGATTAGTAGTCATAGTCACTGGTCAAAACTACCGCGTTTCCATTTGTGCACACGCCTACGCTTCTTTTCCTTTCCCTTGTTCCCTATCATTCCACCACCACGTATAAAACCATCACTCCCTCGTTCTCTCTTTCTCAATTTCTACAGCGTTCACACTTTCATTTCACACAATTAAAGCACTCTCTTCGTTTCACATGGAAATTGGTCCCTCTTCTTCGTTTCTTACTCTAGAAGATTATTCTTCATTCTTCTTCTCAGACAGTACCACTATGGATCCCAACCCTCTTATTCCCAATTCCAATGTCAACAACAACAACCCCAAAAAGCGTGGTGTTAACGACCTTAACCAACCTCAACAATATTCTTCCCAATATGACTTAAACGACACCGCTTTGAATGACCTCCTCAATTCCCTCATTCATTTAGACAACAAACAACTACAATCCTCCTTCATGGATCCTAACCAATTCAATCAACAACAACAGCCTCTACCAAATGAATTCCATTTTGAGTTGGACTCATCTCCAACAACCAAGAGGTCTCGCCGCAGTTTCGAAGAAGAAACTGCTGCGAGTTCCTCTACACAGACGACACCACAGCGGCGTCTCTGGGTGAAGGACCGTTCAAAAGATTGGTGGGAACGCTGCAACCACCCGGATTTCCCTGAAGAGGAATTCCGGCGGTGTTTCCGAATGAGCAAAGCTACGTTTGACATGATTTGCTCCCACCTCGACTCCGCCGTTACAAAAAAGAACACGATGCTCCGTGATGCCATCCCGGTGCGGCAGCGAGTGGCGGTTTGTATTTGGCGACTCGCCACCGGTGACCCGCTCCGGGAAGTGTCGAAACGTTTCGGCTTAGGAATCTCAACTTGTCACAAGCTGGTTCTTGAGGTCTGCGCCGCAATCAAAACCGTTCTGATGCCAAAGTTCCTCCACTGGCCAAATGAATCGAAAATGGAAAACATAAAACAAGAATTTGAATTGTTGTCAGGAATTCCCAATGTTGGAGGATCAATGTACACAACTCACATTCCTATTATTGCACCGAAGTCCAACGTTAACGCTTACTTCAACAAGCGTCATACAGAGCGTAACCAGAAGACATCTTATTCCATAACCGTGCAAGGAGTGGTTGATTCCAAAGGTGTTTTCAGCGACGTGTGTATCGGGTGGCCAGGTTCTCTCTCAGATGATCAAGTGTTAGAGAAAAGCGCGTTGTATCAGAGAGCAAGTAGAGGAAGTTTGAAAGATGTGTGGGTGGTTGGAAACTCTGGATACCCTTTAATGGACGGTGTTTTGGTTCCTTACACTCACCAGAACCTTACGTGGACTCAACACGCGTTTAATCAAAAGGTTGAAGAGATTCAAGGTATTGCTAAGGACGCTTTTGCAAGACTCAAAGGAAGGTGGTCTTGTTTGCAAAAGAGGACTGAGGTCAAGCTTGAGGATTTGCCTGCACTTCTTGGCGCGTGTTGTGTTTTGCATAATATCTGTGAGATGAGGAATGAAGAAATGGTTCCTAATTCTAAGTTTGAGATATTCGATGATGAGATGCTTCCGGAGAATGGGATTCGATCTAACACTGCCGTTCAAGCAAGGGATAACATTGCGCACTATTTGTTGCACCATGGTCGTGCTGGCACAACTTTTTTGTAGACTTTTTACTATCTCCATAATCATGTCTTCTTCTTCTACTACTACTTTTAATTTTTTTTGGGATTCTTTTGGCTATGCATAATTTATTATTACTGTAGTCACATTAGAATAAGATTGCAATGATAGAGGTGGGGAAAATTGGGTATAGGTATTCATTCATGTGAATTTGTATAGATATCTTTTGCCCAACCAAAAACTATAATTAAAACGAATTTTACTTAATTTTGATTTTCTTAATTGAAAGCTTGTTCATGAGTCTTCAGAGATTTTCTGTCGCGTGTTGTTTCGTTTCTGTTTCTAGTTGAAATAATGGGCTAGGATTTGGATTCGAACTTGATAATGATAAGGATAACGCCGCGTGTTTATTTTTATTTTATTATTATATAATTTTCTTCTCCGTGTCTGAGGGTATAATATATTGTTCCACTGTGTCCCACAATATTTGAACCTTAAAAAAAATCTAGTTCTAGCTCACCAACCTAGAAATATCCGTCTACGTTTTGTGTTTTGACTTGCTGGGAAGAAGGGGAATCACTGTAGTGCAACGTCACATTTTTATTTTTTTTAATTTAAAAACTGCAGTTATGAAACAAAGGTCAAAAGGTTGCAGAGAATAAAAGTGGGATTTTTGTTCTTATTTCTCTAATTGGAAATATGTTGGTCTGGTCCTGTTCCAGAAAGCTTTTTTGACATTTACTCCTAAAAAATCCTGGCAGTTAATTTGTCTGTTTACGGGTTATAATTCAATTTTTCTTTTGCTTTTTCTCTGCTTCATCCCCTGCCTTCATTTTCCCTTAACCACATCCTAAGACAATATAGAAAACTTAGGTTGGTTTAGGTGACAGTTTCTAACATATATGTGTTTATGAGTTTCCTTCTACTTACACTGACATGTCCTAGTTCCAAATTGTCGGGAATTGAAAATATGTCAGACAACAACTAGCGTTAGAGAGCGACATAACATAAACCTTTTTCTTTTTTTCCTCAGATGTTTGCGTCAGCCCAGTTTTAGAAAGTGGAAAAGGTTGGAGAAGCTTTGGGAATAGACAGGTCTCGTATATAGCAAATTGGAGAAAGCTAGGTAACAGCATGAGTTTGTTCTTTCCTTTCTTGTGCAAAAACTTTCTAACTTTTCCTTCACATTTTGTTGGCTGCTTCAATATTCAGGAATAATTGCTGCATGTTTCTAGAAATTATAGCCCCAACCAATTTTTTTGTGATATGTTTTCTATTTTAAAAGTTTAAAATTCTCAGCTATATATCGCATAAAATTATGAAAAAAATGAGAAATTATGAAATATTTTATATAATAAATCAATCATAATTTAATATTTATGATACATTTATTAATTTTTATAATAAAATTTTAAAAATCTCATAAAGTTTAATTTATAATTAATTAATTATGTAAAATATTTTATATGATATAAGATGACATGAAAATTCATACAATATATATATATATATATATATATATATATATATATATATATAGGTCTATAATCCTATATATTAATTTTTCTCTGCATCTAATGGGAATATGACTGTTGACTTGTTATCAGATTTTAACAATATCCTATCACTTGTATTTAATTTTACTATTTTTTATATTTTGTGCTTTTGTCACGTTAAATTATCAATTATATTATATCATTGTATTTTATTACTTATTATATCACTCATGTTTTTTCAACATGTCTCTTTTATATCTCTACATTTATACATTACTTACTTTCTGAAATATTTCAGAAGATTCATGTTTTACCTTTCTTTTCTTTCTTACTTTCAATTGTTTATTGTTTTATTTTATTTTTAAAAAAAAACTTTATAAATTTTGTATTAAAAATTATTTTTAAAAAAATCATTCTTAAGTTGTTTTTCTTTTTCTTTTAGAAAAATAATTTACCCAAACATTTCAAAAACTTTAATTAGCATTTTTTTATTAAAAAATACTTCTTTGTAAAGAAAAAAAGAAGTTTAAAGTTGTACGAGTTCACAGAGCATCTAATAGATGTGCGGTCTTGAGGATTGTGATTGATGCAGTGTAAATAATTTTATTTGCTCCATGCGTTTCTGTTAATTTGTAAGGATCAAATGTGTCAAAATAATTATAATAATTTATACATTATGTTTAATTAAATAGATTAGATCTCCTCGGCTTTTGCATGTTTAACAATAATGGGTCTCAAGAAAAAGTAATCTTACTTAAAGTAATTATTTGTTGAAATCGATTTCAGAGGAAAATGTTAAAGTTGGATGGAAAAAAAGTGTAATTAAATCCTTAAAAAAGATTAATTTGAAGAGAGTTGTGAGTTGTACGAGATAAATCTTCAAAAACATGAGAGAAAAACACTCGTCAATATGAAGAGACTTGTATGTGATAAATCCTTAAAAGCACCGATTGTTACACGTCTTCAATTCTCATCTTTATTAAATTTTAAATTGCTGGTGATTTTCTGCTACGACATCTACAGAGGTATGGTGGTCGGATATCGGAGTAGGATATCGGCCATTGAATTAATTCAACAACTATTCAAATTCATCTCAACCATTGAAATAATTTAATAGTTGATATCTAGCTGTAGATAGTGTGAACATAGTAGAGGATTCAAATTAAAAAATTAGAGTACTCCGTGATATAATTTCTTTCTTTTATTTATAATTGTTTTACCCTCTTTACTTGCATCCCAGCTTGCAAGTGTCATATCATGAATATTTGTTTCTCTAATTATTTCAGGCCAAGAAAGATCAGGGTGCATGCTTCATGTTGTTGTTTGAATGTATACTAGTTCTTTATTTTTTATTTTTTTCTAGCCATTATTTTTCTAGTTCACTAGATTAAGAACTAATTTTTTTCATAATATTATAATTGTGGTGTGATTTAGCTAATATATTTTTCCTTATCATTAGAATCTCTCTCTCTCTCTATATATATATATATATATATTATACTGATTAATATCAACAATCTCATCACAAGATTGGTTACATAAAGTTTTTAAAGATACACAAATTGTTATTCCTAGTTTAGAAACTTGATTACTTTAGTATTAAAATAATAATAACAAAAATTTATTACTTTTACAATAACATGATACGTGGCAGTACATGCTCTTCTGCTGATGTATACAAATTCCGCTGTCATATTTTATTTCCTTCAAATTATAACAAGTGTAGTTTTTTTTTTTTTTTTTTAAATGTATTCATTATTAATTTTTCATTCAATTAATTATTCTTATATTGTTATACTTACACCGGATATATTTCCACACCCATCTATAAAAGCAAAATGTCACATGAATTTTCAAATAATCATTTGATGTTGTTTATTTTGTTTACAATATTAAACTAATTTTTGGGGCATATCTCTATATTCTCGTAATAAGTTATTGATAAATTATATAATTTTTCTATCATATTTTATTTAACTATTTACTATAAATATTCAATATTTCTTGTGTCTTTGATTTTTTTTTGCTAATTTGTGTATAACTTTTACAAATCATATAAATAAAATAGCATAAAATTTAAACAGGAAATTTGAAAGATATTATACAATTGCGCGCGCGGACACACACGTTTTTTATATATACACTATACTATAACATGATTAACTTGAAATATAAAAAAATAACATATATATTAACTTAAATTTATACAATGTATAATTGTTTACAAGATGTAATTCATATTAAATACAAGATAATATGAGTTTATTGTCCTCTTATTTCATGTTACTTTAATGTCCAACCTTGACCACGAAACAATTTAACAATACCTGAATCTTAACTAATTGTTATATAGTTGATTACAATAATTTACATGATGCCATAATAATCATAGCACATGTATATAACACAATGCCAGTTATAGGAACGTTATTCCGAAAACACCCCTGATCGAATGGGGATCGTAATTTCGGAAATCGAAAAAAGATGGGCAAAATGGTAAATTAAAGTCGGTCCAATTGTTGGCGATCATGATCAAAACACCGGACTCCATGGCTTCGGCTCGTACGAATTTGGAGCTCCAACTCAGCGTCGGGCAACTCAACTTGTTCTAATTCAAACCTCTCTTCGATTCCTTCATTCGCCAATTTCACTCTCTCGCCGTCGCGACATTCAAGGTCTTCAAATTTGAATTTCGCTCTATTTTTTTTTTTGAAAAAAAAATTATCGTGATTCAACTTCTAGGGTTTTGTTTTTCCGCAATTCGTAATGCTCTTACTGCTTCGTCAAGGTAGTTCGTTTATCGTTATTCGCCTTTTATCGTTTTCTGTTGATTCAACCCCTAGGGTTTCGTCTTCTCACTTATCTGCGTTGTTTAGAAAAATTGAAATTGAAATTGTGCTTTCGAGCAAATTTAGATGGAGGAAATAGGGAGAAGGAAGGGGTATTTGCTTGAATGGACTTGCTTCAGCATACGCAACGCACGTTTTCTTGTTGATTGATGCATATATTTATTTTCTGTTTTTCTTTTTATCCGAAATAATATACTACTGAGGTTATTAATGAACGGAATTGCATTTATATTGCATTATAGATTTATCATGTATTAAAACGGTCAGACTGCGTGGTAAATTTTAATGCACCGTTGTTGCTTCATGTATTGGTAGATAGATAGTGCATTGAACTGGGGAAGTAAACTTAAGAACAAGCGTGTGTATTGGAAGGACAAATTGTAAATAACAGTGTGTGTCTGATCTGATGTCACTGCTTGGCACATTCATAGGGTAGGGTTTGAACTGTTTTTTGTGGGGGTTGTGCTTACTATTTGTAAAGAATGACGTTATGTTTGTTTTGTGAATAGGATAAATGAAGTCTAATTAACAGGCTAAGATTGGTGTTTTAAGTATAGTCGGCATGAATGGTTGTAGTAATTGGTCTGTGACTAGCATAGTGTTGAAAAATCTTTATAGCATTTGTTGCAACAATATAAAGTTCGACATAATGCCAATTGAATATTTATTTCAGTTGAAAATTATATTTATTTATGTGATCACGATGTCCGATGAAGTACAGCCAGTCTTACTTGCATATGATGAACTTGCTTGTCTGCTCTATGGTCAGAATCAATGTTGATTGTTGCAGAGTTGGAAAAATTCTGACACATTGTATGGTTATATGAATAATTCTTTCCCCTCTTGAATGGGAGTGTCTATTCTGTTTAGAAATTAATGTAAATATTTCTTTGTTCAATAATTTGCAACTTCAAAGGATACCTACATTTATAACAAAATCATGCTTGATGGCAGATAATTGCTATTAATATTATAGTAAGTATATCATATCAAACAAATATTTGACATGATTTTTCAACCCACAGTGTCACTTTAACTGTAACTTTGATAGTTAAAATCATTTAGATGAAGGTTCAAGTGTTGTGAGGACTTTTTCATTGTGTATATACATTTTTTAAATGAGATTTTGTACTGGAGATTTATGACATGTTTGTTTATGCTTAAAATAAAGTGATTCTATAATATAGTTTTAGTGTTTTTCCCAGGAGTTATTATTTTCAATTCCTAAAGAATGCACTAAAATGCTTAGGTTCTTTTTTCTTCAAAAACACTTATTGTAATTTTTAAAACATTTTTATTTAAAAAATTCACCAGAAAACAGGCCTTTTAATGTGATTTGTTTTGGTTGAAATGGTACACAGTATGGAGAAATAATAATCAGTTATATAAGAATGAAGACCTAGTCCTATATAGAGCAGCATCTTTGAAATATATGATGTAATATAATCGAATTTTTATGAGATTTGTCTAGTAGATTGGAGTTCATGACATACTTAATAGTTTTTTTTTTCAGAGTATCAATTTTAAGTAGCTTTATACTAGAATGCTGGCAATGGTAGTTTTATTTACATCTATCAATTTTGACAGGTGTAGATTGGTTTTAATCATATGCAGAAATTTATTTCATATGCTGTCTTTTTTACTATAGAACTCTGTGATTTGGAGTAAGAAAATGGTACAGCTTTAACATTCAGACAAGCTCTCTATGATATGTTACAAATTTTTTAACTTCTAATATTTTTTTGTCACATGAGTTTGTGATGCTTTTGAGTTTGATTCCTTATTTGCAATCCCAGATCACAACTTAGATGAACTGTGGTGCGCATAAATGTCTCCATATCTCAGCCTAAAGAATTTAATTTTTCTCTGATTATTTTGATTTTTCAGGTGCTTTGTCCAATTGTTTTCTTGTAATTTAGATTTGCCCTATATGTGCCATAGTGCCACATCTTTGTCATGCACCACAGTCTGTTCTATATTTTTTACTCAAAGGATGTGCGGGAACTAGGGCAATGGCAACTAGCAAGTTTGATCCATCTTCCAGTAGCCCAGATAGACCATTGTACCCTGGCCAACGTGGATCCCACATAGCTGCTTCATTAGATAGATCAGGCAGCTTTCGGGAAAGCGTTGAAAATCTTCCTAACATGTTAAGAAGCGGTTCTCCAGCAACACGTGGGGATGTGGAAAGCTTCTTCAATTATGTGCATTTTGATCCAAAGTCATTAACACTAGAACATAAGTCTAATCGTCAAATGGATTATAAGCGACATATTAATACTGCTCTTGGAATTTCACCTGATGAATCTCCATCTAGTTGTTCAAAAGGCAAGCTACTGCCGTCGCCAGTACCCGAAGACATGAAACGGCTCAAGGATGTTTTGGGTGGAAACATTGTGAAGGCTAGGTAGTTCTTTCTAGGTTTTGTTACTTGCACTGAAGTTAGATGTGTGTAATTAAGTTTGCAACATTGCTAATGTTATGCATTATTCAACAGGGAACGCGTGAAGATGTTTAGTGAGGCTTTATCTGTATTCCATGAAGTTTTCCCAGCTATAACTTCAAAGAAAAGATCCCGAGCTGAAGGTTTTTCTAGTGACCGTTCTAATGCCATGTTAAGTGATCGGCCAGTCTTGGGGCCAAGTGTAGGTAAGGTTGGAGTTCAAGGTCATCCTGTCACAAGTGGTTTTGAACTTGACCAACAAAAGTCAGAAGAACGAACCAAAAATGTTGTTCCAAACAAACGCACTCGAACTTCTATGGTCGATGTAAGGGTATGTGTCTTTGATGTTTGTTCCCCCTACTTGTGTTCAAGTGTCAACATGCTGAATTTCACTCTTCTTTTAATTCTTCCTATAATTGCTTATTCATTTTCTTACTGTTTCAAAATTTAAATAAATACTGCACAGTAATGAATAGTATATATGCCCTAGTAGTATGTTTTGATTTTGTAACATCTATTCATATCTCTGATTTACACGGAAACCACCTCTGTTAAAATTTGCTTTTGCAAAAGTTGATATCACTTGTCCAGTGATATTCTTGTGGATATCACTTGATGTATAGAATTCTGTTCTCTCTGTTTTTTTTTTTTTTTAAATCATATGTAGATTTATTGTATACAGTATGTGTTCTTCCTGAAACTTATATGTAGGTTTTGAAGAGCTTTATGTTGGTTTATGCCTTTCTCATTTTCTCTCTGAAAGGGGTGAAATATAGGATATTTGCTTTTCTGTATTTCAGATTCTAATGATGCATACCTGTGTTATAGACTCGTAGCTTTAAAACTTTGCTGTTTACTTCATATGTAGAGTCATCTTTCAAATTAATATTGCAAGCAATAAGTCCTTTTGAGCAAAATTGACTTGTTTTGATAAATTGCAGATGGATGTGCGGACTAATTCTCTTGTCAGGCCATCAGGGACAGTTGACAGAGATAAGGAGAAGCAACGGATTGCTAACAATGGTATAGTTCAGAGTGAAGAACGAACCCTACCCATTGGAGGTGATGGTTGGGAAAAGTCAAAAATGAAGAAAAAGCGTTCCTGCATCAAACTAGATGGTTCTCCAAGTACAACATTGACTAAACCTGTTAACACCTTCCAAGAAACTAAACAGGGAATGCAACAAAGACTCGCTACTGATCCACGGTCTAAATTGAGTAATGATTCTCATTCTTTCAGGTATAATGTGTTTCATAATTAATATTATTTTTTCATATTCAATTTTCAGTATATTATTTCTTGATATAAAATAATATTTAATAGAAACATTGAAGAGTAAGCACATTCTGTGAAAGAAAGATTTCATGTAACAATATATATTTATATTCATTTACTTGCTTTATGAAATTCTTATTGACTATTGTGCTTAAAAACCTAGCCTATAAATATAATAATTTCATCTATTTCTTTTACAGGCCAGGAGTTCCTAATGGAACTGTTGGAGCTGGAAAATCAGATGGTATCTCTCAACAAACTGGGTTGGGCATACGAGCCTCTACCCCTAGAAACAGCCAAGATAATAATGCCCTTGTTCATGATAGGCGGGGTCGTCCTGTTAGTTCAGACAAGGATAGGGTGAATTTCAGAGCTGTTAACAAGTAAACACAAGCTGTGGATCCCATTTCTTCTTTATATTATTTGTGCTTTTGGGAACAAGAATTGTTCTTCACTGCAATTTTTTTGCACATTGCTTTCTCATTTTCTCCTTATTTCATCTTGTTTTGGTAGGGTTATTAAATTGTTCCCTTTCTGTATGCTATGGAGCCTTGTGATTATAGTTCAATGTCTCTTCATCTGTGTGATATTGTTTCTGTAATTGATTATTGATTCAGTATCTGTGCTGTGTTCTATGCCAGGGCAACTGCACGCGATGAACTTAATTCAGCTAGCCCTACCTCAAGTGCAAAAATGAACACTGCTATTCGGGCTCCACGGTCAGGTTCTGGTGTTGCTCCCAAGTTGTCACCAGTTGTCCATAGAGCAGCTGTTCCTAATGATTGGGAACTATCTCATTGTACCACAAAGCCCCCTGCTGCTGGTAGTACTAACAATCGTAAACGTGTGGCATCAGCACGGTCATCTTCCCCACCAGTTGTTCACTGGCAGAGATTGCAAAAGAGCTCTCGCACTGCTAGAAGAACAAATTTCATGCCCATTGTTCCAAATAGTGATGAAGCTCCAGCTTTGGATACTGCCTCTGATGTTGCTGGTAATGATCTTGGGGTAGGATTTGCCAGACGCGTGACAGGCAGTTCTCCTCAACAAATTAAATTAAAAGGTGATCCTTCATCTTCAGCTGGCTTATCTGAAAGTGAAGAATCAGGGGTGGCTGAGGTTAAACCAAAAGAAAAGGTCAGGAAACCAGAAGAGATAGATCTGAAAGCAGGACAAAATGTTCAAAAGGTGTCTAACCTGGTATTGCCAACTAGAAAGAATAAGCTTGTTTCAGGGGAAGGACATGGAGATGGTGTTCGGAGGCAAGGGAGGACTGGACGTGGTCTTTCTGCCACAAGGTCACTGATGCCAATGACATCTGAAAAGCTTGGGAACATAGGAACTGCAAAACAACTTAGAAGTGCAAGACTAGGATCTGATAAGAATGAAAGGTTCACATTCTTCTAAGAATTCTGTTTAAGCTGTTTGACAATTTGTTTAGGCAGATAGATTAAAGTCTATAATTTGGTGAAATCCTTGCAGCAAGGCAGGTCGTCCACCATCCAGGAAACTTTCTGATCGTAAGGCCTATGCACGCCAAAAGCCTGCTATTAATGCAGCGGCAGATTTTTTTGGTACTATTTTATGCTTCTAGAAAAGATTAATGAACTCAAATTTTGACTACAGTATAAGTACATTGTTATTCATTTTTGGTTTATTTGGTTTAGTTGGGTCAGAAGATGGACATGAAGAGCTGCTGGCTGCTGTAAAGGGTGTTATAAAGTCTGGTATGGATCTTACTGAATACTGTCCATATTTTCAGCCTAAATATTTCTCCCTGATGGAGTTGTTTTATATTTTCTTATTACTGCAGCTCATGCTTTCTCCAGCCCCTTCTGGAGGCAGATGGAGCCTTTCTTCAGTTTAATAACTGAGGAGGATATTGCTTACTGGAAGCAAAAGGTAATCTTTACTAATGTTTATTAAGTTCCGCTGCAGCATGGAACTATGGCCATCAACTTTTTTGGTTTTATTATGTTTGTTTCGTATATCTGTTCAGTTTTATTTTGATATTTTTTTAAAAATTCCCTTCATTTTTTTGTAAATTATATTTATTTTTTATGATTAGAGCAAAACAAATTGATTTTTAAATATGGAATTTTTGAGACACCCAAAATAGGAATATAGATTATTCAAACTTTTGATAATACTTGACTCACCCTTCAGGTCAATCTTGAATCAAGCACACTGACACCAACTCTTGTTCCTTCAAATATTGGTTGTGAAACCATTGTTAATGGATATGGGTTGATGGGTTGTGAAAGAGATGCTGGATCTGATGCTCAATGGAGTACTGGAATTATTGCAGAACAGTTACAACTATCTAAGGGAGATCATACTGTGATTCCTCTTTGTCAAAGGCTTATGGCCGCTTTAATCTCAGAGGAGGATTGTAGTGGTGGAAGTGAACACTTCAAGTTTGATATGTATGATACTGAATTTGAGCCTGATGGGGAATCAGAATTGGGTGATTTGGATCACCACTCAGGAACAAATTTTCAGTTTGGTTGTCATTCTGCTTATAATGGTTATAGGATCATAGACAAGCCAGAACTCGATGAAACTGAAAGTGGTATAAGTGGTATTCCTCCAACTGGGATTGGTAAATCTATAAATGGTTTTCTTCACGATAAAGCATATATGCCTAGCTTCACCTGTTCAGAGTTGCAATATGATAGCTTGGATATAAATGATAAGCTTCTCTTGGAGCTAAAGAGTATTGGAATTGTCCCAGCACCAGTGGTAAGTATACTTGTCTGATCCAAAGGATTTAAACTATTGTTCTTTATGTTGATGTAAACTAATGGATGTACTTCAAGATGCTTTGACCTTTCTTATTGAATCTTTAATATGATTCTATGATACTGATTTTAATTTTATTTTTCAAGCCTGATATGATGCAAACAGATGATGAACCAATATTGGAGGATATTGCTAGGTTGGAGGAGCTTTACCAAGGACAGGTACTAAGTGACGCTGAAACTTTATTAGTTGTCAAAATATTTCCCCCCCATGCTCTTATTTTTTACAATATTTCACATATTAGATATTTGTATATTGTTATACAATAAATAAACATATAGATCAGTCATAGAGATGGAAGCATTTATTGCTCTTCAATTTTTTATCGCATGTAATTCACTTTGATTTCTATTTTCTTGTATTTCATAGATTTCCAAGAAGAAAAGTTTGCTAGATGGCTTGTTCAAATCTGCCTCAGTGGATAAAGAACTTCAAGAAAAGTAATTACACTGCCATTTATAGCCTAATTATTTACTTATTATAACCTTTTTTTGCCTTCATTCTTATGAATGGAAATATAAACTGCTATTTAACAGGGATTTTGAGCAACGTGCTCTAGATAAACTCACTGTGATGGCTTATGAGAAATACATGGTAATTTTCTTAAAATTCAATACTAGTTATATATTTAATATGCTTTTAGTTTTAGATTAACATTTTTGCATACTATTTAGTTAAGGCCACATGGACGAGTAAATTGACAAATGATTGATTGACAGGCTTGTTGGGGTCCTAGTCCCTCTGGTGGGAAAAATACAAGCAACAAAATGGCCAAGCAAGCTGCATTGGGATTTGTCAAACGGACATTGGAGCGATGCCGTCAATTTGAAGATTCGGGCAAGAGCTGCTTCAGTGATTCTATATTCAAGGATATGTTCCTTGCTGAATCCTCAAAACCATACGCTTCTTCCCTTTCTCTGGAAGCAAGAACAGGTCTTCATCATTACTTTTTTGGAATAAAAGCTTCGATCTACTCTGCTTCATCTAGTTCTATCTCAACTGTGTTCATCATCACCATTTTAGCTTACATTCTAATAAACTTTGATTGCATATACCATTGTTGTCTAATATGCTATGTCAATTCATTTTGTTTAACTTTTTGCTCATCTCTATAGACACTGGATTTTGATATTTTAATTTATTTACTTTCTGCAGCTTCTATGGGCTCACAGCAGAGCCCATCACAGTTTAGTCAGAATACGGATAACCATGATCTCACTTCATCAGATATGCTTCCTGCTTTGAATAATTCATCTGAACAAACTAGTGGGAAGGAAGATCTCTGGTCAAATAGAGTGAAGAAGAGGGAATTGTCCCTTGATGATGTTGGTGGTACTCCAGGTATTTCTAGTACTTCAGGCATCGGAAGTTCTGTAACAAGCAGTGCAAAAGGAAAGAGAAGTGAGAGAGACAGAGAAGGAAAGGGGCACGGCAGGGAGGTACTATCCAGAAATGGAACTACTAAAGTTGGTAGGCCGTCATCATCCAATGCTAAGGGAGATAGAAAATCCAAAACAAAGCCTAAGCAGAAAGCAACTCAACATTCTGTTTCTGTGAATGGCCTTGTTGGGAAGCTATCAGAGCAACCAAAACCAGTATTACCTTCTGTTCCAAAGTCTCATGAAATGCCTACAAATAGCAATGCAAAGGAAAAAGATGAGTTTGGCTTGGGTGGATTGGATGAGCCTATTGATTTATCCAACCTGCAGCTACCTGGAATGGATGTACTTGGTGTTGGTGATGACCAAGGTCAGGATCTTGGTTCGTGGTTGAATATTGATGACGATGGATTAGAAGATCATGATGACTTTATGGGTGGCCTTGAAATTCCAATGGATGATCTTGCAGACTTAAATATGATGGCTTGAAACTGCTTTTTTTGTATAGTCCTGTTCAGTATACCAATAACAAAGCAAACAAAGTACGTTGAAGAAATGACTAGTTACTTAGGATGGTCTTATGGCTAATACCGTCCACAGTTAGGTTATATAGATTCTTTGGTAGACTATTCCCTCCAAGTTGTTTTTGAGTGACCTTTCCAGCTGTTTCGGATTTTGCTCGTGTTAAAGCTCATGACTTCCACTGTAAAGATCTTTTTGTTTTAAGGTACAAGTTAGCAGTCCTAGTAATTATATCTTAGCCAACATTTCCTGGTTGTAGCTCTTACAAATCAGAGAACAAGTCCTCTTGTACATACATTTAATATTTCTAATAAAATCAGCTTTTCATTTGCTGAAATTAGAGCTGGTGTTGGTGTCCCTTCTGTCCCCTTCTGCTTGGGTTTTCTTTTGGCATTTTGCGTTTTGCAGATGCATGCATACCTCAATGGTGAGTAATGCAAGTGGTTTGCTGCTGCAGCTTCATCCAGGTACTGTGCATATTATCCTACAATGTTTTCAAGGAAAAACTGATAATGATGTGAATTAGATAAACTGATTCAGCATTGCATTAGATAATCAAGTTGCTGTCCTCTGCTTACTCTACTTTGGGTAATATGAAGCAGATTCGGTATATCCTCGCTGAATCTCTCTTTTTGATTTGGAAGTGAATCTGGATTGCACATTTGGCCTGGTATGTTATAACCCATGCATAAAATAAAGGCCTTGCTTTGAGCTGAAAATTGTTAATATCCAGTCTAGATGATTTTGACTTTTTGAAATTCTGTAGTTGGATATACTTAACATATTGTTGATATGATTAAGCTTTATTTTAATTAATATGGAAGGGAATTTCCTTCCGACCAAACTGAGTTGCATTTCCTTTTAGGCAGGGAGTTAAGCTTTGAATTCTTGCTTGTCTTCCTAACTTCCAGTTTTCTATTTAAATTTGTGTATGTTGTTGAAGAAACTATACTATTATATTTGGTTACTATCCATAGATTAGTAGCAAGTGGCTCACATGAATTGTCTTCCTCCTCAGGCCTGACTTTCTCTATGTAATTACATATTATATGTTGCTGGAGCTAGGGTTTTCTTTTATATTGGAACTTGATGTAAATGCGCAGTTAACCCCACAAGTCAAATTTTCAACCTGACTGTCTGCTTCAAAATTGAGAAGAATGCAACATAAAAGACAAAAAACTTAACATAATGAGATTTAAGGCTACTGTGACTTGAAGTTTGTCTCAAAAGCTTTTTGGTCTATCCTCTGGAATGTCTGCTGCATGGGTTATGTTCTGTCTATTTATCTATCTGTATATGTATTTTTTTTATAATATAAGTTGAATGCATTTGCATTTTTTTGTGTATATAATAGCGTGTACAACTTATAAACTGATATATACTAAATTAACCTATATAGTTTGACTATTATAATAAAATATTGATTATAGATTATATAATTAATAGCTAACATTTTTATTTATTGTATACAATGATAAAATTTTTATATTTACTGATGATTTAATTACGTATGTTATATAGCATTAATTTGTAAATGAATAACATCTTATAATATTGTTCTATCAAAAAAATATCTTATAATATTGTTATACTATTGTTGTAGAAATTATTATAATAATTTAATCATACATATGAAGAACATTTGACTTTGAGTTTTGAAATTTA
Organism: Hylodesmum podocarpum; assembly: GCA_026586105.1. NCBI lineage: Eukaryota > Viridiplantae > Streptophyta > Magnoliopsida > Fabales > Fabaceae > Hylodesmum > Hylodesmum podocarpum. The sequence continues at coordinate 4,148,816 of JALJEV010000650.1, read as the reverse complement.
AAACAAAATAAATTAAGTAGGAAAGTAAATTATATAAAGAAATAAAGAAGGTTGAAGAAAACATAAATCAGATAATCATGTTATAAAATCTTGAAAAACTATTTGGTTATAAACCTTATATGAATATGATAATAATATTAACACTGCAATAATAAGACAGTAGAAAAAAAAATGTTTAACGGACTTGAGAAAGTACAAGAAAAAAAATAAATTCCACAAATATTAAATTAAGAAAGTTCTTCGTTGAAAACACGCGCACACACACGTATATAATATATAATATAAATTGATTGTTTTTATAATATAATAATAGAACTGATAAATAGTTTAATTATTATAAAAAAAATTATACTGACGTAATAATATATTATAAAAATATGTAAAAATCATAAAAAATTAGTTTGAAAAATTGCAGAAAGAAGTATTTTTTACTATTATGAAAGGACACAACGAAAAAAAAACAATGAAGTGTTTAATGCATAAAAGTATTACAGTTTTAAATCAACCATAAAAGTTGATGTTACTAAAAATCAAAAACTTAAAATACAGTATTAACATAAAACTGTCTATAAAAATAACTATAATAAAGAAAATGAGTAAATATTTCATTGTTTATGCTCTTTCATTAATTAATATTTTTAAAGAATATCTCAGGATGTTATATGAGATATATTCAAAAAAAGGACTATTTTGTAAGGGAGTGAGAATTTTTTAAAATTTCCTCTCAGTGTGTCTATATATATTTTATATTCACTGTATTTATTTATTTGAACAAAAAAAAAACAGTGGGATACTTTTTTCTAGAAGAAAAATGAGTGAGTTAATGAAATATGAAAGAGATAAGAAAGCAATGGTGAAACCATGAAACATAAACATCTTTGGGGAAATTGTTTTATTTTTTAGGCTTAAAATAGTAAAATACGTATGGAAGAAGACATAGAGAAATAGTAGTAGAATACTAAGAATAGTAGATAGGTTAGAGAGAGATGGAAATGAATATGATATGGTCGGTTGGTCAGCACCGAAGATGGAGAACACGTGGAGACAAAGAGAAGGGTTTGATTGTTGAAGTGAAGTTGTTTGTTGTGTGTCTGTCTGTCATGCCTTTCGGCACAAAAAAACTATGTGCAAAATAAACAGAATCTCTAAACATATCTTTTTTAAGGAGCATGCTCATCTTATACGCGTCAACTGTTTTTTCTTCTTCTCTCTGTCACTCCAGTTCATGCATCTTCGTATTCCCTTTTTCTAAATACACTATGCATCTCTTCTGTACCATTCCCCCCTCTTTGTACCATCCCCCCCTTCCCACTATCAATTAAATACTAATTCATCTAATTTGTCTTTTAACTTTTAATTCTTTACAAAATTGCAATTTCTCTGTAATATCAATATGTTTAAATTTTGGATATATATATTATGTTAAGAAAAGCTTCTTTTAGCAAAGTAAACAATTTTTATTTATCTGATGTGTATGTTTAAATTGATTGTGGTTAATAGTAATCTTTTACTTTTTTAAGAATATCCAATTCACTTCTTAAGAGGAATACTTTTTTAAAAGTACTTATATTAATCTTAGGCAACTAACTTATACCATCAATTAATAAAATATCATAACATTGCTCTATATTTTGGTTAATATTCATAAAAAAATCATATTCTTTTGTGGATTTCATTCATTATATAACAATTCACTTTTTTTTTTTTTTGTTTTACAATTCTTAATAATGTTCAACTAAACAAAGTAAACACAATAATGTGCTTAAAAGAATATGCCTAAAAATTCTCTTCTAATTAGTTATAAGATATGATGAATAAAAAATACAATTTTAAATTAACTCCAATCAAACATGGTGAGAATGTGTTTAAAAGAGTGTATTACTAACACTTCTCTTCTTGTCAATCATAAATACTACTAGAAAAATATATTAAATAGTGCATCACCAACGCTTATGAAGACAAAAACTCAAAAAATCAAATTCGATGATCATCGTGGCTATAAAAATTTTCATAATTGTATTTGTTTTTATACCATCAATATATAAATAAGTATCCCTAATCCTATGTATATACAATATGTAAATCCTTAATTCAGTACGAATAAAAGTAATTAAATAGATTAACTTATTATAAATTTCAATCATGTTAAAAAATATCCATGGAATTAAATAATTTAAAAGATGATTATTTTTTAAGAAATAATATTTTCAATGAATGAATATTTTTTGTCAATAAATCAATAAACATACCTATATTTATAAGAAACAAATCTATATAATTAATAGACTTCAAAGTTAATTACATATAAAAATAAAATTTAACACTGAATATATTTACAAATAATCCTAAATTTCTTACAAAAAAAATATTCATAAAATAAAAAAGAACAACGAAATTTGTTACGCTAATGTTAGAGAGTCAAGTTGATGGTGATATATAATTATGTAATATAAGTTGGTACATGTAAAATACATCCCCCTTGGAACTTGGGTGTTTGAACCTCCTTCTCGATTCCAACGCCCACGTGGCTTCCTAGTACTGGCCCACTTTATTTGTGTGCGTGGCTTTTCTGATTGAAAAACGAATAACAATAATAATAATAATAATGTTGTGGATGGTTCAAGGTTTGATCTTGGATGAAGAAACGATAACATAGTATAAAAAAAAGAAAAGAGCACATTTGGAAAAGATACTAAAGTCCATAATAGATGAGAGAGACTGAGATTAGAATGACTTCCACGTCTTAATCTTGTATTGGTAGATTAAACAAAGAGTGTTCCTTTCCTTAAGAAATCATGTAACAATATTATTAATGTAATTATTTCTTTTTAAAAAGAATGGGTTATGTGTCAATCCTTCAGGGGAAGAAATTGAAAGCTTCCTAATAATACATTAACTTTTTGCCTTTTCTTTTTGTTTTCTAAAGAAAATTAAATAAACATAGTCATGAGTCATCCGTTGCGTAATAATTTATTTTCAAAAGCTGAAACTCTTCTCTTTCTTATTTTTTTATCTGACAAAAATAAAAATAAAAAATTCGTGAATGAAATTAATAATACTATGTTTTTAGTGCATATAGTTTTGTTGAGGTTTCTGTTCCTCCTTCATTCCCTTCCCTCACTTTCCATGCATTGGTTTCATTTTGTGAAGGTAAATAACTCACAACTAAGATTACTTGATTAATGTTATGTTATGTTATGTACTTTCATAATTTGTGGAGAGTGTGCTTTTAGATAAGGAATCTAGACATTAGTTGAAGGCAGAAAGTGGGTATCATGAGTTGACATGACCAAAATTATTTGCCTTTGGTTTTGATATGATTAAGGGGTGGGTGGTGGTGAAGGGTCTTGTAGTTGACACATGAAAGGAACAACAGAGGTGAAACCAAGGAAGGGAATATTTCAGTGGCAGTTGTGACTTGCCTCAGATCTAGGAAACCTCTCATCTCATATGTGTTGTACTAATTATTTTCTTGATATACTTTTTCATTCTGTGACCCCATTTCCCTTTGTCTCCCTTTGCTATAGAGAGAGACAAGACTTTTGCCTTCTCAGTTATTTGGTTCTGATTTTTTAATAATCTATTGTCTGGTTTTCTAGGGATCATAAGGAGGAAGAAATACAAGGTTTTGGGACATCAATTGTACTGATAAAAAGTCCAAAACAGGTGAATTGAAAAAAGGATCTTGTGGGGTGTTTGTTTGTTAGTCTTTGATGATGCCCTGAGAGAATAAATAATAACCTTAGAATTGAATTTTGTTTCTCTTTTAGGGGGTTGGTTCTAATTAAACTCCTTAAATTTCTTGGCGTAGGAACCTTGGTTTTTTTTTTATGCTGATTGAGGTTATATCATAGAAAGGAGGCTTGAGGGAAAAGGGTGGAAAAAAGTGGTTAAAGGGATAGCAACTTATAGGATACTGGAGGACAAGAAGGCTATTGCTACAAGGCAAAGTAAACCAATGGAGGAAATATCTTCTAGTGTTGCAGTACCTTTTACACTTGGTGTTGGAAATTTGATTCAAAAGGAGTCTGCTGTGACAACTCACATGGAGATAACTGGGCTGAAGCTTATGGCAAATACGGCCGCAGCTGCTTTGATGTTGAATCCTGCAGTTGAGTGTTGTCAATCATATTCTGTTGGAAGTGGAAATCATGCAGATGTTAGTCTGCAGCACCAGATTACTGTATCTGCAGAGGTAAATGAGAATCAAGTTGGAACTTCCCTTGTCTCTGAAATGGTTATTGAGCGTGAGAGTAATTGGGTCTTGAATGAAAACCATAATAAGGCTAGAAAGGAAGATGAGTTAATGTTAGGAGAGGTTCAAAGTGGATCAGATGAGTCTGATCCTAAACCATCTGCTGTGCTTCCAGGGGAGAATAAAGAATGCAGAACAAGCAACCAGAATGCATTGGAGTTGAATAGTGGCCCTCTCTGGGGTTGTTCATCAATTCGTGGAATGAGACAGGAGATGGAAGATGCTATTTCTGTCAAGCCTCAACTATTTCAAGTTCCTTCACCGATTCTAGTGAATGACCATGTGAATGCGAATGAAAAACATTCACTAGCCCACTTTTTTGGTGTCTATGATGGACATGGGGGCATTCAGGTATACCTTAAAAATGCTCTATCAAATTGTATTGTTGAAATTAATGTTTTGCTGATGAGATGTTGTTTTTATAGGTTGCTAATTACTGCCAGGAACGTCTTCATTCAGTGTTGATTGAGGAGATAGAGGCTGCACAATCAAGTTTGACCGAAACAAATGGGAGAGATGATTGGCAGTACCATTGGAAGAAAGCATTCATCAATTGTTTTCAGAGAGTAGATAATGAGGTTGGAGGAATTGGTGCAAGTAATAGTGGAAACAACAGTGGTGGATCTGAGTCTTGTATTGAAGCTGTTGCTCCTGAGACTGCTGGCTCTACTGCAGTGGTTGCCATTTTAAGTCAAAACCACATAATAGTTGCAAATTGTGGGGATTCCAGAACTGTCTTATACCGTGGAAAAGAAGCCATGCCGCTATCTTCTGACCACAAAGTAAGGCATTTCATTCTAGTTTCATAGTATTTTTGGTGAATTAATGTGAGATGCTGAAGTTGTCTGATAGAGGAACTTCCTATATACACAGCCAAACAGAGAGGACGAACGAGAAAGGATAGAAGCTGCAGGGGGAAGAGTGATACATTGGAAAGGATACCGAGTTCTTGGTGTCTTGGCAATGTCAAGGTCCATAGGTATGTGTCTGTTGCATGATTGGTTTCCTTGCAACTTTATATTATGTGATTACATGTAACTGTTAAGTAGTTGGTATTTGTTTAGGGGGTAATCAAATGGTTTAGCCGTTACTTCTTCAGTTCCACATCTCTTCTGCAATATTATTTATCATGAGTTTGTGCTGAAGAGACAAACATTGTTTTATGCATGTCATTAACGTTTATTGTTTTAACTTTTGAAGTTTCAAAGTAACTTATTTTCGCAGCTGAGTGTTCTTTTATCCATGTTCAAGAGAGAAATTGTTACTTGGTTCGAGACCACCATGTGTCCAATCCATGATCCCAGCCAATCTTTGTGACATGTAACTGAGAGTTTCAATTTACTATAAAGTGTAACAGTCAGTTACGTGTAACAGGATTGCTTGAAAACATGATGGTCCTAGACTGAGCAATAATTTCTTGTGTTCGAAGACCTTAATTTACTTCCTTCAGTAAATCTTTAGAGCAGAAAATGACTTTAGTCCTTAAATGTGATTTCAGTATACAATTTTTTTGCTACATAAATTTCTTATTCAAATAATCTCTGTTGTCTAATTTTTCTTCTTGTCCAACAGGTGATAGATACTTGAAACCATGGATAATTCCAGAACCTGAAGTCAATATTGTGCGTAGAGAGAAAAAAGATGAGTGCCTTATTCTAGCAAGTGATGGTTTATGGGATGTAATGACCAATGAAGAAGCCTGCGAGGTTGCAAAGAAGCGAATCCTTCTCTGGCACAAGAAGTATGGCGATGACAGCACAACAACAGGGCATGGCAAAGGAGCTGATCCTGCAGCTCAGTCTGCAGCAGAGTATCTAACTAGACTTGCCATCCACAGGGGAAGCCAAGATAACATATCTGTAATTGTGATAGACCTGAAGGCTCAAAGAAAAATTAAGAGAAAGGCATAAAGTAATGTGTTTTACATAGGGAATATCTTCATCTTCATTTTAAGCTATGATTTATTGTATTTTAGAATCATTGGCACCTTTTAGCCCGTCAGTTTTACACCAGGGCTAAGTTATATATGCTAAGATTCGCAGTGTACAAGGATATCTTCAGCTTGGATGAGTTATCACTGTCTCTGTGAGATCTTTCCAAGGATAAAAAATTTTCTTTTTTTTTTTTGAAACATTTTAAGAGCCAATATGTTTAGTTAGTTGCTCAAATGAACAGCCATAGTCTCTCACAAACGCACTTTGGAATCACTCTTAAATTTGATCGTTACTAATTTACAAACAATAAGAACCCCAAAATCAATCAGGTAATTTGACTAGTTTTAACGAGATAAAGAGTCAAGTATAAGTCGAGGAACTGTTCAACTAGCGTGAATCGCATTAACTTTTAGGTTCATTTGGGGCAGCCTGACAACTTTATCTCATAAGAATTTGTACATCAGATCATATTATCAGCAATTCAAGCAAATTCTAGTGATAGGTTTTGTTGCAACCATAAAATTTCAAACATTTTGTTGCAATTAGCCCCTGATACTCGATCTTTATCATTAAAATTCTTCAAATGACAACTGTTGCACTTTCTCGACCCTTGCATGTAAATGAGTTTCTCTACAAATCCTTGAACTGGATCACTCAACAACTAAATACAGAATCTATGACGTAACTCTAGGTGCGGGTTCTTCAAATCATCTGCAAGTGCTCCTCATTTGCAAGCAGTGCTCTACAACAGAAAAAGGAATCAAACTACAGTTACAAATAAGAACAAAATAATTAACTTTAACTTAAATTTATGATAGAGTCCAAGATTGGAACATACAAACTTCTAATAATGTTGCAAGAGGAGATCCTGCATTGGAGAAGTAAGCTGAAAGATCCACTTCTATGTCATCATACATGTTGATAAAAGGATGTCCCTGGAGTTTCAATCAGATACATATATAGCATCAGAAAGACAATATTGTACATGGTGTGTGTGTGTAAACAAGATTTACACATACCATTAATTCCTGAGCTGACAGTCGATCCTTTGGGTCTTTCTGTAGGCTAAACAAAGAGAATGTTGAAAAGGAAAGATAAGTAGACATGAAAAGCACACAGTGAAACGAATTTATGGCAAAAGAAGCAACAGAATAGTGATGGAAGGTGCTACATTTATACACCGAGGCTTGTTCAATGAAATTATGAAATATACCTTAAAAAATATATATAAAAAATAATGGTTAGTGCATGTAGGTGGGGCAAGTGCATTACATTTTTACTGTTGTTTTATGAACATAAATACTCTTCAAAATCAAAGCTCCTCAAGCATCCACCTTAACATATCGATGACCTTTAAGAAACTGCCACTGTTATGTAAGGTCTCCTTCCATTTCTCTGTGTGTGTGTGTGTTATGTTACGTGGATTAAGATTTTTCACTGTACACAAATAGTATCACGTTTAACAAGGACCATACCGAGTGTGTGTATTCATTTTCTTAAAGTGGATTAAGATTCTTGAGAACCAACCAGTATCACATATAACAATTACCATGCTGAGATAAATGAGCAAAATTCTGTAGAAAATTGTTCAGATGGAGGAGTAGGAGGAGGCTTATCGACAATGGTTTCAATAAGCTCAAAAATGCTTTCCCAGGTTTCACTTTGATCAGGTGGTGCATATGGAAATCGCCCCAAAGCACACTCGAGCAATATTAGTCCCAAACTCCAGATATCACTTTTGTAGTTGTAGCCTCGCTGGCTTCCATTGATTCTCTCTGGCTGTAAAATTTGCAGAGTGAATGTTATATTCTAGGCAACAGTGGTAATTTTTGGAGGTAAAATGATAAATGTACTTGCACATATTACTCACCGACATATAGTTGTATGTGCCAATGAAAGTATTTGCTTGACCAGATGTACTTTCCATAATTGCACTGACACCAAAGTCAGTAATCTTTACTTCACCTATATGATTTATTAATAAATTAGAAGGTTTTAAGTCTCTGTGGATAATATGCCTTTCATGGTGAAGATACATCAAACCCTTCAGCACCTACATCATTGAAAAAGAATAAAGAAATGGATCTTGTTTAGGATTTGGTGAAAAGGATTATGGGTTCAGGGCCGAAGGGAAATTCCTTACTCCTTACCTGCTTACAGATGGCAGCAAGATAAGGTTCTGGAATTGTTTTAACTTTCTTTAGAAGATCAGCTAAGGAGCCTCCATCCATGTACTCTAAGATGAGTGATATGACACCGTTTTCATAGAATGATTGGTATCCGATAACAACATTAGGACATTGTGCTTGCTGGTTAATTTTCAGCTCTTGTGCAATCTGCTTGCGCATAGACTCCTCAATATTCATTTGAATTACCTGAACCGTGGTGCATACATAAGTGACAGATGGAAAATGAGGAATAGATTTAAATGATAAGATTAAGGTTGTGAGTATATCAGACAAAAGGAAAGTAATTAATTTATTTGTTCCCAACTACATACTAGATTGTTAAACAAGCAGGACGGAAATCAATACAGGACATGTTACCCCCATCATGGCTGCTCTAAAGAAGTAAGAAAAATAATAGAAAAGGAATGACCAAAGACTGAACTTTTCAATAATGAAGGGGCAGGGGGGATTGAAGACCTTAGTCCAGATGTGACACACAAGTATAAATTTGACTTGTTCACTGATTAACAATTCAAAGGTCAAAAGTTAAAAAAGAAAAAAAGATGATGTTCTGACATAACAAAAATGAAACCACCTGCAACAAAATAACAATCAACTAAATTACTATTAAATTAAAAATGAACTGCTCCTGATGAAACTCAACCATTAAACACTAATCAAAGAAATAAATTTTCTGAAATTTACATATAATGTTTGTTTGAGTGATACTGAAATTGCATAGAGAAAGCATGTTTTCAGAAATCCTTGCTCAAAGAAATGGATGCGCTGGATAGGGGAATGACATTATAAAAAAGTATGTAATATGGGTATACAATGGAAACACAAGGATAAACTAACTAGAAATAAGAAGACAGAATATGCAAATTCAAACCACGGTATTCAACATGCAGCAAGTGTACCTTCAATGCAAAAAACTGACTAGTCCATTTGTGTTGCACCAATTGGACTACCCCTCCATTTCCCTTTCCAATAACTTTGATTACATCTATGTCTGCCAAACTCAACTGGTTGTCTGTAGGCTTGATTGGAGGTGGCTGAAAACATAAACATGGATGTTAAAATCATATACAACATTTTGTCAGAATTCAACCAGCATGTGTATTGTGCACTTTGGCTGAATAAAGAAAAAGCAAGAAGTCTAATGCTCAAGCCTCTTTAGCCCTGATCTTCTTATACCATAAACCAGTGGTTGGGATGTACAATGAATTATAACTATAAAAATGTGGAGTTTAACAAATAAATAAATAAAACCGAGTTGCTTATAAATCCGGGTCCTTATTTAACACGGCCATGGATTTGCTAGTAACTCATTTAGTTTTCTTAAATGTATTGAGCATATAAAAGTATGCACAGGAAGTTTTCAAATATAGTTAGTCAGATTGATATTTGTGTGCGTGATTGATGGTGCAATACATGAGAAATTGATGTAGAAACAAGACGGTGATCCTTAGTAGCCTCCCTAAGTTCCCACCACCACCACAATAACAAAGCCTTATCCCACTATTGAATGATCCCAAAGTCCCCACCAAAAAAGATAAAAAATAAGATATAGGAAGATGAGGATCCAACTGATAGGATATAAGGAGAAGTGAAAGTTAATTAAGGCAATTAGGATATTAATAAGCTAGAGGGGTTTATTAGATATAAATAGGGGGAGAAGGATAAAAGGGAGGTATTAGATTGTCATTTGTAAATTGAGCATTATCTCTTTGTAAAAAGTGAAATCCTTTAGAGGAGAGTGATATCTCATATTCCTTGTTCTATTCATCCTATCAATCTATCTTATTTCAATCTTGGGTTCCTACACCGACATTAACTCAGAACCCAAACAGTTTAATGCAACAAACTTTAAGAGTAGAAATGCATATAAAACTCAATTTGTTTAGAGGCTTCTGAAGTGGGTGACTTATGCTAAGCATAATTTGACTTCTACAAACTAGCAACTTCTTCTCCATTCGATTAAAAACGACAATGCATTAACGCAAGTAAGATGAGAAATCTATAACCTCTTAACAATATCTGGTTCAATTAAAAGTAAAATTCTCACACATATAAAAAAAAAGGGGCCAAGGGGAAACAGAAAAATCAGGAATCCTTCTTTTCCCATAAGGCATTTCATCAGATCCAAAAGATCAAATGCAACAAAAGAAACAATTGAGCAATCAAACTAGATATACATATTAGAGTAAACAAATAAACAATTGCAAAGACAATAATGCATTAAAAACTTCCTTTTAAGAAAAGAAAAAAGTGAGAGAAATATGTTACAGCTTCAACTTCACTCTGTGAAACAATTCGAACTCCATCCCTATTGACAAGCAGATCTCCATCTTTAAAAGTCCCACTTTCAGTCCTACAACACAACAATTCCATTTGGTCAAAACTCAAAAGCCAACAACACAAACTCAATCACATTCACACAACACAAAGAGAGAAAGAGACTCACAGAAACTTGGAAAAATTAGATTGATCAGACACAGGAACAGAGAGTTTGAGACCAAGTCCCAAGTTTCCTTTCTTCATGATTATGGGACTCTGTCAGATTGGTTTCACTTCACAAACTCTGACACAGTCTCACTAGGTTTTGAAAGGAACAAAAATCCTTTCCAGTTAAAATCTCTTTCTCTCTCACTCTTTCTTTCTTTATATATTACTGTTAGTATTAATAGTATTTAAGTTAAAAATGATAGCTTTTTTTTTAAAAACTATAAATTTTGTGATTGGTTCACAAATAGAGCAGTCACCATTGACGAACTCAGGTCAGGATTGAACAAAGAAGCAGCTTTGAACATGGAACTATTCTGACTTTTCAGACCTTGTCATCTACTTTCTGGGTCCCACATTTTTAAAATTAAAAACACATTTCAATAATTTTAAATATTTTACTTAAAAAATTAAATTTATTTAATTATCTTAAAAAATTATATATATTATGAACAGTGATTGAACAAATAATAAAAATTAAACTATATGTATATTTGAAATAATTGGTTAATCCTTAACTTTAGTATGGGGTCGTGATCTAAACAATATTAATTCCAAAAAGAGATATTTATAGAAAATTATGAAAATTTATTCAAAAAGTTAATCTTTCTTTGCATATATTTTATATACTATATGAAATTGAAATTTTAATTAAATATCTGATAGACATAATTATCCACTCATCTTACTACAAAATGTTAATGAAAATTTGAATATTCTTTGTCTCATATAAGAACACTAATATATGACAAAATGAATGATACAATACACAGAAAAACATACTCATTATTCATAAAATGGATAGATAAATTGATATCTGTGGAGTTGTATATTGTATTTTGTGTAATGTGCAACGGTTTCTACAAAATTGTGGAGGACAGAACGGTTCTTAAGATAATGGATAACAAAAATAAAATAAATAAAAATAATGGATAATGCATAGGTGCTGCCTGATAGAGATCAACATCCCAATCCTTTCTTTTTATAATTTGCAATCTCTTTTCACTTTCCTTTTAAATTTCCAAAAGTTTATTTGCCGTCTCTTTAAGATTCTTTTACACCAAAGAAAATAAAGTAACCCGGCCTATTGACATTAACAAGAATTTTGTTTTTAATGTGTATACATGGTCAATAATTAAAGAATATTAGATATATTTTATTTAATATTTTTAATTACATATAAACCAGGGGTTAAATATTTATTAATTTTTATTTTTATATAATGAATCATTGGTTTTACTTTTTTAACAAGTGTCCTTGAATACTTGCAAATTCATTTGGAATAGAAACAGTTCCACACCATCTTTCTACATGTCATTCTACAAGAATTAGTGACGTCTATTTCATGCCCTTCTTTTTTCTTTTCTTTTTAACTAAGCTAATTATTTAATATCAAGATAAAGTTGTGTATTCAACATGCTACATTTAATATAAATTCAAGAACGTTGGTTTTTCTTTTTAGCATTATTTTGAGAACAAATTAACACCAATAATGTCTTCAGTATTCTTAACCTCCAATTAGTGACATAACTAAACATGAAGCTTTGTTAACATGTATGACTAAAACTAATTAACTGAAAATGAACTTGGAGATGGTTATCACTGACACCAAAGAAACAAAAAAAGTTTTAAAGCTGTTCTTCAATCTGACTCATATTAATTTTTCTAGTCAATAATCAATAACCTTAAACAAATGGCATTTTTTTTATGTCTCATTTTCGGTCAAATTCCAAGACCATACAAGGACCCAAATGATAGAAAAAGAGAAAAGGAGGAAACAATAATTGATGTCTTAAAGAAAGAAAGAAAGAAAAACCTTCAAACGAAGGTACTGAGAAACACGTGGTTGGAAAAAAATTTGAAAAGGAATCATGAGGGAGATATTATATTGTGATGAAGGACATTGTTTCAAGTGTGTGCATATTCATATAATTGGTTCTTCAATCATTATCATTCATTGCTACCTGCCTGGAATGGCCTTACCAGTATTGAGGGACATTCAATTCATCAATCAAAATTATATCATGAGTTGTTAGAAATTAAATTAAATTAATGCCAAAGATAGAGAAATAATAGTGTTGATGATAATATTTCTATAAATTCATCCAAAAGGTCCCACGTAATGTTAGTAGCTAAAGTGTTTTTGGTGGCCTAGCTAGAAGTAGCTTTCTAAGTGCAAGTGCAACTATACAATGTTTATTCTTTTGTCACTTTTGTTTCAAAAATTTGAGTGGGCTCAGCCCTTAGCATCTGAAAACAAGATTGGACTTGAGGTTGAGATATAAATGAAAAATATAACTTTACACAAATCATTTGAATAAGGTTAAGTTAGGTAATTTGGTTTTTGAAATATAAAAAAAGTAATAATTCTTGAAAGTGTAATATAAAGATATATTTATGTGTTTTAACTCATGAATTTTAGTTTATAAATTTAATCATTTATTCTCATTTCAATCATTTGAATTAAATATTAAAATAACAATAAATGATATAATTTATGAACTAAAATGAAGATAGATTTATAATTATTTTTTTATTTTTTAATGATTAAAATGTCTTACTCATGTCCTTCTAAAGATGAAGATGATGGTTTATTAATTAAGATTTTGAATTTGAAATATGTGAATTGAAAAAAATTACTGAGAAGGAAGATTTTATTGAAGATGCTTAATAAAGTTTTTATTATTGGTTAACGCAATAAACATTTGCTAGACATATAAAATGATAAAAAAAATATTAGTTTAACTATTTGGAAATTATAAAGAAGAGTTTTGCAATTTTATTGATGAACACTGTCATGTGTTAGGATGAATTAATATAGCAGTGTTGTATTGATTAATTATACATAATGTTAAGTGAAAATTAATGTGTTAATGAAAAGAAGGTGGTCAACACTGTAGGGAAAATGTTGACACATCAACTAAATGAAATGCATATTAATTAATGATTTCAACATCAAATATAATCATAGAATATTCATTGGTATATAAGCATGCAGGTAGTCAAGCTCTTATCCAGAGAAGCCAATGCTGATTAAGTAGCAAACACACTTGCTTAGCAATCCAATTAAATCACTTCATTCTATTTCTTTTTAAATAATGAGTATAATTGATTAAAATTTAATTATGAAAATAATGCTAATTATTTTTTGTAATCACTGTGATTTTTCAAATTTATCATAATTTTATTTTAATAATTAAATATTATAATTTTGACAAACTAAACAGTAAGCACACACAACTTGATTACACTGTGTCCGCAAAATAAAGCACTGCCAATGGAATGTGAGCTATAAATGACCACCAACACTAAACATGAGCTTTTAATAGTCTGGTCCCACTTCTGAGGCAATTAAAATTTATGTTTTAGATATATCAATAAAAGAAATTTTATCATTAATTTTTAAAATAAAAAAATCTCAAAATGTTCTGTATGTTTAATCTTGAAAAAATAAAATAAAAGTAAAAGATTAAAAATGAAACATTATGATTGGTTCCGGATAAAACAATAATAAAAAAAATTATAAAAATTTAAAATTTAAAATGAAAAAATATAAAATTATTGAAACTAAAATGTACATTAAGTCTAAAATCAGTTGTATTTGTATATAACTACCACACAGGTAAATTCAAATGTTTTAGAGAGATAATATATATTTGAATATGTTGTAAATAATTTTATGTTCATATTTTTTTTTATACATAAAAAAATGTTTTAGGATTTCCTGTTAACACTACCGATCTCCCTATTTTTGTATTTTTTAATATTTCGCCCCTTAATAAAAGGGACTCCTTTTATTTGTAATTTTTTTTCATTTTTATTAAATAATTTTATTCTTTTAAATCTATGAAATTATTTGTTACATTTTTATAATTTAATTATTGTTTTTCATTTCTATATTATCTTTAATAAATTTTAAAAATTAATTTAATTTTATATCTATTGTTTTAAACATTTTATTTCCCACAATTTATTCAAGTATCAATTTATTAGAATATTATTAATTTATTTAAAAGATCAAAACTAAGAAGTCAAATTGTTTTTATTTGTTTTATTTTAAAGTAAGCAGATATTCATTGTTCACTTTTCTCTTATTTTTTTCTTTTATCATTTTTTAATTATATTCTTCTTTTATATACTCTACTATCTTTTCAAAATAGAATTTAATTATTAAAAAATACAATCTCTTATAAAATATAAAATCCTTTCCTTAGGAGGGGCAACGTAAATGTTGAGTAGGGGATGAACAACCAAGTTTTACCCACAAGTTCGAATTTATATATATATATATATATATAATCCAATTACTATTCGTGTTTGACAATGTAAAATTGTTGCTAAATTGTATGATTTCTATTATTAATAACTTTTAGTTCTGTAAAACATTATGTAATGTAAAAGCTTTGCGTTGATAAATATATTAAATTTAGAATTTATAAGTCCGAAACACAAAATAAAAGATAATCAGAGAAATGCTAATTAGCATTAACCTGTGTTTGTTTTCTTAGTATTAGAATCTTGATGAATGATGATCAAATTAATTTTGAATATTTTTTTAATTAGAATAGATTTTGAAGTATGATAAATTATTTTAGATATTTTAATTAAAATAAATTTTGAACCAATATGGTTTATGTTAGATTTTTTTTTTCTAAAAAATTAGAAGTAAAATTTAATATAAATTTATTGAAAATCATTTTATCAAAATCAATTATGAAGTAAAAATTAATTCTTTAATGTAAAATATAAAATTAAATATTTAAATATATACCAAAAATCATACTAACTTCTGGTTGAAATTTCAACACGGTTTTGAGGAATTTAAAATAAACTAAATACACACTTCCAACTATATATAACTAACTAAAATTAAATATCACCTTACATAATTTAGAAAACATGTTTTCTAAATTTTAGTTTTTACTATTAATGTATAATAATATTTAATTAACAACCATTTTTTCCTATTTCTAGAAGAAATTTTTTTTTATTTTATTAGTCCATTTAAAAAGTTCAAACCGACATTATCATGATCTTATTTATACTAAATCTTAAATATTTCATATATTTATACTAATAAAAGTCATATTACGTAATCAAAATAATTTAAATATAACTAAAAATATTAAATATGTTTTTAATTGCTGTATTATTATGTGCACAGTAAAAGAAGAAAAAAGAAATAGAATGACTGTGTTTTTTTGTGCATTTTGTTTGATAGTGTATTGATGTGCTGACTTTTACACAATTTAATATTTCAATCAATGAAGAATGCACTTGTTGTGTGTTAAGTAAAGTTGGGTATAATAATTTATTTATTTTCTTTAAAGTTCATAACTCAGTGTGTTAGGGAACACTTTCGCAGTTTACTTTGAAAAGAAACTTTTCAATTTCGAAACCATTTTAATTCATTTCTACCATTTTGCCCAAATTATAATGTTTATTTTCATTTTCTCTAAAAATTTAAATCTGTAGAAAAATATGAACAATAATGATTTAACGACCATTAAGCAATAGCCACAGAAAACCGAGTAAAGCATGGGATTAATTGGCAAACACTATTTTTGTTCAATTTTTTTTTCCTTGCATGTGGTTTGATAAAAAAAAAAAGGTTTTATTTAAAAAACATTAATAATAAAGATTAACCTATAAAGAGAATTAGTTTATGACATATATACAAAATATTAAATGAAAATAATACAAAAATGTACATTATTACTTACAAGTATTAATCTTTTAAACTTTATTCAAATAATAAAACTATACAAGATTAAAGAATGTGTACACAAGACAAAAGCCAGAGAAAAACACTCAAAAGCAGCCAAAGAATCTGCATAAACAACTGAAGCCTCATCATTTTGAAGAAGTTTAGCTAATTTAAGAGTAATTTTTTAATTAAAAATATGCCTTAAAAGTTTTATAATAATAAAAAAGTTGTCTTAAATTATTAAAAAGAAGTATTTTTTGTTTCTCTCTAATCTGTTTATTTGTTATCATATTCATATTAAGGTAAGACTCATAAACAAACACGAATGCACAAAAGAGTCAATGTTATTAGGCTGCGAACTGCGGAATGTGGAAGAAAGGTTGTTGCGGCAAAACCAGATGAATTAGAAAAGAAGCAGTGACAAAAACTTTTCTTGCGAAATACCCATCAAATGCAAAGAAACAATTTTTTTAATTATTTTCTGTTCCTTTCTTCCTTCTTTTGATCACAATCCAAGGACTTTTTGGTGCTCTTCAAAGGTCCGTATCTCTTTAATCTTCTCAATTTTCCGTTGTTTGGTTATTTTTTTTCTAAATGGGTATTCCGGTTTTTCTTCTGATTCACAAAAAGTTCCTTTTTTTTTTTTTTCTTGATCCAAGTTTTTTTTTAATGATGATTTGGGTAGATTCAGGGATTTTCCTTTCTTTCGGTTGTTGCCCATCACTTTCTTGGCATGTTCTTTATATGTGCAGTCTGCGTGAAACAAAATTTCAATGTGTTTTATGTAGCTGAAATTCAGAATTGTGGTGGATATAAAAAAATTGCCGTAGATTGTATTTTCATTAAGAAAGCTTGTGATTTAGAGGGAACAATTTTGTTAATTCAAATACTTAGGTCTCATACGTAATCAAAAGTCTCGTTCTTTTCTTCTGGGAGCCAATAACAAAGGTTGATTTGGGGACATACGTAGAATCAACCAATTTCTCAGAATAATTGAAAACCTGAAATGGTTGTGTATGCTTTTTGTGAAAAACATCAGATATTTCTCTGAATATGGGAGGCCTTGCTTTCCTATTCTGGCTTGTGAGCGACATGTTTGTTGAATTATTTTTGAAGACTTGCTGTAGCTAAAAAGTTGTCAAACCAATATGTCCTTATCTTGCAAGTGTTGCATATTCAGAATTCAGATATTTTTTTCATTTATCTGCCTGTAAGTGGAAACATGCTGGTCTCACAAATCATTTTTTGTAACTAACATTTTGTTGGATTTTGCTAAACAGGGGTTTTGTGTGTTTTTTGAGAGGCCTGAGCGTGCAAACTAGCTATACAGTCCATGGATAAAGGTACTCTAACATTTTTCTTATTATTAACCAACAAAATCATATGGGAAAACAGAATTTTGTATGCTTATTTGATTGTAAATGTTAATTTCCAATATGTACAACATCTAGTCTACTTGATTTCGGTTATCACATAGTTTTATCATTGTTTGGATAATTGAGCCATTTAGGTTTCTGGATTCCAAATGTCACAGGTAGAATTATGTTAACACTACAATTGACATTTGAAAACCTGAGAATAAACTGCCAAAAGCAGGGAAGGGTTTCATAATGTAATTTGTTTCTTATTGCTAAATTGTGAGGATTAACCTCCATCTAATAAATTTTCATGGAAAGAGGAAATGTATTCTGTCATCAGACTATAATATACATGCACCAACATGAATTAGAGCTTTAAGATAGTGTAGTCCCTGAGTTTTTGAACGAAGTCCTTGTAGTATCTCTACCAGGTTTTACCATTTTAGTTCCTATGTATTCACTCATTTGAGTTTTTGGTCCCTGCCATTTACATATTGGTCCTTACTCATGTTTTCTTTCATTCAGATTTTAGAGCCTGTAATTTCAACTTGTTAAGGTGTTGATCCCTATTTCCGGTGATGGATTGATCCTTTATACTTTTAACTTATTAAGGCACCAGTCCCTAAGAGACCAAAATCTTCATGGTTGGAATAGGGACCAAAATATATATGCGGACTAAAACCTAAATGGACGAGACTAGGGATCAAAACCTTCGTTAAACCTATATCAAATTATCAAGGAAAGCATTGTTTCTAGAGGAACAAGCTTTGTTAATATGCTTATAGACTTTCTTTTATGAGAATATAACTGCATTCATGATATAAATATGAAAAGTTAAGAAGATCAACTCAATGCACTTGGTTGCCATGAAATGACATTTCCTTTGTTGTTGCAGATGCTAGAGTGGAAGAGACTGTTGATTTGCGAACCAACGTGGAGTTGGTGAGATCAGTCTCTGATAAGCATCATGATCTTTTAAGGCCTTCTGCTCGGAACTATTCGAGAGGTAACAATATTAATGATGTATCAACAGACTGCAATGCAAAATATATAACTTCTATTTGTTTCCAAGTACTCGTTTATGATTTGCTTTTTCATCATGATTTTACTATGGTCCAACCTTATTATCAAATAGGATCCGTTGGAACACAAGGATTTGTATGCTGATTGCAGGGATGGATTTATCACCCTCCATTTCCTTTTTTTTTTTTAAGGAGTGGGTGCGGTGAGAGATATATGGTTATGGAATAATATATCTTCTTGTAGTATATCAATTGTTCAAAATGTAAAATATTTGGATGTTATTTTTTTGTTTGTTTTGCTTTCTCCCTTTTCCTTTGCAACTATTACATCATAAAACATGAGCTCTTCTTTTCATAATTGATGAATGCTACTGTCTATTTTTTTTTTCCTGCATCATGTTTTCAGTGACAGATAATTTTATTAACATTATATTGTAGATAAATTCTTTCAGAACCTTACCCTCTGTCCTTTGAGTTCAATCTCTAGGCCCAGTTGTCCCTTCACTAGAGTTTAAAGAGATTACTCTACTATGTACCATGAAAAATATGCATAAATTATATCCAAGCAGCTCCTCCTTGAAAAACAAGGTCAAGAATGGGGTTGGGGATAACAAGTCCAGTGATAATGTGCCTTATTAACTTGATAAAGACAGCTGGGCAAATCAATTTTTCGCTTTTTCACTGTTGTCTCTTGGTCTCGACACATTTTTCTTCCCTGAAATATTAACAATTTTTACGGGCATACAGGACAAGCAACAGATGCAACCCACCATGGAAGGGGAAAGTATTCCTTAATTAGAGACCCGGAGGATTTCCAAACGGGAATTTATGATAAGCCCCTTCCATTTTATGGATGTGGAGTCGGATGGTTCTCGTAAGTAATTTTAATCAACTATCACCTAGTGAGAAAAGACTCTTGTTGTTGTATCTTCTCTAATTTCCTTATCTTGTCTCATGGCTTTGTTTGTTAAATTTCAGATTTCTTTTTGGATTTCTATGCCCTCCTATGTGGTTCTATGCCACATTTCTCTATTTTGGAAATCACTATAGGAAGGATCCTAGGGAGCGAGCAGGTCTGGGAGCCTCTGCAATTGCTGTAATCTCTCTCCCCTTTCTGTCTATTTGTGTGCTCGTGTGTCTGTTTGCTTATGCATACATTTGCAAATGTTAACAACCACATGGTGTGTACTGGAATAAAAGATGTTGTCAAATAGGTTAGTGTGATCCACGGCCAGTTCTTACTACCTAGCTCAAATAAACAAGAAAACTTTAGAAACGTCAGTTTGTATGGGGCAAACTTTCATGGATCAAACACGCTTTTTATGAACATGAATTATACAAGCAAAGAAGTAAAAAACTTAGGACCTGTTTGCATAAACTACTCAATAAACACTACTAAGAATAAGTTTCTTTTACATATCAACATTAGCTAATGCATAAGCTAATTTATAGAAGCTCTATCATTTAGCTTCTCCAAAAAGTTGATTTTAGCTTTTACAGAAGTTAATTTTAGCTTATAAGAGAAGTTTAATTCATTTTATCTTTTTTATTTTCTTCTTTTATAAGCCTTTATTGTGAAATTTATTGAAATAGAGCCTTAACATATACTCATTTGAGAATGTCTTTCAATGCATATATTCAAAA
The DNA here is from genome assembly GCA_026586105.1 of Hylodesmum podocarpum. Taxonomy (NCBI): domain Eukaryota; kingdom Viridiplantae; phylum Streptophyta; class Magnoliopsida; order Fabales; family Fabaceae; genus Hylodesmum; species Hylodesmum podocarpum. The sequence goes on along the minus strand of JALJEV010000650.1, from coordinate 4,128,223 downwards.
CACAAACTATAATTTGATCTAGCAAAATGAACTTCAACAATTATAAATGAACTTGTGAGGATTGTTCTTCATTTTGATTGTAGTTATTCTTGCTATGTGTGTTGGCTGTCTGCATGGAAGATATTTCGTATCATTCTTTGTACTTTCACTTAGCTCAAGTGATGTCTAACTTGGCATGGTGCTGAACGTGCAGGCATTGGTGTGCTCTGTTGTAGTGTTGGTAGTAATTGCAGTAATTCTGGTACTAAAATTGTGGACCCTCTATTTCTACAAAGGTGAAAATTGAGTTTGAAAGCAATTCTGGCGGGATATTAGAAGCAATTGGACATATGTATATAAGAACTTCGAATAGATGGAGAAAAGCTTGCATATTGTTGAAGTAATTCACAGCAAGAAATCTGTCGGCTATACCATAAGTTGAGAGAAGATGATATGTCATATCCCTTTCCCTTATTTGATTATTTTCTGAACTGATGTATACTCAAAAGAAAACTTGTGATGAGTGTTTACGAATCTCCCAAAATTATTGTTGATTTTTTTTTACATTGGCATGCTGAAGTCTATATATGTGTTCTCCTTGATAACATGATTTGTGGTCACCTTAACTCCTTTTCATGTTTAAAGATATACCATAAAAGATAGAAAACTAATTTAAGATCACTGATGAAACACTGCTATTAAGTTCAGACTTCCTACTCCACTGGTGTAAATAAAATGATGGGTCATGTTCAGTCGCAGAACATTGAAACTTTTGAAAAAAATAAAAAACTTTTTTTAAAAAAAACTAAGTAAAACCAAACATGTAATTGCTTCCTCTCCTTTTAAAAATGTATACTCCTTTTATATTTACAAAAGAAAAAATAGATAAATGCTAACCAGGCGAGACTCAAAAAATTATGTGCTTTTTAGATATTAAATAGGTGATCTTTCTTAAAATTTGTGAATGGTTATTAGGAAAATGAAATTCAGAATCTTCAGTTGACAAGATCACTTATAATTAAGTCTTTTGACAATAAGAGTAAACAAGATTCTTTTCCTTGGTTACTGCGTTAGCTAGCTTCAAAATCACTAATATGACATGACATGAAACCAGAATGCCATTTTATTCGGACAGAATATGGGGAAATTGCTGCTTTTTAAAAAAATTACGCTCAATGTTATTCAACCTCTGATTTATACATAAGAAATGAGATCTTAATGCATGCTAGTTAACTTTCCCAAAATAATAATAATAATAAAAGAAATATATTAAGCATATAATAATTTTTACAGTAAATTGTATCTATCTCTCCTCTATCCCATCACTTATTTATTACATTTCAAATTCAATTGTCTCCCCCTTATCTCTCTTTCTCTCGTAATTGTATATTTTGTTGTACAATTTGTTATACAAGAATCATTTCTCAAAATAAAATGCTAGTTACAGAGCAAGTATTAAATACAATAATTTAAACGGACTTTTATACAAGTTTCATTAGGAAAGTCGGTATAATTATCTGATTTAAACGAAACTTAATCTCCTCGATCAAAAGGTATGAAAAGAAAATTTTGATTCATAAACTCACCTAAAAGAGTTCACATAGGAGAATAAAGTCAGTTAAGATTCAAGAACACCCATGTCCGGCAAATTATACTACTAATTGCTTGTAATTCAACATAAACCAATCGAATCTCCCTGCCTGATATTTCTTCGGTTTTTCTACAAGATGATTTTTTGCACAAACCGTTCACAAAATTTTTCTGTACGGAGTTCTATTTTTATGAATGAATGTCTATCCAGGAGCAAGAGAATCAGCAAAAATTCAAAATTGCATGCACTCCTAGTCATAAGAATGCTAACTAGATTGTTCAATCTTTGGCCACCAATCGCACATACTTGTTCTCAACTGCAAATCTGGAGCTGGAATTGATCTGTCAGCACAATTTTTTCGTAAGAAACCCATGTTAATTATTTGTTATGATTATAATTTTAAAAGGAAATTAGCAAAAACACAATCCATTAGATGGCTTACTCTCTGCTCAAGCGCCTCACTCAATTCAGCTTCATCCACTACAATGCCAGACTCCTGCAGTGCTATGAGGACAGCTTTTCTCAGTTTCTTCATCTTCAAAGTTCCATCAGGATGCTGCCACAAAGGAAAAATAAGCACACATTTAAGTACCAACATTCAAAAATACAAATTTTGAGCGAGCTCATTGTAGATTCCATTGTAGCTCAGTTAAGTCCATCTTAAAATTCAATGTTTCTATGTGACCATCCTATGCTCACAGTATATAGATAAGATCAATGTAACGTCACAGATAAATTAAGCACCAAACATGAGAGGATATCATTCTGAAATTCAAAACACGTACAGATTTCAAGGCTGATTTAATAAACTTCTTCCATTTTATTTTATTTCTGACAGCACTTGTACAGTTAGGTTCTACTATCTCTCCTGTCTTCAAATTGCTCTCTTTTGTTGCTTCTTCACCCTGGATTACTTCTCCATTTCCCATGTCAACTGAAGTGTCATTCCTGCTCTTTTTAATAAGGTCATCCCCCAATGCTTCAAGTTTCCTCTTTTTCTTTGCAGAAGAAATTTCATTCTCTGATTTTGAGTTACTTTGTTTAGAAGACTCTTGCAACTTTGGCAGCTCTCCATTTTGGTCATCTCTGGCGTCATTATTAGGAGCAGTCTCCACAGAAACCTTTGCATCAGTGGCCGATATGTCTGCCTGGACTGGTTGTTGCTTTGAAGCATGGATTGCTCTGGCCTTTGCCCTGTGTTTCTTTCCATCAGCATGGAGAAGAAGTGTTTGCTTACTTGTAGCTTTAGTGTTGCAAAGACTGCGAGGCCACAAATAATAGAGCATAATAAATCAGATCTAAGGGTGATACAAAATTGAAGAAAAAGGTGCTATCCTTGCTCTCACATACTTCAGTGACAGAAGGCACATGATGCACATTCAACTTAGTGCCCCTTTTACATCCATTATTTACATTGAATGAAAATTAAGAAAAGGTATCACTAAGACCTTGAGATCCAAGGAACCTATAAGCCATAATAAGGCAACTCAAATGCAAGGGGAAACTGAGTAAGAAAGATGTCTACATCCCACCCAAACTCCAAACAAACAGAATAAGAATATGTAGACTACAATAATTATGTCTCTCTCATATAAGTACATCCAAATGAAATAATTCTGTTTCTCTTATGTTAAGATGAATTTCTCCATAAACACTTATAGGAGAAAAAATAAGAAGGAAAAATGAAATAAGTTTTGCCATAAGCAAGAACCAGCTTATGCATAAGCTAATTGGTAGAAGCTATTTCATATTAGCTTTTCCAGAAACTTATTTTTAACTTGTGCATAAGTTATCTTCAGCTTATGCCTCATAGAAAAACTTATTTTTCCTTCCTATTTTCTTCTCCTAATAAGTGTTTATGGATAAGTTTATCCAAACAGACCTATAATGCAGCATCTTGATTGACATTTACTCTATAATATAAAATGCCCTGACTACTAGTGGCTACTTACAACTAGCATGGAACTATAAATCGTATCCAATAGATTACATACCTACAGAACCAAGGAGGTCGCTCAGATAAGCCCACGTTAATATCAACATCAGGCTTTTGTTTGCTATCCTTGCCAGGCTTGGCCGTTGCAACATTCAAAGTTTTGCCTTGACCTTTTGGACCATACTTTTCCTGGAAATCAAACCAAAGTAGGAAGAGGGCCAAATAAGATATATATATATATATATATATATATATATATATATATATATATATATATATATGTACTCTAAAGAATTTTATAAAAAGAGAAAACTTAGATCATGTGATTCCATAGATGTTGTTTGTGTTGTTCTCCCATTAGAATTGAAGTTTCAATTAATTGGTAATCTGCATACTAAAGGATTTTATTAAATGTCAATGCAGATTACTGAGGTCAAACTCCAATTCTGAAATTGGACAACAACACTAACTATACCATGAAACTATATAAAGTTTTATCCTTTATTTAAACCCAATACGCTGCCAAAAAATTATAAACCGTAGGAATTCGGATTGAGCTCCTAAAGCGAGGATTGGAATTTGGACTTCAGAGGATAAAATGTACTAATATTATAGCCATGGATTAGAAAATCAATGTTCGAGATTACAACTAACTTCAAAATTCGTTAAATGTACTTAATTTATCAGTCTCAACAGTTGATCAAAAGAAGTGTGAACGCGACTGATGCATCATTTACAAATCACAACGAATAAAAGCGAGACAATGGGACATTCCATTAAGAAGAAAGTGAGAATGAGAGACTCACCGCTTCTGTAATACACTGCGTGTGATCTTGTACGGTGTCACGTCCAAATATTTCACCACAATCAATGCACGACAACTGCAAAACATAAATCAACAGAAAGAAAAAAAAAAAAAAAGAATGAGCATCGCAATTCGCAACAACTTAAATAATGAAAATTCAAAAGTGGGATTAGATGAGAACTTTGTAGGCAGAGCAAGTTCGAAAGTGACCAGACAACTTGGGTTTTTTGAGGTTGTCTCCGCAATCTTCGCATTGAAACCAAACCATATCTGAGTTTTAACTTTAAGGTTTAAGGTTGCGTTGTGTTGCGTTGCTACCTACAAAATGTGAAGAAGAGAGTTCAGTTCCGCAATTGCTAGGGTTTAAGCCTTCACAATAGGGCAAAACCTGCTAGGGTTTTCCGCTTCGCTCCAATTATAAATGTGCCCTTTCTCTGTACCAGTCCTTCCTCTAATCATCAATTTACCTTTTTTTATATATTTCTTCTTGAATATCAGAAATTAAAAATGAAATTGAGGACAAAAAAATTAAAAATTCAAAACATTAGGTTGGATTCAACAACGAATTTTGTTAAAATATATTATCTATAATTAAATTAAATTCTATCTCAATTCTTACTAAAAAAAAACTGTGCATGCACTTCGAGCACCCACACCTTTTTTTAATAATATTTATCGCAGATAATAATTTTTTACATTTAATTTAACTTTTAAATTGTTTAAAGATAGAAAAATTACTCAAATATGTAAAGAATTTTGTGATTTGATTTAATTTTTAATATTATTTTGTTTAAATCATCATATTAATTTTTTACGTTCACATACAATTAAAATTTTTGAAAAAACTAGAAAAATGAAAAAAAAATATTTGAATAAAAATGGAAAGAAATAATTTCTTTGTAAAATGCCAATAAAAAATATTTTTTTTAATTTAAAATAATTATTATAAAATGAAAAATAAATATTATATAAGATAATCTGAGATTAATGGATTGCTGTATAAATAATTTTTATAATGTGAATATACTTTAATTAAATTTTTAATATTTTATAGTCTATGATAAAGGTGAAGTCCACGGTATCTAGTATATACCTCCTAAGGCCTAAAAATGGACCAACAGAAACCTTATTTATTTGGGCAATTATGAATATGAAATTTCAATGTCCAAATATATACACACAAAAAAAAAAAAAAATCTAATAAAGGTATAATTTTAGGCTCAATAGGAAATCTAATTAACCAACAATAAGAGTATATGTCGAGATTCAAGAACACATTATCCATTACTGGTTAAAATTTAGAAGAAAAAAAATCATCAAACAATATATTAGATCCATAATTCTTTTTTGTAATTTTTAAGGGTATTAAAAGTGTGTTCATAATACTTCTCCATCCAATTTTTTTTTTTTTTAAAAAAAACAAGGACATATGAATGGGCCTAGCAAGCAAGTAGAAGAGAAAGGCCCATGAGAGTCAACAAAAGTTGAAGCAAAGTCCATGATTTGATTTGAAGGTAGCAAAGCAAGGAAGTGAAGTGAGGAAAGTAGAAAGTGCAGAGCAGAGTTTAGTGAGTTTGCAATGAAGCTGGGTGGAATCAAATCGGTCGAAAACGCGCACGATGATTCTGTGTGGGCAGTCACATGGGTACCCGCAACCGGTAACCGGCCACCGCTCCTCCTTACCGGTTCCCTCGACGAGACCGTCAGGCTGTGGCGCTCCGACGACCTCATTTTAGAGCGCACTAACACCGGTCACTGCCTCGGCGTCGCCTCCGTCGCCGCCCACCCTCTCGGTTCCGTCGCCGCCTCCTCTTCACTCGACAGTTTCATTCGCGTCTTCGACGTCGATACCAACGCCACCATCGCCACCCTCGAGGCCCCTCCCTCCGAAGTCTGGCAAATGCGATTCGATCCCAAGGTATAGGGTTTCTTCTTCTCCTCGCTTTGCCTTGACGCAATCATTTGTATCTTTTAACGAACACGTGCGTTATTCGTAACTCTTAACGGTTGTGATAGTGCGAAAACCTAGAACAGTGGAAATCCATCAACTCTTGTGTTTGGAATTAATTGCTTTGCTGGCTTGTGTTTTATGAAGTCATGTCATTAGTTCTCATGTTAGAGATCGTTGAAAATTGGGAATGTTTGTAATTTCTTGGAATTATTCCTGCTTTTCGAACCCTAGGTGAAACACCTGTCTGTTAGATTAGGTCTCATATTTTCTTACATTCCAAGTGCTTGTTGCTTTATTTGTAACATGTTTGTTATCAATGACCTGTGATTATTGACACTTTTGATCAGTGAAATGGTGCTTCATAGTTAACAGGTAATGTTTCAATCTTGTGCAAATGAATCTAGGCTCTTGGAGGATTTTTTGCTTCCTGCCAAGCCACTTTTTAAGATATTTTGTGGAATTGACTTAATAAGTTCTACACAAGTCAAAACTGCCCTTACGTGAATTCATGTTTATTGATTTTTCTTGCACGATAGCAATTTAGTTCGAACAAATTTATACGAAAATAACAAAATAGTTGATTGTTTTTTTGACTAATCTAGCAAGCATAACAATACATGCCGGCTGAAGTGGGAAAACTTACTTCCACTGTATTCTTCACACTTAGTATCCGATTCATTTCATAACTGGTTTTTGGTACTAATTAAATTATCCTTTCTTTTTCTTGCCATGGCTCTGCTTTAATAATTGCTGCATATGTGTTGAAATAGAGCCTTTTATTGTTTTTGTGGGCACTGTTGCATTGGCAATTCAGCGTGCTTAAATTATTGATCACATGGATTTGATTGGTTAACTTATAATTGTAGTAACTGCAGGTTTGTTCACTGTTTCTCTTCTGCAACTATATAATCATAACTTCAGTTCTCTTACCTTTTTTCCTGTCTATGATCACTATCATATTTAATGGTTCAAATGGATGATCACGATTTACTTGAAGATTGCAAATGTTTGATTCTATGGTCATGTTAAATATTCTTCGAAATTATATGCTTTACTTAGGTCATCTGTCACTTCCTTAAAAATGAGGTGAAAATTTCAGGGATGAGTTTTATGTGAAACATATGAGAATACTTATCCACCTATTTTTTTTGTCAATATTCTTAAAGCATGTATGAAGCTAACTATAAGCGTGTATCTCAATTCCAGATAGCCCATTATTATTACATAAAGGGGCTTACTCAATTCCCCAATTTTTGCACTACAAAGTACAAAGCACTATTTAATATCTTGTTCTGTTGACTCACTGTTTGTATGTGTGCTTTTATTATGGAAATTCATAGTAGAACCACTATGAATTTTCAGTGTAGCAGAAATCTTTCATTGTCTTGATGCCTTGTGATAGTAGAAAAAATGAGCATTTTATCCTGAGTCTTTACTTTTATCCTTTTTATCATCCATTATCTAATCAACCGAAGTTCCCTGCCTTCAGGGTTCCATTCTAGCCGTTGCTGGCGGAGGCAGTGTATCCGTCAAGCTTTGGGACACTTCCTCGTGGGAACTTGTTGGCACTCTATCAATTCCTCGTCCAGAAGGATCCAGGCCCACAGACAAAAGCGGCAGCAAGAAATTTGTGCTGTCAGTGGCATGGAGTCCTGATGGGAAGCGACTTGCTTGTGGTTCAATGGATGGTACCATTTCTGTTTTTGACGTGCCACGTGGCAAGTTTTTACATCACCTTGAAGGTCACTTCATGCCAGTGCGATCTCTTGTTTATTCTCCTTATGATCCGAGGCTACTGTTCACAGCTTCTGATGATGGTAACGTCCACATGTATGATGCTGAGGGGAAAGCTTTAGTCGGGACTATGTCAGGTCATGCTAGTTGGGTATTGTGCGTGGACGTGAGCCCGGATGGGGCAGCCATTGCCACAGGTTCAAGTGATAGATCTGTGAGGCTATGGGATCTTAGCATGAGGGCGTCTGTGCAGACAATGAGCAACCATACAGACCAGGTATGGGGAGTGGCATTTAGACCACCTGGTGGTAGTGATGTGCGAGGTGGTCGGCTTGCTAGTGTATCAGATGACAAGAGCATATCACTGTATGACTATTCCTGATTTAGATATTGTGTGCTGTATTTGTACCTTTTGTGGAATGTTATTAATGCTTTGTCTACAAATTGATTTGAATTGAAGAAAATGCCTGGTAGTATAGTACATGCTGTCTGCATTTTCTGATTCTGCGTACTGTATTCATGATTTGTTTCCTGTCATCGCATTCAAGAATTAGGCGTGCGTGGGTAAAACTTTTTCACAAGGTTTTAGAGAAAAAGAAAAGCAAAAAATCAAATAAATCTTTGCACAGCTAAAATAAGTTTATGTACAAGTTAAAAATTAGCTTGTGAAAAAGTTAACGTGAATAAGGTTTTACTAATTAGATCATATGTCGATTAGTTTTAGTTTATCTCATTTTTTTCTTATTTTCTCTTTTGCACAAGACTTTGGGGGGAAATTTCATCAAACAGTAATTTTTATTGCCAATAACAATTAACAGATGTCCTGCAACAGGCACAAATAAATGCGATCCTGCATGGGATTATATTATATCTGAACAGAATCTGGTTTTTTAATCGTTGACTTGAAAAACAATACTTTCAGGTTACCATTAACAGCAAAACTGCGAGCCGACAGCGTATTGCTTAAACATAGAATATTTATTTGGTTTGGTGGTAGTTATAAAGCCGTAAGGAAGAAAAGGTTCAAAATTCCCACTGGTTGCAGCGATGTAAACGCTGTATTTGCCTTCAGAGCGTAAGTGATTAATAGTTTTATACTTGCACGTTTGGTGATCATTACAAACTTGATTATGGATGATCTTTAATTTTAAAAAATTGATTTAATTGAAAATGAGTTTGAATTGAAGCAAGTCAAGTATCATACGTCTTAAGAGTTTTTTCTAGCTAAGCAACAAAATATGAAATCTTTGACCTCACATTTTTTGTAAATAAAATGCACAACAATATACTGAAGTGCGTCTAGTGCAAAAAGAACTAGCCAGACCGTGGGAAACTGGGAGGCAAAAAATAGAAACCATTGAATTAGTAATTTGATGCTATGCTAAGCTAAGTTATATATCAATAGCTTCAACTCAAAGATTATTCCATGAGATTAAACGAAAAAGAAAACATTCAAAATCTCTTGTACAAGTAACTAACCAGCAACTGCTACTATACACAGATGGGCGAGAGTACTAGTAACTAACCAGGAACTGCTACTGTACACAGAGTCTCCACGATCTCAAACACTTTAAACAAATAGATTGTTGAAATAAAAGTGACCAGAAGCATAATAAAAATACAAAACCCTAAAACCCAGGGAAAAGTAAACTTAGTTGGCAATGAGTGAAGACTTAGTAGGAGACTTGTTGTGCAAGAAATCCTTAAGCACATCCATGACAGATCCAAAATCAGGCTTAACAGACACAAGAGGGTTAGCAAATGTACCCATGCCAGGAATAGCCCCAGAATGATAATCAATCTTACTCTGAGCAAACTTCAACCCATGAGCAGTACTAACAACAACAACCTTCTCCCTTGGTCCAATAACCCCAGTTTTTCTAAGCTTAATCAACGCCGTCAAAGCCACCCCAGTATGCGGACAAATAAACATTCCAGTAGAATCAGCCTGCACCATGGCATCCATCAACTCCTCCTCAGTTGCCTCCTCCACAATCCCCTCAGAATTCTTCAAAGCATACACAGCCCTATCAATAGAAACAGGGTCCCCAATCTGAATAGCAGAAGCAAAAGTAGTTTCAGCCTTCACAGCCTGAAAATCCTTCCACCCATTCTTATAGTACAAATACAATGGATTCGCATTCGCAGCTTGAGCACACACCAACCTCGGAATCCTATCCACTAGCCCCAATTCCTTACACATCTTAAAACCCTTATAAAATGCATAAATATTCCCCAAATTACCCCCCGGCACAATCACCCAATCCGGAACCTCCCAATTAAACTGCTGCAGAATCTCAATCGCCGCTGTTTTCTGCCCTTCCAATCTCAAACTGTTCAACGAATTCGCCAAATAAATCGGTAATTCAGACGTAATTTCCCGAATCAGCTTCATGCAACCATCGAAATCAGTTTCCAAGCTCAAAACCAAAGCACCGTTGGAAACAGGTTGGATCAATTGCGCGGTCGAGATCTTATTCGCCGGGAGGAAAACTATGGAAGGGATTCCCGCGGCGGCGCAGTAAGCGGAGAGTGCGGCGGAGGTGTCGCCGGTGGAGGCGCAGCCGACACCAACCACCGGACGGTTCATTTTTCTCAAACGGTTAACTTGAGACACCAAAACGGTCATTCCGAGATCCTTGAAACTTCCGGTGTGGCTTATTCCACAGTGTTTGACCCACAAATCGTTCATTCCGAGAAAGTGTTTTCCGTAACGTTCGGCCCAGAAAAGATTCGAGTTTCCTTCGAAGGCGCTTACGATGTGATCCGGGTCGATTTCGGGTAGGACCCACTCTTTCTTGCTCCAGACGCCGGACCCGTACGGCCACGTGGTTTTCCCCACGCGCGAGTCGAAGAGCGTGCGCCAGTACGCGCCATCGAATGCCCCTAGGGCTTCCATGTCGTGCTGCACATCCAGGAGTCCCCCGGAGCGGCTTCGGTACACGATTTCGTCGAGCGAATACGACTCCGACGAGTCCGGTCCGGCGTTGAACGGCACGTACTTCGCCGTGAACCCCGACGCCGCCGTTCCGCGCAGGCGCCGCGCCTCGGTTTTGATGTTTGGCGGCGGCGGAGAGTGGTTGTTGTTGTTGTTGGTGACCGGGGAGGATGGATCGAATGTGGAGGAGGTGCATGAGACTACGGTGGAGACGCATCGGTTGTTGTTGTTGCGGGTTGTGATTGCATGGATTTGGAGTGTTGAGAAGGAAGGGTTCAACAGAGAAGACATCATTTTTCTTTTTTTTTTTTTAATTAAAAAATTGGAGGATTAGAATTTGTAGCAAACAAGAGAAAGAGAAAGAGAAGTGAGTGATAGTGTGTGATGGTGATGAAATATGAATGGTTAGTGTTCATTTATTTATCTTTGAGAGTAAGGGTTTTTCCAATGTTACTCCACAAGGATTCCAGCTTCATGCGCACGTGGAATTTATGCTCTCAAACTCAAAAAGGTTTGTTATTTATGATTATGTGATCATATTTGAGATATATCATAGTTGTTTCACTTTTGATAAAATGTGGTAATATTTAATATTATGTGAAATTAGTGATAATTGAGGTTTGCTTGAAATGGATAAATTAATAATTGAGTGAGGGTACGCGTGAGTGACACTGATGTTCAGACATGAAAGTGATCCTTCTTAAGATTGGAACCGGATTCGGTTCAATTTTCAACTCTGTGAAATTTGTGTGTTGATACCATTTGTGTGCTTTTACTGTGTTGGTTTTGGACTGCATGGAATTAGGTTCCGCTGCATTGTGCCAAGAAAGGGCAAAGGTGTACGAAGCTTAGAGCAACCATGTGGTTCCTGGACATTGGGTAAAGCCAGCCACAGACATCATGAACCTTAATTGAAGTTTTTGAATTTTTATAGGTGTATCAGTTCAAAATTATTTTAGTTTTTATTTTTAAAAAACTATATTATTTTAATTAATTATAATATAAAAAATTAATAGAAAATTATATATATATATATATATATATATATATTGAAGTGTTTAGGTCATTTAGTAAAAAAAAAACCACCTTGTAATGTATGTGTAAAAAACTAGATATAAGAAAATATGTGAAGGATATTTTTTTTCTTATATTGGCCTAAATGTTCTTTAGACTTTGATTTAGCGGACAAAAAACATCGATTCTCTCACCGCATTTCTTTTTATTTTCTTTTATATAAAGACTTGACCATAACAGAATATAGTAAATGCTTTTTAATATTTTAATTTATTTTTTTAAGAACATAATTTTTAAATCTTAACAAAAATCAACATAAATAATATAACATATCTCGTGACATATATACTTTTAGGCTCTAATCTAACGGAAAACTAAAGATGTATTATTGCTACGCTACCGTTATATTTCTTTTATATAACTGTTTGACAATAATTGAATACATCAGATGCGTTTTAATATTTTAAATCTTGATATTCATCATTTCATTTTCTAATTATATTCCATATTAGTTTATTTCCTTCTACACCCTTTTTCCCTTGTTTTACATGGTGTTGCTTTTCTGTTCTATATATCATAAACAAAACATATCGTTTGTCTAATTTCATGTGTATCAACTTCAAAATGACCATCTCAAACCATGTTGCCATCTTTTTGGGTATTGTTCTTGCATTAGGCTTCTGTAGTGCTTATAATGAAATTTGGGTTTACAATGGATTGCCTAAAACCACAGATATCAACCTCAAAGTTTTGTTCGTTGGATGTGCTTCCGGTCAGAAATTTCAACTAAATTCTGGAGAACAGCATGGTTGGGATGTTTCCCAATGACTTCCTTGAACATTGTAGTGTACAATGGGGCAGTGGCAATTATAGGTATTCCTCATTCTTTGCCTATGTTCCTGAATTTGACCCAAAAGATATTTATATCAATTGGTGGGTACTACAAGATGGTATATATGAGAGTTATAACAACATGTTTTGGGACAAAAAAGCTAATTGGACTCAAACTCATCCCTGAAAAAATGTTTGTACAATAGATCATGTGATGGCATGAATAAGCTCAAAACTTGTATTTTGGGCGGGACTATGCTTAAGATCCTAAATGCACAAATAGCAATCACCATAATGATCTTTTGAATTCTGCAATATTAAATGTTATTTGACTCGATTTGCATCCTTTTACAGTTCATCGTGTAGCATTTTCTATCTAGAGAATAAAGTGGAAAAATAATAAAATAATAAAAGATATTAGAAGTTAAAATAATCCAAAACAGTGCCCTCATTAAAGAAAGACTTATAAAAATGTTCTAACTTAAAATAGTTATTCTACATACATACATACATACATACATATATATATATATATATATATATATATATATATATATATATATATATACTCCAGTATTATTTCTTCTAAAATGTTTTTAATAAAACAGTTATTTATTTTTATCAACTAATAACAAAATAGATAAAAATAAAAAATATAACAAGTATATAAAAGTGACAGAGAACATGCTAAAAAAAACTATGGAAATAATATTGCTTGAATAGTAAAATTGAAGTGGAGATAAAAAAACAATTTTCTTTTAAATAATTAATATGAAAATATAATAATATATTTATTATTGGTTTTATATTTTTATAATTTAATTCATTTTATTTTACATATTTTTATTTTCATTCCAAATAGTTATTCTTCTTAATGTAAATAAATTATATTGTAATATAAAGCTATTTTTACTTATTGATAATTTTTTAGAAAAATATTGAATTTTAATTTAAATAATAAAAAATAATATATTAAAACAGATAAGAATGACGAAATTCCTAAAAAAAATGTTAATGGTTAAAAAAATAAGTGAAAAGAAAATATGTTGACTACATTAAATGATTTTGATATTTAATAATTATAAGAAGTGTATTAATAAATATAGTGTTAATTACAAGAAGTATATTAATAATTAGAGGGTTGAGATTGGTATGTTGAATCCGTTAGTCAGAATGAATTAATAGGATCTATTCGATTCAATTTAATTAAATTTATCGTTAATTAGATTAGTTCAATATGAACCAATCTATTAAATATTAAAAAATTATTTTATAATTATTTTATTTTATTATTTAATTTTAAATTTGACATTTGTAATCCATTTCAATAATTTCAAATGTTAAAGAATTAAATTTGATTTTTTTATAATGAATCTAATTTTTTTAATAAATATTTATAAAAATTTAGAAATAAAATAAATTTAACATTTTTATAAGTTAATGTTTTTACATTAAAGAAAATATCCTTTATATCTTGTTTGATAAGGAGGAGAAATAAAAAAAGAAATAAGTGAGTTCAATATTTGATATTATATTTTAATTTAAAATATATTTTTTTCAATTTCATTTCCCCCTACTCAGGCTTAGACTTTAATCTAATTAAGGGATATATTAATTCTCTCGTTATATTTTTTTAAGTTTCTTGTATATAAGTGTTTGACCAGTATTTTAGTTTCTTCTATATAAATGTTTGACCATAATTCTAGTTTCTTTTATCTAAATGTTTGACCATAATTAAATACAATAAATGCCTTTCAATATTTTGAAACTTGATATTAATGAATCATGATTGTATTTTCTTATTAACATCTTTTTTCTTTGATTTTTCGTTCTATATATCATAAGCAAAATGCAACGCTTGTCTAATTTCATGTGTGTCGGTTTCAAAATGTCAACCTCAAACCATGTTGCAATTTTTTTCACTCTTGTTCTTGCATTCGGCTTCCGTAGAGCTAATGAAATTTGGGTCTACAGTAGATTGCCTAAAACCGAAGATGTGAACTTGAAGGTTGTATCAGTTCAATGTGGATCGGGTGAAGAATTTGAACTATATTCGGGAGGAAAACATGGTTGGGATGTTCCCAATTACAAATATGAACTTTGTACTGCACAATGGGGCCGTGAAAATGCTTGGTATGCCACATTCTTTGTCTATAGTCCTGGATCTGACCCTAGAGGTATTAATATCAATTGGTGGGTAAAGCAAGATGGTATATATAAGAGTTATGACAACATGATTTGGAACAAAAAAGCTACATGGTCTCGTACTCCTCCCTAGAAAGATGTTCATACCATTAGTTATGTGATGGTATAAATAATATGTTCAAATTAATACTTGCATTTTAGGAGTTTGATTATGCTTATCATCCTAAGTGTACAACTAGCATTCTTCGTATATTTTGTGAAATGATAAATTTTTATATTTATTGTTTGGTTTGGAAAATTTACTTTAATTAATTTTCACGTCTAATTATCTATGTGTTAAAAATCTTATAATCTCAATCATTATTTTACAAGTGAAGTTGAATTAAATTCGTAACCCACTTTTCTAATATGATATTAGAATTTATTGTAGAATTGATCAAAGGTGTTGAGATACTCATTATCGGACCAATATTATACTACCCATTTAATTAATCTTTACATTTTAAAAAATCCAATTCTTAACATTAAAATATGTGTTAAAAATCTCACTTTAAATAATTTTTATCATAAAAAATCTAATAAATAAATCAAACTTGTTACTCAAATTTCTAATTTAACTTTTTAACTATTTATCTAGGTATGAACCAAATCATCTTATATATAATATACTTATTATACAAAACATCTATCCAGTCGCATAAAATAAATAAGAGTTAAGAGAATTGTATTAAAAAAAATATTTTTCACTTCTTTTTATTTGAATATACTTCTCTTTCGTTTAATCTTTTATATCTAATCATTAAAATATATTTTTTAAATTCATATATATCTTCTGTATCTGACTGTCTTTTCTATGAAATTATGCTTCTCTGTCTTTCACAATACATTTTTTCATCTTTTCAATTTTGTTTTTACATGTTGGTTTTCTTTTTCAACGGTTAATATTGTATTAATTTTTTTCCTTGTCTATTGATGTTGATTTTTATTTATTTATTGATGCCAGTTTTCTTCTTTAATTGTTATTAATATCATTCTTTGACCAGTTAATTAATCCGAGCGTTTGCCTCAATTTTCCTTTTAAAGCAATGGTATCTATCTCTTTTTTCGTTGAAAAAATTAATTCTACTGTAGAAATATCTTTCCAACATTCAATACAATCATTATTTCAGAAAGTTTTTTCATAACACTTTATAATTTTACATTCTAAATTGTTTTTATGTAACTTAATGTAGTTATCATTTCAAAAGACTCTTTGTATAATATTGTTTTTTTTTTTTTTTTGCATTTCAGAAAGTATTTTTCAAAGTGTAAAAATAATGTTAAAAGAAAAAGTTCAATCTTCAAAATGATTATTATGTTTCTGGTAATGGAACAAAGATTGATACAAAGGCTTAGAGAAGAAGTTTAAAAATATAACTGACGAAAAAATAAAAGACACTAAGCAACATTAAGAAAATGAAATAAAAGAATATTAACATTAATAACGAAAGAAAGAGACTGACTTATGACTATTAATACTATAATCATTTTATTGAACAATCATTCACTTCCGGTAGATGCATAAAAGATATCGCGTAAGAAAATAAATAAATGTAAAATTGAAAGAGCGAGAAATGAAATTAACTTTATCTTCTTAGTCACATTTTTCTAAAATTGGAACTCGGAAACTTAGTTAAAAGTATCCTAATCCAATTTCATTTGGACCAGAAGAAATTCAAAGTATCATAATGCAATTTCATTTAAACCAATAATTAGCAAAAGATATCAAAACATTAATTGGTTTACGGTCTCTTATTTAGTAAAAAGGTAAAGTTTATTTTGCATTAATTCAAGAACGTAAAATATTGTTATGTGGTTATTTTCTTAGTGTAACATCGGAAATCAAATATAAAACTTCAACTTCCCATTATTAAGATCATGTTTGGGTTATTATTTTACAAATGCGTTCAAGAAATACATTCGAGGTGAAAATACATTTAGTTTTACTAGTATATCAGGACTCTTATTTTTACGTTTGTATTATTTTTATATATATGTTAAATTTACGTTAAAATGCTCGTGCAATATTCCCAGGTGCAATATAAACTTACACTAGGTCATCTCAGTACTTTTACGTTGTTGTCAATTTTCATTTTAACATTTACTAAATAAATTTATTTATATTAATAATTAACTTGCATGTTTTTTACGGCGATCAAATTAAATGTCAAACTCATTAAATATAAATAGGATGGCGAGTTATTATAAAATATAAAATTATTTATTCTACAGCAATATTTTAAAATTTTTGCGATTGTTTTATAAATTATCACCAGTAATTTTGTTACGAGGAAAATATATATATGTTAAAAAATTTCTTTTATCTCTACGTTTTTAGAGAAATAAAGGACACTCGATCCCAACAAATTTCCATTTTATATATTTTTCCCAAAAATAATATAATAGGATAAGTAGAGAGATTTATATTTTGAAGAATATAGCGTGGTTAATTACTTCTATGTTTTAAACCTGGCTCGGTTAATAGTATTTTTTTTTGTTAATATAAATAGATTAATCTTAATTTTTGTTTCTGATTTTTAGAAAAATGATTCTAGTTTCTATATTTCTTGAGACACCCAGACTCTAGTATTTGCATAAGAAGATTTTTTTTTTTTTTAGAGTCTAGATTAAAAAAATAAAAATAAAAATTTCAACAGCTAAAGACAACACTGAGTTTTAACGTGTGAATGTTATGGAGTTTATCCATCGTCAACTATGGAAGTAGCAATGAAGAGTGTAGAGTTGCAGACAAAATATAATGTTACGATTTTTTATGGACATAAGTTGAGTTTGAACGTGATTTCCATATGTCATAAGTATTTATATACAGTATTATATCAATATATACCGACCGTAATGTCGGTATTAAAATCATCCTAAGTACTATTATTTTTGCTAATAAAATATTTAGGTGCCAGCGAATTATAGGCAGAGACACCTTGTAGGGTTGTCCCCAAACCCCTTTTTGTGAAAAACGTGGCTGCAACTGTAAAAGCCTCATTTCTTGTTACAAGATTCATTATTTGCATGTTTCCAATTGAACCCACAATTTCCCTTTTTTGTTCTTTAAAGAATATAAAGAATTACAGCTATGTTGTAATAAGAACGTCAATTTTCCTCTTAAGTTGCTCTTCTTCTTCAAAAAAGAAAGGAAATATATTATGTTATCGAAGTAACTTTTTACGTATAAAAGATGTGATGATTGCAATTTTCTGTTTAAATTTTTTGTTTAAGCTTTATCCACGAGATGCGTGTGATAATGAGTTATATATCTTAGAATTAGGATGATGCGTCTTTTACTTTTCTTATTAAATTTAATAACGATAAGTATTAAGAACCATCTTGCTTCACTAATGACACAAGTTAATTAAGAAATAAGTTGTACTTATCCATGACATAAGGTTTTTTAGGAGCATGCCATTATTACGCTACTCACATTGTCTATACTCTATAGTCGAAAAATTACATGAAACAGAAGAAGAAGGAAAGATGACTAAGGTGCAGCTATCTTAAACTCTACTATAGTAGACTTTTTTATTAGTTTAGGATCAACAATTATTCCAATTCCCGTTCTTAAAGTTAATTTTATAATACATTAGAGTAAGAAAAGTTTTAACTAAAAAAACTGCTTATATATTAAACAATTATAATCAAGCCTGTTAAACCATTTTAAAAAAAAATATTCAAGTCAAATGAAAGTTTTTACAGAGAGATAAATATGATGGATTAAAAATAACTTAAAAAACTTAAGTTATATTGTAAATCACGGTAAAAAATGGTGAGCGTTTATATATCTCGTGTAAATAAAAGATCTACTAAAAATAGTTAAAAACTCAAATTAAATTTTTGATTTGTATATTTTCTAAAACAATAAAACAAAATTAGAACCTTAGGTTATCTTTAACATCATGTTTTCGTCATAGGAAAGAATATGTAGTTTAGCCCAACTAGTTGAGGAAGATATAAGTTACGGTAAATTTTCTAACATTCATATTCGATTCCTATAAATAAGAAAATAAATAAAAACATGATTTCAATTTCTACACTTTATTTAAAAATAATAAAATAAAATCGGAAACTTATGTTTATTTTTAAACTGATTAATAGTTATATTTGGTTTCTATGGATAAAAAAATAATCAAGAACATCCCTTGAATTCCCAAACTTTATTTCTGATTATCTTTAATAATCTATTTTCTATTATCAATGATAGACATTTTACAACGATAGGAATTTAGAAAATAATTTGAATTAAACGAAAGTTTAGGAAACTGTAACGTGTGCGAAAGAAGAGGGGATTCTGGTACGAAATTCTGTTAAGCGGGCAGGTCCGCAAAATGTGGGAGTCAGGAAAAGCTCACGTGAGATGAAAGAGAATATAAGGCTCAAGGATTTCATTCGTTAGGGGTGGTTGAAGGTGGATTTCTTCTCTGTCTGTTGTTCTCTCAGATTCCGCAATTCTTCTCTTCTCCCTTGAACTCTCTCTCTAAAAAAATTCTCTTTCAACTCTAATTCTCAGGTGTTCGCCAAGATGAGTGGATCACACAGCTGCAGAATCCATTTATGTTAATTCAGTTCTATTGTTTTGTTTCTTGATCTATTTCTGTTGTTCAGTTCCGAAAATTTTGTGTTGAATTAATTCAGTTCAATAAAATAGTACGTTTCATTGGTGCTTTCATTGACTTCAATGGCCGACAATAGCGATCGTACAAGGTTACAGCACATGCAAATGCAGCTTACTTCTATTTCGAAGTGGATGGAAGAGCAACGTACTAGAGACCAGAATTTACAGGATCGACTTGAGAAGCTTCAATCTGACAGTCAAACTCGTTTGGATCTTATGCAGAGGGCGATAGATTTGTTGATCCAGAAGACGACGTCGGCCATTGGCAGTACGAACGCAAATAGTGGTTCTATTGGTTTATTTAACGCGCTACCTGTTCGTGATATTTCCTTGGGATTTCCTCACTTTGATGGCTCTACTCCAGTTTTGGAATGGATATTCAAGGCAGAGAAATTTTTTTCTTATCATAATACTCCTGACGCAGCTCGTGTTGATATTGCTGCGATGCATTTTGATAAGGATGTGGTGCCTTGGTTTCAAATGTCACAAAAGCTGTCCTTGGTGTCGACGTGGTCTGAATTGACTCGTGCGCTCGACTCTCAATTTGGCCCTTCTCCATTTGATTGTCCTATGGCGGAGTTGTTTAAGTTGGATCAGACAGGTTCGGTATCTGACTATTGTCTTAAATTCATGTCGTTGGCTAACCGTTGTTTTGGGTTGAGTGATGAAGCTTTTCTAAATTGTTTCCTTAGTGGATTGGATCCAGATATACGTAGAGATGTTATTGCTATGTCTCCACCTAATTTGTCACGAGCAGTAGCTTTAGCTAAACTCTATGGGGATAAGTATGTTCCAGCATCAAAAGCCACGCATACTTCTTATACTCATAAATATTCCACAATTTCCTCTACTCCTGCTGCCTTTAATTTCCAACAGAAAACTCAAAATAAATCCAGTCTATCACCCTTGTTACCTACTCCACCTGGTCCTCCATGGAAGAATTCTAATGTTAAAAAAATTAGCCCGGCTGAAATGCAATTGAGAAGAGAGAAAGGACTGTGTTATTTTTGTGATGAGAAGTTTTCATTTAATCATCGATGTCCTAATAGGCAGATGTTGTTTTTACAATTGGAGGATGATGAAACCGAAGTTCCTATCAGTTTCGATAATCCACATGACAATCCAGAAGTCGAGGTAGTACATTCTGAAGATCATCATTTATCTTTGAATGCTTTGAAAGGAGGTGTGGGAATTGGTACTATCCGATTCATGGCTTATATCGATAAATTACCTGTTACAGTGTTAATTGATGGGGGTAGTTCTGATAATTTTTTACAGCCTTGAGTTGCAAAGTTTTTAAAGTTGCCAGTGGAATCTGCTACTCAATTTCGTGTGATGGTGGGTAATGGAAATTATATGACTGCTGAAGGAATGGTTAAGAAACTTAATGTCCAGGCTCAAGGAAATTTGTTTCAGTTACCTGTATTTTTGCTTCCTATTTCTGGTGCTGATGTCATTCTGGGTGCTAGTTGGTTAAAAACAATTGGGCCTCATATAGCTGATTATGATGCCTTGCAATTGAAGTTTTTGTCGAATGGGAGGTTTACTACCTTGCAAGGTGATCCTACTCTGGTACCTGACCAAGCTTAACTTCATCATATTAGAAGGATGGTTGTTACTAACTCTATTGCTGAGATATATAACTTGCAGCTGTTGGAGCAAAATGTGACTCTTAAATCTATGTTAGAATTGCCTAATGATATGGAACCTGAATTAGCCTTATTGTTGCATACTTTCAGTTTAGTGTTTGATACTCCTACTAATCTTCCTCCTCAGAGATCTCATGATCACTCTATTCCTTTGTTGGAAGGTTCACAACCTGTGAAGGTTAAACCCTATAGATATCCTCATAGTCAAAAAGAGGAAATCGAGAAGTTAGTGGCTGGAATGTTGGATGAGGGGATAATTCAGCCTAGTAGAAGCCCTTTTTCTTCTCCAATAATTTTGGTCAAGAAGAAGGATGGCTCTTGGCGGGTGTGTACAAATTACAGGGCTCTTAATGCTATAACTATCAAAGATAGTTTCCCTATTCCTACTGTTGATGAGCTTATTGATGAATTATTTGGGGCTACGTTCTTTTCAAAACTGGATTTAAGGTCTGGTTACCATCAAATTCTGTTGAATCCGGAAGATAGACACAAGACTGCATTCAGGACTCACCATGGCCACTACGAGTGGTTGGTTATGCCGTTTGGTTTGACCAATGCACCGGCAACTTTTCAGAGTTTAATGAATGACATTTTTGCTGGGTTGTTAAGAAGATTCGTATTGGTTTTTTTTGATGATATTCTGGTCTATAGCGCCACTTGGAAAGACCACTTGTACCACTTAGAGGTGGTTTTCAGCATTCTCAAGCAGCATAAGTTATTTGCTAGATTTTCTAAGTGTTGTTTTGGCGTTCAAAAGATTGATTATTTAGGCCATACATTGTCTGGTTCTGGTGTGGCTATGGATGTATCAAAGCTGGAAGCTGTTTTGAAGTGGCCTGAGCCTACTAATTTGAAGCAATTAAGAGGATTTTTGGGCCTTACAGGGTATTATAGGAGATTTGTCAAATCCTATGCTAACATTGCAGCCCCTTTGACTGATTTATTGAAGAAGGATTCTTTCAGATGGACCAAAGCTGCTTCGTTAGCTTTTCATCAACTTAAAGATGCAATGACTTCAGCCCCTGTATTAGCTATTCCGAATTTCAAGGAGCCTTTTGTGTTGGAGACTGATGCTTCAGGGTGTGGTATAGGTGCAGTGCTCAGTCAAAATTTGCACCCTATTGCCTATTTTTCAAAGAAGTTATCCGGAAGAATGCAGAAGTAGTCTGCTTATGCTAGGGAATTTTATGCAATAACGGAGGCTCTAGCTAAATTCAAGCATTATCTTTTGGGCCATAAATTCATTATCAAGACGGATCAGAAAAGTTTGAAGGAGCTGTTAGAGCAAAGGTTGCGACCTCAACGAACACAGTGGTTGCCCAAGTTTATAGGATTTGATTTTACCATTCAAGATAAGCCTGGTAAAGAGAATATATCACCGATGCTTTATCACGAGTTTTATGATGGTCAAGTTTCTAGTCCTATACATTCTTGGATGCACAAAGTGATTGATATGACTCAATCTGATCCTCAGTTGGCTAAGATTTATCAGACTTGCTTGCAAGGTACTCCACTTGCTGCTGGCTATAGTATTCAAAACGGGTTGTTATTATTCAAAGGTAAAATCATGTTACCGAATGAGCCTGATTTGTTACATCAGATCATGGAGGAATTTCATAGTTCTAAGATTGGAGGGCATGCTGGAGTTAACAGAACTATAGCTCGTGTGGGAGCGCAATTTTTTTGGAAGGGTATGCGAAAGGATATCATCAAATTTGTGAGGGAATGCACTATTTGTCAACAAGCCAAGGTAGATCATGTTCTACCTGCAGGGCTGCTACAACCTCTTCCTATTCCTCAACAAATTTGGGAAGACATAGCAATGGACTTCGTTGTTCAACTGCCACTATCACAAGGATTTTCTATTGTCTTTGTGGTAATTGATCGATTGTCAAAGTTTGCATATTTTATTCCTATGAAGGCTGATTGCAATAGTAAGGTGGTGGCAGAGGCTTTTATTAATAATATTGTCAAGGTGCATGGATTTCCAAAAACAATTGTGTCGTCGATAGGACGGACTTTTCATAAGTTCCTTTTGGCAACAATTGTTTAAGGCACAGGGTACTACTCTTTCGATGAGCTCCTCTTATCATCCTCAGTCAGATGGCCAGACTGAGAATTTGAACAGAACGTTAGAAATGTATCTCAGGTGCTTTGTTTTTGAGAATCCTAAGAACTGGGTTACAATGCTTCCTTGGGCTCAGTTCTGGTACAATACGTCTTATCATCAGAGCCTCGGCATGACACCCTTTCAAGTTGTGTTTGGTAGACCCCCTCCTTCGGTGGTTCATTATGAAGTTGATGCGAAGGATCCTATTCAGCTTAAAGAGAATTTACAACGGCGAGATGAACTATTGCAAAAGCTGAAAGCGCATCTGTTTAAGGCCAAACAGTATATGAAGATGCAGGCTGATAAGAAGAGAAGGGATTTGCAATTCAAGCCTGGAGATTTGGTGTTAGTTAAGCTACAGCCATATAGACAACACTCAGTGGCTTTAAGGAAACATCAGAAGCTTGGAATGCGCTATTTTGGTCCTTTTCAAGTAATGGAAAAGATTGGTGCCGTGGCCTACAGATTACAACTTCCTGATTCTGCTAAGATCCATCCCGTGTTTCATGTTGCTCTTCTTAAACCGTTTCATGGCCAGGTGACTCAACCTTACTTTCCCTGGCCATTGTCATTAAGTGAGTTGGGTCCTATGCTCAATCCTTGGAAAGTGCTGGATGTGCGTGTGATTAAAAGATTTGAAACGGAAGTTTCTCAGGTCTTGATTTAGTGGGAAGCTTCGGAAGCAAAAGATGCTACTTGGGAAGATTTGCAGGACATTTTGAAGTTTTATCCTCAATTCAACCTTGAGGACAAGGTTGTTTTTTATGGGGAAGGTAATGTAACGTGTGCGAAAGAAGAGGGGATTCTGGTACGAAATTCTGTTAAGCGGGCAGGTCCACAAAATGTGGGAGTCAGGAAAAGCTCACGTGAGATGAAAGAGAATATAAGACTCAAGGATTTCATTCGCTAGGGGTGGTTGAAGGTGGATTTCTTCTCTGTCTGTTGTTCTCTCTCAGATTCCGCAATTCTTCTCTTCTCCCTTGAACTCTCTCTCTAAAAAAATTTTCTGTCAACTCTAATTCTCAGGTGTTCGCCAAGATGAGTGGATCACACAGCTGCAGAATCCATTTATGTTAATTCAGTTCTATTGTTTTGTTTCTTGATCTATTTCTGTTGTTCAATTCCAAAACTTTTGTGTTGAATTAATTCAGTTCAATAAAATAGTACGTTTCAAGAACTTATTTGTTAAATACATAAAATTTAGAGTTACGTGCTTTTTATATTAAAAAAACTCAATATGCATATATGTGATAGTAAATATATAACACCAATAATTCAAATTAAATGAAATGAAATTGTTCATATTCATTTAATGATTTTGAATTCAAATTTTTAAAATGTAATTATATTAAATTTTTAGACAACAATTTTTTTGTTCATTGTAATTCTACGTAACTCAAATAAGATTTTCTTTAATAAAAACACGTATGATTATAAACTATATATGTATATATAATTTTTGAAAATACTAAAAATATTCAAAATAAATAGATTGTGTTCGGTCAGGTGTTTAGGTTTATGATTTTATAAACTGTGAACGTTTATTTATAATGAAAAAAAAAAAACGTGTACGTGTGTATTTGACTAAAAATCTTCCCATACAATACAGTAGGACTCAAAATTATGCATAACTAATCACTACAGAATATATGGTTTGAATTGAGTAATACATATAACAAACAATTATTGTCAACTATTTTGTGCAATTATCATAACTAATTCTCAACATATATATATATATATATATATATATATATATATATATATATATATATAATAAAATATACATTTTAACAAAGATATTAAATCCATTGATTGATAAAGAAGGAAACGAAAGAAATGGCAATGGTCCTCAGAAAACAAAATTCTCCTATTAAAGGTAAACCTATCCTATTATATTGCTATTAAACTCAAATTTTGCAACAACCACAAGATGATCGATGTTATTTTCGTAAATAACATAAAAACTGTGCCGCAAAGCAAGAAGCAAAATCAAAATAATAATTTTGCCGTCCATTTTTAAATATCATTTTCATCATTTCACGTGTTTAACAATAATAATCTTCTTCTACAAATTCTTATTCATGCAGAGTATTTTATCTTTCATTTTATTTAATTTTGTGCTAACTTAAATTTTTTACTATATTATTATTATAATACCGGTTACGTTTTTCAAATTCTCACGAATAAACCTAGAGAGCAAAAGTGACATTTTTCATAGGTTGTAGAGCCAAAAAACCGGCAACTTAGTGCACACCACGAAAATGTCCAGCCTCAGACAATACCGTTTCGTTCTCGCGGGTCCCACCTCACCATTCAGCCAACAAGAAAACTTAATATTTTAATATTATTTAAAAATTTAAAAAAGAAAAAGAAAAAAGACAATGAGAGAGAGAGAGAGACGCAACAACTCTCTGTTCGTGTACAGATAGAGAGGAAGAAAGAGAAGCTAAAACTTGTTTTCCTTATTAATAATTAATTAATTAATTATAATTAAAATTTTAATATGATGAATAATAATAATCGTGTACAGTAGCTGTTCTCTTATTACCTCATTTCTTCAAAAAGGCTTTGAGAAGAGAGAGAAAGAGAAAGAGAACAGACTCAAGTCACTCGCTCGCTCGTTCGATACCTTTGTTTTCTTCTTCTTTATCGTTTTCTTCAGCTTCTAATTTTAGCCTCTTCTCTCTCAGAATTTGTCGTTGAAACTTCAAACCTACCGTTCTCTACAGTCCGATCTGACTCACTGAGTTTACTTTTCTTTTGGACTCGGATGAGTTAACTCGGAAGATCGCGCCGCATTAATCGCCATGGTATTTTCCGATTAATCTCTTTCTATCTCTTCCTTCTATATCGCCTCCTTGCTTCTCCTTTAACTCTATCAGCTTCATCGTTGAATCTGTTTGACTTCGATTTTATTTTATTTTATTTTTTGGAAATTTTGCCGTGTGTCTATTACGTGTTTCGCGGATATAATTCTTTTTCTAGATTATTTTTTTTTCTCGGCGTTTGGATGTTTCTGCTCATTAATTTTGGTTCTCAAGGTGAAAGTTATGTTAGTCGATCCACGCATTACTGTTAAAAAATCGTGTGAAATGGAGTTTGATGCATATTAAGATAAGATTGGGGCAATTTTCGGTAGGAAGTGAACATAATTTGATATTTGTTAGCTTAGTTGTATGAAAAGTCTATTTGATGAATTTAATCGTAGAGTTTTGAAGCATAGATTGGTAATAGGGAAGTTGAATACCAAGAAAAATTAAAGTATTCATTGTTCAGCATACTGCCCTATAAATATGCGATGCTTGCATGGAAATAAAAAAAAAATGAGGTGAAGTTTATAAGGGTTGCGTGTTTTTTGAAAAAGGGAGCTAACTGATATTGATTCAATACTGATTATCATGGCATTTGCACAAGAAGGTTGGCATAGGATTTTCGTATTTCCAAAACTTGTTGAAAGTGCCTTGAACTATGTTATCAAGGGTGGTTTCTTTTCCTGCAAATGCCATTGAATATATATAAATATAGATATAGATAGATAGCTAGGATGATTTGGTATCAAGGGAATAGCAACAGTAATTAAACTGGCCCGCTTGAGTAAAAGACATTTGATATACAGTCTTTTAATTGGAAATTATGAATAGATTTGCTAGAAATTGTTCATTCGTTGTGGTATTTCAAACTATAGAAGCTGTAAATATATTCGCGAAACATTGAGTTAGGTCAGATGGCATCACTTTGTCACTTGACTATCAATGCTGTTCTAGTTTGAAGCTGCATGGTAGTCTAGTTACATGACATGAGTATGACAACAACTTTGGTGAATGCCGACACTGTTGCTTGTCTTTGCACATAATACTTGTTAACAAAAAAGAAAACTACATTAACTGATGTGAAACTCCGGCACCCCATAATACCTAAGTTCCTATTATTAACACTTTGAAATTTTGAAACCCTTACTTGCAACTTATGAAGCATTGACATTTGTAATGTTTGAGGGTTGGGAACATGTTTCTGGCAACACCTATAACTAGTGACGAACACTCGTTATTTGGCATCCACCGGAAAAAATGTAGATGGATAACACTTCTAGGACATTGGTATTATGAAAAATATTTACACATAATTTTTTTTAATTCAGAAAATGTCAGTTTAAAATGTATATAAATATTAAAAATAATGTTTATTGGTATTGTTTTGTGAGTCTCATTATCATAGCAAGGTGGCATCTACAAAAATATACTAATCTTGATTACTATTTTAGATCTTTAGTTATGTTCCTTATGTATAGTGAGAAAGCCATTTTTAAATATTGACCATTAGATCTTATCACAAATGACAGAGTCATGTGACTTTAAAATTTTTTTAATCTTGGCCATCTATGTATTTAATCTTCTCACTCATGAAAAGCCTCTTTCTCACTAGATATGACTTATATATGTGTGTGGGTGTGTGTCAGAGTTATGTCTGATTTCCATGTCAAAGTCCATGTTCCATAGCTTACAAAGTTACAACACTATCTATGATGATTAGCATTTTGATCAGCAAGACATAATGACAAAGCCAGACCATGAATTTGATAATAATTTGCACATAATCTTTCTGAAATTATGTAATTTCTTACAATGTTCATTTGTCATTATTTATTTATATGGATCTAACATTTATGTTATCTTGTTGTTTTTCGATTTAAATATTTGTTTGATGTTTTTTTTTTTCTTTTTCAATTGTTAGATATTATTCTTGCTGTTAAATTATAGTGAACTAATGAAGTTTAATGTGGTACACATACTTCTGTAAGTTAAATCCTTAGGACTGGCAATGTCATTTATGGCCAGGAGCACATTTACTTGCATTCATTTCATCTCATCTCTCTTCAATTTGGTTACATATTAGTTATAGTTACTTGAAATAACTACTTTATCTCCATACCAAAAAAAAGATAACTACTTTATTTTTCATCAGGTATGTCTTATGGAAATATTAGCCTCAACAAGAGATTATATAAGTTTTAGCAGATAATATTTTAAATATCTATTTCATAAAGAGGTTACTTTATTTTCAAAATTAAAAATGAATACATTATTTGTGGTTGATATGTGAGTGGTATGCATACTTCTGTAAATTAGCACTTTTGCTGATTTAACATTTTTGCTGTGAATGTCAATATGTTTGTCTTTGCAGTCTGCACCAGTGAATATTATTGTAGGTTCTCATGTCTGGATTGAAGATCCAGCCCAAGCATGGATTGATGGAGAAGTTTTTAAAATCAATGGTGAAGAAGTCCATGTTCGCACCACAGATGGGAAAACAGTGAGTCAAACTGTCTATACTGTGTTTCTTGAGAAATTGTTTGCAGAGATTCCTTGTTCTGTATATTGTGTTGTGTTATTGGGCAACTGCTTTTCTAGTACCCCTCTGTGATTCTGGAATTATATAGATTTTTTCATATACTATATAACTTAATCCTCTGTGTGACCAGTTATGAAACAAGTGTTGCTAGAGCTTATTAACATGATTTATTAAGTCTGGATATCTGGTTGCAGGTTGTCAAAAATATCTCAAAGGTTTTTCCCAAGGATAATGAAGCCCCTCCTGGAGGTGTAGATGACATGACAAAATTGTCATACTTGCATGAACCAGGAGTTCTGCACAACTTGGCAACTAGATATGAACTCAATGAAATCTATGTGAGATTCTAAAATTTCTATTATTTCATTTGGTACTGAGGTTTTTTGTTTTAATAAGTCAGTTGAAGCTTATTAATGATACAATCATGCTACTCCTCCATCATCATTGCAGACATATACGGGAAATATCCTGATTGCCATAAATCCTTTTCAAAGATTACCACATCTATATGATACACACATGATGGAACAATACAAAGGAGCTGGATTTGGAGAATTGAGTCCTCATGTTTTTGCGGTTGCAGATGTTGCATACAGGTGACTTATAGATGTCAATTTCATTTTCTGTCATATTCTTTTTGTACGGTTTATTAATGTTATATTTATATTCATCAGGGCGATGATTAATGAGGGAAAAAGCAACTCAATCCTGGTTAGCGGTGAGAGTGGAGCTGGAAAGACAGAGACAACAAAAATGCTTATGCGGTATCTTGCATACCTTGGTGGCCGATCTGGAGTAGAAGGGCGTACAGTTGAACAACAAGTTCTTGAAGTATGATATTGCTGCATTTATTTGTTTGGATACCCCATCCCTTTTTTTTTGGCTTCCTACTCCATGACTTTTAGAGTTTTAGTTCCTTTATATTTTTTCATTTTATTCCTGATTTTGTTAGATATACAAGGTTTTAAATAAGTGTGGAAGTTGTTTCCTCATACTTGTTTCTGTATTAATTACTTTGCAGTCTAATCCAGTTCTTGAAGCATTTGGCAATGCCAAAACAGTTAGAAACAATAACTCAAGGTGAGTTTTGACAGCTGCATGGAATATCAAGTAAAATGAAAATTGTCATAAATTGGTTAGGAAAAGTGACTGTGACTATGTTATTTAATAGAAAGAGAGGGAGAAGAAACTGTGGTGGGCCAGTTTGGTTAATTATTGGCTAAAATCTATTAACTCTTAGAATTGTGAGTACCTATATGTTGCACTAAGCAGTATAACAAGAAACATTGTTTTCTTTTTCAAACATGATATAACACATTCTTGTCATATTCCTCCTGCTTTTGAGATGCAGTCGATTTGGTAAATTTGTTGAGATACAATTTGACAACAAGGGAAGGATCTCTGGGGCGGCTATACGGACATATTTGCTTGAAAGGTCCCGTGTTTGCCAAATTTCAGATCCTGAAAGAAATTATCATTGTTTTTATCTTCTCTGTGCAGCACCAGCTGAGGTAAAGTATTCTTTCTTGTTATCAAAATGCTCCCTTATCTTTGTCACCAAGATTGGGTCCTATATTAAATTATGAATATATTATTATTTAATCATTCTGACTCTATTTTATAGGAAAAAGAGAAGTATAAGCTTGGAAGTCCTAGCTCCTATCATTACTTAAATCAATCCAATTGCTATGCACTGGATGGAGTGGATGATGCAGAGGAATATCTTGCAACACGAAGGGCAATGGATATTGTTGGAATCAGTGAGGAGGAGCAGGTTAGCCTTCCCAAATCGTATCTTTGTTAATAACATGGGAGTTCTCAAAGTTGCTTTAATGATATATAGCCCTGTATTTCAGGAGGCCATTTTTAGGGTTATTGCAGCAATTTTACACCTTGGAAACATTGAATTTGCAAAAGGAGAGGAGATCGACTCTTCTGTCATCAAGGATGAGAAGTCTAGATTCCATCTTAATACAACTGCTGAACTTCTAAAGTATGTCAAATATAATTGTTTTATCCATTGCATTATTGCTGTATCATCATTTCACCAATCTGGTATAAATTTTAACATAAAATTATTGTAGGTGTGATTGTAAGAGCTTGGAAGATGCACTTATCAAGCGTGTGATGGTAACTCCTGAGGAGGTTATTACAAGAACCCTTGATCCTGTTGCAGCTGTTGGTAGCAGGGATGCATTAGCTAAAACCATTTATTCCCGTTTGTTTGATTGGTAATGAACCTTTAGCACTGCTTGAATTAATGTATAATATTGCCAATTAATACATGGATCCTATCTGATGCCTTAATGTGTTGAAGGAAAGAAAGAAGTGTTGAAAAGGTCTATAAATCAAATTTATTATATATAGCCTGAATTTTATTCTTACCAAAAGACTTTATTCACATTTAAATTGACTACCATTTGTGAATTTTATTTACCAGTTAAAAATTACTTCAGAATTATGATAATCATATTTATGGTTGAAATAACTACATGCTAACATTCTGGAATTATTTGTTGTTGTCAGTAGTCTCCTGGGAAGACATATGTTGTGTGATTGGACCAATAATTGTTCTAGACTTCCTTTCTTGAAGGTGTAATATTCTAACAAATTCTCATTATTGCTTTCAGGCTAGTGGAGAAGATTAACAATTCTATTGGGCAAGATCCAAATTCAAAATCTATTATTGGAGTTCTTGATATCTATGGGTTTGAAAGTTTTAAGTTCAATAGGTAAGCTAATGATTTCATCTAGCACTTATGGTTTGGTATTTTAGCCTTGTATCTGATAAATTTCTTTTTTTAGTTTTGAGCAGTTCTGTATTAATTTCACGAATGAGAAGCTGCAGCAACATTTTAATCAGGTTTGGCCATTCCTTGTACAATTTGTGATCCATACTTATAGTTTTTTCCCTGGATAATTAGCTTTTTTCCCCTGAATGATTGCAGCATGTCTTTAAAATGGAACAAGAAGAATACACCAAAGAAAAAATTGATTGGAGTTACATAGAGTTTGTTGACAACCAAGATGTTTTGGATCTAATTGAGAAGGTATTTCACTGTTGCTTGCTTCCTTGTAACCAAATTATACTTTCTTTGTTTTCCTCAATAAATTCAGGTAATGATGATTTTAATATTCAATCTTTGGCAGAAACCTGGAGGAATAATTGCACTTCTTGATGAAGCCTGGTATGTGGCTGGGGCCTGGCAATGATTTCATTGTTAATCTAACATTGCTTTTAAGTTAAATAGAAGCCAGATGTATTACCTTTTCTGAAGCCACTTTCTCTTACTATACTATTTTCATACTTGTATGCTATTTCCAGTGTTTTCAAAGTAGGATATATATAATAAATAATAATATAAGACTTAATATTGCTTAAACTCTGTAGTTTGGTTGGATTCATATTAGCTTCCCTGTGTGACACAGTATGTTTCCAAAGTCTACACATGAAACATTTGCTCAGAAATTGTACCAGACATTCAAAAACAACAAGCGGTTCATCAAACCTAAACTTTCCCGGACTAGTTTTACCATATCACATTATGCTGGGGAGGTACATATATTTGGCCTTTTTATTACATGTTCCCTTTTATGACCTTTTTCTACAAATTTTTAACTGTTGCTTCTTTCTTTTTGGCTATTATTTCTTCGTGCAGGTGACATATCTGGCTGATATGTTTCTTGACAAAAACAAGGATTATGTGGTAGCAGAACATCAGGATCTGCTCACAGCCTCAAAATGCTCATTTGCGGCTGGTCTATTCCCCCCTTCTCCAGAAGAGTCTTCAAAATCATCAAAGTTCTCTTCTATAGGATCTCGCTTCAAGGTATTATTTATATTTGTCACTAACAGTCTTTGACATTTCTGTCTTGTGTATCTGGGGTTTCTTTTTTTTATGTTTTGTAAGTAGTAAATGACACATTTCTGAAACATGCAGTTACAACTTCAATCTTTGATGGAGACCCTGAATTCAACAGAACCTCACTATATCAGATGTGTGAAGCCAAATAATGTTCTCAAGCCTGCTATTTTTGAAAATCTCAATATTATCCAACAATTGCGCTGTGGTGTGAGTATATCATTCTCTTTCTTTGTCTTCATTGCACTTGTATAGTTGAGCAGAAAATGAATATTATCTTTGTCACTTTTCACACGGGATGAGTGTTTGTTTGATTATTTGCTGTAGGGTGTCCTTGAGGCAATTAGAATCAGCTGTGCTGGATATCCTACCAGACGGACTTTCTATGAATTTCTTAACCGATTTGGTGTCCTTGCCCCTGAAGTTCTGGATGGAAAGTAAAGCTCATCTCCTTTTTGGGCTGTTTTTATCTTTAAATTGAGGAATTGCTTTTGTCTTGTATTTCTATGATTTCTTGGGCAGTTACTTATGATCTATTGTCTCCATTTACCTGTTAATTTTTTTTACTTGTTCCTTTTCAGCTATGATGACAAGGTCGCATGTCAAATGATCCTGGATAAAATGGGTATGAAAGGCTATCAGGTGATACTCCTTCATCCTTACAACTTTATATACTGACAATGTTGTGGGAGGGTGGTTTTATTTTAGAGAAGAGGATCAGCGAGCCATGCCCTACTATTTTCCTAGATAAATAACACCCTGCATTTGTAATTTCATGTACCAATCTCTGACTTGGTTTTTGAACACATACATGGTGGTCTATTCATTGCCAAACCTTTGCAGCTAAAAGCATTTACCAAAATAGCAAATATGTTATGATGTGGAAGCATTAAAATTCCCTACTGTCTTAAGACTTCAGATACTTGTGGAGCTTCTGAAACAATCTTATGCTAATTCATGTGATTATCCCAAGGAAAAAGTTTGAAGGCCAAACAGAAGTATAAGCTTATTGGCATATGTGCTTTATAGTTTCACCCTGTAACTTCTTCATACTTTCTGTATAACTTTAAGTGACTCCTGAATTTTATTTCATGGTTATTACCCTTTTCAACATTAAACTATATGGAAGTCCATCTTCTGAACTATGTAATCATAATGAGATTTATGATGATTTATCAGATAGGCAAGACAAAGGTTTTCTTAAGAGCTGGCCAAATGGCTGAATTGGATGCAAGAAGAGCAGAGGTTCTTGGAAATGCTGCTAGAATCATCCAGAGGCAAATACGTACCCATATTGCACGGAAGGAATTCAAAGTATTGCGCCAAGCTGCAATCTGTTTGCAATCTAATTTGCGAGGTATCCTTATTCCTTGGTCCAATCTAATGTGCTTGCTTTGATTTTTATTGCTTTGTGAAGTAGTTCATCACCTTAACTGCATGTTTGGAGTAACTAAATTTCTATAACAAAAATGTTTTTTATCCTTCAAAATTTCTCTTGGCAAGATTTTAATAGTAAGTTGTTTTAAATGCAAAATGAACTGATCAAAACATACTAAGACTATGTCTTGTATGAACAAGCTGTTTGAGTATTGTGTTGAAATGTATTATATATGTATTTTTTAGGTGTATCTGCTAGCTAGATTCCATTATCTTTTTGTACTAATAGTAGATGGCAATCTATTATTGGTACTGAAAGATACACATAACTTAAGCTGGGGATGTCTGATCATATTATCTAAAATTCTTCCTACATGGATAGGACTTGAATTATCAGCAGTTAAACTACTAATAAAGCTGAAGTGAGATTGAATGGTAGTAAAAAGACCCATAGGTCTATCTACAACAAAGCCCAAACCAAATGTGAAAGCTACCCATCCTTTACCTTAGATGAAGTTAGGAACTAAAGGGAAATATGGCCATTCTACCAAATCGTGCTTGCTATCAACAATTAAGTCTCATTTCTCTGTTTATTAAGCTTATGTTCTATCCATCCCCTTAGAATTCATGCACCCTTAGATCAGTTGGGATTTTCTCCTAATGTAGGTTTCTTTTTCAAGATTTGGTCTTATATAAACTACTTATCTTAATCCAATGTTGATTCTCCTGATGCAGGAATATTGTCCCGGAAGCTCTACGAGCAATTACGACGTGAAGCAGCCGCTGTAAAAATAGAAAAGAACTTCAAAGGATACATTGCCAGGAAATCATATTTATCATCAAGATCTTCTGCAATTATACTACAAACAGGTTTAAGGGCTATGAAAGCTCGTGATGAATTTAGATTTAGAAAGCAAACAAAGGCTGCAATTTATATCCAGGTACTCTTGTTGATCTTCTTCATAGTTTGATTGTTAACTGAGAAAATGAAATTGTGCTACCTTTTTACTCTTACTATAATAATCTTTTGTTTTAATCTATCCAGGCTCATTTGCGTCGGCTAATTGCGTATTCATATTATAAAAGATTGCAAAAGGCTGCAGTTGTTACTCAATGTGGTTGGAGGAGAAGGGTTGCTAGAAGGGAACTTAGAATGCTTAAAATGGTTTGAATGATACTTTCTCTGTTATGGTATACATAGTCTTGTTTTGTAAAATGTTACCTTGGGACTAATATTTTGTGTAACTTCATTCAGGCTGCAAGAGAAACAGGGGCCCTCAAAGAAGCTAAGGACAAACTAGAAAAGCGTGTCGAGGAACTCACTTGGCGTTTGCAAATTGAGAAGCGTTTGAGAGTAATATCATTATCATATATTTACATATATTTTAATTTTAATTTCAATTTCCATGTTAATTGCTGATATTAATGTTACAATTTTTAATGCCACAAACTTGTCTTATTTTAACTGATTACAGACTGATTTGGAAGAGGAAAAGGCACAAGAAGTTTCTAAGTTACAGGATGCTTTACATGCAATGCAAATACAAGTAGAAGAAGCAAATGCCAGGGTCATCAAAGAGCGTGAGGCGGCACGAAAGGCCATAGAAGATGCACCTCCAGTTATTAAGGAGACTCCTGTTATAATTCAAGACACTGAAAAGATTAATTCTTTATTGGCCGAAGTCAATAGTTTGAAGGTAGGCTATTGATCATTATATTTACTTTACATCTTTAATTTATTTATTTGTAGCATTTTCTGATTTACATTATTTATAATTTTCTTAGAAAAAATGTTCAAAAAGGCAATTTGATACTTTCTTTAACCATTTATTGAAATTATACAAATGCTTCTACTTTTTAATTTTTATTTTTAACCTTTAACTTTGTTTCTGATTGGTTACCTAAAATTAATTTCCGACGAATCCTTGGCTGTCAATCATCTTTCTAAAGATATTAATGAAATATGGAAGTAATTATAATTACATATTATGTACTGAATTGCTCATATGAAAGTAATGAGTTCACAGCTTATCCTGTAATCCGAGTTCAACTGAAATGGAATTATGTTATGTAGTAGTTGTGGAGATACTATACATATTTACAATGAATGATTTTGCAAGTTTATTGAGTACTCTCATTTAATCTCTGATATAGGAATCACTGCTATTGGAAAAAGAGGCCAAAGAAGAGGCCAAAAAAGCTCAGGCTGATGCTGAAGCTAGAAATAAGGAGTTGATTAAAAAGGTTGAAGATTCAGACCGCAAAGTGGATCAACTTCAAGAAATGGTTCAGAGGTTAGTAACGTAACTAATATTTGAGCAAAAAAAAATCTATCTAGTTATAAATACTTCTCTCATAGTGTTTAAATTATTTCATAAGAATGAATGAACGTTTCTCAGTTTCTGATTACATCCCAAATGTATCACATTTCAAAAATAACATTTAAAGTGTTAAATATAAAACCACGCATGTGCTTGCTGCCCTCATTCTGAAAAAAAAAAGTAGTATTGAAATCAAGCACACTGTAGGCAAACCTGTGTATTATCTACAGTTCAAGTTCTAGGAGCTCTTGTGTGAGTGGCATGTTGATTATGAGGCCATTCATGTTCCTTCACCTAGCAACTTGCTTTTGAAATAGTTGGTTTATGATACTAAGGCTTAATATATTCGATTTCATGTTTAAATTAAATTAGCTTTTCTATCCCCCAACATGCAATGCATCTACAAATTACTCCTGTCATAGATCGTCTTTCAACTGTTATCTCTGCTTAAATTATTTTCTTACATCGTGTGTGACAGTTTTTTATGACTTTGGTCGCAATATACAGTTCTATGTCTCTGCTTTCCCCATTAACAACTACTGGTGCCTGTCTTAATATAAAATCTAATAACTTTTTAAAATAACTCTATTATGCAGATTGGAGGAAAAAATTTCCAATGCCGAGTCAGAAAATCAAGTTCTTCGCCAGCAAGCACTGGCTGTATCACCAACTGGAAAAGCTCTGTCTGCAAGACCAAGGACAGTGATTATTCAGGTAAGAAATAAAACACAAGGTCATTACTTGACATTATAGTGTATGAAGAGAGATTCACAGTGAGTGCACAATATGCAGAGGACACCCGAAAATGGAAATGCTCTAAATGGTGAAGCAAAAATTGGACCGGTAAGAACATTATTGTTTTTTATAAGTATATATCAGAAATTAGCTTTGGCAATGCATGGTTTTGTTTAATTCATCAAATTATTACCTTGTATGTTTCAGGA
Source organism: Hylodesmum podocarpum (assembly GCA_026586105.1). Classification (NCBI taxonomy): domain Eukaryota; kingdom Viridiplantae; phylum Streptophyta; class Magnoliopsida; order Fabales; family Fabaceae; genus Hylodesmum; species Hylodesmum podocarpum. The sequence continues at coordinate 4,091,020 of JALJEV010000650.1, read as the reverse complement.
TATGACTCTTGCTGTATCCAATGTGCGTGAGCCTGAATCTGAGGGAAAACCACAAAAATCTCTCAATGAAAAGCAGCAAGTGAGTGGCTACATAGATTCATTGAACAATCTGAATTTGTTACAGATAGTTAAAACCAACTTTCCCATTTTCTGGTTAATTTCTCTTAAAAATTCTACTTTCTTATTCAGGAAAACCAAGACTTACTCATCAAGTGCATATCACAAGATTTGGGATTTTCTGGGGGCAAACCTGTTGCTGCATGTGTCATATATAAATGCCTGCTTCACTGGAGGTCATTTGAAGTTGAGAGGACAAGTGTATTTGACCGTGTCATTCAAACAATAGCTTCAGCTGTTGAGGTGACGATCCAGTGCTTTTGCATTTAAAATTACTTGTCAATTTCTGGAAGTACCAAAAATGCAGTACTAACAGTGAATTCTGCACCATTGAAGGCCCAGGATAATACTGATGTATTAGCCTATTGGTTGTCTAATACATCTACTTTGTTGTTGCTACTCCAACGCACTCTTAAAGCTAGTGGAGCTGCTAGCTTAACACCACAGCGACGAAGAACAGCATCATCTACTCTGTTTGGAAAAATGTCTCAAGTATGAAGCAACTTATCCTTTCTGATGAAAACTTCATCTATTCATCTCTATGGATTTCATTTATCTTACAATGTTGCTTGCCTTCTGTGGTTCCAGGGGCTAAGGGCATCTCCCCAAAGTGCTGGAAGATTGCCTTTTCTTAATGGTCGAGGGATTAATAGACTGGATGATTTACGACAAGTAGAAGCAAAATATCCAGCACTGCTGTTTAAGCAGCAGCTTACTGCCTTCCTCGAAAAAATATATGGAATGATAAGAGACAACCTAAAAAAGGAGATTTCTCCTCTACTCGGACTGTGCATACAGGTAAATCGATATTTCACGCATGATCGCATCCTTTTATTGAATATTAGACACCCAGGACACGTTTGAAGGAGGCATCGTGATTGATAACTATTTAAGTAGACATTGTCTCAACATGATTAATTAGAGGGAAACCCACATAAAGGAACAGTTTCCCTCTGTTAATTGCAACTGAAATAAGTTGTTTACAAGCAAACCTTGAATCTATTTCGATTTTGTGTATGTCCTTTCTCTGTATGCAGCTGTCACTTGAAGGGTCAAGCTACCCAGTAATTAACAAAGTTAAGTCTGGGTGCTTTTATTTGTTTGTTCACTTCCTCTTTGTGATAAAAACAATTGCAGGCTCCAAGAACCTCACGTCAAAGTTTGGTAAAGGGACGCTCACATGCTAATGCTGTTGCTCAGCAAGCTTTAATTGCTCATTGGCAAAGTATTGTGAAAAGCTTAAACAATTATCTAAAGATAATGAAAGCAAACTATGTGAGTGTTACTTTCAATGTCTGTATTTCCATTGTCTGAGTATGGATATATGATGTTAACTAACTTAGGTTTGGTTTAACAGGCACCTCCTTTCTTGGTCCGGAAAGTATTTACTCAAATATTCTCATTCATCAATGTTCAATTATTCAATAGGTAAGTCTACCCCTCATCACCACTTTGCATTGCATGTCATACTATGAAATACAGACTTTTTCATGGACTTAATTTATAATAATTATTGCAGTCTTCTGTTGCGTCGTGAGTGTTGTTCATTCAGCAATGGGGAGTACGTGAAAACAGGTCTGGCTGAATTAGAACAGTGGTGCGTCGAGGCAACGGAGGAGGTGAGCAAAAAGCAACTATTTCATATCTCTTAGTTTTTCTAATTTTAGATCTCACCTTAATCTTCCTGTACAGTATACTGGCTCTGCTTGGGAGGAACTGAAACATATCAGGCAGGCTGTTGGATTCCTGGTAAGAGTTGCCCCTATACAAATTCAAGTTCAATTCATTATTGACTGTTGAGGAAACGTCTGACACTCATTCTTCAATTTCAGGTGATACATCAAAAACCCAAAAAGTCCCTGAATGAAATTACAAAGGAGCTTTGTCCTGTATGTGCCGTCTTCCTTTATGTTAACCATTTATGACCTTGCAGACTCACACTGAGCTCTGATTCTCACAAGTATAATATTTTGGTGCTACAGGTTCTCAGTATACAACAATTATACAGGATAAGTACAATGTACTGGGATGACAAATACGGCACTCACAGTGTGTCTACAGACGTAAGCTATACTTGCTAGTTTCTGTTAGTAATTTGTTTGTAATATTTGTACTGGTTGAATATGTACATCTTGTGAACAATTCCCGAGGTAGAACTGGAACACCTACAATGTGATAAATCTCAACATCTCCCCTGATTATATGCAGGTTATAACAAGCATGAGAGCTATGATGTCTGAGGACTCTAATAATGCTGTCAGCACTTCTTTCCTATTAGATGATGACTCGAGGTACACTATCAAGTTCAGCATACAATTTAATGTTTCATAGCTTTTCTTGGTCTTTACTGTAGCATTTCTCAAACCTTGAATATGGACACAGCATTCCATTTTCGGTGGATGACATTTCCAAATCAATGGAACAAGTAGAAGTAGCAGACGTGGATCCTCCTCCTTTGATACGTGAGAACTCTGGATTTGGGTTCTTACTAGCACGATCAGAGTGACACAAATAACCGGTGATTATTGCATCTTATGCTCCATCTCGTGGCCATCCCGGCTATTGCACCAAGGTGCAGTTGCCAAGTTGTGCATATTTCTTTATTGTCACGTGTATAGTAAAGCCAACTCAGGCTTCTATTATTGGTTTGTTGCCTGAGTTAATTCATTTTTACTCCTCAAGTTCCATCGACACGAGGGGTTTTTTAAGAAGCCATGTCACAATGGATGCCAGTCATGTGACAAATGGCTCTCATAGGTAAAGGCTGGTGTCCAGGCATTCTGTAACATCTGCCAAGGTTCTTTTTCATATGGTTGGTTTTCAAGTGTTATAGGTGCATGCAATTAGTGACTACATGTATTTTATAGGTGGCCTTATTTGTTTCACGTGATTGCTATTTGTATTTACTTGTGCAATATTCTTTCTTTCTTTTTCCAAGTTTAAACTTAAGATAGGTTATTTTTTTTTTTGAATGACTGAGTTATAATGGAAGATGACTCAGTGCACTTGTACAGACGTGAGATCATTTATTTGTTTAATTTTTTTTAAGAGTTAACTGTATCTTAATATCACATTGAAAATTACTTGGAGGACTAGCGTTATGTGGGCTTTCTAAAGCTCAAAGAACGCATTCACCTTATGCATTCTTCGCCTTGGACATATTTTTCAAGGTTAATACGAGTAATTGATTATAGTGGTTGGTAATGAATGCCTGTTGCATATGGAAAGTGTGAAATTATGAAACCAGCAATGCACAATTATGAGTAAGCATTAATTATCCTTTAGTCATATGAAAGCCCTAACGAGGTTTATTATGCAACTACGACTATTCATTCCAGTCCATGCTAATTTTCAAGTATTCGGTAATTTCACGAGTGAGATATGATGTTCAAATTAAGGGTCTGGGCTAAATCATGCTGGATTTGAAACTTAATACCAGATATTTGGTGATGTGAACTTGAACGATTATAGGCATTAAATTTCTGGGTCTACATTTCATAAATCATCATTTCATTTGATTTTTAAGAACGAGGTCTTAAATCATCGTCATTTTAAAATGTATATAGTGAAAATTAAGGGAGAGTTCTCAAGCTTTATATTGTTTTTATTTTATTAGATCATTAAACACAATGAATTAATAATTGAGATAGGAAATTACGTACCCCATAATTGCACAAGATGATGTAAGAGAAAATGTAACAAGATTAAACATAAAACTTCTCAAAATTAGAAAATGAATTTATTTTTGAAGTGGGAAATTGAAGATACATTTTAATGTTATTTGGATGGGGAGATAAACAATGAAAAGATGCTCAACCTTTAATGGATGAATAGAAAAAGTAAAAAGAAAGAAAAATTTAAAGAATAGAATAGTGTACAAATTAAATAAAGTATATTGTACAAAATAATACACAGATATCCTTATCTTTATATGACGACATAAATACTCTTCTTCATTTATCTAAATGAAGCATATTATTTTATAAATTGTGTCTTATAATAATGGCTAATATTAAAATTAAGTCATTAATATTTTAATTTAAACTTATTTGGAAATATAAATATTCATCAATAAATAATTTATAAAGTTACAATATTTATGATTTTATAGTACATACATACATGTCACTAATAAAATTTAATACCTTATTTCTCGAAAGAATTAAGAATTGACACTACAATGGGACATCCTTTTCATCTCTTCCACCCTCCAACCAGTACTAATCTTATCCCCAAAATTCCGACCCCACCAATTTTCCTTGTACACACGCCCCACCACACCAAGTTTCCCCAACCACACTCCTTCAATCCCAACCCCAACCCCACCAATTTTCTCCAATCACACGCCCCTCCAACCCCACCAAAAGTCCAAAACCAACCACTAAGCAAGTTATTGATGATGCAAAGAAGTTGGAACGTTGACTTGGTGAGAATTTGAAACGGCCAAAACATACACAACTATCACCTAATTTGGAGAACTAGAAGATTGGTTGGGTAAGTTAAAAAATAGAATTTATTGAAATTCAAGTGTCAATTATATATCTCACATTAGAGACGTGGAAGCCTGACTAGAGGGCAGAATGAATGCACTGAGGAGACTTTCTAAAGTATCCAAATGAAGGAATACACGTTGAATGAGAAATGAAAGAAAAATATATACGCCTTCTATATCCCACTCATACCCATATTTTCCATAAAACATACAATTACAAGTACAACCAAGTAAGAGGATGTTAGTTGAGCAAGTTGGGTCACGAGTGAAATGTCACAACAGCACTGTTTAACACTTTGATATCACTATTGATGATTGGATGCATCTTCAACAGGTTGCACCTCTGTCTTCTTTTTCTCCTTAAGAATTGCCTGCCTAGGCATTACTTCTAACAGAAAACTTCCACCGTTCCATACTGAGGCAGAAACCTTGAGTATTTGGAAAACTACATGCAATTCATATGACAAGAATATGGGAACTGTAAGTGCCATGGTTGCCACAGTAAATATGCCTTGAAGAAAAATGTACATGAACATGCGATTTTGATCTCCAAGCAAACCACTTAAGCGCCACCATATGTTGTTAGCTTTCTGAGCCTTTTTCGATAGTTCCCTATGTAAAAATGAAGTCAGTAATGAGAAAGGTGAAGGGAAGACCTATGCTACCAATCTAAAAGCATCTTAAACTTTAAATTTTAACCCTCATTAGAATTTGTAATTGCATAATAGGAGACATTTTTAGAGAAAAGAAATTGAATCTGAAAATGGGTAGGGAAGTATATCTGTATATGCATATTCATTGGTTACCTGTAGGAAGTCATGACTTCGGGGTCTCTTAAAAGCCTTTGTCTGCGTAAGACATTGACAATGAGGAAGTATAGAACCTGCCACAAAGTGTAAGCTACCAAGGGTACCAGAAACAGCCATGTCCAGAGATAGGATTTATCTTCAACATAAGGCCACGTAGGTCTTCGAGCAGTCCCCTCTGGATGCATGGCTTCAAAGGTTGCAGGGTTCCACCAGCGAATGGTAAAGAAAACCAGCCCTGCAAAGAAATACTGTGTTAAAGGCATAATAAAAGTAAAATGGATACAATAAGAAACATTAAGTTGGCATTTCTATCACAAATCTGTTCTATTAGTTGCATATCTCTAACAATGTGATACAAATGAATCCTTTAAAATTGAGAAAGTATAACTCAGGATCCATAAAACATTGGCTAGAAAGACAACCCAAGGATGTTTGAAGAATCAGATAGATTAGCAGTGTTAGAAACATAGCTCAGCACGATAGCTGGAATGATCATCTACTGGAAGAGGTGGATGGAGTGTTGCATGACCATTGCAATGATCATTAGTAAAAATTTCTTATCAAGCAATTATCCACAACAAGATCTAAAACTTCTTCAAATTTGTCTAGAGCAACATTTGGAAGCTTTACATAGCAGATTAACTGAAGGGGGGGGGGGGGGGTCAACACATTCGGTATTCAGAGAGGAAACTGCCAGAACATTCAGGAAGAGAACACAAATATTTGCATCTAGAATGGAGGCAGGTAAGCCTAACTGCTTTGTCCTGCTCTAGTATCATGTTTTAATTACATAGATTTAGGTAGGGAAGGACTAAGAGAGAATAAAAATTTAATAATATGAAATTAATTATGTTTTATTGTGAATAATGTTATATGATATGACGCCATATTTTTCATGTATTCTTCTTACAACATTCATCCAGCATACAGTGAACAGCATTTTCTAGATAAAAAGCAGATAAACCTTACACCCAATATTTAACTATTGAAGGTAGCAATCAACATTTATCGCAACACAAGCCTACAATTTCCGAGAATTTAATTTTTCTTGCTGAAAAAACAATAGAGAAACTATAAGAAGGAAAGTACAATTTACCAGGTAAAAGGTGGATAAGAACACTGACAATTTTATCAACAGAACTGAAAACCAAGCTGCAGCGCCAAACAATCAAAGCCCACGCCAATGGCCCCTGCAAAAGCTCTTGAATAAGACACAAATTGACAAAGGAATCATTCTTTGGCCAAGGAGTCAAATTACCATGGATAGTGCTCTTACCTCCGCAAAAGAAAAGCAAACCATGAAAAGCTTCTCGTTTTTTGAATAAAAAAGAAGATCAACCAAGAATATTGTATTGGCATAATAGCAGAAGTCCTGAAACATGAGCAATCATGTAACTACTTTACTTTCTTCGCAGAAAATTCATAAAATGGTAATATTAGAACTGTGCCTGCATGATAGTGAATTAGTGATTAATGGGAATTGGGCACAGTTTAAATTGACAAAGCCCTTGCCATTACTCATTACTAATAGAACTTCCTAGTCTAAAAGATCTAATCAATCAGATTGTTTAAAAAATCCATCACACATCACAACCATGTTGTTGGTTGGAAATTTAATTAACCATTCTTTTTGCCAACTACTCTTTAGTTAAGCCACATAAGAAAGAAAAATAAAATGATAAGCGTTATAATGAAACTAATCCTTCTTCGTAGTTGTTTGGGAATAACTATGACACATTCATAATTAAGGATCTCCCCCTTCAATCAGATAGAATCTTAATACTTCAACTTTTTTTGGTCAATTAAGTTTATAATCCCTCAACTATTTCAAATTTCAATTATTAGTCCCTCATTTATTTTCTGTCAAACATTTTTAGTCACTTACGTTAAATTAGACTATTAAATATTAATTAGAAAGTGTCACGTGTCCCCTTCTCATGTACCAGTTCTAATTTAACGGCAAGAACTAGAAATGCTGACAAAAGATAAACTAAGGGATCAAAACTAAGCAAATTTTTTTGGAGAAACTATAACTCAAATATATTCGAGGGACAAAAAACTTAATTAACTCACTTTTTTGTCATAGCTGGCTTTTGTAACTTAAGGCCTCATTCACCATTAAAAATGTACTCTTTATCATAGCAAACGCAGTTTTAAGTTTTGGAAGTAACATAATTGATTACAGTGACTTATTACAAAAAAAACTCGTGGACACTAAGCTGACAAAAGTAGGGCCAACCACATTCAAACTCATCCTAAAAACAAATACAAGCTTCCAGAATCAAATAATGATCCAATACATCAAACAAGTACAGTGCACTGAGATGTATTAGCTTACCAGCAGATAGTAATGCCATTTTTTGAACCTATAGTATATCCAACGAAGAGGAACAAAGATGACGTAGAACAAACAATATACATAGGGAATGTCTTGGGGTCCTGACAGGAGAAACAAAAATGTCAAATACAAAAAGAAAAATGTTCCAAAACATTGCAAATGCATGGGTGAGACTTGTCTAACTTACTTGCCCCTAAAAGAAAGCAAAACCCACCAAAACCGAGTACCCCCACAAGATGTGTAACCTGAACATTAATGGAAAAAAGATCTTCAATTGAAGCATATTCAATATTAACTTTCCAATGGGTCAAACTTACCCTAATAAGTAAACCCATTCAATTGTTCACCTACCCAGATAATAATTTTTTAAAAAGGTAACATTTTTAAACAATGGGAAAAAAAAAACCCACCTTGTTAATGAACCTTTCATGCTCTTCAGCTTGTTTGGCAATTTTAACGGCATGTTTGGAAAGCATTTCCTTCGTATGCACAGCTTGTTTGGACAACATCTCCTTCATTGAACCAAAACCAAACAAGACCGTCACATCGTAAAAATCAATAATAAATCATGAGTAGCGTCGAAAATCAAATAAAAAAACATGGGTTTGGGTTTGGGTTTGGTATTACCTTAGATCTATCACTGAACCTCTGTTTGGGCCTTGTAGGGGAATCGCCCTTGGTATACTCTGCTGAAGGGGAATCGCCATTCACATACTCTGCTAAATATTCTTCGTTGTCGGACATTTTTACTACACAAACACAGTGGGCAATTCGAAGATACAGATTGTAATTCTTGGATTGGATTTGAGGTATCACAATTAACGACCACAGACGAGGAAACGAAACCTGGCATGAAAACTTTGTTCGTTCATGAATGGAACTTCTGGGTTAATCATTTATATAATTTATTAACGTGGACACGTCTTATTTTTTTTATTTTTTTATTTTTAATGTATGTACCTCAACTTGAATAAATGTTCATCACGTTACATGTCCGTCTCACACGTGTAATTCAACTTTATGTTTTTTCTTTGATAAGAATATAAGAATTAAGAACTTAATGTTTTTAAATTAATCATTTATTGAATAAATGTAAATTTTTAAATTGTGCATGTGATTGAGTGATGGTTCTGGAAAATCAAAGTACACCGACACTGTACATTCATGCCTTTTTTTTTTCATTTATTAAAGAAAGAAAGTTCTGGTGAGTTGTGTGGAAGCAAATTATTACGTGGGAGATCATCATATCATATAATAATAATGTAAGTTCTAGCCTCTACGTAAACCTCACACTTATTTTTATTTATGTGAAAGTAACGTAACTAAATATACAGCACAAAATCGAAAGATTCAAAACAGATTAATGCTTTTCGAGATCAATAAGTTCCTTATATTCGTATTGAAAATCAAATTCATATGAAATATGAAATATAGGTTATCTTTTAACTACTACCTACTTCTAAATGATCTCTTTTCGATGTACAGTATATTGTAAAAAATTAAGAAAATGACAATATTTTCTGTTTGAATGTTATTTTATTTTAGTAAATTAAATTTTAAAATTTTATTTTAATATTTTAAGAGTTAAAAATTACACAGATAATATAAAATAAGTTTACATGATAATCTAGATATAAATTAAATTTTATATAATTTATATTCAATAAATTTATTATATATAATAGATTACAATGAATTAGTTGATTATTAAAATATTTAATAAATTTTTATTATTTGATGGAAAAATAAATTCACCAGTAATTATTCGTTAATAATTATAATATATAATCTATTCATATGTATAAGTATTTTTTATTATTATATTTTATATAAATATATATTTTTCTCTTAATATTTTATAACTATGGTATAATGTTCTGTATATTCTAGTTTTCTAAATTTTCATAAATAAATTGATAAAAAAAAATTTTGCCTGTTAATATTTTATTCCGTTTGAAAAAAGTAGCGGCAACCGAGACATTGTACAAACGAACAACAAAACATTGCAACAACCTCTGCTCACAAAACTCCTATGGCATGTTTGCTTCCCTTTCTCGTTTTATTTTCTTCCCATCCCCACCTCTATATATCGTTATTTTTTTAATCAAAATTCGATTTTGTTACACTTTTGTTTGTTACAGAGTTTGAATTTTGAGTTTCGATTCCACCTTCGTCTTCTTCTCATGTTTACAATCCTTTTGAATGCCACCCGGTAATATATCTATCAGCCCACAGCCTCCTTGTTCCATTTTGTATATGAAATTCATTAATCTGCTATATTTGATTGCATTTTCTTTTTCATGTTTTATGAATTCGTTGCTTTGTTTTATATGGAATTTTGGGTTGTGTTCTAGTTTGTGTCATTTGAATTAACCTTTTTCTTTTTGGTATTCTGATTTGTGGACAAAAGATAATGTTGAAGGTTGAAGGTGGTAAAGATAGTGGTGAAGTGGAGAACGACTTGTTATTAAAAGATATTGAAACCATAAGCAAAGCTCTGTACAATGAGAAAAGCTCTTCCACGAATTCAATATTTACCAAATCCCCTTTACATGATCCCAAAACAAAGCAAAAAGCTACCAATGAAGATAATAAGCATAAGAAGTCTTCAAGATGGAATTGGAAGTTATTGAAGACCTTTTCATTCACCCGCAACAGAAGGTTCAATTGTAGTTTTTCTGTTCAAGTTCATTTGATTGAAGGGTTGCCTTTGAGTTTCAATGGTTCTAGCGTTTGTGTTCATTGGAAGAGAAAGGATGCACTTTTGGTGACCCCTTCAACCAAGGTGATTCAAGGTGTGGCTGAGTTTCAAGAGATTTTGACTCACACTTGTTCAATCTATGGAAGTAGAAGTGGACCCCATAATGCTGCTAAATATGAAGCTAAGAATTTTCTGCTCTATGCTTCTGTGCTTGGTTCCCCGGAACTTGATTTGGGGAAGCACCGGATGGATATCACAAAGTTGCTTCCTCTCACACTGGAAGAGCTTGAAGAGGAGAAAAGCTCAGGGAAATGGACTACAAGTTATAGATTATCAGGAACCGCCAGGGGTGCAGTAATGAATGTCAGTTTTGGGTACGTGATTGTTGGTGACAGTGCTAGTGCTACCAGAGAAAACAATGGTGCACCTAATGTAGGGAAAATAGTATGCATTTGAATATGGAGCCAGATATAAAACCTAGTGCTGGAAATGTAGATGAGATGAAGGATCTTCACAAGGTGTTTCAATCATCAGAATCAGCACGAGCCAGCTCAGTGGACATCTTGTATAAGAAATTTATTGAAGAAAAGACCAATACTCCTCTGCATGACAAACCTGAACTTGAAGTATTTAAAGAAAATATCGATCCCATTAAACTGACTGTCTGTTCTTCATCTGATAGTGAGAAAGGAAAGCCACAAGAGTATCCCGTTAATGAAGTAAAAACATGCAGTCTGGTTCATGACAAACTTGAATTTGATGTGCTTCAAGAAAACCTGGAGACAGTTAAGCCAAATGGTTATTCTTTACCTGATTCTGGAATGGGAAATTCCAAAGAGTGTGACAGTGATGAATTTTCTGTTATTGATCAAGGCGTCGAATTTCCATCAAAGAAATGTGTTGAACTAGAGGAACCCATCATAGAAGACAGTGCTAAACAAGAGTCCATGGATGAACTAATCGATAGTTCTAGGCAAAATGCTGTGGTACATGGATTTTCTGACAAAAAGGATGACTTGTGCACAAAAGCGCTTCTACTGCAAGAACTAGAATCAGCTTTAACTAGAGTCTTGGAGTTGGAGAGAGCGGCAATGGAATCTCCTAAAATCATGGAAGCCAAATCTGAATATAAGCTGAGAAATTCACTTAGCTTGGATGATATTACAGAATCAGTTACCAGTGAATTTTTAAGTATGCTAGGCATAGACCATAGTCCAATGAGTTTGAGTTTTGAAAGCGAACCTGAGTCTCCAAGAGAGCGACTTTTAAGACAATTTGAGAAGGAGGCTCTTTCTGAGGGCTTCTCTTTGTTCGATTTTGACACAGACAATGATAATGAAGCAGATGGTGACTATGATGATTCTTCTGGATCTGAGCAGTGGAAGTTCTCTACAGATATTGAGCCAGCATCATCACTTCTAGATCTGCAGAAAGAGAATCTAATGGAGTCTGAGGATGTGAGGAGCAAAGAGAAGGTCCAGATGCTAGTAGACTTGGAAACAGAAGCCTTAATGTATGAGTGGGGTTTGAACGAGAAGGATTTTCAGCATTCTCCTACAAAAGATGACAATGGTTTTGGGAGTCCAATTTATTTTCTACCTGAAGAGCGTCTACCATTACCTCCTCTGGAAAAGGGTTTAAGTCTTTTTCTTCAAACTAAAGATGGAGGGTTCCTGCGGCCAATGAGTCCCTCACTTTTCAGGAATAGTGAAAGTGATGGGAGATTAATCGCACAGGTTTCCAACCCTGTTGTCATTCCTGCTGAAATGGGTTCTGGGATAATGGAGATTTTGCAGTGTTTGGCTTCAGTGGGAATTGAAAAGCTTTCCATGCAGGCAAGCAAGTTATTGCCTCTGGAAGATATCACAAGGAAGACATTGCAACAAATATCATGGGAGGCAGAGCCAGTCTTGGAGGCAACGCACAGGTATGTCTATCCCTTTTTTCAATAGTCATTCCTTTAAATGATTTACTGATAGAAATTTGCTCTGCTTTATGTAGGAAAAACCATTTGCAGCATGATATGGAAACAGGAAAAGATTGTACGTGCATGCAATCGGGCATGAAAGGAACACTATCTGGTAGACAGAATTCTGATAAGTTTTCAAATTCAGTTGGCAACCAGAGAGACTCAGAATTTGATTCATTGAAAGATCTTGCACCATTAGCTATGGATAAAATTGACTCACTTTTACTAGAGGGTTTGAGAATACAATCTGGGATGTCAGAGGAGGATGCACCATCAAACATCATTGCACAATCCTTTGGGGACATTTCAGCTCTCCAAGCCAAGGCGGGTAATAGTATTAGTGGTGCCCTTGGCCTGGAAGGAACTGCTGCATTGCAATTGATGGATATAGAAGACAACAATAGTGATAATGGTGTTGAAGGGATAATGGGTCTAACATTAACTCTTGATGAATGGATGAGGTTAGATTCAGGGGAGATTGATGGCATAGATAATATCAGTGAGCATACCTCCAAACTTCTTGCAGCCTATCATGCTAACTCTCTTGACTTAATCATTGAGAGTTCAAAAGAAGAAAAGAGGCAAGGCAAAAGCCCTGGCATGAAATGTGGTTTGTTGGGAAACAATTTCACTGTAGCTCTGATGGTGCAACTACGTGATCCTCTGAGAAACTATGAGCCTGTTGGGACACGAATGCTTGCGCTCATACAAGTAGAGAGACTGTTTACCCCACCAAAACAAAACATTTATAGGCTTATGCCTGAGGTGGGGAACTATAATGATGAGGTTGATGAGTGTGACATTGTAACCAAAGTGGAGATAAAGGCCAACAAAGAACAGAAAAAATCTGAAGAGGTTATTCCTCGGTTCAGAATTAGAGAAGTACATGTTGCAGGTCTGAAGACTGAGCCTCACAAGAAGGTTTGGAGCACGTCAAAACGACAACAACAGCTGTCTGGTTCTCGCTGGTTGATTGCTAATGGAACGGGGAAGAGCAATAAGAAACCAGTAATGAAGACAGAGGCTGCATCTAAATCTAGTGCTTCAATCACCACAAATGTGCAACCCGATGACACATTGTGGAGTATATCATCTCGTATTTATGGTACTGGAACAAGATGGAAAGAATTGGTAGAACTAAATCCACATATAAGAAATCCTAATATCATCATACCGAATAAAAGAGTAAGAGTACGAGTTGACCGGTGAGTACTAATCCTTAGGAGAGGCAATGTTTGGAGTTCTTGCTTGATTTAGCCATCTCATTCGTCAGAGCATTGATCATTCAGGACTTGCTGTTGAATAATTGCGACAGTGTTAGATGTGTAGAAAACAACGTAATGGATTTTTATCTGCGTAGAATCAATGGATTTTACTCCTAAAGCCTTTTCTTGTAGCCATTTGTAACATCACATCGTGTAAATTATATTGCACTCCACGAAAAAGTGGATACTGTAGTTGCATGAACTGTAGAATGTATTGCAAATTATATCCTTGTAGCTTCCTCGATCTAAGCGAAAGTATTTAGCTTTTGTGGTTTCTAAATTAGGCTGGGCATTGCAACAGATCATGTAATAACATTATTCGACCATTTAAACGGAAATCCTGCTCCATTCCACCCAGCACTTTCGTAATATTTCTTATATTCCAGTGGTTCAGTGGAGCTTTCAAGGAAGAACCCAGAACTATTTTAGTTACATACAGGACGTAAAATGCGTGTGCGAGAGGGACCCTATCATATGCTGCTAATATAAGTATCCCACAAAGGATAAAGGTTGGAGACATGTCCAGAATCTGCAAACTATCAATATTAAAAATTATATCCACAAAGTTCACAAGACCCGAAGTACTGAATACAAATGCCACACATCATGATATGGCAAAGGAAGCCTAAGCCACTAACTAGTTAGACAGAATTTCAATAAGATATAGTTACAAAGGGTGTGAAGTGACCCACACAACCCAACTATTTCAAGGCCGTGCTCTCTTGTTGCTGCACGAGGGGCACTTATACTGCTTGATGTGCTCAGCCCGGGCAGGAGTGATCTTCACGCACTTGCCATGGAACCACTTCTCACATATGTCACAACAAATCCAGAACTCATCAGATGCATAGTTCTCCCCACATGCACCACACAATGTCTCCCCATGCTCCTCATCATCTTCTTCATCCAGTACCTCTTCCTCCTCGTCCTTTGTTTGCTTTGAATACTTCCCTGATTCAGATCCTCGCTATTTTGTTCAAACAAGGAAACAACAATGCAGAAATGACATGTTAAGAAGGAACAGTCCAAATATTTTCTAACAGAGCAATCATGACCATAAAAAATATACCAGAGAAAAGTATTAGACAGGGAAGAGTGGAGGTACAAAGATGTTTTTACCCCTTTTGAATTGGATTTTGATTTGTTGCTGGTGTGGTTTGGAGTGGATGGCTTTTCCTTAGTCTGTTTTTTTGCACTTCCAGTCACAACCTCAAATATTGTTGGTAAATCATTAATCATAGTGAACAGGCGTTTCCTGCAAAGAGGATTGCACATTATCATAGACCATGATAAAATACAATACCAAATTATCTAGTCCACAAATGTTAAACATATATTGTGTGATGGCAAACAAGTTGGTGGAATACAATACCATGATAAAATACAGTCACAGCCTCAAATATTATATCACACATAACACATACTGTATTCCACTAACATGTTCACTATCTCCTCCATCTAGAAACCAAAACCCCATACCAAACATTGACCAAAAATTTATATATATGAGGGTTGGTGTAACTGGGAATTTTATGCCCAGCAGCTCATTATACAGTTTCAACTAAATATTGAAAAAGCTATAAAAACCCCCACCCCCCCTCTCACCCCCTTTAACCCATACAAAGAAAAACTTAGAATTTTCTTGCAAATTCTTTATAGCATATCTTTCCTTCTTTATAAATTATATCACTGTGTAGGCCCATCATGAGCTATTTACTAATTTGACCGTTAGTGAAATGCATGTTGATCCAGCATAAGAAAAGTAAGAATAAGAAAGACTCTGGCATAAGAACATTGCCTTGCTTAAGCTTTCCTGTGTGCTTTACCCTTTTGCATAAAAAAGAATTTAGAAACTCTAGGCTAACTGCAGTAAACAAAGCTTGTGAGCTTTTTTTACTTAAAATCTTTTCCTATGAAATTATACTTATCCAGCATTCTAACTAGGGAAAAACATGGGTTGGGAAAACCTGACCAACCTGACTTGACTCGAACCCAAATGACTTGGTTTGACCAATTTTGCAGGTAATCTTGAGTAATGTAACATTGAAAAACAGAAAATTAAAGGAGGCAGAGCCAGCGCAGCATAGAAAATGGTACAAGGAAGGTCCCAATCCTCACATCACAGATTTCACACAAAACAAACCCATGATCTGCTTCTTCTTCTACTCTCTTCACACTAATCTAACCCCTCAAATTGCCATACTGATAGATCAAAATCAAAGTGTATACATACAGCACAAATGAACCAATAGTGATGACATCTGGGAAGCAAGGCCAACAATTATCCTGGTTCTTCACTAAGCAACGCTCGATTCTCTTCCTTGCAATCCTCACCATTCACT
This sequence comes from Hylodesmum podocarpum, assembly GCA_026586105.1. Lineage (NCBI taxonomy): Eukaryota > Viridiplantae > Streptophyta > Magnoliopsida > Fabales > Fabaceae > Hylodesmum > Hylodesmum podocarpum. Next base: position 4,074,987 of record JALJEV010000650.1, on the reverse strand, counting down.
CCTTCACCTACCTATCCCTCAAATACTCCACCCAAGGTGCCCCTTTGGCATTTTCCTCCCACCCCATATTTTATAATATCATCAACCTTTATCTGTGATTCCGATGCTCTGTGGAAGAGAGGGATTTGATTTTTATGGGTGATTTTGGGGTGGTTGTGTGCTGGGTTGGAGGGACATGCTACTGGGGAGTGGTAATGTTGTGTGGCCAGTTTCAAGTTCCATCCTCTGTTTTTTCCCGTTCTAGTTTTTTTTTTCTGTAACCTAAGATCTAACCCGCTTTGAGCCAAATTTAACCATGTCAGATAACAAAATCACATAACCCGAACTGACTTGACCTGATATATTCAAAGTAACTTGATTTCTATGTGAGCACAAACCCAAACAGTGTTTACCCCTCACTATAACTAGTTAACCACACCAAACAAATACTCAGAAGACATGAAACACTACAGAGAATCCAAATAGCTGTGAAACAAAACAATCTCTTAATCTTCTTCTCCAAACTGTATTTCTTGTGTTCTACCATAAATTAATATGGTTTTCCACCAACAAACACCATTGCCACAAAATAAGAAAGAAGTTCATTAATGACTGAAAAAACAACAGGTATTCAAAAAACTTCCTTTCCGACCTAGAGATCAATTGCATGAAAAACAACACAATACAGGATCAGAAAACAATTATACCTGTCAGCTTTATCAAAACCAAATCGTGCCCCAAAGTAGAAAGCCACTGCAAGCAACCATGCATCACCGTGAACGGCAACCAAAGACAGCCAGTCCTTGTCTTGCATCCCATCCCTAGCAAAATTTATGCCTAATGCAGGCTCAGGAAGTTCAGGAGGAACTTCTTCCGCTGGTAAATTAACTTCCCATTGCTCATTAGGGAAACCGTAGAGACAAAGATTATCCTTTTCTGAAAAACACATCAAACACAAACAAACACAGCATCAACACATGATTACAGACTTACAGCATAGCTTAATTGCAAAGTTAACGTGCTCTACTCACCAATTAACGACATAACGCAAGAATTTAAACATACCAAACACGGAAAAAAATTATTTTTTTTTTAACAAAACACAACATTTAAAATCAAATCAAGTGTAAAATCGCATGCACAAAACAGTTATTAACTACCGAATCACACAATGCAAGGAAAAGAAAGCAAAAAATTGAACATAATACAGTTAACAGAGTCCAACACATGCAAAAAAAAAAAAAAAACAGAGAGAAGAAAGTGGAGGAGATTGCAGAGGCAAAATAAACCCTAACCAGGATCGCACTGCTGGAAAAACTCGTCAACATCTGCCAACAAAGGAAAAAAGGAAAATTTAATTTTAGAATGCATAAAAGAACAGTTAATTTTGCAGGAAACACTAAAACCGAAACTCAGAAAATTACTAGGTAAGAAAACACGAGTGAGTGAGTGAGTGAGTCACACTCACTACGAGTGTTTGTAAGAAGAAAAATAAGAGAGAGAGAGAGAGAGAGAGAGACCAGTGGTGAGAGCTTTGATCATGCCGGCTCTGCGGCCCTTGAAATCTCGGAAAACCTCTTCGACAGTACGAGGGTTGTACTGTGCTCCACCGTCCATCGAGCTACACCTGAGAAACTCTCTTCTTCAACAATGGAAAATGCGCGGAGAGACAGAGAGAGGAACGTGATTTGCGAGAGTTGTCAGTGAAGTAGGATGCGAGAGGAAGAAGAAAACAGCATTTCTAGAAAGGAAAGCAGAAAATGAGAGGGAAGACTGAGAGAAAAAGGAAACTATGTAAGTGTGTGGATATTGTAATCAATTGACCCACTCATTAATTAATTCAAATGCATACACTATATAATTTAATTTTGGATAGATATACACGATAAGATTATTATTCCTTGTTTGTTTCTGTTTTCCTTTTTTAATGTAAATGTATGGTACAAAATACAAACAGTAGTAATTTACAGTGTTCTCTTATATAACATGGTAATTCTTTTCAAGAGTCAAAACTAATTTACTTAGATCTTCCAGAGTAAAAGAAAATAATAAAATTAGTTAGTTCTATTTTTTTTAAAGAAAATATCATAATATACTATGAAATACTAATTCTATTTTTATTATGTTGGTAAAGGTGTTAAAGTTTAAAAGTATTATACATTTTTTTTGAATGATTACATTATTATTTATGCTCATATATACGTCAAATAAAAAAATGCTTTATCGATATTATATAAAAAAAAACTAATTTGGATATAATTTCATTATTTTTATAATGATGACACAAAAAATTAAACGCAAATCTCCTCCATCCTAGTCAACACATTCCAATCCCAGTGATAATAATGGTTTGATATGTAGTTCCGATAATTGATAACATTAAATAATAGTAGGAGCTTTTTGCACTTTGGTGATGGTGAGATGGAAGAGAAAGGGAAAAGATAACCGTTATACCATAGGTCATAGGATATTCAATTAACTTTACAGTTATCAGTATATGTTGCTTTCAAAATCAAGAATTTAAGGGCCGTGCCTGCTATGGTATACACGTGTCTTGATGGTTTACCTTGCATTTCACTTGCTCCCTAGGTTAGGTTCGATTCCTTTTGAGACCTTACTCACTCAGTACTCATGGATTCATTAGAGCTTACAGTACTATATACTAATATGGGTACTATGTGGCCGGGTCAGTAGTCAAACTACTCAATTATCACTGAATGGTTCCTTTCGTGGTGTTATCTGTCCCTTCATTCATGAAAATCATGATTCAATATGGTTGAGCAGAAAAAACACAGTTGTAAATGTAGCCATGCATGAAAATGAAAGCACAAGAAAATCTTCAAGATAACAAAGGTATTAAGAGAAACGCTGGTATAGACAGCTATAAAATCATGCATTAGCAATATTTCTTCAGCGGTTCTAGTTTTGCTGCAACTTCAAAGGACCCTAGCTATTCGAAACCTAGGGTCTTGCATTTAAACAACCCTAACCTTTTTATCCTCTTAAGACTTTTGCACAATTATTTCTTGCGGACAAAAAGGAATTTTTAAAGCTTCCATTAGTGGGGATTAGAGCAACAGAAGTCAAAGAAAATTGATGGCATACTCTTGTTTGACAACGTGGAATAAAAAGGAATAAAAGAATTTTTTTAAAAAATTTAACATCGATCCACTTTATTTTAATTCAAATATTTCTATTCTATGTTTTATTTTACTCTCTTCTAACCACTTTATTTTAATTCAAATATTTCTATTCTATGTTTTATTTTACTCTCTTCTAACCGCTAAACCAATCCTAATGCATGCAAAAGATGCAGAGGAGAAGTGACGCTGAACAGAAAATATTTTAAACGGTCTTTTGTTGCGTTAGGTTTGACTGATGATGAGCTAAGTTCTCAACTGTTGGTCTAATCCGGGACTCGTGTATTTTGACACGAGTGTCTTTCCTTTTTATTCCTATCACTTGATTTGAAAATATTAAAAAAACTTTACTCTTTTAATATTCATTTTGGTAATTTAGTTGAATTAAAAATGAAATAATTGTTTTTGTTTTTATTTTGTGTGTATAAAGGATGACTGCAACGTTCAAACACAAGACCTTAAAGATAGTTAGCCCAAACCCCATTACTAGACCAGCCCTAACTAATCAAACAAGATCTGACGTTCAAATTTTGCTATATAAAGAATCAACAGAAGATAACTTGAAAGACAATAGGAATCACCTGACAGATTTCGATATCACAGTGTCTCAGCGTGCATTAGTATGAAAGACACTAACCCATTCACTAAGAGGAACACAGGTAAACTATAGTACATACACTACACGTATATATAGCTTAATTTAAATAATTATTATTCTACAAGTCATTTTTCAAATTCGATCTGGCACCTAAAATGTCGATGCTGAAACAGTATGAGAAAAAAGGTAGCACAAATAATCTGCGCATCTTCCAAGTTCTGGAAACCACAACCCAATCAAAATTGTTCAACGGTATACCTTGACATGGGGCACAATGTCCCAGTAGGAAGCATCTTCTCACAGGGTGCTTTTACGGGCTGCAACTTCAAAGGGCAGAAATTGTTTGAATCCTTAGTTAGCCAATTAGTATCATTGAAATAATTTAATGTCAGCCAATCACCTCGCCCCAATATCTGGCAGCAGTATTGAAACAAGTGAGTAAGAACAATAAAGGAGATTACCAGCAGTTAGTGCTAAAAGGTGGGTCAAAAATTGATCACAATAATAGATAGATGAAGTTTGAGAATAACACAAGACAGATTGTAAATGCAGAGCGTATAAAAGAGGAAAAGACAAAATAACAAGAACAAGAAAACTTCCACATTGAAAACACATCATTGTATATTATTCATACAATCAATTAAGCAAAAGATATTCCACATTCTTAACCCATCGATCCTAGTTATAAAACACAGCATGAAGAAAAAAATTACCATTTGCATTTTGGGATGATCTGTCTTCTTTTTGCTCTGGGGCATGTTGTTCAAGAAACTGTTGAATTGTTCTCCAGTATTCATCACCACCAGCTAGCCAAGTGTCCATATGCATGCCAGTTGGAAAGTCCACAAAGCGACACCGATTATTACGAGTAGCTGCCTTAGCATACAGCATTTGCATATGTGATGGGGGGACCATCTCATCTTGCAATCCAGAGAGAAAAAGAATAGGTTGTTTGATCTGCAATGAATGTTCATGAATGGTGACGCACAAACACATTAATCCAGCCAGAGACAGACAAGATTGGGTAAGAAAGGAAAAAAATACAATCTGCCTCTCTACACATAAAAGACCCAGAGACAGAGAGAGATCTTAAGAAGTTTATAATTAACATCCTTCTCAAAAGATAAAGGGTTAAGCCCAATCGTGAAGTGTAAACTATCCAAGTATTAATAGTGAAAAAAAATCATTTTGCCAAGTAACCAAATACTAATTGGCAGAAAAGAGATGGCAAAACTTAAATTTCCAGCATCCCTCACCTCGCCAACAACATCAATAGTACTCCATGGAGAACGTACAAGAAAATTGAGTACTTTTGGACCTTTAGAAGAGCTTCCTCCAATAAACCACTTCAAAAAAGGTAACAAAACTCCAGCCATATCCAATATAGATGTGAATGTATTTTCAAGTATCAGTGCAGCAACCTAAAATACAGAAAGAAGGTCAACAACGAATTGTAGACTAGAGGTGCACAAACAATTTGTTGCTGAGAATAACAAGATGGAGATGCTTGGCTGAATTTCTGAGTAGAAGATAGTGCAAGTTTTTCTTTAGACCATTAACTTTAAAATTAGTCGCAAATTTTTTTCTACATAAAGGAAATGTCTGAAGAAGAAGATTATTGACATGTTCCATGGCAAAGCCTCTGCTTGAAATCTTGCTTGTATTAATTAGTTAATACACACCAAAGCAATAAAGGTGAAATTCTGCATACATGAACAAAAGAAAAATTCTGAAGTTATTTTGAAAGGGGGAAAAAAGGTTCAGTGACCATTTTCCCAGCTGTATAATTCTACTCAACAACAAATTTTTGAGTGAATAAAAACAATTGAAGCTAAATTTTTATTCAAGAATTAAATATGAAAAAGATAGTTCTCAAACCTCTGCCAAAAACTGACAGTCCCTAGTAACCAGTTGTAAATAAGGTTAATACTATTAAGTAAAACATGTCATGATAAATCATAAATATTCCACCACAATACTAAAGGATGGGATTCCCAAATTAGTTCACAACGAATAGCAATAAACAGAAGCTTTCTATGTATAAACTAAGAATATATCCATACCCCTATTCAAAGAAATGACTTTTAGGAACACTTGAAAAGCACTATTATAACCATGAATTTACAATCCTATTTGTAAAATGCACTTTTCAGTTGTTTGTGTGTGTGTGGGTGTCACGGAGGAGAGCAATAAAATTGACTCAATCATCTAAAACAAGATTGAGTAAACAAGTTCAATATTCTAAAGAAACATTTTTCTGCTGACAACTGAAATCTAGCAAGCTATAATTCACAGTGACAACTGAATCCAAAACTTGTTAAATTTTTGCTAAGAACAACACGAATGTAAAAATATATTTAGTTTACTAGGACTCCAGGAGGGTACCTTGTCAGGGTTATTCTTTGTTAGTACAGCTCCAACTGCACCCCCAAGTGATCGTCCAAACACAACTATCCTAGATGTGTCAATATCAGACCTTTGGGAAAGATGATCCAATGCAGCCTTGGCACAAGGAAGTAATAAAGTTCGAAATTTTTTTAGCAAAGAATTAAACGACCAAAATAAGAGAATTACTATCAGTCAAAAAAGCATACCTGAGCGTCCTTAATGATTCCATGCTGAGAAGGATAGCCATCACTTGCTCCATAACTATGTAATTAAATTATACATTAGTACCAATTAAGTCAAGTGACATGTGCAATTGTGCATTTTAAAGGTATGAATCTGCAGACACAGCTACAAGGAAAAATCATATTTAAGGGGCCAAGGCTGATCCATACCCTCGGTAAGAAAGCATGAAAACATTGCATCGTAACTGCTGCAACATTATGCGAACCATTTCAAGTCGATGAGCAATATCTAAAGGTCAGCAGTCAAGGCCTTTAAAAGCACACTGAACCTGATCAATTAAAAACATGTAAAATAATAATGATCTCAATTAACCCTAACATCTAGCACCAGGATACTTCCAGCATTTTCTTGAAAAAACAAAATGGTTGGACCTGGCAATGAAACACAAGAAAGAAAAATTGCATCAGAACAACATCTCAGAACAGAAAAACAACTTCAGATTTATCTGATGATTCGTCTCCTTTAAAGCAAGCAATGCATCTCAGAAAATAAAGTGCACTTACACACCAATCAGAAAACCAGCAGTAGAGATTCTAAACCTTAAACAACTTCAGAGTTTACTTTGCATGTATACTTATTTTACTAGAACCTCATCCATTGATTTTTTATCAAAAGTTGTATCTGTACTTAAAATCCTCTAAAATGCACCCAAATCACTCGTCACTACTTTCCAGATCATATCGTTTGAATCACTAGCCACTAATTTCCACTTATTATTTCGTTAAATTCTCTCCCCTCAAACTAAGTCAAACAACGTCAGTAGGTATGACACAGGAAAACAAATATACCAAGACAAAACCTTCACAAAGCAAAACAACCGTTAAGCATACATACAACAGGAGATAAACAAAATCCAGAGTAGACAAGGCACAGACAAACGGATCAGCATCTCACCAAAACTAAATTCATTCCATTCAAAACCAGCATAAAGCATCAAGCCTCACTCAATCAAATCAAGGTTTTAAAAAACTGTAATCATAACAGCAACAACAAGGTTTTTCAAGCATACACAACCAAAATTGCGGCCATATCAGTCACGATTTACAACTACTCCAATTCAAAACCTAACACTAACTAATCAATTCACAGGAAACAACATCCTTGCATTCTTTACGATCTAAGAAACAGTAACAGCAAACTCGGTAGTAAGAGATCTAAATATCTAAAAATCAAATGAAATCGGAGAGAAGGAAATATAATTAGGTAAAGTAAAGACCTCGACAATTAGGAAAGAGTTTGATGAACCAAGCGTGGAGGCGAACGCCATCTTGAGAATTGAGCCAGATATCTTCGTAAGTGAGTCTAAGACGCGAGGGATTGATAGCGTAGGATTTAGTGAGGCCAGGCAAAACGGGAACATAAACGAGCTTCTCTTGAAACGCGACGAGCAATGCCATACCTGCAACCACCAACCCTCCCACGCCGTACAAAAAGATGTTCACATATGAAACCATTTTCACTCTCTGATTATAGCTTCGGTTTGCTTCAATTCTGGATTTGAACTAGTTGCATCACACAAGAGAGTTCAACTGAGTAACTCGGTGAGTCAGAGAATCAGTGAATCAGAGAACGACTCACCGGATTAATTGGGATTTGAGTTTCAAATTTGGGGCCGCTTTCTCTTTCTCGGTAAACACGCCCCACCCAATACCCAATGAGTTTAGTTTCTCCATTGCATCCCCATGGATCTTTTATTTATGTCATACATACATACCATCACCATACACATCTACGTTTACTTCTATTTTTACCCCTCGTGTTTATGTATTATTGTCTATCATGTGTTATGTATCTATGTATGTATGTCATCTTATGTTGATGGTTCCGCGCACCCTTTAAAATTACCACATAATCCTTTTTCTTTTTCTTACACAACTCTAAAAATTCAGCCACCATTTCTTTTTTCTTCTTTTTCACATTGATGACATATTCGTTGTAATTGTAATTCAGCGAATGGTTCATTCTAACACATACAAACTTGGCCTAGATTTACGTAGTGTGTTATAATAATATTTATGTATCATTAAAAACAATAGATACAATTCAAAAAATATGGATGAGATGTATCAACAATATAAAAAAGAAAAAAAAACAAACTTGATTAGTTTCACTCTTGCATATTTTTAATATTTTAATCTTATAGTAAAATGTATAATTTAAAAAGTTAGGTGTATTGTAATTAACAAAGTACTTTATTCATTATTTTAATCGCCTTAGAACTAACTATCATAATTATAAAAGCTATTCCAAAATTTAATTGTTATATTATATTAAATAAAAAACTATAAATACACGATACTGTGCATCGATCAAATATATCTTGACAAATTCATCATATTTCATTGATTTAACTAATTAATTTTATTAGAATAAATATACCATTATAATCACCTTAATTACTAAAATTATATATATTAATGAACTAAAAGTAAAATAAGAATTTGGCAGCATATAAGAAAAATTAATAATCAACCGTTAAGTATAAATATGAGTACGAACTGAATTAAGAATCCAAGGTATTAAAGCTTTTTGTTAGTTCAGAATAGGTTTGCCTCACCGAACAAAATTGTTTCTAACCAACAAAAAAATACTTAAATTTTATATAAAAAACGAAAAATATATGCAATGCAACTGGTATGTGTTTACATAACAAAATCTTGTTTTATAACAAAATAATTGATTGATTAGTCTCCACTCTTAACAACAAAATATAAGAATAATATTTTGTAAATATTAGAGCTTATGCTTCTTGAAATTTCATCAGATCAGACAAACATGTTATTTTAACCTTTCCAATGAAATCTCGTGTAGGAAGATACAATGTTGTAATTTTTAACCAGTTGAGAAAGATAGTATAATGTACATAAGAGATTCATTAGTCCATTTATAAATCTCTTCAAATAAACGGAAATACTTCTTTATAATCACATACCAAAAAATATATATGAATATAATATTTTTTAAGCAATTAAAAGAGATTAGTTGTTTGCATAATTTTGCTATTGCGGATTGGCGTCCATGTAATTTATTCCAAGTGTTATTATATCTTAGCAGAATAACAGTGGAAAACTAGCTTGCTATCGGCTTATATGTGAAATTTATTAAACAATGAAGACCCTCAATAGATGAGGGTACAGAACCAACACGAGCTAAAGAGATTCTCACGGGAAAGAATGAGTGTCAACACTAGGCTCCAAAGAATATGTGAGAATGAAAGGTTGCCTAAGTCATGTATTTACTTAGGGTAGATTCATACCACAGGGAACATAGTATTCTGGATGTAACAAATCCAAACATTATTCTAATTTCTGAAAAGCTCTATTGTCGCTAGAGAGAAAAGGGAAATAATGTATATCTCTGTCTGTGGAGTAAAAACAATTTGAAAGGTTTGTGTCTACTTTATTCAATAAAATGTTGATGTCAGTAACATGAAAGGTTTGTGTTATAGGGTTCGGTGGTTGGGCAAAGCAAGGTCAGATAAAAGGTTAAATAGTCAAGCACAAACTTTCGGGTCCGTTCAACAACAGAAGCAATAGCAACTTTAAAATACATGGCAAAGCACTAAAGGTCTGAGTGCTAATGCATCCAGAGTCTTCCAAAAGACAACATTGCTGTAGCATATGAAACACAGAAAGTAAAGTGAATAAGCCAAGGATGATTTGCCAGACCAGTGAACTTGATTTGGATTGGTTCCCCCTCTCACCGGCCAACTGAAGCACATTGCCGAGCTCCAACACCAAAGGTGAGGCTACCACTGCATTGTGATGATCCACCCAAGCTTGGGGAGTTCCCCAAGAAGTTATGTTCAGGCTGCCTGAAATTGACACTGTTACTGGACCTTGTTAACTCGGAGATGGCAGTCATAGATGCATTTTCTCCAGTTCTTGACAGATGACTTTCCATCTCCGATGCATCTTTCTTTTGATAAACATCAATAGTGTCCAGACCTGAATGGGCATCAGTGGCAAGTTCTGCATTAGACTGTTGCAGCTCTTTGGCACTAAGAAAGCGACCCCCCGATCCCCTAACCCTTTTCAATGCATGGCGGTGCCGAGACTCGTGAAGATATGGCTGCAATGAATTAGAAAAGGGGGGAAATCAGTGGAGTAATACAAATTCTTTTAGTCCAAGACAGATTCAAGAAAGCAGGCTGTACAGCTTTGCCATATGACTTCCCTATCTCCATAATAATAGAATAATAACACTTCACAGGACAATGCAACATGTAATTGTAATTCCACTGCAACACGGTTCCATTTCTAAGTTCAATATTCAAGGAGACTTCTTCCAAACCACAAAAAAATAATGCATGGCCATACATAAATAGGATAAACTGGTGAGACAAACAGGGCGACTTATAACAAAGTATACTCTGTACTCATGAAGCATACCTTACGGCTTTTGATTAGTTTGTTCTGAGCCTCAAGCTTTGCTCGTGACTGACGCCTTCTCAGTATACCATGGTATTGTTTTGCATTGACATAAATGGGTCCATCTTCTGCAAGTTCTGGTAACGCAATTCTGGTGGATGCTAATCCCAGCATCTGAGGTACTATTTGGGGTTGATTCTAATAAATTAAAAAAAGACAGTGGCATGTTAAATTATCATGCTGTGAAATGAAAGTGTACTAAGTCTCATCCAAATATGAAGACTGTGCATTTTGACAGAACTTACAATAGCCTGTGGTCCATAAGCAACTAATGAACTACCAAAATAAGGATCACCACAAGAATAAGGAGTATGAGCCTGAAATCGGAGGACAATAACAAGTTCATAACTGAAACAGCAAGCAGAAAATCCATAACACTAACAGCAGCTTCACATACCATTGAGTGATTGCTAACAACTTGTGAACACTTGTACATAGTATCAGGATGATTCGACAAGAAGAACGGCTTCATTTAACTTTCCACATAGCAAATTCCTAGATCTTGATCTGGTACAGGAATAGTTATCAACACTATTACTGCATGGTTAGTATTTTACAAGGTATATCAGGCAACAAATCAAGATAATTCTAAACAAGAAGTATTCTAGATAGAAAATATAGCTTACCATGCCTTTAGAACGTATACAGAATACAGTATTGCAACCTCAATTCTCAAAACCTACAATCATATCCTGCAAAATGAACATCCCCAAAATTAAGGAAACAATTAAGAAGTACTCAAAGGACATTCTTCAGTAGTGACACTGAAGAATATATAAGGAGACATATAATGACCCAGTCACTCAGATATACATAATATAGCATAAACAACTTTCAAAACTTTGGATCTCTAACTCTAAAATGGAATTTAATATATTCTGCCTAGATTTTGGACAGAAAAGGAAACAATAGAAGTTTGTACAAGATCAAGCCCCATATATAATTTAATGATCTCCCCTTTCACATGTCTTCGATCATGTGGAATTTAAAAAAGTGGAACCACAGTACAACAGAGATGTACAATATACAAATTATAGCTTCTACAACTTAAAAGTGACGAAAGTGCAAGAAAAATTGTACTCCATGTTCCATAACATTGGGAAGGGACCATTGTTATCCAATACCATATCAGAACCTAGATCAAGCAATGCCATTCATGCAAAAAAAAAAAAAAAAAAAAAAAAAAAAAAAAAAAAAAAAAAAACCATTTTGCTACCATAATACTGAGTTGGTTAACAATCTGATCTAGAAAGCGCAAACTTTCTTCACATCAACAATGCCCATCACGAAGGGAAAAAAAAAACAGTTTAATAAGCAGAAGAGTAAAGGCACAAGTTTACCCTTCAAACTAATTTGGAAACACAAAGATGACCTCAAACTGGACATGCAAAAGTAAACAAGAAACATGAAACAGAGCAGTAGCCACTAGGATCCCCACAAAGACAAAAAAAGAATTAGAAAACAGTGAGTAGTGAGTAGTGGAGAGTGGATAAAGCAGAATAAATAAGAGAGAGAGAGAAAAAGAAAAAACGAGTACCTTTGGGATCTGGTAAGACATGAAGATACATATAAACAGTAATATAATTGTCGGTTGAATTCGGGCATGTCTCCTCTCTCGAAACCCTTGTTCTGTTCAGCCAATACCACGCTTTAGTACAGTTTCTCTCTCTACAATTATACTTTTCTTTACTCTTTCTCTTTCTCTCTCTTCAATTTCACCTGTGAGTTGAAGAAGAAGAGAAACAGGGTCAATAAATAGTGTCTCTCACAGAGTGCCGCTCCACCTTTGCATCAGTGTCGTTATCTGAGTGGGCCACGTGCACCCCTCCTCAACTCTTGGGCCTTGGGCCTCACTCACCTTCAGCCGCCCTTCACTGTTCATGCCTCACTCACGCGCGTTTCCTCCCGCGTCCCGCTTCAGACCTACCATTCATTACTCACTACGACTAACAATTCCACCACGCTCTACCCCGCGCGTCATTTTAGTTGTTTACTCATCTAACATAAAAAATAATTATTTATTATTATTTACTTAGATTAATTTGGTAGTTTATACATAAAATATTTTATTAAATTTAAAATTTATATAAGTTATCATAAATTTGCTTAAGAACACTTATATGTAGGAATTTCACTCTTTTGAAATGAAAGTGAGTAGTACATGTAGGAATTTCATATATTTGTATTATATAGATACATATAAATTGGTGACATTAATTCCGAAAATGTCCCGACACCTTTCGTGTTCTTAGTCTGTGATATTTTGTAAGTGACGATGTCCGAAAATGACTTTAATTATTTTTTAATTCGGTTATTCTTTGGATTCTGGGACAAAAATTATGGGTAACTGAGACATAAAATAAAAATATCTACTACATAATTACAACACATATATAATTAATTATAAAATATAAAAAATATAAAAATAGAATTAATAAAAAAATACATATATATTTTATGTATAATTGGTGACTAGAGCAAACAATGTCTTTTTCGGGGTTTTTGGATTTTCATAATTGGTTAATGACCTAATCGATCATTATTGGACGCCACAAGGTAATTTATTATTTTTTGTTGAAAATTGAAAGACATGTTGTAATTTATTAATACGTGGTAGATTAAGCTTATCTTAAAAAGGATGAAGAAATGTTATATTAAGTTGATCAAGTTTATCTTTGTACGATTATAATTATATTTATATTTTTAATAAGCTAAAATTAACAGCTGGTTATGTGACCTTTTCCACGGTTTCACTACCCGTCAATTTTTTAAATAAATTAATTTGAATTAGTTTTGGATAAGGTTTCACCGTGTAAAAGAGAATTTATACTAAAGTTTCAATACTTTAAGAAAAGACATGAAAGATTAAGTGCTGAAATGTCGGTGGAATATGGAATTAAACAATTTCATACAACAACCTACCAGCAAAATATCATTAAAGGTTGCGAATCATTTTCATTTTAATTTTCTTTTTAGAATGGCAAGAGTTTATCTTATTGCAAAAAGTAAAGTTAACGTTATTTTTTTATTGTCAAGGATAAATACAAGAGAATCCAACGATATAAATCACATGCATAAAGAAAGGATGATGTAATAAAAAAGTAAAATAGGGAGTTGAAAGTGATGTGATCCTTTTCCTTACATGATCAGAGAGGGGAAATAGATTCCTTATTAGGCATAGCTGCACAAAGGGTGATATTTTGATAATATGGGAAGGCTTTTAGATAACTTTGTTTTTTTGGTGGAAAATATATATCTTAATTTATGAGTTGTAAACTTTTTTCTTTTAATATTGACCATATTATCCACTAAATTAATTGTGTGGTTAGACTAATTTACTTTGACAAAAATAAATAAATTATTCTTTGCATTTTTAAGAAGAAATTTTAATAGTAAAATTATTTGTACAAAGTTAAGCTTAAACCATGCATAAAGCATAGCAATATTTTTCTTTGAAAACTAAATAATATGAATATTTTCAATATTTTTATTCATGCCAATCGGTGATGAATCCTTGCCAAAAGATAATAATAATCATTTGATAAAAGAGGAAGATCCAAGTTTTGGAAAAAGAAACGCATGAAAATGACAATAATTAAATACTATCAATTTTTTAGGAGTAGAGATATTTTCCGTGATAGAACATGATTGGACAACAAGAAATAAGAAAATATTCTTTTCTTTGCTCTAATGGTCTGTACTATGTTGTTTGAACTACTAAAATCAACCTAGTAACAAGATATTGGAGTTATATACACAATATGGAGAATGAGGTTAGTCTTCCACCTAATGGGTTGGAGAAAACTCAAACAATCTATTACATAATTAATTTGAAAATGCCCTTTATTTTATTATAATAATAAGAAACAAATATTTTGTAAATTTAATCTAAAAATATTGTTGATCACATGATTAATAAATTTAATCTAAATAAATTAATTTTGTGATACTTCTTATTAAATAAAGATTAATATATCCCATTTATTAATTTACATACAAATAGGACACATGTTGATATTATGATTGAACTCGCTCTATTAAGAATTCTTAATAATTAAATTTATCTTCCATTGTAAATTAAAAAAAATCTCAAAAAGAAATACAATAATTTCTTTTTATACGAGATTATCATGGTAATCCTAGACATATAATGACTTGGAATATTAGTTGAATCAACATCAGATATAATTAAATACAATACTTGAGGTTTGGGCTCAATCTTTTCAAAAATTTTACCGACTATAAAAATTTAGTAGAGGGTGAAAATGGTGCAGACTAAACACCAGTACACTTGACAATAATCAAATCAATGAATAGAATCAACAAAATTCTCGTCATGCATGAATCAAGCACCTAAACTAAAAGCTTGGTACAACTTTTTTCTTCTTCTTGGGAATGAGGATTGTTACAGATTTTAACACACTCCCAAATAGATAAAATTCTGTAGATAAAATCCGGAGTAAGGAGCAAGTTGCTGTTGTCACTGTAACTGGCCTGTCAGCTCCTTAGCTCTCACACCATCAGCTCCACCATAAAGCACAATAGTTGAAGCAGATAGGATTCTATCAATTACTCAAGTAATGATGTGAAGATAGTAATCTGGTTGGAAAAATCGCAACAGAAAAACTTTCTTAGTGGAATGTAAACACCGAAAAACAAGTCAATAAGCCAACTGGCCAACAACATAAGTTAAAGCTAAAATATTTTTCTGAACTTCGAGCCTTGTTATCTGAATGTTACATTGGACTCCAACTAATTCAAATCAATCCAAGTGCTTATTGTTTTTATCTACAAGACATAACCCCAGAACGACTTAGATGCTAAATTTCTCCATAAGTATTTATAAAAGAAGAAAACAAGTAGGCAAAATAAATTGAACTTCTTCCATAAACGAAAATCAACTCATACACTTCAATTTTTGCAAAAAAGGAGATGAGAGAACTTCAATCATAGTTAAGAGCACAAGTTGGTTTTAACTCATGAGAGGAACTCAATTCATTTTTCCTTCTTATTTACTGGTCCTATAAGGGTTTATGAAAAAGTTCATTGATAGATATTCGTAGTCAAAGCTCATGTTGACTCCACTTTCATGTGAATCCAATGCCAAAGATTTTATTTTATGTATAGATTGGTCGAGTTCCATCAGTGTACCAATAGCTTAAAATGTAGAGAGCAATTGTTTTAAAAAACTGGATAATCAGTTGAAGTGGCAGACCATGAACAGGCTATGTTACAAGTTCCGTCATGGTTCAACTACAAATTCAACCATTTGAAACACAACCAGTTCAATCTCCAGGACATTTTATAAACATTGGTTGAACGACTAGTTTGGATTAGTAATCTAGCCACATGAGATGGAATGCAAACATCTTGAGTGAATATCAGAAGCATAAAAATATTTACCCTGATTCTAACATTTATAACCCAATTTTCCATTTCAGAATTATGATAGAATAAGTAAGTTTGCCGAGATACACTATAATTGGGCCGAGGCCCACAATTAATACCAAAAGGCCAAAGAGTGAACTTACCAGTTACCATGTGAATCTAGAGCTTCAAATTGATACTTTCAGACCATTTGAAAATATTAGAGTGCACTCTATCTCCCCCCAAGTCCTCGCCAGAAGCTCCAGCTGCTACTCGTATAATATCTTCAATCAATGCAAAGTTACCCAATATATCAACATGAGCGCCACTCTGGGTTCCTCTACCTTCTAGAAGATTAGCTGGAGGGGCATGATCATACTCCCTTATGAATGTACGGATTCCTGAAGGATTAAAGCGGGTTCTTCCCCGCCAACCTTTTGCACACATGAAACCAGAACTTAAAACAGGAACAGTTTCATCGCCGTCAGAACAGTAAACTCCGTCCTTTAGACATGAGTGCTCATGTCCACCATCTGCTGAGGTGTCAATCTGAAATGGAATGTGGCATTCAGATTGAGGAGCGAACTTGTAGACATAGGCTCTTTCTGTAGGGATCCCAACTCCATACATGGAGTAAATCTCCATATCTGGAGCATTTGGTAATCTGTACCAGCAAATAGAAACAACATATTTTCAAACATGGCATGATATGAAACTATTGATTATAGTTAAAGGAATAATCCATTAGTTCCACCAATCCAGGTAACAAAATAATTACAAGTAACTAAGTGCTATGCAATGGTAGAATTCTTTACCCCCCCAGCCCCAGGGACCCAATTGAACTAGATTACTGTGCTTGCTTTGTATAACATTAAAAATGGTCAGAAAGGCTTTTGATGAAAGAAAAATAAATAGCAATCAATTGAACTTCATCTTTTATGAGGAGCAAATCACAAGAACAACATCAAAGTAAAGAACCTCACTTTGTTTCCAAGGGGTTAGACCAATATTTGTAATGTTTGTATTTCTTGTCATCCAAATTATCAGCAATCCCATACGAAAAATGAGCATCTCCTCGTTTCATCATCTTGGGGGCAACAAAATGAAGCAGATCCAAAATTGAATCAGCTGTGTAAGTTTTGTAATCTGTAACAGCTTTGATTCCTTCAACACCCATTTCATGGTACTCAGTCCACACATCACAGTTAGAAGTGTTTGCAAGGTTCCTACCCTTAAGAGCACCCTGTCAATTTCAACAACAAACAATACATGAAAACTTGACAATGCCATTCAGGAAAACAATTGATGCTAACTGCACATGGTTAAGTATCCACAGTTTTAGGATATTGGGAGACATATACAGGGGAACTTCCATCTGTAAATGCAATTTATAAAGGAGCAGATTTCACTTCAACTAGAGGGCATGTGAAAAAATAGGCACTGAGCAATTTTTTAATTACAAAATAATAACTGATAGAAAGTTATATAAGCATGAATATTCGTATGCAAACGGAAAGCTCAGCTGTTTTACTAAATACTTAGATTAAATATCTGAATTTTTTTATATTCAAGAGGACATATCAGGTATGTCCACCTATGCAGATTGAAAGCAATTCTGAAAATACTATTATTTAATTAAAAAGGATAGAGATTAGAAAGAAAATGCTCAATGTATATATTTGGAACATTACCCTAAAATCCAACCTCTCAAACTTGGAGGAGTGTAACTCTGCTATATCCTTCCCAAATGATATGAGTCTCCCATAATTAATATTTTTCATAAACCCCGGTTTCTCCTTGCCATTTTGAAATACACTGTAAGTATCATTGTTCTTGGGTTTCTTCACACTGCAGTTATAGAATACATCAGGTGACCAATCAAGGCCACCCCATATAGTATCCCCACCTTTGGGAATCATTGACATGGTTGAATCCCAGGTTCGGGTCATCCGCATTAGATGCTGTAAAGTTTGAAGACCAAAAACATCCTTATCCAAAAATCCTGGTGCGAATGTCCTGTATGAGGTTTAGAGATTCGTGAATAAGGACTTAAGTTATATGTATTGTGTATGTAATATGTGTTCATATCTAACATGATTCATTTAATAACAATATCAATCGAAATTATTGAAATTTTCACCCTAACACTACTCGCAAGAAAAGAAACTCAACAAATCAACAACATTATAAATTAGTTTTTGGAGGGACAAAATAAGATTGCATAAAATTTAGAGATGATTGACTTATAGAGAATCAAAACTTGAGCTTTCAAGGGAAAACAGAATACAGACATTCAAATGGAGACTCATTGTTCTTTCAAAAGGGGCAGAAACTACACAACCATTTCCTACAGAGTACAGATACATAATTTAAATATTTGTATTGCACATTCCGAAGCCTACTTGTTGAGAGAGATAAAAGAAATTTTGGGTTTCAAAAAAACATAATACAGAACCAAGCATTCAAATTATAGTGGTTAAAAAAGAACCTGGCAACAGCAATATCCCTGGCTTCTATAGAGAAAAGTCCTGCGACAGATTTTGGAACACCAAGAAAAGGTCCCCCAATGTTCATCACTGCTTTAATATGTTTGGCACACCAATCTGACCCACCCCCTCCACCCATTGGTGCTGGTGCCTCAACCCATTTCATAAAATGCAAAAAGTACAAAACACCCATTGAATGTGGAATAACAACCACCTTCTTACCACCATTTGTAGCTACCATGAGTTCTATGTTACTTTTTATCCTGCTCAAAGCTCGATCTCTGACCTGGTCAAATGAAGCAGGGGGAAAAACATCTGAGGGTACACCACAAATGAATACAACAATACAGGGGAGGGCTGAGAATCATAAATCTTCTTTAAGTAACAGAGAACTACCTCTGTATTCTGAAATGAGATTCTCCAATCATAAGCAGCCATATACATGTTTTTCTCCTCATACCCAATGCGAGCTAAATTAGCAATTAGAACAGCCCAGACAAAATAACCAGGTGCAAAATAATCAGCTGCTACAAGTCCAGACACAGGCCTAACTCTAATGCCTGGACGGTCTAGTCCTGTTTCATTATCTAGTGACATGTGTTCAACCCAGCATAATGGTCTGCAGATGGTAAAATAAAAATCACATACCATAATAGATAAATTATACACGAATCATGAAGCATAACATAAAACAAGAACTTGATATAAATCTATTTGCCAATAAAAAAGAACAGATAAATTTGCAGCAAGAAAAAAGTCATAAGAGCTATGATCATTGAACAACCAAATCAAACTCGCCCAAAATTTGCCACACAGACAGACTTCAATAAGGAAAAGTCAGTAAATAGTCCAGCTCAAATCAAGTTGTGTGATTTTTACCCATTGATGTAATAAAACGCTACTAGCTTACTTCCCAATCAAGTAATACAACACTTTCAACCATCATTTTTCCAACTGTGGAAAGTAGAAACCACCAAAACAAGCACTTTCCAAACATTTCTCCTAACGTAACTGATTCAAACACGCTACTCAACACACATTGAAACCCCAACACACTATAAAAAGAAAAGGAAAAAAAAAAAAAAAGTTACCTTTTGTACAATTCCCCAAAGGTGCCACCCCACAACCTCTTCCTGAACAACCCTTCAGCACACTGGCGACCCTCCCATAGCTCCAAGCCACCGGTGACGATTCCGGGCACGAAAACCACCGGGTGGTTCACCGTCAACCCCTCCTTCCTCAGCTTAACGCCGGGAGGATCCGGCAACGGTCCACCGGTAATTGCCTCAGCCACATACTGAGGAAACGACGCCGGCATTGCATTGTATAGAAACAACAAGAACCACCAAATTGAACATATCACTCCCACGAACCAACAACAACTATCCACACAAGACCACTTTTTTATCTTTTCCTTTTCGATAATTTTTCCCTTAACCCTTTTATCCTTCTTCAAAATCTTCTCCTTCTCCTTCTCCTTCTCCTTCTCCTTTATCTTTTCCTCTTCGCGTGGCACGGGATTCGTAGACCCCTTTCTCCGTCGCAAAAACGACATCGTATAAAGTTGTCAGAAATAGAAATAAAAACCGAAACTTTAATAAATGCTTTGAAAACGAAATTTGAGAATGTTCATTGATGAAGGACGAGGCTGCTCCGAGCCGGAGGATTATACAATAAATACGTTTGAGCTTAGATGCCTGGACGGATACTCATCGGAACCCTAGCCACCGGTGACCGGAGAGGAGGAATCACCGATGCGCCGTGGAAGGATTAGATTCGCCGTCCTGTCTACGAGATCGTGTTATTGTTTAAGTTGTGGTTTGTGTTGTGTGCGGTGCACTCAGTGCAGTACAGTGTGTGGGTCCCAGAGTATAGGAAAGGGTTTTGAGATTCGGACACGTGGCGCAATCGTGAGGTAGGAGAGTTTGTGTCAGCTTGGATTCGCTGCACAGTATTGACTCTTCTCTGCTACTGCAACTGGAGGAATGAACGGACGGTGGTTAATTAGTGTGGAGTGTGGATACCAACAGTGGAGATTGAAGGAGTGACGTAAGCAAGTGTGATTGTGAAGGTTGAAGAATCGTAGCGACGTTGAAAAGTTTGATCGATAGTTTGGGTTTTGCAGGGAAGGTTCCGCCGCTTTCTAGTCTTTGCGTGTTTCAACTTTCTATTCATATCTTTTTTCGATAAATCTATGATACTCTTTAATGCAACATATCTTCATATTTTCTTTACTACTATATTTAATATAATAATATTTAATCTAATGCGTGGATTGCGAGGTTCGGTCCCCAAAATTCATGGGTTTCTTAAGATGAATCAAAATTAGGAGAGATTTTAACTCAATGTAATAATTTTTTTATCCACTTCAACGTTCAATTTGAGTTGGGCCTAAGGTAGATGGATCCTAAATGCTTAAGATTGGAATTCAAACCCAAATCATTCAAACTAAGTGTGCGTATTTAGTAGAGTGTTGATTGAATTGATTTTAAATTAAATGTAATTTTATATAATTGATTAATGTTTAAATTGGTTTTAAAATAATGTGATTTTTTAATTAGATTAAAAATTTGATTTTTAAAGGAAGTATTGTTTAGACACTTCAATATATTTATATAACAAAATAGATTTAATGTATTTAAATATGATTAGTTAATTTAATATATTTATATAACAAATTTAAAATAAGTAGATATATAAATTTGTGGTCATTATAAAGACATCAAAATTAGCATTAGTATTGAACGGAAATAAATCTGAATTAAAAAGTACAAATAAAGGACATATATAAAGTGAAATACAAATTCAATATATAAGTACAATCTTAGCTATGTTTCTTGTATTGTGTAATTTCATCTCCGTGTGAAACATTTTTTTTTTCTTTTTCTTTGAAATGTGAAACTTTGGTTTGAGAGTACATATACGCTACTAAAAATATTTTGTAAATGGTGTCGAGATAATTGTCCAATACGTACTTGAAACACAAAATAATAATCTAGCTAATAATTAGAGTTAAAATTATTTTATTTCAACACAAGACAAGATATTCAACAATAAGATAGTATTATTAACTTACCTTCAAACTAAAACACTGAAGTACAATGCAATATATCATGAGATTTCAGCACAATCCTCTTTGAGTGGAAGTCTTTTGAAGTGAGGATGCTAAATATTTCTTTAGCTGATAGAATAGGTAAATATAAAAAAAATATATTCATTAACCATAACAGATAAAGTCCTGAAAAAATATGACAAATACAAACAATAAAAATAAAAGAATGTGCTATAAAAGTATATAGGTATTTTGTGGAAAACACATATTTTATCCTTTCTTGGATTCATTCAAAATGAATTGCAAGCTATTCCAAGTTGTTTCGAAGTCATCATCTTGTTTTTTTCGTAGTTTTAAAACATGAAATTGAAAAAATTATCCACGCGTATTCTTATGCAGTCAAATCAAATTTAGCCAGAATTAACATGATTCGCCGTGATTATACTGCCAAATTAAATATGGACTAAATATTTTATTTTATTTGTTTAAAATCATTCAAATTTAAAATTTCTTTTAATAGTTGTCATTTTCATTCTTAGCGTCTAGACTTAAATTCACTATTTAACTTTTTCTAACTTGTTTATTTAATTAAAATTTGTTAGGATTTCAAAATAAACTAAGATAAAACTAAAAATATAATGTAGACACATATGATGTTTAAGTATACAAGAGATTTTACTTAAATTATAATATAATCACATTAGTGTGTGGGGAATAAATTTAACATTGACTCACAATATCAAGTATCTATCATGAAACCAAAAGTTATAACAACATTCGTAAATCACTTACTTTCTTTATTTATTTTAGTTACATGGAATAATTAAAATAATATTTTTTATATATATTTCACTACACCGATTCATTTGATTGAGTGTCTTTCTTTGTAACCAAAGAGCCTAAGAGTTGAGAGGTTAAAGTTAATCAAACCCCTGAGACGACCCTAGCTAAGTAAAGCCAACAACTTCGATCAGTTGTTTAAAGAAAATGTTAGGTATGACTGTCCAAACAATAAACAATTAGTAAATATAAACACACGACACGAGTTAATAACAACGGGGTCTAAAAAATTCAACGCACCAAAATAATAATAATAAAAAAAAAAACATAATTTAACTTGTTTGGGCCGTATTGGGCTTTGAGTCCGCTTACGATGGGCGGAGCCCAAACAGAAGATTGTGTGGACTAAGTTCCTTGAACACCGTGCAAGCAAGTATACAAAACTTGAAAACACAGCAAGCACCAGAGGCATCACAGGCAGTTAACAACCGGTAACGGGTAAACTAGACGAGACGAAAAAAAAAAAGAAAAAAAAAAGCGAAATCCACAGTAAGAGACAGCACTCCTCTTGCACCATTATAGCTTCTACCAAACCGAAAAACAAATAAACACACGCATACTCTGCCGCCACCGGAATCAATCCACCACTCACTCCGCCACTTGTCTTCTCTCTCTCTCTCTCTCTCTCAATTCCATTTCCCAAAATCCATTATAATATTCCATTCCTCACTCGCAAACCAGAGACAGATTCTCTCATCTCGCATTCAATTTCTCGCATGGCTCTTACTCTCTGCAACACCTCGTTTTTCGCGCCTTATTAATTCTCCCTTTCTTTCTTTCACCTCACCAAGGTCCACTCTCTTAGTATTATATTCTCCATTTCTTCTATCCGATTGATTCTCGAACGAAACCCTTATTTTTATTTTTATTTTTCGCAGAGATTTAATTTAATTAAATTAAATTTAAGTTAATAATTTAATTACTACGAAACGAAAATGCTTACATGCATAGCTCGTCCCAAGAAACCTGATGAATCGGATCCGAACAGCGCGACAAGCGCCGCGAAAACTCAAGCCATAAAATCTCTCACTTCTCAGGTAATATCACCGTAATTAGTTTCTAAATCTAATTAATGATTATAGTTTTCATAATTGACAATTGAAAACGATTCTATTTTTATTTATATTGCGAATTTAGATAAAGGACATGGCGTTGAAGGCTTCGGGTGCGTACAAGCATTGTGCTCCGTGCACGGGGCCAGCTACGCAGGGGCGAGTTCGGAGCACTGCGGATTCCGACGCGGATTCCGACCGGTTCCGGTGGTCGTACCGGAGAACGGGGAGTTCGAGCTCGACTACAACGAGAACATGGGGAAAAGAGATGGAGGCGCGGCTGAAGGGAATCTCGAGCGGCGAGGGAACGCCGAACTCCGCCAGCGGACGGCGGACGGAACCGGTGGTGCTGTTCGTGGAAGAGAACGAACCGAAAGAGTGGGTGGCGCAGGTAGAACCCGGCGTTTTGATCACGTTTGTGTCGTTGCCACGTGGCGGGAACGACCTCAAGCGAATACGGTTCAGGTACGTACATTATACATTACGATATGTTATTGTTATTATTTTTAATATTATTAAGGGTATCGTGGGTGTGTTTGTAATAGAGGCGACAGTAGCGATGGTGTGGTTGTTTTCGTGGCCGTTAGGGGTTTTGATCGGACGATGAGTGGGTGACAGTGTGTGTGTGTTGGGTGATGATTGGTCGCTGTTTGGATCGTATAGTGAGTGATGATGACAATGAGTGCCTTTTGCTATGGTTGATAGTCAATTTCTCACACCTCATTAGTAGGGTCGTTTTCATCTTTTTTCCATACGCTTCCAAAATCTTAATCTGGAACGGCTTCTCAATTGGAGTTTGAGGTTGTTAGCTGAATTTTTCTGCAAACATTTTCCCAATTTTTAGTGGAAAAGATGTAGATAATTTTTAAGTTATAGCATAATCTTAGGGTACTGAATTTTTTCTGTGATGTTAAACTTTAAAAAATAAATCCCAACAAATTGTTAATCGGGGTGACACTAATTAGATATTCAAATCATAAGTGATGTGAATGGAGAAAGATTTATTCAAAGGAGACAATTCTTCTATAATCGATCTACTTATTTACTACAAATGTAGTTTAAAAGAAAACTCAAAAAAATAAATTATTATGGAGTTTGAACATTGAATATGCAGGATTGCTTGGAAATTTTGTCTCATTCGAAGAAGATTGTCTCACGAAAGATATATATGATGTTTTTATTAAAAACTTTCTAACAAATAAATCCCTTTAATGATACTCCTATACGACATAAACTTCATTTGTCTGATTTTATGTGTAGCATTAAGCATTGCCTATAATGTAGTGTATTTTAGTATTTAAAATACAATAATTACAATGTCTATATATATATATATATAAAAACCTCAAAAATAGACATTTTTTACACCACAAAATAGTCAAATATTAAAATTTCATTTCTTTCCTACAAAATCTAAACAATACAGTGAATTGCCATTAAGTCATAATAGTGATATTTAAATTTATATCCGATGGGTTTTTGAATGCAGTGAGTGATGATCCTATTATTGATAATTGCTTTCCAGAAAACCATTCAATTTTTTGAACTTCCGGCCATTCAATTGGTAGTTATCTTTTGTTTTTAGTCAGAACTAGAACCTAGATAAGTGGGAACAGGTTTGAGCTTTGGCTTGATCACAACTATGCACACCTGTCGCTGACAATTGAAGTATCCAAAGTCTAGATCCCCCCTGCTATAAATGAAAGCATGATTCTTCTTCCTCCTCCGTGAATATGAATGTGTGTAGGTTTGGGCCCCACTTTCCTCAGTAAAATTTCACGCCATTGCCAAAAGCAATCAAAAAAGGTGTCTAAAAGACAACTTATTGTGGCCTATAAGTGGTGGTGGCCCTGGAGGGTCGTTGTTGATTATGTTGGTACCTTTTAACCGAGTTTTGTCGATTGGTCGGGGGAAACTCTTCTTCATTTTCTTTTTTTCAAATTTTGTTGTGTCATGCCTCATTCTTCGTGACTTTGTCTTCGTCTAATATATATATCAGTACTGTTTGTCTTTTAATCTGCGATATGCTAGGGAATGCTCCCATCATCGTCCACCCCAGAAATATATATATACAAGACAAAAGTATGAACCTTTACGAGACGTGGGCACGAAATAAAGTTAAAATTTGATAGAATAGATTTAAGTCTAATAAATGATTTTTTAACATATTTTTTTATTAAATTATTGTAGCATAGAAGCTAAGAAACATGAATAACATTTGGGTATGTTGGTCCTACTTGGTGACTTGTGATGCAGTCTCAACCAATATGGAATTAGTGGGTGGGGCCTATGTACGCATGATTCTCTCTCTCTCTCTTGTCTTTCCACAACCTCAACGCAGAAATTTAAGACGCTTATTTATCTCGAAGCTAATATTAAATTAAAACTTATTATTCAACAATCTGAATCAATTCATGTTTTGGTGCGTATTAGTTATCTATTTGTCACTAATTACATTTGGACCCACCTGCTTTTGATTGTCTAGACAAACCCCAAATGTAAGGTCAAAATTGGCTGTGGAACAACTTTATTCCACTCACCGAATGACCGGTTTTGCTTTTAATTATTTTTAAGGGAATTCTTTGTCAAAAAGTTTCCAGTTGAGTAACTTAGCGTGATGGATTACAGTGTCATGAATCACTAAAATAATTTACAATTCATCTAAGAAAAGCTATCTGGTCAACAAATAACATCATAATAACAACAAACTGAAGTTTGTTGAGTTTTAAGCTATAGTCACGCGGACCAGTCACATAAAATATCGTTTAGCTAGGAAGAATCATTATTCCACCAGTCTACCAAGCATCACACATTAAAAACAAGAAAAATAAATTATAGAAAAACAGGATGGGATGGGATTCATGGGAAGGACAAAAAAGACAATTTAGTTTAACTGTTATACAATACTGTTGTAATGTTCTTTGCCAAAAATTCTCATGCTAAATGCCATGGTGCACTGTTCTAATGCATAGAGTTCATATGATGACATCAGGACCAAAGAGAAGTGAATTGAATTTTGGTTTATTTTCTATTATGTATAGTCGAGAGATGTTCAATAAGATTCAAGCTCAAAGGTGGTGGGCAGAGAACTACGACAAGGTCATGGAACTTTACAATGTTCAAAGGTTTAACCGCCAAGCATTCCCTCTTCCAACGCCACCAAGATCTGAAGATGAGGTAATTTAAGTAGCTCATGCACTGTAATCATTTACAATTTAGTAACTGGCTGCTGCATGTTACTTAGGGCAAAGCTTACAATTCTTATATGTGGTATAAAGAGGTGTGAGTCAAATTAAAGTTTTCTAATCAATTGGAGTTCACCATTGGTTCAACCCTTTTTATTTTGGGCAGTGATTTTTAATCCGATGACGCAGAATAAAATATTTCATCTTACGAGTAAACCATTAATATACTTCTACCGCTCTTAGATACAGTGAGTGGACATAGAAAGTTTGGTGCTTCACTGTAACAATTCTCCCTTTCGTTCAATGCCTTCCTTCTAGTTTTGTTTTGCCTTTTCTTTAAAAACAATAATCACTTCCAGCAATAATTCTTTTCTCATTTTTTCTTAATTACTGAATTCAAGGTTATTACTTTACTGTTTTTAATTTGTTCATTTTATTTGGGTTGATAACAGAGCTCAAAGCTTGAATCAGCAGAAGAAAGTCCCGTAACACCTCCACTTAATAGGGAACGGTTACCTCGTAATATGTACCGTCCAACAGGGATGGGAATGGGATACTCATCCTCAGATTCCTTTGATCACCAGTCAATGCAATCTCGGCATTTCTACGACTCAAATGGTATGAATTCAACCCCAAAAGTGTCCACCATTAGTGCCGCCAAGACCGAGATATCATCCATGGATGCTTCTATGAGAAGTAGCTCATCAAGAGAGGCTGATCGCTCGTGTGATTTATCAATCAGCAATGCTAGTGATTTGGAGACTGAATGGGTTGAACAGGATGAACCTGGAGTTTACATTACAATCAGAGCATTGCCAGGTGGCGCAAGGGAGCTCAAACGAGTCAGGTTCAGGTAACCTTGCATAAGTTAATCCGTCTAAATTCTCATAAAAACTTCTCCAAAAACTGTTTTTAACTTATGCGTGAACTAATTTTAGCTTGTGAAAAGTTTATTTCATTTGTTCTTTCTATTTTATTCTCCTATACAAGTATTTATGGAAAATTTATCCAAACAGATATATACGGCAAATATTTGACAAATTTAGCACATTACGGGTTAGTTGGCCTATATTATAAGAATTAGGAAACAGGCAATTCCCAAATCTGTGTGCTGATTTATCTATTACTGTCTGCTATTCTCTTCTAGATATCACTGTCTCAATTGCATATGGATTGTACAAATCTAGGCATGGAGATTCATACATACATTAGTATATTATTGTGTTTGTTTTCATGGTTGAATTTTGAAGTAGAACTCGGTGGAATTTATTTCCTGGTGTTTTCATGCGTTCGCAGCCGAGAAAAATTTGGGGAGATGCATGCTAGATTATGGTGGGAGGAGAACCGTGCCAGAATACATGAACAATACTTGTGAGTTGTGAAATATTGCAAAGGGGGTGGATGCTGATGCTTTACAAAGTGTGGAGCTGGTGTTGCTTATTAATTGTTCCATATTTGTTTTGCTATACTACTAAGTCTCTTTATTGGTGAAGGTGTCAGATGAGGTGCTACTTGCACCTCTGCCTTTTTTTGGGCTATTTACATCTCTACTCACGCTCTGTGTGAGATCGGTTCACGTTGTACTATCTTGGATGTGGGTGGTAAATATAGTTTTAAGTAGTTAAAGATGTTGGTGGATCAAGAGCAGCAATGGTTTACGAACGAAGTTAAGAAGTCTGGTGGGTGTAAATTCTATTTGTATTCAAATTGGATTCAAAGAATGAATCTGCTTTCATTATTTTTTGTTTCTACACTTCAAGGTGGAGCATGCATATCAGTTATGATGCACAAACAAATGAATACATTTATTACTAAGTTTACTGTGTACCATTACTCCCGAGTTACTCAATATTTGTTTGTTTATTTGTTTATTTGCATACTTCTCCTGATATTCTGCTCTTTCCATTCCTGATTTTGGGTCTGTACAATGAAATATTTTTGAGGGAAAATAAACATTAGTTCCACTCTTACTTGGTCTCTGATTTCCTACTTAAGGCATTGCTATTTGATCGTTTGAATTGATGAAAAACATGGTCAAATTTTTTCAATTTTTTTAAAAAGTAGTTCTGTTGATACTTGACACAATAAAAAATGAGTAAACCTTCACAAGAATATGAAATTTTTTTTATGATTTATAAAAATGGAAAGGAATATTTTCATCCTACTACCCCTTTACGCTGTTACCAAATTTAATATTTTAGAACACTAGAGAGACAGAGTCAGATTACGCTTCAAGTGTTTCCTTGGTTTTGCTTAGTTCTGTGATCTTGTGGATACTAACTTGCAAGCATTAATTAATATAGTAGTTTTACTAACCATTATTCTAAGAATGATGCTTTAAAAAAATTAACGATGAAAAAATATTAAAAAGTATAATATTTAATACTATCCTTATGTTTTTAGTTTTTTGCCATAAGTTTTAATAAAATATTTATTTTATATTAAATTATTATATTTAAGATGCTGGGGATAAAAAGCCACAACTGATTTGAAGAACTTTTAAACGGGTCACAAAATGGCCTTTTGCTACCAAACACCTCTGAGACAGACAATTAAAAAGGCTCTTTTATGGAGCCTGTTAAGTTAAATCCTAAAAAGAGAAGCCTCAAATCTTGACCCAAAACTCCGATGGGCTGCATTCTAACCAAGATCACCCTGTTTTTTTTTTTTTTTTAAATTTTATTTTTATTTCTATACATTTTTGTTTTTATTATTTTATCTTTAAATTTTCATAAATTTATTTTTATTTTCATATTTAATCTTTTTAAATTATTTTATTTTATTTTTAGTCTTTATAATAAATTATTTAAAAGAATTAGATACAGAAAAAAATAGTTTATATTAACTAAATCTTAAAAAATTTATAAAACAAAAAATATTAAAAATATAAAATTAAAAATAAAATATTTAAGAATATTAAAAACAAAAAAAATTATAAGATCTAAAAATATAAAATATATAGTAGACCAATTCTTAATTTCCTCCCATCTCCTCCCTCAGAAATCCTCTGCAACCAAATGCCAAATAAATGAAAAAAAAAAAATAAAACCTAAAGCCACCCCCCCGCCCTTAACTTCTTTCCCCATCCCCTTCTCATCCTCTTCACTTTCTTCCTCACCATTTTTCTTCTATGGCCGCGCCCAAACCCTTTTCCAAAGGCAATGGAGTTTCATTTAATTAATGGTGGCAAATGGAATATTCCAGTATTTATTATAACTTATAAAAAAATATTTCTAAGTATATTTATTTCTCAATAAATACTGAAAAACTTATATTGTCATGAGACTAAAAAATAACTTTCCATTTTCATTTATTTCTATCTTATTTTTAAATAAAATAATTCAAGAATATTCTAGTGAATAATAAAAAATTACCAAATATTTTTCGTGAGAATAATAATCTCAAAAATAACCAAATGTCTTTAATGTGAAATGTCACCTTACAGGAACATATATATATATATTAAAATAAAAAATAGAGGTAAAGTAGATGAGAATGGTGTTTGTGTTTAAAATACTTAAAAAGCAAGAAAAGTGTGGTAGAGTGTGACATCAAGTCTGAAAACTGAAAAGATCACCCGCACGCGCGGGAGTCCCCTGCAACTTTTTACTCTCTCTCTCTCTCATTCCTCTTAGTGCGTCTTTTTGGCACCACTTCTTCTCATTAACTCACACTCCTTCCTACTCCCGTCAATATCAAACACCTTTACCTCTTCTTTTCTTTTACACAAAACAAAACTTAGATATATAGATACATACACAACACAATACAAGTCCTTTTTTGTATTGTTCTTCTTTACAATTTCACATTCACCTCTATCTATAACTTGCTAAAATAATTTTGATCAAGTATTAAAACATATATATATTAAAGTAGAACTTGCATGGGTGAGGGGTGTGAGCATGATATGTGGTATGTATTTGTCATAAACTTTATTGTTTAAAAATGTTCACCGAAAGCTGTACGTACAGTCCTACTGCCAACGCCAACACATGCTATTGTACAAACAGATACAAACACAATCCCAACCAACTCTGTCACTTGTCATTAAAATTCTCCCTTCTTAATTCACACGCACATTTCTCTGTTCTTCCTTCAAACTTCAACTTCAACTTGCACTATTTTCTATTCCCACCCTTCAACCTTTTGACATTCTCTTCCCAGACATTGCCACACCCTTTTCCACTTTACTCTCTTAAACAAAACTCCCTTGTCCTCCCTTCTTCTCATTCTCACTGTAATATATATAACTTAATCACATTCTCTATTATCTCACCACTTACAAGTTACAACAATATGCACGACACAACCATGAAAGAAAGCACGTGCCCACAAAGGAGAAGAACCCCTTCTTTCTCCTCCTCTCTTCTTGATGCTATTTACCGTTCCACTGATGAATCAAAATCCAATCTTCACGAGGATCAGCTTCTGGGTCACCACCACGATCATATCACACACACCATGAACAACAACAACAATAACAAACAAAAACAAAGTTTCAACGGTGAAACACGTGGCAAAGAGAGAATGAATCTTCGCAGAGCAGTGATGTTAGAAGATTGGATGGAAAAGCAGAGTTCTCAATTGCTGAACTCGAGTTCAAGCTCCTCAGAATGCAGCTCCGGGGGAATATTCTCTTCTTCAGAAACAGACACAACAACTACAACAACGTTAAAGAAACAAAGACCAAGGCCCACATCGAATAAGAAGCAAGATCATCGGATTTCGGAGAAGCAGAACAAGGAGAGTGGTTTTGCAAGAACAAAGTTAAGAGCTTTGAAAATTTACGGCGAGTTAAATCAGAGAGTGAAGCAACCAATTTCACCAGGTAGTAGAATAGCTAACTTCCTTAGTTCAATCTTCAACTCTCAGAACGTGAAGAAAGCTAAAATGTGTTACGTTGGTGCTGTTGAAGATGTTAGTTTCGACCATAAATCAAAGTCTCCGTGTTTTTCTTCTACTCCTTCTTCTTTTTCAAGAAGATCTTGCATGAGTAAAACACCATCTTCAGCAAAAAAATCCAACAATGGGGTTAAAAGATCCGTGAGGTTTTACCCTGTCAGCGTAATCCTAGGTGAGGATTCTGAGCCAAAATCTAGTCATAAATGTAACAACAAACTTTATGAGAGTGAACCTAATCTTAGTGTCAGAAAGATCACAAACATAAAGGAGCTGAAGAAGACTAACGAAAATGGAACTGAGGAAGCAGCAGCACGTGGTTTTGTGAAAGGTTATCGAAATTCTGGCAAGGGTGAATTTGATTTTAGAGGATTTTATGGTAACGTTGAAAATGAGGATGATGATGATGATGAAGATGATGATGATGGTGATGTGAGTTGTTCAAGTTCAGATTTGTTTGAGCTTGATCATCTTATTGGAGCTGCAAGGTATCAAGAAGAGCTTCCTGTTTATGAAACTACAAATTTGGAAACAAATAAAGCCATTGCTAGTGGTCTATGTTTGTAGTTTTAGTTCACTTTGAAAAAACCAATTGATTGTAATTATTTCCATAGTTTGTGGAGCTCAATTTATAAACAATTCATTGTTCTCTATTTTATTGCAAGCTAGCTAGTATTAATTTTCATCTAGTTGAGATTCATATGTAGGCTTTATGCATGGTATAATAGGAATTCATGGTTAACAAATTTTGGAATGAATTTGATTTTGATACCTATGTAGCTATGTGTGTTAATTAGAGAGAAAGATATGTAGATGGAAGCACCGCATAGTAGGAACTAGGAACATAATGTTCACTAGCACAACTTGTCAAAGCAAACTAAGACAAACTGAAAAGAGAAAAAGTAAAAGTAGATTCATTTTTTTCCCTACCCGATGAGAAAAAAGAAAAGTTAAAAAAGCTTAATGCTTTTCCACTGGCTTAGCACATGGCCTGAGAGAGACATGGTAAAAATCTCCACAACTTTAACGTCATAGAAGATTTAAATAAATGATTACAACTCAAAACTTTTTGCTCGTTTGAAATTCGAGATTACGGGGTGATTTTGAACTGATATTCTTGGTTGTAAAGCCAAAATTGAAGCTAATCTGAACAGATATGATCAAAATCAAACACACATAGGAGAGGAAGGAAACATTCATACACGTATATAACAGACAGGGTAGGGCCTCTCATTAGAAACAGGGTAAAGTCAACATATATGGTAGGAGGATATGATCAAGCATAATAGCTTGGATCTTTTCACACTGTTGGACAAAAACAAAAGCAATTCATAAAACCTAATCTCCCCATACATGATAATATGAGACACCATGGCCACCTTGGTTGACCATAACACCATCCCCCAATCATCCTTTTCATGTAAACAAATTTAAAATAACAATAATAAAAAATAAAGCAAACTTGGAAACCTCATTATTTATTTTACTTATGTTTTTAGATTAAGTTGTTAAAACTGATTATGAAATTTAGGCATGGGAAATTTTCAACACACTCCTCTCATGTTTAATAGAGCACGATAAATCTCACAACTACAAAATATTCCTTTCAATGGGATGCAGAGGGAAAAATCCCCTACAACGGTGTATGAAGAATTGTAAAATAAACTCTAACATCGTGTTAAAAAATATAAATGACGAGCATAACTCGGTCTTACAAAATCGGTATATAAGATAAGGACCGTTCCTCACTTATATACATAAAAATATATTCTATTTTTAAAAAATATGAGATTTCTCACCAAATCAACTCTAAGTGTAAAATAAATTTTAAACTATTCTTCACCTTAAAACATAAAACTAAACATAGACGTGAGATGTAACAAATAAATATTAATCAATATCCTATACAGACATTAAAGAGATTAAAGTTTAATTTTTTATTAAGATGTATAATTCTATTCCTATTCCCATCAGCAACACCTAAAGATTAAAAATGAAAAACTAATGATTTATTTACAGCCAAGTGCCAAAAGATGAGTAATTAATATATTGAGAGATCATAGGATGTCATTTGAGTCCTTGTAAATGCCATCATTACGAAGGTCCATGTAAATCTTGCATTATGAAAGGTTCATTAAAGACATGACCCATTTGAAGGTGGTAATCAAGTTAAAACGGTGCAACCAACCAATTACACAAGACGAATTGGCAGTAAGCAGAATTGGGGTGTTACTCACCAACCTAGCACAACCTGTGCCACGTACCATAGGAAGATTATAAATGCATTGCAAGTGCATGTGATAGCAGTGTTGCATTATTATGGCTCAAGCCAAGGACCACACACACCATTTCCAGCCATATGCCTGCGTATACATATATATATATATGATTCCTTTGGCATTTTGTTGCCAAAATTGGAAGCATACTTGACCAACTTGGTCTACCCTGGGTCTCCAGTATAAATTCACTATCTTATTTTAGTTTATTTTTTATATATATACTAATAAGAAGAAGAAAAAGAAGAATTTAATGTGTGTATCAGCATTTTTTATTCTTTGAATAAGTTTTTTTTTTGGAATATGACATAAAATGGATGATGGGAAAAATAGGGGAGGTTGAATAGAAAATGAGAGGATGCACAATTATGTCTTTAATTGTTAAAAGATAAAATAAATAAAACGAATGTATACAGCAGAATGAGTATTATTATTATGAGTTGGAATATTTCAAACCATTTAGACTTAACTTCTTATATTTATATATATACTTTATAATGTGATGCATGTCAGGAAGTAATTGCTTTCTATACTTTATAGTTCTAAAAATAACTTTTGTGTTATAATTAACTCGGTTAACTTTTGAGTCATTTGACGGGTCTAAAAGGTAAGGTTAAATATCTACTTATGTGATATAATTTTGATAATTTTGATAATTTTATAAATTTTATCATTTTTTTTTAATCTAAGTTCTTATATATGTGTACGAGTTTGCAAATTGCAAATATGTTTTTGTGGATGATGAATGTTTAGATTCAGTTAAATGTTAGTATTCAAGCCACATATCCTCATTCTTCAATATTGCTGTAACTGATTTCTATTCAGAGCCAAAAAAAATCAGCAAAACGAAGCTGTTACTAATTTCTGAGATTTAACTATTAATGTTTTGTTTCTTAATTTCTTTTGGCCGATATAATTTGGGTTCCTCTTTGTCAAAATTATTTCAAAAGAATTAGTGAAACACGATATTGTTTACTATTCTTTGGCACTTTAATTTTATCCTAGTTTGGGAGAAAAAACAAAAAACTCTTTAGAGAGATTAAGATATTATATCTTCACTTTTAAATATTGATTTTTAAGAAATATTCTTGATATACTTACCAAATTCTTAATTATATTTCTGATTGGTGCACAATTATTAAGACAATTATATGATTTGACATGTGAAAATAATTGGAATAGTATCAGATTAAGAACTCAAGAACAATCCAATATTAAGTGAATGGAATTTAGACATAAAAAACAAAATAATAATTAGTTGGTACAGCAGGGCACCTTAATTGGCTGTGACCAGTCCCTGCTGCCTAGAAATAAACTCAAAAAGGTGAAGTGTGCCCTTCATTTCTGTGGTTGGGAGATTAATTGAACAGAAAGATAAGGGGAGAAAAGTGAGATAAGTGAAAGAAAGAGAGAGAGAGAAGTGTGATAAATTTTTTTAAAAAAAATTAGGTAAAATTCTATATAAAAAAATATATATGAATATTACTGTTGGAAATATAATTGTCAAACAATGTTTTATCAGAGAGGATAATAAATCATATGTAAAATAAAAATATACAAAAGTATCACTTTCTATTAACAAAATATTAATTTTACAAAGCAATTTGAATATTATGTAATTTATTTTTAATTATGTTATTATTGATTATACTTATATAATCTTTCGCTTCAAATTGGCTTATTAACTACTAATATCACAATTCCATGTTCATAAAAAAAGATCGATCTCGTTAAGGAGCAAATGTCAAATTAACCACACTATGTAACAATTTGTCTACAACACCAATTTTATACATTAATAATAAGCATATTTTGACTTAAATGAGAGATGAGAACCACAAAAGAATTATAATTTATAATAATTTTCAGTGGATAATTTTATATAATATTAAATTATATCTACATTATTTATTATTAAATATATCATGATTTCTTATCATATATTATTTAATTGTACAAGATATATCATACTTTTAAATATAATTAATTTAACATTTCTTATACAAAATTTTTCTTCTAAATACTTTTTAATATAATTAAAAAACCATTAGTTAAGCAAAAATAATCCTATGGAATTAAGGTGAGATAAATATTCGAATCAAAATGTTAGAATTATAATTTGATAAAGTTGAAGAAAGAATAAAGTAAACTTTTGCTAACCTATTTAATGAATATCCGTACATGCCATGGTTCACGACTTCACGTTTCCATAAGCCACGTGCTCACGTGTGTGTGATTCTTACTTCTTAGTCCTGCTTTTTATGTCTCATGCTGGATTAATGTAAAGTTAACAATATATAAATCTCAGCATGGCACTTTGTCCCACATTAACTTAAAAAAATTAAAATAAAAAATTATTTTTTAAAGTTATCTTTTCACTTTTTTCCCTCTCTTCAAAATAGATTGAAAAAAGATAATAAATTTTAATAAAAAAATATGGCGAGGGAAGGTAGAAGGTCAAGAGGATAATTTTTTCTTTAACGTTATAAAATGGAAAGATTTAAAAAATAAATACAAGTAAAGAGTTTAGAGGTGATATACTTGTAGTATAAAACTAAATTATATAACCGAATTTTGTATAATTTTAAAATGTGTTTGGATAGAAAAAATTTGTAATTTAACGAAATTAAAATGTAAATATTTGAATTATTTATAAATATTTTTTTTTATTTTCTAAATGTATTATTTGGACGAAATAATGAGCCAGAAATGAGGCACAGAGGAGATAAAGAAAAGAGATAAGAAAATAGAAATAGAACAGAAGGAGAGAAAGAGAAGAAGGAACTGAAAAGTTAGAGGTCCAATGGATTTTACAGGCCCAAATTGTATATGGTTGAAAAAGAGGCTCAAACCCAAGAAACTGATTTTGGAGATAAAGAAAAGTGCCAAACAAGGCCAAATAATACAATGTTCATATTCTTTCTAATTTCATGTACTTATGAATGTTGGATTTGTGGTTGGAAATATTGTTCTCCATGTGTTATAATAACAAACATACGCACTTGGTTTCACATTAATGGTGGTGACTAAACTTCTGTGGTTGTTTATCTTGTTCAAACAACTGCATTCTCAATGCTGCTGCAGGCTCAAAACTATCCACTTAGTTTACAAAATGACGTGTGTATTAAAATTGTTGAAGAGTGAACCTCCATTCCTTTAGAAAGAAGGCAATGGACGAGAAGTGTTAAAGTCTACATTGTTGCGGAATTTAAATTTTGTTAGACGTACTGTATTATCTAAATATATGATCTTTTAACGAAGAGCAATGCTCACCTTATATAGGTCGATTTTGTTAGCTTGAATTATAAATCTAAATTTCTAATATATTAACCCATAATCTCCGTAATCAATCCTTCATTGTCAATTGTCAAAATTTAGGGCGTGTTTAATGTGTTGATACTTAACTTCCATTCTCATATTTAAAAAAGTGTTATGTTGAATTTGCACTTATATAAAAAACTTAAAGCAATAAATTTGTCAATTTTTTACTGCAACATTCTACTTTTGTCTCTTCTGAGAAGTATCGGAAATTACCTTAATCTTCAAAATGTAAAATTTAACTGCATGGGATTCTTGGAGAGTGATTCAAACAATGCTTGCACATGATAAACTCTTCTTTTTTGGACATGCGTACCCCTTTTTATTCTGTTGATCAATGAACTTATTTCTATGTCAAAACGAATTTTGTCAACAATTCATATTCATGCACATCATGGTATATATTTAATTCTTGATATAGCCACTAAGTTGGGTAATATACGCTTTCCTGATGCCATGTCATGTAATGTTTTTCAGGGAGCTGTTATAGTGTTGGCAAAAGATCTCGTTCGAACAAGGCATCAGATTGAAAAGTTTTATAAGCTCAAATCACAGCTCCAGGGTGTGCCCCTCAGATTTCAAGTATGTGCTCGATGGTGTAACTGTCTCTGTTGGTTTGTAGTAGCATAGACCACTATATGTTTCTAGTTATGAGCTAAAGCTCGTGGTATTTCATTTTACTTGTAAACTGAGTATCATTAAATTAATGCAAAAATTTGATCAAAACCCATGCCTTTACTGAATGTGAATGCTAGAAGGTGGTTCCTAATGTATCAGAATTGTTCAGACTTTGAAATCAACGCAAGCAATGGGTGAGGCAATGAAAGGTGTGACTAAGGCAATGGGACAGATGAATAGGCAGATGAACTTGCCATTTTTGCATAGAATCTTGCAAGAATTTGAAAGAGAGAATGAGAAGATGGCATTGATTAGAGGTGATGGAAGATGCAACAGATGACTATGGAAGGGGATGAGGAAGAAGAAGTGTTAGAAGTCTCTATAAATATAATCTGTCTCACGTATATATAAATGGAAAATAATATTCATCTCAAAAATTAATTTTATAAAGTTGAGTTGGATTTATAATGTTACCTGATTAATAAATCTGCCCTGAACCTCACAAGGTACAAGACCCCGAATCTTCTATGCAATGTTAGTTCGTTTAAATTTAATTGATGCTTAAAAACAATATTTTTTAAAAATGTGTTTAAAGAAGCAATTATAAGCCTAGTTTAATTTATTGATCAACTGGAATTCGGCGTAAATCTTTATTTTAGCTCGAACTTAATTGAGTTAAATTTACGAACAATTCAATTCAACTCATTAACTCGATAATTTGATTAAAATTAAATTTATAATTATGTAAATTATTTTATTTATTTATTTCATACACTAGTAAAAAATAGTTAATTAATATATATTCATCTAGTTTACGTTAAGTTGAATTATACATAATAAACATTCATTATTTTATTTAACAACCTTAACTTTTAACTTAAATTTCATTCATTTAATTTACTAATCAAGTTCAATTAGTAAATTATTAAATTAAATCTCGAGCTATTTTAATCAATTAGTCATTCTTTTGCCTTTCGAATTTCGCTACGTCTTAAATTGAGTTTTTTTAAGGGCCTAGATACTATTTATTAATATTGTAATAATCATCTAAATTTCCTATGATTTATTGGAGTTTTATTATTAAAATAAGTAAACTCAATATATATATATATATATATATATAAGATCGTAATCAACTGACTATATAAAACAATTTACATTATACATGTGTAAACATTCTTCTCTCGTTAAAGAGATAAAAACCTAATTAAAAATTTAAATAACCTCAAAAACTACACAAATAAAGTATCGCACACTCAGGATTAACAGTTAAAATTCGATAACAAAAAAAACTTAAAAATAATAAACATAATTCATAAATATTTTTAAAAATTTTGTCAAAAATATCCATCTATTCTATAACATTATTTATATTAACCTTAAAGGGAAATTTTATTATAATGTTCAATGTAATTTTATTTCAAATAATTAAAGAGTTTTATATAGAAAGTAAATATATTTATGTATTTAGACAATTTTAAAGCTATTTATATAATTTATTCAAAAGATAAAACAACTACCTATGTTCAACCGAAGACTTGCACAGTATCTTAAATTCAAAATCGACAAATATCAACTTAATTAATTTATTGTAACTCGAAAAACAAATACTATAACTAACATAAGAACTAAGAGGTGGGAATTTTATTCATCAATAAACTTAAAGTGACAGGCAAACCTAATTTATAAAAATATATAGTTGTTTTGTTACAAATAAAATTAAATAAGAGCCGCCGAAAGCTTCCCAGAGAAAAAGTACTCAGTATTAAATATGGTTTGAAATGTGGAATTTAGTATGAATTGATGAAAAAGTTTAGCACTTGTTTGTATAGGTGTTGTAACAAAAAAAGAAGAAAAAAAAAAAAAATAAGTGAGTAGTAGTGAACCTGTTTTGTCACGTAACATCAGAAACAAGGTATCCAAAGTTGAATACTTTAACTCTCTCTTTGTTGTTTGTGTTCCTTGTGAAGAATGATTGGTCACAATTCCAGCTCAAGGTTTGGTCCCACACTCCATAAAATCATACCAAGACCCTGTCAACGCCACCACCGGATTCCCGCAATCTCGGACCAGAATTCTCCAACGTTAAACGTTCGCAGAAAAATGAACCAACAACGTTAACATATGTTCTACAAATTGGACAATCAAAGTGTGAGTACAGCCACATGTCTATGCATGGAGCATGGAACAAGTGTTTGCATCTTGGTAGCTTCCTCACTTCTTCTCCTTCTTCAAAACAACTTAAACAAATTGAACACTCATTATCATCTCCAACTATTCCTTCTTTTCCTGCTTCTTTCTTCTTGTACTTGAAGCTTGAAACCATGTTGGAGTTATTTCTCTGGCTTTGGCAGTTCTCAATAATGCTACTTTCTATGACCAACCCATTTGACCCTTCACCTTCTGATTCCATCATGTGCTGCCTTCTGCTTCTTTTGATTATGATGAAGTTGTATAGAGCTAATGCCATGGCTGCAATTCCCACCACTACTAGGCCATAGTATAACATGGCTGTGCTGGATTTGTCAGAGGAAGAAGGAGAAGGTGGGGGTGACAATATTATTGGACCTTGGAACTCACCCATTTTTGGATTTTGAAGTGAAATAGGCAGAGAGAAGATTGATTAAGAGAAGAACAAGTTGGATGGAGAATATGTTATTTCGACAACTAGACATATCAAAGTAAATCTCATCTACTATCTAGGGCCTGTCTCATACAATTATAGACATTGCTTTTTTATTTTATCAAATTAAATTAATGTAAAGTGGTTAATCTAAATGCCGTGGTGGTTATGTTGTCTTTGAAGGAGAGAAAATGATATTTATTATTTTTCAAGATACGATAAAATATGTTATATACCAATCAACATTTATTCTATTGTTTTGAGAGATGAGAAGATAAGAAATGTAGAAAATAAATATATAAAAATAAGTGACTACAGAGGTTGTGATCAGAGATGAGAACAAGCAAAATTTTAGATAAGTCTGATGCCCCTCTTCAACATTTTTTCAAGTTGCCTGTGTGTTTGGTAATACTCTTTAGTTGATATGTTAATATATAAAACTAGTTTTGTATCTATTGAGAAAGCAGAATTGTATTTATTCGCCAGTGCAATGGGGTACCGTTCTACATGTTTCCTCCTTGTCATGTCAATTCCCAATAGGGACCTTTTGATAAATATATGGAAGAGAATTCTCTGTTCTTTCTTTCGGTTTCTTTTCCATCTTTTATCTCTTTGTTTTCAATGAAAAGTTAGTAGGTGCATTGAACTGTTGAAAAACTAGTAAACATCTCAGGGGCAAAGTTAATTTTTTTTTTTTATTCAGACTATGAATATAGATTATAAGATCATTGGTAATAAATTGGATCAATAATCCATTAATGTTAATATATTAATTTTCAATCGATAAGTAAGTTCTATTATTTTACATTAATACGTGAATCAGATTTAGTGTATAAAGAGTAGTAAAATTCATTGAATAATTTTAAATGATGTAATTTTTTTGCTGAATTGTTGACAAATGTTTTCATTTGTGTTTGCTTTATATGTACATAAAATACATAATAACTACTGTAAATTATAAAAGAAATTTTAATTTCTTTTGGATATAAAATGATTAAATATACATTTATTTGTGTAAGACTTGCGTACCCTTGAAACATGAAATGATTGCTCCATTTCCTAATCACGAGGTAGATCAGATTTTTTTCTCTAAGGAAAAAGTTTTGTGAGACCCTTGGACAAAACAATTACTAATAGACTCAAGACTCATGTGCAAAAAATTGTTCTTCATTCTTTGTCAGAATTAGCAGTGTCTCAAGACTCATGTGTCTCAATGTTAGCAGTGTTGTATTCAACATTGGAATTAAATATCTTCTTTGAAATTTACAAAATGGAATAGTTAAAATAAAATACTTGTATCATTACATATTTAAAGACAACTGATAAAGAAATCAAGTAACAATAAGAACTGGTGAATCATGTTACCATTGCATAGAATAAAAATCTAGCAATAGAATTATAGCAGAAACAATATAGATCAATTGAAATCAATTTGTTGATTACAATTATGCTTGCTAAGTCTTCTTGTAAGGAAATAACTAGATGTATATTCTATATTGTCACATGGCATACAAATGGTATCTATATTGTTTGCTCTCAACCTTTTTATCTTGTCTATTGATGTCAACAAAGTACCTTGTTGGAGAATTTCAATCTATTTCCACCTCCTCTTTTCACAATTGTTGTGAAGTGGGATCCACCCTTTCGTGTTTTATCTTATGATATCTTAAATACTTCAAGTTGTATTTCTCTATTTTTAGTACCACAACCAAAATCAATTGATGATAAACCTTCACATCAATAACATTTTCACAACAAAATTTGCATACTAAAATATAATTTCATGATTAACATGTTCACTATAGTATACTATAGTATTTGTATAACACAAAGTAGTCTGTATGACAAGGAAAAAAGATAACAACATTAATATAGGCAGTCAGGATATGGAACTACCGAAAGGAATGGGGCATGTTTTTCGTTTTCCACGTCATACCAAAATTGGCAAAAATAATCATATTTTTGTTTTTCCTAAAATATCAAATTATAGATAATTTTGGTAATGCCCTGGCCCAAAATCAATCCTTAGTTTCTTGCCAAAGTTAGTACTTCGTATTCACTGGATCGGCTCCAAAGCCGAAACAGATATTTTACGTTTTTTTAGAACACAAATTTTATTGAACCAAGGTCAATCCCCTTCACCACTGAACCGTGGAGCATGGCATTTTCGTCTGACGGAATTTCATAGAGGGGCACAAGAAAGTGCAAATTAATTAACCAATAATTTAATGGTAAGTAACCATTTTCCCTTCAACAATTGAATGAAGGTTTGGTTTATCAAAAACAATAAGTACATTATTGGTTAAATTAACTTGAGACATTTTAACATCCCTACTTTTTTGGTTATTATGCCAAATATTTTAAGAGGGAAAATGTCTGGAGCAATAAATTTTACTGGCTACCACAGAGCCAGGAATCTGGCAGTGGACAGAGCCCACAAGTGCAATCAGAGATTTGGGCTGCAAGGAAATAATGTTCCAAATACCTGTGGGAATTAAACACCCAAAGCCCAAATAATGGAACAAAACGGTCATATCCCAATCAATGATGGACAAAAACAAAAATAGAAAAAGAACCCAAACGAAGATATAGTACTTTTGAAACAACAGGCTGTGATTGGACAAATAAGATAACCTTATCCATAGATTTCCAATGGAGAAGCTGCCACGTCAGACATAAGCAAATATGCCAAAAATTTCATCCTCTCATTCTACCACCGTTCCCACTGCCGTCTCTCTCAAAACAAACACGCACCACAACCCTTTCATTTCCTCACTCTTCAAACAAGCTCAAATCTTCAAAGCTATTTGCAGAAGAACCAGAACTAGGAGAAAGAAATGGCTTCAACTTCAGCAGTTTCAATGGCTGTGCCACTTTCTTACGCCACCCAGAAGAGGGTGGTGCCCACTGAGGCATTCTTGAAGGCACCATTGCCTCTGCGACCTTCAAAGGCTGTGTTAACATCAAAACCCAATGGAAGGTTTCAAGTGAGGGCATCCATGAAAGAGAAGGTTGTGACGGGTTTAACAGCAGCTGCATTAACAGCTTCTATGATGGTCCCTGACGTGGCTGAAGCTGCCGTTACTCCTTCTCTCAAGAACTTCTTGCTCAGCATAGCCGCAGGTGGAGTTGTGGCTGTAGCAATTATTGGTGCCGTCATTGGTGTTTCCAATTTCGACCCCGTCAAGCGAAGCTGAAGAAATTCTGAGTCCCTGTGGGGATTTCTGGACCCTCTCTCATCTCTATGTGTATCTGTATTGTTCTTGAGTATTTAACTCTCTCTCTTGTGTGTAATATGTGACTCTTTGGCTCTACTTCAGAAGAAACTTTCCAATTCTTACAATGTAATTTCATTTTGGCGTATCATAGAAACACATTGCTTACATGTTTCTGCTGCATAGGAAGTTAGGAACGGAATTTCAAAGTACACGCAGTATAGATAACTTTTTGAAATAATCTTTACTATAAGGAATGCTCTGCATATGAATAGTATGAACATCGCGTGCCAAAATAATTAGACGGATCGGATAGAAAGAAAAACTATAGTGAAAAATCAACAACGACGCTAATTTGAAAATATTATAGAACTATCGGATATGAAGGAATATCCGCCAATTCATGGAACAGAAATTTTAGAACCTGAGTTAATTACAAGATCTAGGTTTTGCAATGGCCATATAAAACCGTAACTCACAACTACTAATGACGGATTCTATGTTAAATTTTACCCTAATAGTAATACGTGTGATTCATCGAAATAGGATGCTGAAACCAAATTACAATTGCTGCTTAGTGCCTCCACAACTTTGAGATCAAATCAAGCATGTATCCGCCCTCAGAAGTATAATTCGTCTTATCTGCCTTCATTACTGTAATCTTCACCCTCTGTTCATCACCATACGATTCCTCTTTAATTTTTAGCCTCAAGATAAATTGGTTGAAAAGTCTACTCTTGATTATTGCTCCAAACTTCTCATCATCCTGTTTTTCATACTTCAACAAGTAGAGCTCCTTAG
The DNA here is from genome assembly GCA_026586105.1 of Hylodesmum podocarpum. NCBI lineage: Eukaryota > Viridiplantae > Streptophyta > Magnoliopsida > Fabales > Fabaceae > Hylodesmum > Hylodesmum podocarpum. The sequence goes on along the minus strand of JALJEV010000650.1, from coordinate 4,030,477 downwards.
CTGAGCAACCCATAATCTGTTCCCCTGATTCCTGAAAAGCAGTGACCCAAGATATTCCAGTATGATCCAAAATTTGAGCTTGAAGGAGGTATCGGTAGTCACACTCCTCAAATTCTTGGTTGCATCTATCGCATTGCCATGTTGTGTTGCCTGACATAGTCACTTTCTTGTTGCACTGTCTATCTCCAACCATCAGAGGGCAGGCTGTGTAACAAAATGTATCTGTCTTCATGAAAGATATTGTTGCCTTCACTGTTATCCAATCTGGCTTATCTGACCGCCCCAGACCTTCATCCTTGATCTGAGATAGAGTTTTACGAAAATCAGTCTTGGGTCCTCCAGGCTTAATGTCCTTAGAAATAGAAAGAGAAGCAGAATCTTTTCCCCCTCGATCAAACCATTCCTTTAAGCTACTTGCCTCAGGGAAATCTGGATTTATAAAAAGCTGTGTACCAGAAATAGTCCCTATAGATTTCCCAGTGAAGTCATTGACCTTCCCAGCTTTGACTGCTAGAATGGGAAATAAACCAGCATCAACCATCTCTTGCAACTTTTGGCCTTCCCTGTTGCAAAATTCACCCCAAAGAGTAAGCTCAACACTCCTGCCAGAAATGTCCTTTATATTCAAAACTCTTCTCTGGGTTTCCATTCCATTTTTCCTCAAAATGGGAACTGATGGATTCACAACCGTCACAACGCCAATAACATCAAGTATGGAGTTACTGTCAACATTCTCAATATCACTGATAGGCCTGAAGGAGAATTGCTGTCTTGGTATAGAACCATCTTCATCTGGGTAAAGTTCAACAGTTGATGTCACATCCAAAACAATTTCCCATTCATTCTTCAAATGGTTGAAGTTTTTCTGTGCAGGTTTCAAGTTCCCCTTGGATATCAAGTAAACTCTACCTACCTCAATTGCATCATAGAAGCGATCCACAACTGCATTAAAACAGGTCACCCGTATTTCACCTCCATCAGAATCAAGAAGATCAAATGAGAAGACCTTCCCATCTCCCCGGGCATTATTATAGCGGCGCAGATCTCCTTTTGTAGTTACCCTTGCCTTGATTACCCATCGACCTTGATAAGGATTTAAGGCAGCTATTGGAATAACAGGTGCAGGGACCTCATTTTTCACAACTGCACCATGGGTTTTGTAAAGTGGTGGCAGTTGGTACGGAGGTTGACCATTTGACCGAAAACTCTGCACATTACCACTTTTATTTTGCGCTGGCAGGTGAAAATGATTACCTCTAGATGAGTTCTCCACATTGTTATTGGGTAATGCTCTCTGAATAGGTAAATCAGAATCCACAAATGGCTTTGGATTTCCAATGATTTCGCACTCTGGTATTATAGTTTCCATGCTGAGCACCACAACAATCCTGTACAAGGAGAACAAGGTCTAAGTCCACAGCAAGACCACCATAACCATGACAAGCAGTTTAAGTACATAAATTAATTTTACAAGAAAAAACTTCTATCGAAGAGGCTTGGTTCCTTGTGCAAGACGTTTTTAACTCTTATAACATCCACACAAACAGTTCAAGGCTCTGCCATTCTCAACCGAGGTTGAATTTCTTTCTATCTCCCATATATGAACTAACCTATCTCTGAGGTTGTTCTCCCTAATTGCGCTAATCACTATGAAACAAATCAGAAAAGAAGCTAAAGTGCTGCCGATAAACTGCGCGAAAAACCACAAACCGTTTTGTCACACTGTTTTTGAAATTATAGTGTGTTTTTACCTAAGTGCATAATATGCCTTTGTGAGTTATCATGGATTAATGTGCATAAAATGTCTTCACCGTGATTATCTTCACCAACAAGATTCCAATCTTGCCAATACTTAAATGTACTACGAACCGAAGAGTACATTATTAATTATTAGCAACTGAATTTTAACCAGATTGAAATTCCACCATAGAAATTCATAGTGACGACCGTTTTAGTTTGATTATTATCGTAATTAATTTGATTATTGACCAAATGGAGATTGAAATTCTCAAGCATCGCGCGATGTACGTAATGACATAGTCGTAATCGCATGAATGAAATGTGAAATTAGATGTAGAGAGGAGAGACTGACTTGCGGTTCTGAATAGGACTGCAAATGTACTCGATGAGTTGAACGACGGAACCTTTCTTGACTCGTCCGGTTCGGACTCGGTCGTTGAGCTGAGTCGCGAGCATAGCGTGCTGAGAGGAAACGGCGTCGGAGAGCAAAATTCGGTACCGTTCCTGCTGCTTAGAATTCGGAATCAACTTGATATCGAGAACTTGCACCAGAGGCTTCGAGTTCATGTCGCCGGACACTATCGCCGGAATCGCATTCGGCGTCAGATTCACCGACATTTTCCTTTTTCCCGAAACGGACACGGTACACACAGATTTTGGAGGGAACAGTGGGTCCTGCGATGGTCGATGGCGGATTTTTCAATTTTTAAATGGAATGCAACGGCATAACAAACCGCTCTGGCTCTTATATGGCCAATTACTTTTTCGGGCGAACCGGGTTTAAATGAAAGAAATCATAATTAAAAAAGAACACTACAACAGAGGTTATAAGGTGTAAAGTATCTTTCAAAAGTTAAATAATAAAAGATGAAATTAAATTAATTAATTGAGATGAATAGTCAGAATTATATTAATATATATACACTCATAATAAAATATAATAATATTACATTTTAATTTTAATTAACAATTACAAAAACTATCAAATATATGTTGTAGACTTAAATTGAAAAAACAACTTCAGAATTTTACTCATATAGAAGAAAAAGAAACTTTAAGAATTTAAAATTCTAATGCTAGGTGCATCTCAAGTCTTCGTTCTAGTTACAATAATGAAAAAAATGTACAACAACAATGCAATCCAAGGAGAGTATAAAAATAGGCCATTTCAATAAATTTAATTATTAAATAAACTTGACTAGAAACATATTATTATTATTGAGGAAGACGTTAAATTTGTAACTTCTACTAGTATCAAAAGTAAAGTGTTAAGCACTATCTTTAATAAATAGGAGACACTTATATCAATAAATATTGAAGATACCGACTATAAGATGCATTAACGGGAAATATATAAGAGGGTGTAAAGAATATTAAGGAGTTATAAAAGTTACATATAAAATAGGTTATTTCATCATAGATTGGATAGAACATAATTTTCAATGTCAATAATAAATTGTTTTATGAGATTAGTTTTTATTTAATGTTTAAGCTTATTATATATATTTATTGAAAAATTAAGGTATAAGACCCACATTTTTCATATAAAATATAGTAAGTGTACAATTACTTTAGATGATATAATGATATAGATGAGTTAGAAGATGATATATTCATTATTAATATTTTAGAATGAACAAATCTGCTAGCACCTCAAGAATTCTGATGTAAAACACAAGACTGAGAGCAAGAAAAGTTCTAATATAACTAAAAGCAACTTATGAGTGATACGATCAACACTTATTAAATGCAGAAAAAAAAAAAAAAAACTTATGTTATTATACACTGAAGGACCCTGAACACAAACGGTACCTTCCATAATGATCATAAATGTATCTGAGTGCCTCTATTTAAATAACCACATTTACAATTAGTTTTAAACCGGGTAAATAAGTATTTATTTTTTAAATTTTTACCCAGTACATTTGCCCTGCAACTCAGAGGAAGCGGAAATAAAAGAATGAGAACCATTAATATTCAAATAATTAGGGTGTTAGGCTTATGTTTCAAAGGGGAACTAATATTTTTTAATTAGGAATTAGGAAGTTGGGAGTTTGATAACGCATGAATAATGACTAGACCTTATTGGTGGTACGGTATAGCATCCATCATTATCGACGGGCGTGAAGCTCACTGTACTTTTCAAAATATTTATGGATAGAAAAATATTTGGTAGATATTTTTAATACATAGATAATAAGATAATTAGTTATAAATACGTAAATAATTAAATAATTAATTATAAAATGTGAAGAAAAAAATATATATATAATATAAAATATAAAAGAAGAAAAATACATAAATATTCTGGAAAAGAATTAGTTAATTAATTATATATTACAAAAAAAAATACATAAATATTCTAGGAAAGTTTAATTTGTTAATTCTCGTTATTATTAAAATATCTCACCCTCAACAACCTAGCGAATACAATAGGAGTTGGGGCTCTTAATTGACCGACAGAATTATTATTAATTTATTACTCATTACGAATGACATAAACTTATAGCTTGTTATATTGGTACTGAATTAAATTACGTCACTTTTAAATATTTTATTTTACTATTTTAAATTTTAAAAATTTACGTTGATATTTCTAATGTAAAAACATTTAAATATTAACAAGGAGACATGTGATGTATCGGTTAAATTTTTTATTATAAAAGTTCATTTTAATATATTAAAATTTTAAATTGTTTTGCTTTGGTATATTAAATACATAGTATTAAAGTCCTAAATAATTATTTTATTATATTAAAAAGTCAATTTCTTGAATTTGGATTTTTCTACAATATAATTTTTTTATTATTTTTTAAAGTTTCCTTGCATAATATTTTTTTGATATTATTTTAATTCGTGATATTGAAACCCATCACCCATAATCCGTGGCCAATTTATTTTAAAAAGTCTCCAAAAATTGAGCTACGAGATTTGAGAAAGAAAGAATATCATACACGATAAGTTTTAAGATCACGTGTAAAAATTATGTTATAAAATTTTGTATAGAAAATATCGCCAGTTTTAAATTTTATAAAATATTATTAAAAAATTCTGTAAATTGAATTAATAAAAATATAATTATTTTAAATTTTGATATGCTGAAGTTATTTTTTAAAAGAATTTTGATTGACAAATAACTTATCTCAGTTTGAAATTAAAATGTTTATGTTTAAAAATATTGAAAATGAATTTTTTTAAAAAGTTATATTATTAACATGAAATTTTTAAAATATTAGATGTCAAAATCATAGTACACTGAAACCCAGTGGATAGTGATAGTCAAATAATAATAACAAAAAAAGTTTACAGTGGAAATTGCGAAGAAAAATAGAAATATTAAATAAATAAATCTCAATATATATGGACATTTGAGATGCTCTTGATTAGTCTTTATCCTTAACCTACTCTAACACATCAAGGTTTGGCATCTTATTTTTTATTTCTTCGATCATATATTTTTAACATCTTTTCACTTTTGAACGTGTTTTTTTTCCTACACTTCTTTTTCAATCAACTAATTTTTTTTTCCTGGTTTACTTATTTTCTCTTAGATATCTATTTTCTTTTCAATCCATCGACTTAATTTTATCTCCATCAATATCGAATTATTGTATAATTAAAAAGGATTTTGATAAAATACTCTGAAAATATTAATGAATTAAAATAAGAAAGTACTTGACGTATAAGATATTAATGAGTGAAAAGAAATTTAAATCGTGTAATTTTATATATTTTAATAAAAAAAAAATTTCTTTCAGACTTTAATATTATTAGGACACTGATTAGTATCCGATTAAAAATAACCTTATATCATATTGAACTTATTTATTATAAATTTAATATTTAATTTATATACTTAAAGTTATTTATTTATAATGAACTTTACTAATATAGAAATAGATATTTATCCCAAATTAACATTGAAAAATTCATGTCTTCATTATATGATATTTTGCTTTGAAAAGCAATGTTGTACCGTGTTCTTTTTATTCATAATGTTGTGGCGTAGATAACACTCCTATATAAACTTTAAACCCAAAAAATCGCTAAAATTGATTAATTTGGGTAATTGAAAACGACAACCCAATTCCTAAAGAAACTAGCCAATGTAAAGAGGTTACTTGTAAACAAATTACAAAGGAAAACAGCAAAATGAGAAAATGGATGGAAGATAATACGTAAAGGATAAGATGATAAAGGTAAAAACAGTGTTTATTAAAGTAAATGATTGCTCATTTTCTTCCTTTCAAAATTCGCACATTCATTACTTATTACACAACATTCACCTTATTAATTTCATCTTCTGGGTAATATAATGTGATTTTCATGGGAATCATTGTATGTTAAATATATTATTCAATTTATTCAATCTTCTGGGTAATATAATGTGAATTTTATGGGAATTATTGTATGTTAAATATATGTTAAAATATCATGATCTTGCTGTGTATAGTCTAGTAACCTTCTTTAATATCATCCTTATAAGGTCAATATGAATATATGTTAATTTTATGTATTATAAGTGAAAAATATTTATATTATTAATGATAAAAAATAAATTAGATATAAAATTTAACATAATTATTATCTAAACATTTACAGATTAGATATATTTTTAAAGTGTACAATTAAATTTAAAATATAATTATACAAATATATATGTATATATATGCATAATTCTATATTCATTAAAGTACCGTTTAATCCAATTTTTTTAACTTAAAAAATAATTATAAATAAACTCCAGATCAAACACTTTACAGCTAAAATTCTTAAAATAAAAATAAAATAATAAAAAAAATTGGGAAGATTAATATTTGTAGTTTATATACCTCACTATTCAGCTCAATTTTCAATTTAAAAATATTTTTTATAAATAAAGTTAAAAAGTAATTTATTAACTTTTTAAAATTTTATTTTTAACTTTAATTTATAAAAGAATATTTAAATCCGTAAAAAAGGATACCAAACAAATACCTAAAAACGAAAACAGGAAAACGGGTCTCCGTTTGTGAGGCAAAAAATGGCGTGAAGGGGCAGATCACAGATGCATCAGTGTCGGGGAGCGTGTCCAGGTTGTGAAGTCTCGTTAGAATGTAGGTATGAGCGTGACACACTTTTTTTTTTTTTTTTTTTTTTTTTTTTAACTAAATAATCATTTGTTACTCAATTATAGATACTTTTATTTTAAGTAAATAATTTAGGTAAATAATCATGTCAACTTAAATAATGTAATATATTAACTTGAATTCACGTTAATCATGCATTAACATTTTTAATTTTTTTTATTTGGTTATTTAATTCTATTACATATTTAATTTACATATTAATATATAAAAAAAATTAAATTATTAAAAAAATTTACATATAATAATAAATTAATACATAATTGAATATTCAAAATACATTAGACTAGTATTATTAATAATTAATATTTATAGAAAAATTAAATTAAGGATAAAATATTAACAACTCATTAATTTAATTTTTTTTATTTGGAAACACTTGCCTAATTTGTTCGAAAGCACTTACCTAATTTAAAGAAAAAATTCTTTTTTCCTAAATCTTTGGGACTTGAGTTATTAATGTCATTAAATAAAAAAATCCTCGAATCTTTCTTAATCTTATTAGTTAATGTAATTCCGTGATTAAAATTTAAATTTAAAATCATTGATTAAGTTAGAATAATTAAGTAATCCACATGTTTGGTGGTAGTATGATATACTTCTAGGACCCACTTTCCGCATTATTAATCTCACACCAAATCAATCGATAACAACTTTGGAGAATTTTGATCTCCCCACGTGTTCGTCTTTGATTGGCCCGAAACAGTTGCCCCGAGATTTCCTCAGTTCCATGTACCTCTTTATTTCTCTTTCATTAACTGCACACAAACTTAGTAACTTTTTTATTGAAAATTATAAATTATTAAAAACCCAAAAAAGCCCTAGTTGCCAGACGTCGCCGTTTCGGTGGTGAGAATCGCGATGGTGTTGACTCCAAACACTATCCTCAATTCAATTCCTCATCCATTTCGAAAGCCTTCTTCTCGTACAATTATATACGGTATCCATCCAATTATTAAAGACAAGGTTTTTTTTAAAATTTTTTTTATCGGAATTATTATAGACAAGTTACCATAAAATATCTTATTAAACCTCATGTCACCATCAAACGCCAACCACACGAATCAATAATTTCATTAACTAAGTTAAATAAACTTAATATAACATGTGTTTATCAATATGTTTAAATATATTTCTTAATTTTGGAAAAAAGATAACTTTAGTCCATCAAATTTAAAATTAACGTTTTTAGTCACTTAATTTTTATGAAATATGATTTCAATATCTCAAACACTATTTAATAATAATTGTAAAAAACTACCTAAATTGATTTGAAAAATTAAAATCGTTTATAATAAAATTCAAGGGATTACAAATACTAATTTTAAATCTAAAAGATAAAAAAAATAAATTTAAAATAAATCTAAGGACTAAAATCATATTCATGTGAAATCTATTATATTTTTTTATTAAATAATAATTATTGTAAAATTTAGAAAAAATTTATATTTTAAGTGAATGTTGAAATGAATTCTAAATTATATTTAATTAATTTATAATGTTATTTTTCTGAAAAAAAATATTTTATCATCTTAACTCATGTAATTAATGTTAAAAAAATGAAACGGAAAAATATTAATATGTCATTATCAAATTATGATAATTGTTGCCATCTATATTTATTACTTAAAAATATTATCAGTGAGGTGTTAGAAAGATTCATCACGTTGAAGAACTTCCAGAGATCACGAAGGGATTAACAAGTCAGAAATACGATAAGATACTCATTATTTAACCTATCTCTCGCACTAGCATTTTAACTCGGATCTGAACTATTATAAATTATTATAACATATACACACATGTATAGGAAACTTATTTTTTAATAGAATCAAAACTAAAAGAAACAAAGTAAAAATATAAAATATATTATTATTAATTTTAACTAAAATTTTCATATAATTAATTTAAGTTCATAATATATATTTGGAATAAAAAGATTTGCCATATACAGTGATCACTCTGATTTAATGTACTTTTCATAAAATGTTACTCGTAGCTAAATAAACATAATAAAAGTGGGATAAAAGATAATAAATTTGATTAAGAATTTTCATTCTAAATTCTTTTAAGTAAATACCAAGAATAAATGCTAGTTAGCATTCACTTAAAAAACAAGAAAAATAACGGCCGACACAAATTTTTGAACTCTGTCATCTGCCATCATAATATGTTTGATTCTGAGTATTATTATCATCGAAAGAATTGGTATGTATATATCTATGGTTTGCTGGCAAATGTAGGTCCCTTTCATCATGGAAATCTTGACCTCGTGAACGAGACACGTATCATGAAGAAAAATATGTACATGGTTGGGTTTTTTTTTAACCAAGAAAAATTTTAAATAAGAAATATTAATAATTTTTTTTTATCATGGATTAAAATTATTAAAAACAAAAAGAATTTGACAAATTTTAATTTTATTTAACAAACTTCACTTATAATTTCATAACTGAATAAATTATATTAAAATACATGTGGTTGAGAATGTAATGCTAAAGTTTCAGTTCAAAAGAACATAAAACTATTTCTAATGACAAGAATTTTAGAATTTAGAGTATATGCAGTAAATTTTATTCATATCCAATTTGATATAATCGAATTATAAATTATCATATGATAAAATGATCAAGTTAATAATTATAATTTTAAAAATTATATCCATAATCATTTTTTAATTGAATGATAATTTTTATTTTTACACCCATGAATTATATTCAATTTATTTTTCAAAAATAATCTCAATGGTAACCTCTGTGATAAAAATAACTAATTATAATCATTAGACATTTATTAAATTTTAAAAATGATACATAACAAACTATATATTGAATCCCAATCATTACATATAAATGTAACTCAAATATGGTAAATTTTTTTATATATACTCTTAAAATGTTAATTTATTTTACTAAATTTGCAATACAAGGACAACTTAAATTATTTTAAAACATTGAACAATGAAGTTAAATTAAATCCTAACCGTTAGATGTATTTTTTTTTTTTACAAGAAAATGTAGATTTGTATAATGTCTTATGCTATTGACTAAAATTCACACATTTTTTCTTTCCGTACATTTTTTCCCTGGTGAAAACCGGTACAACTAAAACCATAGCATTCGGCTATCACAATTTTTTTTTTTTTTGACAAGATATTATAATTAGTTATATAAACTGATAAATTAAATTTAGAATATTAATTAACGAGCTTATTAACATGACCTGGCGATAAGCCATTAAATAAGTTTAAAGATATCAACAGAATATTTTTAAATTATTTAATACCATAAATAATTTTTAAAACAATAAAATTATAATAAATAAACTTATTTAACTATGTTCACTGATTTTGATAAATTAGATATTTATTTATTTTACATATATAAATAGAAATAGAGGATAATAAAAAATAGTAATAAGTAAAGGAGAATCCAAAAAAAAAAAAGAAAAAACAGGTGGATATTGATTATGGAATTGTGCTAAATATTAAGACACAGAGGGGTCCAAGCGTGACTGTCAAATCTACATATTCTTTGCTTTCTCTCTCTCTCTCTCTATATTTTTCTATCTCTCTCTCTGAATTCATAGGACAGCCCCTTTGCTCCGCAGATTCGATTCAATCGGCGATCTTTATTACTCACTGCTCCTCGGGAATCCCTCGTCTCCCTCTTTCAATCTCTGTCTTCTTTCTCAATATAATGTTCCAGATTTTCAAGGTACGATTTTCCATTCTAACTAATTATTATTATCATTATTATTATTATATCCTATATTCTTGTTATTATTAACAAACCTTTTTCAATTATTTAACTTTTATATCAGTTTCGCCAAAAACAATTAATTAAATAACATGCCACAGTTTCATCAAATGTGAATTTTGTTCTCTAGTCTTTGTTTCCATCTCAACTTTCTTCCACTGTTTACGATCTCCGTTTCATCCATGCAATTTACTTGTTTTTCAGATGCGAGATAGATTCGACAAGCTCAATTATTATTTTATTTTATTTTACCGAAAGGAATTTTTCGCTGCTGCAAGGTTTTCAAGCACAGTTGGAACATTTTAATTCCTGATATTAACACGTTATTTTGGATTTTGCTTAACTTTTAACTAATGCCAATCTGAGATTATTAAATGGGTTTTTGTTTTTCCTCAACGTGTGTAAATATTCAACATTTGGATGGTTACTTCTTTGTTTTTGTTTTTCATAATTTTACTTGAAAAGGGTTAATGATACTGTCTCTGCTGTAGTACTTCGTAAAATCATCTTCTCTGCATCATTGACTATTTTTTTTTTTTTTTTTTGGGTAATGGAGCTTTTAGAATTTAGATTCTTCTTTGGAACTCTGTTCTTTAGGTAGGTATTTCCTGAGTACATTAAAAAAGGCTCCTTTTGTGGAAATGGGATCTGCTTTTTCCCATCTCATCATTTTTAAAAAAATTACCCATCAATATAAATATTATTAAAAACAGTTGTAATAATAATAATAATAATAATTATATATGTAACAGTATAGCAATACTTAATAATAAAAATATAATTCAGGTTTATAATCTGATTCCTCTGGAAAAGGAACTCATGGTGGTCATGATTTCTACTACAGAGCTTGTCTCATCTGCCAAATGCCTTAAACAATTCCAAAACTGTTTATGTTTTGTCTCTCTGTTATGGTTAGTGCAGGCAGGTACACTTAGGAGGATATGATTATGGATAAATTATAAAAAATATCTTCCAACGCTTTCAACACTTGACATCTTCTTTTGTTCTTTCTTCTCACCATCTTCTTTATCGTCCATGATGCAGGGCTGATTCTGATTCCATCAACAAGTTTTTAACTCCAAAAAAAGAAATTTTTTTATGGAAGGTGACACATTCTTTGATCTCGGCAACGGTAGCCAGATTGATAGCAAGCTTTTGCAGACTTTTCAGAAAAGCTTTGTTCAAGTCCAAAACATTTTGGATCAGAACCGGGTACTCATCAATGAGATAAACCAGAATCATGAGTCCAAGGTTCCTGACAACCTCAGCAGAAACGTTGGCCTTATTAGGGAACTCAACAACAACATAAGAAGAGTTGTTGACCTTTATGCGGATCTTTCAAGTTCTTTTACCAAATCCATGGAAGTTTCTTCCGAAGGAGATTCCAGTGGTGCTGTGAAATCTGATGGCAAAGCTGGCCACAAGCGACACAGGCCTCTTTAGGAAGCTTTTTTCATTTTTTTCTTCTTTTTTTCTTGGTGGGGATGCTTGATATAACAATTGTGTTGAGGGGTAGAACAAGTTTAGGTTCTGTAGCTGAATCCCTCTTGTATTACAGAACTTTCTCTAGCTTATATTTCAAATAAAAAAGAAACGATTTTCCGCAATTCCTCTCTATTATATCCTTGTGACTATGGATCGAATAGAAACAAGTCATGTTTGAGTGACTGATTTAATCATGTTGCTGTGCTGTATTTCAAAAGGTAAATGAATGAGGAACCCCCTTTTCTTTCCTGTTTAACGTGATTGTCTTACTTTTTTCCTTTTGGATTTGAACATGTGATGTATTATAATTAGATGGAACTTTTCTTGTTTATATTATCTGTTTTTTCAATGATATGATGAGGTGGTGTTGCAAGAGGTAAGGGCTTTTAGCTTTGATAAACTTTTCTGTGAGGACTATCTCTTATCAAGTTTTGATGGAAACTCGTCATGGTAGCTTTATTCCCTCTGTATGTTGAACCAAAATGTTGTTCCCAGCTCTTACTTTAACTAAGAACTGAAAGTGAGAAGGGAGTAGCAGATACTGTTTTGGGCCTATGTGCATGTAGCTAGAGTTGCCTTACCAAGAAAACTACACCTGGTTTTTCTGTTCATGGGTTTCCCTGAGGGAGTGACAACTGAACTGAAAACTGCATACATATGTGTGAAGATGCTCTGAAACAAAGGGATGAAAGCAACTTTAGAGAATATAAGATAAAAAATCTTTTTGGTTCCCTGTCACACACCACACAAGAAGAGAATCTCAGATAAGCGATGAGAAGAACTTTTGACTAATATTTTTATTTTTATTGTTTTGTTATGCCCCCATGGCTAGTATTGGCAGGGAGATTAAAAGTAGTATTCTATTTGAACTCAAAACAAAGCACTACAGTCGTCAGGAAAAGATATATGCAAATAGTGACCCCCAACAACATGACAAGGGACCCTAAGGGTTCTCTTTTGGGATGGAACTGAACTTCTTCATGCTTATCCCCTTCACCTCAGGTTCTTTCTTTTTTTACTTTCTAATTTTCTCCCCTACTTTTAATCATGTGTTTGGTAGAAGAGAGAAAGTTTTAATTTTTTTAAGGAAATTTTAGATCTGAAATGAAATGTTAATATTGTATGTTTGATGTCCATTTTAAAAAGAAAAATTCAGAAAAACATTGCTGTTTTCCAAGAATTATTTTTAATCAATTCTGTAAAAATAATCTCATAAGAAATTGTTAATTTAACTTCTTTGAATTAATTTTTTATATAAGTAAAATTACATTACTTTACTTTTATTAAATCACTTAATATAATAAACAATTTCTCATTCCTAGAAATAATATAATTCTTTGGTACTAAAAGACTTCCACTCTGTTCTATATGACATCCTTCTAATTGATACGTGATAATTCCCTGGTTTGTATTGCTCTATCACTCTCCCTTGTTTCTCAGATGTCTATTGGTGGACCCAGTTTGTGGCAGCCTAATTTTCTGATCTTAGAAGAGAGGCCCACATGAGTGATTGTTGAGGATGGTTTAGATTTTGCATTTTGAAGTAGTGGACCTTTTCCTCCTCTGTAGATTGATACCTTTGTCAATACTCTCATACTCTCATTTCATAATCAACTCACTCACAGACCTACCTATAATTGTTAGACCATCATTTTTTTGGGTAATAATTGTTGGACTATCATTTGTCCATAACCCCAAAGCTTTTTTGGACCTTATAAATTTTTTAATACATATAGAAATTGTTAAATACAATTATAAAGCTTTCATGTACTTTCTAAGAGGATCACGGAAATGTTGAATTGTTGTGGCAAATTCTGAATTCATAACAGTGCTGTACTTCACTTGCATACCAAAGATGCCAAAAATAAGTTTTTTTTTTCCCTATAGTAACTCTTTATAACTCATTTTCTCTATCTCTTTATTTCTCCACTCATTTTTATCTCATCTGTATTTCTTTTACTGCAGTCTCTCTCCTTGTGGTAGAAGTAATTTGAGAAATTTATGTGAAAAATAACATCACTCGTTATTAAATGATGATTCATGACCAAATGAGGGAGATTACTATAAAAATATATTATTGGGCTATTCATTATCAATAGAATTAAGTCAAATCTAATACTAAAACAGAAGATGGATAAAAAAAAACTCTAGTACTAGTAGTGAGCAATTTCAAAAAATAAGTATGCTATGTTTGAGGAAATAATGAAAGGCTAGAATATCTGATGTAAAAATGGATTTGGTCCCTGAGCAAGCAAAGACAAAATAGACATTGTGTGGTACATAACATGTGCAATGAGAATCTACTTTTGCTTTTCTTTCTCTTTGTTCCTTGCATTTCCAGCAAATAGGTTGGAAAGGAGCTCAACTCTAGTTTGCCCAATGAAAGCTATATTTTTTATAATAATGGAACTTGTAGATATCTCCATCATTGGTTGGACCAATTACAGCAATCCAACTATAATAATCCACGCCCCATGCCGGAAATGTTTAATTATGGCCTAATGACACTTTTTAATAATTTGACGATAATTTTTAATATGTGATAATCCTTTTATTCTCTCTCTCTCTCTCTCTCATGTCTTTTATAAAACTAAACTCCATTGGGTCATGGCTTCAGAAAGACACTCATACACACTTTTGAAAATTGCATACTTTAAGAAAATCAACTTTACAATGTTGACATCACTTCTGTTAGGTGACCCGTTAACGTTGCAAAGTTGTGGTTCAGTGATTCTATTTCTCTATTGGATTGTTTGGTACAAAGATCATGTCGCATTGAAGTTTCACCTGCCAACAGGTAACGAAACTCATCCGTAATTCTATTTTCCCTTAACAAAAGTACATCACTAGACACTACCCCTTTATGTTGTATACATTGCTCGTGAATGCCTTTGCTTTAATTTTCTACATCTAAACCACTAATTGTTTAACAATAAATGTCATTTTTTGTCCGTTAAATTTTAATATTGTTTTATTTAGATGCATGATATTATAAAAAATTTACTTTGATAATTTAAGTTTTAAATAATTTTATTTTAGTTGATTAAGTTTTTTATTGAATTCATTTTAATCAGTTAAATTTATTATAATGTCCATAATATTATTATAAATTTCCATATCACATTGAAAAAATAACTTCCTGCGTTATTTAATGATTTTCTTCCAAGACTCAAATTAAAATATTTTTTAAATATTTTATGTATAATATTTTATGACGTTATTTTGAATTGCAAGTATGACGCAGGATCTCTCTTAAAAAAAACAAAATAAATAAATAAATAAATCTCATTATCCTCGAGAACCATTAGTAAGTTTTAAAATGAAAAATCGTAATAGATAATACATAAAATTGAAATGTCTTTTTCATTTTGAGGAACCTGACTATTTTTTCCTCCAACCAATAACTCACCTAAGTATCTTTATGGAGATCACAATGTAAGACACTGCGACTCATACTTTTGTATTTTATTATTTATCTTAATTTTATTTGAAAATATTTTTAGGACATAACATTAACAAAGGTAGACTGTGACATATGATATCATTTTCACGTATCACACTAACAATTTTAAGTTATTTTTAAAAATATAGAAATCAAATTGAAAATTTTAAAAATTAAAAATTAAATTGAGCAGAAAAATAATATAAGTGTCAAAGGTTTAATTAAGTTTTGCAATTAACTTTTAGTACTAAAAATAAATAAGTAAAAGAGCTCTTCACTATAGTTTTCAGTTCATTTTGTAAAATCATTATCATTAATGTCTCATTCGAAGGTTTAAAAATACAGACAAAACATTACAAATATCATGCCGAAAAAAGAAAGTAAATGTAAAAGGTTAAAAAGAAACCATTGATAAATGATAATAGTACTCGGAATTGGTTCAAGAGATTGAGATGCGAGTTCATAAAATCTATTTAAATATCTAGGCTTTTATTTTTTTAAAAAAATATATTTAATTAAATAGCGGAGGTTTAAGTTTATAAAGTTTATTTATTATTTTTAGTAAAATATGTTGGAGATTCTACGATGTTCCTTATATAAGTGAAAATAATTTTTATTGATAATAGAATTATCCGATAATAGAGTTCATTTTAAACTAAGAAAAAGATTATGTTTACCTGTGTATTAAATAGTGTCGGATATAGAGGTGTATTAAACAAAATCTCAAAGTCTTAATCTAGATACATAAAAAAAAAAAAAGAAAAAAACTCACTTGCCTGTCATATTATCCACACTTTAAGACCAAAATTAATAGTGTTGTGTGTGATGAGATGGATCAGAAAATATTCAAGTCCTACTCTAATTTAAATTAAAATATATAATTAGTGAAATACTTTCGTTGATGAGATGGATCAGAAAATATTCAAGTCCTGCTCTAATTTAAATTAAAATATATAATTAGTGAAATACTTTCGTTGATGAGATGGATCAGAAAATATTCAAGTCCTACTCTAATTTAAATTAAGCTATATAATTAGTGAAATATTTTCGTCCTTAGAACTAGTTTTTTCTATGATAAGTTAGATTCAAACTTTAATTTTAAGATGATATTAAAATTTATTTATTTGTTATTGATGTTAGGCAGTTATCGCCTCCCCAAAACATATATATATATATATATATATATATATATATATAATAATAACAATAATAATAATAATAATAATATTAATAATAATAATTATTATTATTATTATAAAAATAATAATAAATTTTTTATAATTTTTTTTCTCTAACTCAAGATAATTTTTTTTTTAATGGACTTACTTTAGCATACTCTCCCTCAGTGGTGCATAAAGTAAATAAGGGATAATAACTTTTATTAAAAATATATTTTAGTTCTTGCTAAATTTATTTTTAAGTCTCTTAATTAAATATATATATATATATATATATATATATATATATATATATATATATATATATTGTATGATCAATTTAATTTACGCTCGTTGGCCCTTACAAAATTAAAATGAAAAAAAAAATTGCCCCTCAATTTTAAAGTCTAATTCTGCCTTTGATCAAGAGATATGTTGGGACTCTTACCTAAATATATTTAATGTATTTATGTGAGATTATATTATAAATTCATTTTGTAAAATTGAGTTAAGTTAAAAAAACAAATCATGTATTATATTTTATTTATATTATTAATTTTAATAACTAGATTTTATTAAAATTATTATGAGATCTAATTCAAGAGTGACTCAATGCGTAAAAACATTTTGTATTATCCGTACATGACATTTAAACTTTTATTTTTAAAATACTATAAATAATTTAAACTCTTATTATTAGAATACTATAAAGAATTAACGCATGTATACGCACTTAAGATATAATCATTAACATTTATTACAAAGATAATTAATGTTATTATAATACACCTATGATTAAGCGATGCAAATTTAACGTAGACGATTTTTTTATGTCATTTAGTTGTGTGGTTATGTCAGTAATTATAATAAAATGTCATGTCCATTGTTATTTTATTTTTTTAAAAAAATATACAGTTTAAATTTGAATGCAAATTTACACATGCCACAATTTAATTTAAATTTTTGGTTTTTATTTGATAACTTTAAAATTATACTTAAGTAATTTTGCAATATATTGATCTATTTAAAGTTAACCAATTGATGTATTTAAAAACTGGTATTAATATATTTACAAGTTTTAATTAGAAAAAAAAAGGTTATTGTAAAAAAGTAAAAAATTGAGCTTTAAACAGATAAGACCAAATATTTAAAAAATTCAAATAAAACTGAAAAAGAAGTATTTAATAAATTAATAGGTTAAATCAGACTGTATGAATCAAATCATACTTATTCTACATGAAGTCTAATCATAAATATCCTATTCCCATCACTGGACCAGGGGCAGGTGTTGGGCCTGGGCTAAGGGGTAGGTCCAAAGTGTTTTTTTTTTGTTGATAGATGAATATTTATTTTAGTTTTTTGATGATGTTTATGTATTATATATCAATAGTATATAAAATAAAAACTAAAATAAATATTCCTCTATCATTTATTAAAATTATTACATTAACTAAAAAATGATGATATTAATTTTTCACCTTATTAATTTCTTTATCATTTATTTTTTTCTTCAATCACATGATAAATTTGAGAAATAATTAAAGACTAGCTAAATTAATTTTTAAATAGTTATAATATAAAATAATTATTAATTTGGTAAAGTAATTTTTAATTGATTAAAGTAAGTTTTAAAAAACATTACACTGTGCTCTAATATAAAAGAGATTGTTGTGAATGTTAAGAAAATAAGAATTTATGTAATTTCAAGTGTTAGAGAGTGTGATCTACTCTATATGCTTCTCAGTCCATTCAAGCAAAGATCTAAAAATCAAAAAAAATATATGAGCGCAGGAGAACATAACATATGCAAATGAGCCCTAAAAAATGGATAAAATAGTTGAAACTCAAACTCATAATCATAATTATAGATAGTTGAAATGGTAAGGCCACTAATCATATCATTTTAGAATAACTTTATTATGCTAATAATTGTAATATGTAGCCAATTAGTCACTTCACAATATCTGTATTTATCTCTTCACATTATATACGTATTTTTCTCTCTTTATAATTTATACATATTATAATTGTCTATTAAATATTTTTTTTTTTTAAATTATGATTTGTAACCCTCTAGTGTAGTTACAAGGCTGTATTATAAGCAGAAGTGAGGAGAACAAAGTAATGATAAAAAAATGTTATAGCACATGCATGAAAGTTTCTTGTGTATTATAATTATATAACAGTTGATTTAATAACAATACATAGGATGCGAAGAAACTGCATGATTAAACAAATCGTTGAATATCAATAAGTTGGCATAACCAAAGAGATAGTGGGATTGAATCTGATAAGTTTGAGTCAGTCACTTTAATTAAATTTATAATTTTATTTTAAAAGATTTTAATTAGAATTAAGAGTATTACACTGTACATTGTATCATCAATTATCATGATCCAAGCTCTTGACGCGCAGCATACAGACACAGCGATGACTTTGAGCATAGATAACAGGTGATAGGCCGGGGCTCATTCAACTCTAAATTTTTTTTAGGTTATTTTATTAAATTTTAATTTAGAAAAATCTAAAAATTTACAGGAAAAATAAAAATGAGTTTATTTAATAGATAGATAAATTCACTCATTAAAAAGAATTTATATTTTTCTAATAAACAAATAATTTTTTTGATAAAAAAAATTTCATCCACTAAATACATATTATAAAGTTCTACCGTGACTGAAAACATTATAATAAATGTTTTTATGACTATAATCCAAAAATAATGTATCAGAGTACTTTTGATATTAAATCTAAACTAAACAAGCTAAGCTATCAAGAATAAGAATTCAAAAGTTAAATTCCAGTGTGGTTAACAAAAGAATGCATATAACCAATAAAACACATCCGGATTGGTTAATTAAAGGATTAATTTCACAGTTGTATTACTATTATTACTGTGTAGCAACGTGTATATAAATAAATGTTGCACCTTCTATTCCTCATTGAAACTGCTGCAGTTACACTTCACATGCGGCACCAAACTTTACAAGACCGACCGCTTGATGAGAAATTAGTTTTGAGGGTTTACTGTTAAGACCTATTTAGGCAAAGAAAAATAAGAAAACCATCATATAATGGTGGTGTTTCAACTTTGACCTTTTATTTTGATAATTTCTATTTTGCTAGCACCAGAAAAGGTTGAGTTTATTGCAATGGACCGATTACATCTTGTAACCCTCATAATCACTTCCAAGTTTCATAATTTGATACAAAAAGTCAAATACACATAATTTTCTTGTAATGTTTTTTTTCTTCTTTTTATAAGCAAACTGGAATTCATTAAAAAGTAGAAAAAAGTTGGACTGTAGCATGCGATCGATATACCCTGATCAAGCAGCACATCAAGTCTGATACAAAAGCTATATATATATATATATATATATATATATCGATTCTTTTTGTTTCTTTTAGGTAAGCTAGCTCTATCATATATATTTTTTCAAAATATAAAAAGTTGGGTACCCGGCACACTTATTTTATTTTAAATACTTTTTTTATTATTATTTCCATATAAAGATTTTTTTAATTCAAAGTTTCACGTTAATAGATTTTAAAAGGAGAGAGGAACAAAATGAGAAAGTGATATATTTTATTCTCTTACAATACACTTTAAATCTATGTTTAAATTACAAATAGTATATGACCACCGTGTATTTTTCATTATAGTGTGTTTGTGAGTTCCTTTAGGAGTTGTTTTACTGTGTTTTTGACACAGAGTGAAGTTTTGGTTCTTATGACTAGCTATTTCCCATGGATGAGATTTTTCGTCTTAAGGTTAACTATATATGTTGTGTCATCTTCTTCCATGCATAGCGCAAAATGTCAATACTGATGCCATGCAGAAATTAAGTATTCGGAATGTTATAGAAATAATGTTTAAAATTTGAATGCTTATAACTTCAAGATACATTTTAAAAAGTAAAAAACAAAATATAAATCTGATAATTTTAGTCAGTTATTTTCATGTAATCTCAAGAGTTAATAATTATTAGTCATAATTTTTTTGTCCTCAATATATTTTAATAATTATTTTACTAAAACATTAACGTCCTTAATGCTAATAAAGACAATAGAGCATAAAGTAGTAAATGCAAAAAAAATAAAAATTGATATGAATTCAATGACAGAGGAATGAATAACTGTTGAAAGAGGCGGTCAAATGAAAAACGCTGTTGAAAGTGGATAAGGTAGTACAAGTGACATGAAAAGTAAATAAAAATAGAGTGGAGAGGGACGTGTTGAAAGCACGTATGTTTGGACATATGGGGGAAAAAACAAGAGTCTTTGCTGAAATATTGTGTGACTGTACTCCTTTCCCATTCAGACGGCTTCCGTCACAATTCACAGACTTGATGAGGCTACCAGCCCCAGCTAATTTTCCAACTCCTAGCTAGCATCTTCGTTTGAAAGTATGTCTGAAATTAAGTCAATTTAGCATAAGTGAACACAATGAATGATAATAGTGTGTTCCAATTTTGTCTTCTTTTAATCATACAGATTAATTTGGTTTCATAACATTTATCAATGAGAAAAAATTTTATGATTTTTTTTTTATATTGTAATCTAATGGTGACAATGCTATAAAAATTTCACCAAGTAACAATTTTATAATATTAATGTATAATTATCAATAAACTCTTTATAGTAAATATCTAATTAAACTTTTAATATTTAGGATATGTTTATTGTACCGTCCGGATCTTTAGATGAACAACTTATTTATAGATCTTGACAAATCAACCGATTCGCATTATCTGACTTGATTAGTCATAAGCCAATTAACATTATCGAAGGAAATTGAGGGATAATTTCATATATTCCACCCATTCCACCCAATCTCGGAGTAGAGGAAAAACTTAGATACCGATAAATACACTTTGAATGTTCTGGTTTAAACTAGACTTTTAACTATCATAGATAATTTAGTCTATACAATTAAAATAAAAATTCGTGATAAGATAATTTAATATTTCAGACGGATAAAAATATATAAAAAAAAATACTTTATATTAAGGGCCAAAATCAAAACTTACAGATTTTATAGAGACTAAAAATAATAATTTAAAAATTTTAGAAATAAAATATAACTATATTTTTTTAGAGAAATTAAAATCAAAACTCACTTATTTTGTAAGAATTAAAAGTATATTTAAGTAAATTCATGAATAAAGTTTTTATTTCACTATCACAGAGTTTCACTAAAGAGCTTGAAGAAGGACGATCGTATTAGGATAGCTAATCGTAATTAATCAAAGCTTGAATTTCTGATAAAAAAATGAGTAGGCTTTGATCCATCCATATAGTAAAACAAATAAATGTGTATTCTCTTTAGAGAAGAGAGTGAACAGAGCTGCAACTTCCTTACCTCTCCAGTTAATTAACAACTAAGATTTATTAATCATATATCTAATAGTTAAATCTAGTTGACTATACTTACGTAATAATGACTACCTAATATACGTAATTCATGGGATTTGAATGATATAGGTGGGTCCAATTATTCGAACACTTTTCTGTGAGATAAATCAAATTATTTGCATGTATATGTTTTCTTTTAATCATAATATTGACAAAGAAAAAAATAACACTTAAAGTGATAAATAACTTTGTTACGTAAGCTAAACCTATGCAACACAAACAGTGCTTCCTGCAGCAATACAATTCTACGACAGTGGGATAGGTGCATTAATTGTAATTCAAATCTTTTGTCATTTACTTAGAAATTCACGTTGCCTTTGCAAGGGCATATGAAACAAGTGTGGACGTTTCGAAAACATATCAAATAATTGCTATATATATGCACCATTGGGTGGAATATCCAACAACCTAAGCATAGCCACAAGAAGAGAGAGAGAGATAAAAACCCTCGTCCTCTCTACTAGAGAGAGTGAGAAATGGGAAGAAGCCCTTGTTGTTCAAAGGAAGGTTTGAATAGAGGTGTTTGGACAGCTAATGAAGACAAAATCCTCAAAGAATACATTAAGGTCCATGGTGAAGGAAGATGGAGAAATTTTCCCCAAAAAGCAGGTTCACTTATTGTCTCAATTACAACATACATAAATCTCATTTTCACACACATGTTTATTTCTCAAGTACATGCACTCTTTTTTTTTTTTTAAGAGTATTTTGGTAAGTTACACACTTTGAATGTACAATGAAAAAATTGAAAAGTGAAAATTTGTTAAATCTTTCTTTGTAGTTGTTTCACCAAACATGTTCCCGCAAATGTGATGTGGATATATCAAATTCATGCTAATTTTTGAGAAAATGGATTGGCATGCATGCAGGTTTGAAAAGATGTGGGAAAAGTTGCAGACTGAGATGGTTGAATTATCTGAGACCAGATATTAAGAGAGGAAATATTTCCTCAGACGAAGAAGAACTCATCATCAGGCTTCACAAGCTTCTGGGAAACAGGTTTCATTTCTCCATTCTAATTAAAATCTCTTTGTGAAAATATGTTATTGCTTACATTGAAATTGAATACAATTTATATTTTTGTGTAGATGGTCTTTAATAGCAGGGAGGCTTCCGGGTAGAACAGACAATGAAATAAAGAATTATTGGAAAACCAAATTAGGAAAAAAACACAAAGATGGCAACCAAAAAAGCAGAAATTCATCACTTAGAAACAACACACTGAATCCAATGCCACAATTAGCACCCGTGGCCACTCGCTTAACTCCTAAACTAGATTCCAATGTTATCCGTACAAAGGCCACAAAGTGCTCTAAGGTGTCAGTTTTGAATCCACTCCCTGACCCAACAGTGCAATTAATTCCGAACAAGTTCAAGGTTGAGGCAGTGGTAGAAGCAAAAGCAGAAGAAGCTGTGGATGCCGTGGCTTGTAATTCTTTAATATGTAACCAAATGGAGTCCATGACTAACGACAATGAGTTTCTGTTGTATCCTGGTGAAGAAAAAGAACTTCCGAATGATTTTCTCATGGATTTCAAGGTGGATGATTTTTTCTTATTTGATCTACTCAACTCAGATATCTCAAACCCCGAGCAATTACAACCTTGTTCGGGCCAAGTTTATCCCATGCCCTCTGCTGAAGTTCTAATGGACTGCACATAAATTAGAGTAATATATTTTGCAGACGTGTATCCAACAAACCTTCGTTGTTTCTCGTCAATGGTTCAACTCATTCAGTATTTGACCTTCTCGTATGTATGTATAGTGCGTGATATATGAAATTCCTACTTTCAAATTATTCCACCATCTCTTATTATTATTTTTCCTTTTACTATTATATTAACCAGTATGATTAAATTAAAAATTTATGATATATATAATCTTTCGTTCAAGGTCCAAAAAAAAAGCCAAGCTTTCTCCAACAAAATGTCAAGTTGTTATCACCTTTGATATGTTAAGATATAATCTTTCGTTTTCTGTAAATATAACATGACGTATTTAGTTGACTTTGAATGGTTTAATTCTAAATTGCTTAAAAACCTGCTCAACTTACGTCCATACAATGTAAGCAACATCTTTTGTTCGCGGCCCAGTCAAGTTCCAGTCAAAAGTTGGAAACGTGGTTCACTCACAATGAAGATGAAGGTGCCCAACTATGCGGTGCCTGACACGCCTCACTCTGCCGTGCTCTTGTCGATGCTTTCACGTTTTAGGGTTTATTCTTTGACAAAAAAATATTTAATAGATAATTTAAATAGATAAAGTTTAGATAATTTAAATATAAAATATGAATAGAGAAATAAATATATGATATATAATTAGTAATTTATTTTAATTGGTTGTAAAATAAAATTAATTTTTACGGGAACTCTGATTTCGTAGAACGGCCAGGCATAAATTTCTTTTAAATTTTTTATTTATTCTCTCCCTTATTTAACTCTCATATTTCCTCTCCTTTTTATATTTATTATTTCTCCTCTAATTTAAATTTTTTTCAAACTTTTTATTTATTCTCTCCCTTATTTTACTCTCATATTTCCTCTCCTTTTTATATTTATTATTTCTCCTCTAGTTAAAAAATAATAGTAATTTCAACGTTTTGATCGTTAATAATTTGTGGTGTGCGTATACATTTTACTGTGATAGAATCGATAATTTAATTAAAATTTATCATATATTTTCTTAATTAATTAAAATTTATTTCATATTTAATTTGTAAAAATTTTCATTATTTTGAATAATCCTATTGTTAAAGTAAATAATAATAATAAATGCAAGAGCCATTTCTCTGAAAATTACCTATCATGAATAAATATTTTCATTTAAAAAAATTAATTAATTATTAAAATAATTTTTAAAATATGCAATCTAAATTAAATAAAAGAATATTCATCTCACTGTTATTAAATATTGATAATTTTAACTTTATATCTCAATATAAAAATAATTATCATTTTATTTAAACAAAATTAACTAAAAATAAGAAAAAATAAAAGATTTGGAGTTCTAACCTTAATGCAGACTGAAATGGCCGGAAAAGAGTAAATATAAAATAGTGAAGATGCCATAATTATAGTGCGAAAAGTTGAAATTAGATCACATAAAAATAGACATCGCCTTCCCTTCCAGGGTGACTAGTGAGATCCACGTCATGTGGAACTGAGGCACCAAGATTTGCCAGGTGTTTTAGATTTAAAGTCTAGGGTTTATGAGATTCGCCACCATGTGGCTGAATATATTAGAGTGTTCAACAGGAAGCGTTCGAATTTGCCACGTGGTTGCAGTGCTACTACTTGGCGTGTTATCCCATTTATACATAAAAAATGTCTAGTGCTACTTTCACATTTATTAACATTGTTCGACCTAAACACTCGGTTTCTTCACTCAAACAAATTCCTATGAATTGTGTCTATAACTATAAAATGTTTTTGATAATGGCCTTTTAGGTACAATTTCCAAATTTCTTTTTGTTCTATTGTTGGGCCAATAGGCCCAGATACATGGAACGGGCCTAAGCCTCTTTGAACGGGTAGAATCGATTCTATTCTATTCAAGTCACTGTCATCAACCATTGAATGTCTGTAAGTTAGTGAGTCACGATGATATGTCTAGAACGCCCTTGTCCCATCCAATTGCTCTGACTTTATCAGCCACAAAACATCTAGGCAAGGTTGAATCGAGAAGATCGTGCGTGAAAATGGCGTCAACGAAAACCGTGGAGCACATAGTTCTGTTCAAGGTAAAAGAGGAAACCGAAGCATCGAAGGTGAGTGACTTGGTTAACGGTTTGGGTTCACTGGCGTCACTAAGCCAGGTCCAACACCTCAGCGTTGGCCCACTCCTCCGTAACCGATCCTCTTCTCTAACCTTCACTCACATGCTCCACAGTCGTTACAACTCAAAAGAGGATCTCAATGCGTATTCCGCACACCCTAGCCACGTCAGCGTTGTCAAGGAAAACGTCCTCCCAATCATCGACGACATCATGGCCGTTGACTGGATCGCCGATGACGTCACTACCCTCGTTCCGACGCCAGGTTCCGCGATTCGAGTTAGTTTCTTGAAATTAAAGGAGAACGCCGTTAATGAGCAGGTGCTGGGAGTTGTGAGAAGCATTCCTCAGAATTTTAAACAGATTAGTGAGTTCAGTTTCGGGGAGAATTTCTCGCCGGCTAGGGCTAAGGGTTTTTCAATTGCTTCTCTTGCGGTTTTTCCCGGAGCGGGGGATTTGGAAGCGGTGGATTCGAATGAGGAGTTGGTGAATTATCAGAAGGATAAGGTTAGGGATCAGATCGAAAGTGTGGTTGTTGTTGATTACGTGGTGCCGCCTCCACCAACTGCTCAGTCTGCAAGCCTTTGATGAGGTTATTGCTTTCCTCTCTTTTACTCTTCAGTTATGGTTTTTCGCCTGAATAATGATGAATCGTTATGTGAGTGTTGATGGTTATGATTAATGAATGATTCACTCAATTTCTCACTTTGTTCTTCACTCTAGTTTATTTTTTTTATTTTTTGTCTTCTCTTGCTGCGTGCTTTAGCTAGTTTTAGTTACTAGTTGATGGCTATGTGGTTCTTGTGTGTGTAAGAAAAGGAAAGCTGATGGGGCTGCAGTATTAGACATCGAATTAAGCGGCACCAAGCTTAATAATGTCTAATTTATCACTATTGCTTGAGTTGTTAGTTGTTATCCAGTGGAAGATAATTGATATCATAATGATATAATGTCTAATCTTTGGTGTCGCAAATCGTGTATGTATGTATGAGAGTAATAGCAACTTCATACACAGATAAGCTTGTCCCTAATCATTTTCACTTCACACATGCATTTGAACTTTAGCAAGAAACAAGTGGTTAATGATTTGGATGTAAAAATAGGAGAAGATCATATAATTGATTTTTTTTAAGTATTTGTGATCAGTAATGCAAAAAATGGAGAAATTAATCAAATGTCACACACAGGATACAAACTTGATGGTTAAAGGGGATTCTACTGTATGGCCATACTACCAGTCATATTCTATAATTGTGAATATTTAGCTTTAAATGGTTAATACGAGAAAAATGTAGTAAAAGCAGTAGCAAGATGTTAAGATGGATGTGTGATCACACAAAAACTAGAGGATACTGAATGATTGAATATAAGAAGATATTAGTGTGATACCTTTCATAGAGAAGCTAAAAAAAATTTGGTTAAGTTGGAAAGAAAGCCACTGGAAAGGCCAGAGAGTAAATTGCATAATTTTTAACCCTATAAAAAGCGGTGGTTTTTGATCAAGTGGTGTTGCAAGAGAATTTCAGGCAATGATGATGATAGTTATCTTTTGGGGAAATTGTGTCTGCATAATTTGGAAAGGAAAGAGAAATTTACAAAAATGCATTGGTGATGTCATACGAATTTCTCAAATTACTTTTTTAGTATATCGTTCAGAATTGGTTAACTTTTTAGTATGCCGTTCAGAATTGGTACTAATTTAAATACAAAATCTATTTATCATTCGTCCAATTGATTGACTTTGGGAGATACGATTCTTCCGTTAAAAAAAATATCAAGTTGCACATGATATGGTAAATGGATGTGTATGGACATATAAAAATAAATTAATATTACATATGGCAATATCTTGCAAAGTTATGGACTAAAGTTGTGCTTGACTCAAAAAATATTTGTTTATCCATGGCAAGACTAAATGTATTTTGTAAGAGTTTAATTTCTACACATTTTTCGTAAAATTAGCACAGATGTATTATATATGATGATTTGATATTTAGTTTAACTAATTCAAATAGTATTTTTGGAATAAGGACAAAGTGTAGACTAATCTCATAAGTTATTTTTTATTTTTGTCTTTTTTTTATATGTGAGTGAGTCTAAAGAGAGTATTTGATGGGATGGGCACAGGTTTGGTCAGATTTGGGTTATAAGGTCCCAATCTTTCAGGCCCATTCATAACCAAATAACTTGTCACTTTGAGCTCAAGTTGGGCCAGTACTTTTTGATTTAAACCCCAAACATTTTCTGCTAATTTTTTTTATTTAAACAAATTTAAATTCTTAAAAGCCGAATTGGCCACAGTTGTGCGGTTTGTGCATTACGAATTTTTGACAATTTTTTCGTCTTTATCTCTTTTAATACAAGGCTAATTTGGGTCTTCGCAAAATAATGAACATTGATTTTCTTTTGTCGAGAACCTGAAATGATTTCTCGTGTATTTATTCATTTTTCCTGGTCCCTGTAAAAAAAAAAAAAAAAAAAAAAAAAAAACTAGAATGACAATTATAATAGAATGGAGTATATTTTAACCTTATCACGAGAGAAACATAAATTCAAGTACAAAAACGAGGTTGATATATACTAATCAAACACCATGTGATCATTATTCAATTAATTAATCAAAAAAGTATAAAATATTATTTAGTATTTTAAAAATAATTGGTTCTTAAGTTGGCACATCAAGCCACGAATTCTAACATAAAAAAAAATCTACACGATACAACACCACGTGATAATCATTCAAGTACACCTAAACTACTTAATTGTATAAGATTTTAGACCATCAACCAATTTATACTATCCATATGTATGTCTTATTTTTTTAACAATAAATTTTAATTATACAAAATAAGTATTTATTCATTGCATTGCACATTATATTATTATTTAACAAACAAATGATATGAACACGTTTTAAAGTAATTGTTCCGGTCATTTATGTTATGTGTTTGGCTTTTAGGTAGAGAATGGAACAGAAAGCATCACAATATAATGGAATGAAATAAAAATATATTCTATTTTAAAAATATTATCATTGTGATAGTAAACATTGGCATTTTATAATTTAGAAGCTTTATTTCGTCCAATAAACCCTTAAATTAAGGGAAAAGAAAATTGGTACTAACTAATGTTAAATTGTTATTTTTACAAAACAAATAATAAAATTACTGTCTCTTTCTTTATATTCCTCTGTGATGTAATGGATTTGTGACAAATAAAAATAAAAAATTATAGATTAAGAAAGGATAATTATCTCTCATAAATAATCTCACTGCTCATTACCACGAGGACCCCCCTCGTCTTTTAATTCATTCTGAGGTGCCTAAACGGTTGCATTTTCACTTTTAAAAAAATTAAATTAAAATGAACAATACAATTGTCTATTTTTTCTTGTGCGAGGCAAACCCTAGTATGACACATTTTTTTTTTGGCTAATCACCATTTGCGGTTATTTAAAAAAAATAAATTAAGTTAATAGGTTTGTTCAAAAAATATTTATTGGAAGAGTCTGTTTTCGGTCAAAGGCATTAGAGAAGAAAACGCAAAGCTTTAACATCACTCGAAAGTGTTTGAAATTTAAAAATTTCCTTATTCTAAATTAATATATTTTTTTATTCTTTAAATAACTCTTCAAATAACATTTGAGATCTAAATGTCTCTTAACTCAAACATAATAACTATTATTTTAAATTAATATTTTTTTTATTCTTTAAATAATTGTTCAAATAATGTTTTAAGTCTAAACTAAACATCTCCTGACTTAAATATGATAATATAATAATATTATTAAAATAATTATTTAAAAAATAAAAAAATATTATTAAAATATTTTTTTTCTTAATATCTTTAACTCAAAATAGACTCTTTTTAATCTAGACTCCTCTAATAAATACTTTTGAAACAAACTCATTAACATAAATATTTTTTAAAATTAACCCAAATGGTCAATTTTATTTATTTATTTATTTTTCCTTAGTTCAAGTCTAAGCCTGCACAAGTTTGCTTTGCCATGACTATATGATATGGTTCATTTATTGTGGCAACCTCAGACACGTGACGAAATCCGTTATTCTGTGCGGACCAAGTCGCAGGAGACAAGTTCGCAGGAGACAAGTTCCCTTACCACACATCTCTTGCAATGATGCAACTATTTCCAGACACACTCACATGTTCCTAAGACATTTCCAAAGTAATTGGAAAAATGAAAATTAACCACTCGGATGTGTGCACCTTTAATTGACATCTCAAGGTGACTTCTCTTTCAGCTAAATGTTACTGTTTTTCCTTCGTCATCACGAGTCGCGTCTTGAGATTTAGTTAGACAAATTACTGTAAATAAACACCAAAACTCTGTGGGCCATTGTGTTTTTCCCATATTCTTTTCTTTAGGAGTTTTTTATTTTTTTTCAACAAATCATGTGTTTGGCATTCAAGTAAGATTTTTTTGAAATATTCTCGGAGTGAGTTTGAAAGAAGAAGGAACAAGAAGAAATTTTTTAAAAATTTTGTTGTTGAAGTATAATTCAGGATAAAGGTATTATGTAATTATATCTGATGTGAGTGATCATAAGAGATAGAGTCGTTAGGTAATTATTGTTATAAACACTAATAATTTCTTATATGTATATATATACACATATGTTGTTTGTGTCACTTTGAGAGATACAGGAAAAAAAAGTTCTCATTTTTGTAACTTTTTCTCTTCTTTATTCTCTCTTTTCTGATTTATTATTATTGTGTTTGTTCTTGATTATTTATTTTTATTACGTCTTTACACCCAATAAACAGGACTGTTTGTAGAGATTAAAGAGAAAAAGAAAGATTATAAAAAATGTGTGTATACATGAAAATATGTAATAAATATTCCTTATATCTCTTTAAAAAATATATTAAAATAAAAATTCTTTCCTTGTTTTTGTAACCTTTCACATTCTCTACTCTAGTTTATCAGTCTTGGATTTGTTTTTCTTATTTTCTTCGTTACGTCTTTACACTAACAATAAATATCATTATTATACATTTTACTTTGAAGTGAAATTGTTATATACTTAAATAATCATTTATACACTTAATAACAATTAAAAAAACACAATTAATCATAATTTATATTATTTATAAATTTTTTGGGGTTTAATGCAAGAATTTTTTTTAGTATATTAGAAATCTTTGATTGACTGAGAATGTTAATTTTCCTTTCTATCTAAAAGACATAATGAGAAAATATCATTTTCTTTTTTCTGACCATTTCTATCCTACTTTTTTCCGCAAAAACATCTCTATAAATGGTGTCGGACCTTCTGCGTGTTAATTTTTTTATTGATATAAAAATATCATTTTCTTAATTTTTTTTAACTCATTTAATACAATAAAGCTTAAATATAAAAATATTTTATTTTCAAAAATATTTTTAACCAATCAAACGAATTTTACTGTCTTTAGAATTCATTATTTCGAGGACTCATGACTCCTAAGAATAATGATTTGGGAACATGAAAAAAACTTTTACTTATATGAAATAGCTAGATGAAAGTTAAATTTTTTTAATAATATAATATTTTAATTATTTAAAAGTTTTAAAATAATTATAATAAATAACTTTTCGTAAACCAATTAAACTATACCTTCATAAATTTCAGCTCTTTCTCGATTCAAGGCTTCCATTATATACATGTCTATCACCCCTTTACTACGTTGTGCTTTGGGAGAGTCTAACCTACAATCTTAGGATATGTTATAAATTGAATTATATTCATTTTGCCTTTTCTTTTGGAGATTAATTTAAAAAGAGAAGGAAAAAAAAACTAATATTATATGGTATGATTAATACATAGCAACTAATCTTGACATTTAAATACGTGATTCGTATAAAACAATATTTACTAGGATATATCCAAGTTTTTTTTTTCTAAAAAAAACAACAAATACAACAATGATAATTTTTTATTTAATTAGAAATAAAAATTTCCTTTTTTACTTTCTATAATTTTTTTATTAATTTTGAATTTTTTTTCTTTCTCTCGATTTCTTTTCTCTAAAGCAAACATTGCATTAGTCTCGATCACAATTGTCGTAATTTTCGCCTTTTTGTTATTATTGTCGATGTCTTTGTTTGAAAACTCATTTTGTTTGAAAACTCATTTTGTTTAAAAGCTATTGCTGGGGCACTGAGAGTATCGATACTAGGTGATGCCAATAAGTGGGTGTGGCTAATGTTTTGACGGTCCGAATAGGTTTGGAAATATTTATCTCTGCATGATGTTCTTCTTTTTGTTTTTTACTCTAATTTTTTCCTAAATTTTAATTTATTTATTAAAAAGTTAAAATTAATTCTTCGTTAACTAATTTATAAAAATGACTTTAAAAGAAGTAAAATTTCTTATAAATTAACTAATGAAAATTAATTTAAATTTTTAGAGAAATAAATTTTATATTTTTTCTTCCTATAAATTTTTTTAGACAAAAAAAAACCATAAATGCTCCTAACGCTCACTTTTACTTGTTTCATGCAATGAAATGTAAAGTCGAATATTCAAAAGAAAAAAAATGTAAAGTCGATTTTAATGGTAGAATTGTTAGACTTGACAGAGAGGGGTGAAAATTGGAGGAAAAATGAAAGAGGGGAATTAAAAAAATGTTGTTAGTCGAATAGGAGAATTTAAAATGCTGTTAATTGAAAAATGAAAAGAGAGAAAAAAATAAAAGAATCGATGTGAAAAATATATTTAACGTCGATCATTAAAAGACTCGACGTGGAATATATTTTTTTTATTTTTACATCTTTTTCAGATTGACGAGATATGTCGTTTTTTAAGCTCTGGCCCACCGGAAGGAGGCCTTCTTTGCCCTCCACCTAAGTTGCGCAGGAAATGCCCAAAGCCAATCCCAGAAAACAGTGAAGCTTCATAGGGTCTTTCTGTCCAGGTGCAGGTAGTCCGCATCTTCACAGACATGTCTATTTCACCAAATCTCTCTTCGAGACAGTGCCCAGAACATTACGTCTTTCGTGCGAGTCGAAACTTATCCGACAAGAAATTTCACTGTTAGTCAATATGAAAATATATTTTTCACGTTGATTCTTTCCGAAATCGGAAAATCAACGTAACATGTCCTTTTACGTCATTTAAATAGATAACCGCCTTAAATTTAATGACATAATAAATTATTTATAAATTATTTATGCATTAATGCATATATGTACAATAAATGTGTTGATCTTAGTCTAGTCTAACCTCAAAATATAGGCGGTACAAATAAACTAATAATAGCCTTAAACTTTTATATAAACTAATTAATGAGTTAAATTTTTAAATAGAGTAAACAACTAGATTATTATATTTAGTAATATTTATTTAGCATATTTAAAAAATATCACTATAAAATATGTTTTAGGAATATTTATTTAATAAAAAAATATTACTAATAATATTTTACGAGATAATTCAAATATAATATTTATTAAATGATCATTAAAATTAATAAATAATATTTTTATATATTTTTGTAACATTCTTTTAAATGTTACCAAATGCAGAAGTGATAATGCATCAAATATTTATCAAGTAGAATAATTAAACTTATTACATACATAAAAACCTTTTATATATATATATATATATATATATATATATATATATATTCTAATCAACTCTTATATCTGAGATAGTACTATGTATTAACCCTATAACAACATGTGATGAACCTTGTCGAGAATTGGAACACGTTAGGGGCATCTAACTTTCAATGTGAGAGAATGACAGTTAAGTTATCTCATATCAAATAAGTTAATTAATAAGCTTAACCTTTTATATATTCTAATTAATGAGTTAAATTCTTCGTCCCTACACCTCATAGTCATGGCTATCGTAAATATTGTCGTTTATCCAATAAAAATATAACACACTGCCCTTCTTCTACAGTATAGTTGCTTCTCATCGGTCAAAGTACTTTCCTATCATATTGTTATTGTCATATTTAAAATATAGATCACCCAATGACAACGTTATGATGGCTGATCAATAATAAATGTGTACATAACTCAAACAATATTTATAGAAAATAGGATTAAATACTTAAATTTATCTTATATAAAAAAGATAATATAAAGATTCAAGGTTAATATTATTATTTCAATTTTTAAGTTCAAAAAATAATTATCTTTATCTTTTTCAATTTTTATAAGGTATGATTGTAACATTTTAAAATATTTTTATGTAAAAACATTGATTTCACTTAATCAAATTTCAAAATAATTAATATAAAATAATATGTAACCATACACATAAAAAAAAGTGAGAAAAGATGATAAGTGTGTAGGCTTGTAAAATCTTTTAATTACCTTTTAATATATTTTGAGATATCTAAATTTTCTTATTATTTTAAATTAATTATTCTAAGATCAAATTACTATTGTGTTAATGTCAGAATATATTTTTAACAAAAAATACTCAAAGGACTTAAATAATATATTTTATAATATAAAAATACAAATAAAATTTATTAAACTTTAAAAATAAAATGGTATCCAAAAATAGGTCAAATGACTTAAGTGATTTAATTTGAAAAAAAAATATAAAAATGAAACTAGTTTGAAATTATTTAGGGAGGTGGAGGCACCTGTGTCAATAATGTCTATAAAGTGAAGGAAAAAGAAGGTATTGACGCCCCTACGCCTCTATGGTATTATTAAAAAAAGAAAAAATAAATAAAGAACAAATATATTATACAAAATATAAAAAGAATCTTTTTTTCTTTTGTCGATTGCCAAAATATCCATTTTTTGTTCTCGGTCCCTATTTCTCCTTTGTTATTTTTTGCTTCCTAGTGCTACCATCTTAACATTTCATTTTCCTTGAGTCATTTTCATTTTAGGTGGTGTAATTGAAAAAATTAGCAACTTTTTAAACACTTGCAAGTTATTTTTCTAAACACATGAACTTAATACAAACTCTCATTGGTCCATGTGATTTTCACAAATTTAAATTATGTCAATTTTATATTAAGGGGTTAATATGTGGTTTATGTTGAACAATTCTTTAACATATAATATAAGTCAGGGATTAGATCATGTGTACCTGATAGTCCCGTGAATGTAGTGAGAGATGAGACCATGATTTCGATGATGATCGAGTTCCCGTTTAGAGTGTATTGTTATGATGGTAAAGTTGAGGTGACAGAGGAGATGATAAGATTGATGTGTCTCTCTTTACCTCTGCCTAATAATCTCTTTATATATACACCAAGGGGAAACCCTGATTAGGTCATGAGGATAATTATGTCCATCAAATAATTATCAATTAAATACGTAGGTATTCATAAGGTCAATGATCAATTAATTAGATAAATGATAACTTGGGCCACATAATAAACAACGAGTCTTACATTCTCCCACTTGGCCGGGTAATCATTTATGATAAGCATTAGGTAAGTCTGATCAGATTTTAATACTCATTTTAGTTTTAAACCGAAACTGTAGCAGAGAAATACAGTCATTGAATCGATATTCAATTCAAGACCCCCATTAATCATACTACAATACCAAATTTAAAACTTAAGTAGACTAAGGATCAAATTGACAAATAAGCCCTCAACAATAATTTGTGTATAGTTGTTGTCTATATGTATTTAGGCATGCATAGACATATTTAGAGACAGACAAAACAAAATAATGAGGAAATTTTACTATTAAACGTAAGCAAGTACAATATGCAATTAAATAAGGTCTTTAGAAAAGCCCATCTTCGAAACATGTTCTTCGAAAACTTTAGGTGGGAGACCTTTAGTCATCGGATCCGCAAGCATATTTTTAGTACTTATATGCTCAATACAAAGTTTATTTTCCTCAACTCGTTCACGTACGAACAAATACTTTGTATCAAGATATAAAACAGCGCCAGTCGAACTGTTACTATTCGAGAAACTAACGACTGCTGAATTATCACAGTAAAGCTTCAATGGTCGAGATATGGAATTAACTAATTTGAGTCCAGTGATGAGATTTCTAAGCAACATCCCATGACAGGTTGCGTTGTACAGCGCAATATATTCTGCCATCATTGTGGAAGTTGTAGTCAACCCTTGCTTATGACTCTTCCATGAGATAGGTCCGCCTGCTAACATAAAGATATACCCCGAAGTGGATTTCTTGTCATCTTTGCACTTGGCAAAATCAGAATCAGAATAACCAACCACTTCTAAATTATCACTTCTTTTGTAAGTCAGTTTATAGTCTTTTGTCCCTTGTAGATATCAAAAAACTTTCTTAGCCGCTTTCCAGTGATCAAGACCAGGATTAGTCTGATAACGGCCTAACATTCCAGCAATATAAGCAATATCTGGACGAGTGCAGACTTGTGCATACATAAGGCTTCCAACCACTGACGCATAAGGTATCATTCTCATCTGTTCTTTTTCAACCTCTGTTTTAAGACATTGAAATAAACCGAAAACATCTCCCTTAACTACTGGAGCTACAGAAGGAGAGCAACGTTGCATGTTATAACGTGTAAGAACACGCTCAATGTAGGTCTTTTGAGATAATCCTAAAACCCCATTGACTCTATCTCATTGTATTTCGATGCCAATAACATAAGAAGCCTCTCCGAGATCTTTCATGTCAAAATTACGTGAGAGTAAACGCTCAGACTCATGCAACATGTCTAAACTATTACTTGCCAATAGAATGTCATCTACGTAAAGGACAAGTATAGTAAAGTTGCTACACTCATCTTGAGGTAGGTACATTGATCCACTTGGTTTTTTACGAAACCTTCTGACTTCAAGACTTGATGCAACTTTAGGTACCATTGACGTGATGTCTGCTTCAACCCGTATATGGATTTCTTTAGCTTACAGACTAGATGTTCTTGACCTTCAGATTTGAAACCTTCAGGCTGTTTCATGAACACTTCCTCATCCAAATCGCCATTTAGGAAAGCTGTTTTGACATCCATATGATGTAGTTCTAAGTCAAAGTGAGCTACTAGGGTCATAACGATCCTTAAGGAATCTTTACGAGAGACAGGAGAAAAGGTCTCTTGATAGTCAATTCCCTCTTTCTGAGTGTAACCCTTTGCAACCAATCTCGCTTTGTATCGTTCAATGTTTCCATTTGGATCCAGTTTTGTTTTGAAGACCCATTTACATCCTATGGGTTTTACGCCATTGGGTAATTCAACCAAATCCCAAACACCATTTTTCTTCATGGAGTCAAGCTCGTTAATCATGGCTTTGTTCCATTCAGGAGACTGATCACTGCTAATGGCTTCATTATAAGAGGTAGGATCAGTAAACTTTCCAGTATCCATTTCTTCTTCAGTCAGGTAGGTAATATAATCATCAAAGTTAGTAGGCCTTTTGGACCTAGATGACCTCCTGAGTAGATTATCGGGGTGAGCATTATC
This sequence comes from Hylodesmum podocarpum, assembly GCA_026586105.1. Classification (NCBI taxonomy): domain Eukaryota; kingdom Viridiplantae; phylum Streptophyta; class Magnoliopsida; order Fabales; family Fabaceae; genus Hylodesmum; species Hylodesmum podocarpum. The sequence goes on along the minus strand of JALJEV010000650.1, from coordinate 3,993,180 downwards.
AGGTTGAGCATTGTCAGCATTGTCTTGATGATGGTCATTTGAGGTGCCTTCATTTCTAAGTACATTCGGAGTGGAAGGTGGTGCAGTGTCCTGCAGAGTGGTGTCGAGTACAAAAGGAGTAATTGGAGGTAAAATAATCGACAAGTCTCTCCCCCCGCATGTTGTACTTCTTGCAATTCATCATAAGGGTCTTCACTGCTCCCACTGACCTTAAAGTCCTCAAGGAAATGGGCATCTTTGGTTTCTACGATACGAGTGACGTGGGAAGGACAATAAAATCTGTAACCCTTTGAGTGAGAGGGATAACCAATGAAGTAACAAGTTACAGTTTTCATGTCGAGTTTCTTTAAGAAAGGATTATAAAGTTTAGCTTCGGCGAGACAACCCCATACTTTCATATATTTTAGACTCGGTTTCCTTCCTGTCCAGAGTTCATAAGGAGTTTTAGGGACAACTTTAGAAGGAACCCTATTGAGTATATGAACGGCTGCTTTTAAGGCCTCGGTCCAGAGGAATAGGGGTAAACCTGAGTTGGCTAACATATTGTGTACCAAGTCCATTAGGGTCTTATTTCTTCTCTCAGCAACACCGTTCTACTGAGGAGTACCAGACACAGTATATTGGTTCACGATCCCTTGGCCTTTACAAAACTCATAAAATGGACCAGGAGCTTGACCCACATCAGTATGTCTACCATAGTATTCACCTCCTCTATCTGATCTCACAACTTTTATTTGACGATCAAGTTGTTTTTCAACTTCAATTTTATAATCTTTGAAAGTTGTAAGTGACTCGGATTTTTCCTTAATAAGATACAAGTACATATAACGAGAATAATGTCTAGTTATGCCAGTGATAGAGTAAGGACCACTAATGTCAGTGTGGATGAGCTCCAATAAATTTGAACTCCTGGTGGTACCTTTTTTATTTACTGATGTCATTTTACCTTTGAGGCATTTGACACATGTTCCAAAATCATTGAAATCGAGAAAAAGTAACACTTCATCCTTCACGAGTCTAGACAAACGTTCTCGTGAAATGTGGCCTAAACGTTGATGCCACAACATGGACGAAGTTTCTAAGTCTCGCTTTCGTTTTCTCTTTGATAATGTCTGGTTGATATTATACGATAACAAAGATTTGGAAAAATCATCATCTAGTTCTAATTTATAGAGACCACCATCCAAATAACCACAACCAAACACTTGAGAATTTAAACTAATAGTAAGTCTGTCATGACCATGAGAAACATTAAAACCGTCTATGTCTAACTTTGGCCCTGATACTAAATTCTGAGTAATCTCAGAAATATATAAGGTATCATAAAGTTTAATATACAAACCAGTTTTCATTATTAATTCTAAGGTTCCCACGGCTTCGACAGGTAGTTCATTTCCATTCCCCAATTTAAGCGTTCTTCGGTTTCTTTCCAGCTTCTAGATTGTAAGGAATCCCTGAAGTGAGTTGGTTACATGAACCATAGAACCAGAGTCAAACCACCATGTATTAGTTGGAACATTTAAATTAAAGGACTCAAGTATCATGTAAAATGATTACCTTTCTTAGTCAGCCACTCCTTAAAGTCTTGACAGTCTTTCTGTCTATGTCCTTCCTTACGACAGAATTTGCAGTAAGATTTCCCTTTGGAGTTCTTAGAGCTGGAAGCAGCACTTGTATCATGTTTCTGGACCTTAGAAACTTCTTTCTCATCGACATTGCCCTTCCTCTTCTTTGGATTAGCAGTCATGAGATAAGTTACATCCGGTTTGTCCAACTTCAGACGCTCTTCTTCTTGTACGCACATAGCAATCAACTTATTCATCGACCACTTAACCTGTTGGGTGTTGTAGTTGACCTTGAAAGCTTCAAAAGATGCTGGAAGAGAAGTCATGATGAAGTGCACTAAGAAACCCTCACTGATCTCCACGTCTAATCCCTTAAGCTTGTGGGCCATGTCGTTCATCACCATGATGTGCTCACGAATGCCGCTATTCCCGTCATATTTCGTAGTCACCAACTTCAAAATAAGAGTACTGGCATGTGCCTTACAAGTTGCTTTGAATTGTTCCTCCACAGAAGCCAGAAAAGTTTTAGCATTAGTTGAATTTGGAATAGCTCCCCTGATGATTATGCTGATGGAATTTTTAATGAGCATAAGAGCCATTCGGTTGCATCTCTCCTATCTCTCATGTACTATTTTATCTTCAGCAGTACTTTCATCAGTGAGAGCAGGAGGGGCATCCTCTCTCAGTGCATAATCAAAATCCAACATGCCAAGAGTTAGCATAAGTGAATCCTTCCATGAAGAAAAGTTCGCACCATTCAAAGTTTCAATCCCCATATTTAGGGCTGATAGTGAATTTAGATGAGAGAAATAAGACACTTAATTAGACAAGAACTTATGGTGATCTGAGGGGTAATGAATTAAGGCAGACGAAGATAAGGACCATTATATTCTAATAAAGCTGTGATAAGAGTCTATTATAACACCAAAACAATAGACTAAATTAAATTCTACTTAAACAAATGGCTTTCACTTTGGTTATGACCAATTATTTAAGTATTATGAATAATAAAATTATAACGTGCAATTTGAATGTAACACATCACCTTTGGGCAGAAATGAGATATCTAAATTTTAATGCACACATATGCATATATATACTTAGTTCACAATACACAATCATAACACATCATCTTTGGACAGAAGTGAAAAAATCATGTATTTAAGGCGAACGTCATGCAAATATCTGTTTAAGGATATGCACTAAGTGAAAATGCTTAATCAAACTTGAATAAGTTTTTACAAATGTAACACATCACCTTTGGGCAGAAGTGTACTCTAGAGTATTATTCAAGTCAAGAAGAATAAATCAAAGATTTCATCAAAATAAGGATGAATATATATTTTTCTGGAATCAGTAAAACCATAAAACCATAATGTTTTGATCGGAAACATATCCCTTTTGTTAAAACCCATAATACTCGAACAAATCGGAAACAGAGTGGAGAAACACAAAATCAATTTTAGTTAGGGCTAAAACATGTTTCAGATCTGAATTCCAGTATTTAGAGAATAAAACAGAATTGATTAATCAACATAATGCTCTGATACCAGATGTTAAACAATTCTTTAACATGTAATATAAGTCAGGGATTAGATCATGTGTACCTGATAGTCCCGTGAATGTTTGCCTAATAATCTCTTTATATATACACGGGAAACTCTGATTCTCCTTTGTTATTTTTTGCTTCCTAGTGCTACCATCTTAACATTTCATTTTCCTTGATTCATTTTCATTTTAGGTGGTGTAATTGAAAAAATTAGCAACTTTTTAAACACTTGCAAGTTATTTTTCTAAATACATGAACTTAATACAAACTCTCACTGGTTCATGTGATTTTCACAAATTTAAATTATGTCAATTTTATATTAAGGGGTTAATACATGGTTTAATATAAAATGAAGATGGAATTATGTCACCAGTTAATATGTGGTTTATATTAAGGGGTTAATATGTGGTTTAATATAATAAATTTTAACTTTTTTATAATTTATAATTTTATATCTAATTTTAAAAATGTATATATTTTTTATTATAATGATTTTTAATTTTAAAATTTTTAATATTTATGATAAGATAACATTTTTTATTATTGATGATATATTTTATTATCCTATACAAAAATTATAATTAAATAAATTAAAATAATTTTAATTTACCTCTTAAAAATGTACTGTGTTAGATAAATTAAATAAAAAATTTAAAAAGTAATAAGTTAAAATGAAAAAAATAAAATAAAAAATGAAAAAAATAAAAGAAAAAAATAATAATTCCTTCCACCTTAAAGTCTAATTCTAACATGACTCAACCGTATAAGAGACGTGCCAACACGTGACACCTTTTTTATGGCCGGGACTAAGAAAAAGCTTAGATCTTTGTCCAACTGAACCATTTTTTATATATAATTTTAAATTAGACAAATTTTCATCAAATCTTAACAAAATTAAATGTCATTTTGCCCCAAGACATCTAGAAGGAAACATTGAGAAAACATTAACATTAATTAATAAATAATTTAAACAAACAAACATTAAGATTGGACACTTGGATACCAGAGTAGTACAACGGGTCAATCATTGTTATAATTTATTAGTCTTCTTCTTCCTCATCTAAGGTACATGTGTTAGGCAAAGAAGATGGGGTAGACCATAAACATATGCAATAAGAGATGTGACCATCATGACGACATATGAGAAAATGTCTCCACACATGAAACTGCTCTGCAATGTTTACACTCTAGAAAATTACAGTAATATTTCTAAAGTTTCACATAATTATATAAATAATTATTTTTTAAAACAATTACTACATTCACCTTCCCTTAAAAAATATTAATATAAAATTTGAAAATATTAGTATAATATTTTCAAAATTATGAGAAGTATCAGGATAATATTCATAATTTTAAAATAATTAATACCAGAAAATAAAAAAAAGGGTTTGTTAATTATATTATTATACCAAATCCCAAAGGATTTTCTGTAATTTATTCTTTACATTTTGACTAGCTATATTCACTTATCTTATTTGCTTACGTTATCTTTTTTATTATCTTAATAAACACGTCAGAATCTTGACTTACATAAACGGTAGATGTCTATAGTCGTCAATATTTAGATGCATTATTAATTTTCCATTTGCTCATATATTTCTTTCTCTTTTATTTATTTAATCCAATACTAGAATACAAAGTTTGTTTAGGGTTCTGCAGACTCAATAAAATCAAGAAGGACTTCAAAATTTAAATAGAATTATTCACAAATCATTTATTAACAAATTTCTCTTATCAACAACAAAATTAAAACTCTGGTTCATAAGTGGTATGAGTTTAATCCCTACCAATCAAACCAAGTTTTATTGATAATTCTAATAATACTTTAACATACTAAAAGCATGTTTTATTAAAAATATTAACCTTAGATAGAAAAATATAAAAAAATTGTAATAGTATAATATACATTACGTTATATGTTCTACTTGTTTTAAAATTTATTATCATCAGATCATAATTTCTAATAAAAATAATTTGAAAATGTAAATCAGTTAAACTAATTATAATAGCAAACTGGACGTTGACGTTTTTTTATAAATAAATAACTTTATAAATTAAAATAAAAAAATGTTCCCAAACTTCAAATTAATTATTGAATTAATTAAAAAATAGATTTAGTGAGAGAAATACATAATTTACGAAAATCAAATAAATCTTGTAATTATTAGCTTATAGTGTTGTTTGGACATTAATTATCATTTACTTTATTATTACTACTCCCTTCAAATCATCTTATTCGGCCTTTTAGTAGAAAAATATTATCTTATTTTACATTATTAAATAGTTATCGAATATAAAATTCTTATTATGTTCATCACTTACTTTAGAGTAGGAAAATGTAAAATAAAATAAAATATGATTGATATGAAAAAGAATCACCATGCCATTATAAACTGTGACGTGAAAATGGATTCGGTTTGCTAATTCGACGGGTTAATGCTAAACCAAGTAAAGAAAAATAACCATATAGGAACTAGGTAAAAAATTGTTTCAATCCGATGTATTATAATATTAAAATAGGTCAAAATACACGACATTGGGTTATAATATTAAAATAAATTAATCATAATTTCTTTTAAAAAATAAAAAATAAAATAAAATAGATTAATATACCTGTTGACCCACCCCTTCAGTCCAGCCAAAAATTATAATACTGGATTAAATTAAATAAAACATAACCTATTGAATTAATCAGATTTAACCACATTAATTATAAAATATCATTTGTTTACTTTCACAAGTGAAATAAATAATAACCAAAATAGATGGACATGCAAGCAGAAATAATTCATATTTCTTAATTAAATTATTCAAAATCTTAACTTAATTTAATCCTGAAGATAAAATAAACCAAAATGAGAAGAAAAAAAAAAGTGCTCACAATTTTTTAATGATAAATATTTGTTACTAATATTATAATGAAATTTTTTGACAGAGTACAGTGAAATAGGACACGTGATGCAAAGAAGATAGAAAATATGATCGAAAATAAATGTGAGAAAAGGACATGAGCGGTGGAAACCTCTAAATAAGATAAAATAAATAAACGTTTGAAATACTGCACTGTGTGTGTGTGAACTTGTACCCTCATCACAGATGGCTGCTGCAACAAACTTTCCAACACTATCAGCTTGGTGAAGGAGAAAGTCAGTTCGAAAGTCAATTTAAATGACCTAATTAGGTGAAATAATCCAGTGAAGAAATTCATTCCAATAATGTGCTTTCAATTTCGTTTTCCTTTCAATAATCATACACTTTTTAAGGTATTATTTTGAATGTATAGTTTAGTATTAATAAAAATATATCTAAAAGTGTAAACTTATATGTAAAAATAATTTAATAAAGAAATAAAATTTAACATATTTTAATATTTAATTAATACATATGACCAAAAGAGTAATGTATTATTATTTTTTTCTTTTAGTTGATTATTATTATAAGAGTAAATTATGTTTTAATTACTGCCTTAATTTTTTTTATAAAAATAGAGTGAGTGCAACATTTAAATAAATTCAAGGTTTAGATAATGAAATTTAATTTACTTTAATAATAATTAGTAATAGTTACACTGTATAGAAAATATTCTCCTGTTCCAAGATATCAACAATTACAAAAAAAAAAAAAGAAGAAGTTACTAATATTGACCTGTAATTCTTCAAAGAAATAGTTTCGATTTGAATCTCTGGTCACTTCTGCAGTTCTCAGCAACATGACATCCCCCCGAAGGTTTACTTCATCCACATGTCTATAGTTCGATTTCAACCATGTTTTTTACAATTTTATTTCGAACTTTTATCGACTGTGTTTATAAATTTACGTGTTTCTTTTTCTTCTCATATAAGATATTAATTGTATTCTAATACGATATCTCGTAATTCAACATCCATGACTTATACTTCTTCATACAAATCGATTGAATTTGGACCATGCCAAAATTAATAAATTAATTACTGTATAACGTACTGTTATTTAATAAAAAATACTGAAATTCTATGAGTAAAAAAGTTTAAAAGATACATAATTAAAGTGTAAAATGATTTTAAGCAATGAATTAATTATAAATAAATTTTTTAAAAAATTTATCATTAAAATCAATAAATCTATTATAAATAATAGATTATAATCAATTAATTATATAAAATATTTTCTTATTTTTTAATTTTCATGTAAAATTATGTGTAAAAACTATTTTAGGAAATGTAATTATGTGTATTTAATTTCTTATAATTTTATGTAGTCTCAGAGAAAATATAAGTTTATCTTGATAATATGTGTAATTAAATAATTATAAAAGTTACCACACCAAACTCTAAATTTAATTAAAAATAATAAAAACAACACGTGACCGTAACTGAAATTGCATATAAATAGTATCCACTCTACAAAACACTCCACAGGTAGAGGAAAGCCAGTGAGATAGAATCTAAAAACCTAAGCACAACACTAAAGGTGAGTGAGAGAGTCACTCTACTGCATAGAGAGATCGTGAGAAATGGGAAGAAGCCCTTGTTGTTCAAAGGAAGGTTTGAATAGAGGTGCTTGGACAGCTAATGAAGATAAAATCCTCAAAGAATACATTAAGGTCCATGGTGAAGGAAGATGGAGAAACCTTCCCAAAAAAGCAGGTTCACTTATTGTCTCAATTACAACATACATAAATCTCATTTTCACACACATGTTTATTTCTCAAGTACATGCACTCTTTTTTTTTTTAAGAGTATTTTGGTAAGTTACACACTTTGAATGTACAATGAAAAAATTGAAAAGTGAAAATTTGTTAAATCTTTCTTTGTAGTTGTTTCACCAAACATGTTCCCACAAATGTGGTGTGGATATATCAAATTCATGCTAATTTTTAAGAAAATGGGCGGGCATGCATGCAGGTTTGAAAAGATGTGGGAAAAGTTGCAGACTGAGATGGTTGAATTATCTGAGACCAGATATTAAGAGAGGAAATATTTCCTCAGACGAAGAAGAACTCATCATCAGGCTTCACAAGCTTCTGGGAAACAGGTTTCATTTCTCCATTCTAATTAAAATCTCTTTGTGAAAATATGTTATTGCTTACATTGAAATTGAATACAATTTATATTTTTGTGTAGATGGTCTTTAATAGCAGGGAGGCTTCCGGGGCGAACAGACAATGAAATAAAGAATTATTGGAACACCAATTTAGGAAAAAAACTCAAAGATGGCAACCTGAATGGAAACAAAAAGGAGAATCCAATGCCCCAATTAGGTCCAGTGGACCCTCCCTCACCTTCTCTAACTCCTAAACTAGATTCCAATATTGTCCGTACAAAGGCCTCAAAGTGTTCAAAGGTGTTATTCATAAACCCACTCCCTAACCCCACAATGCAGAACAAGTCCAAGGCAGATGCAGACTTAGAAGAAGAAACAAATAAGCTTGTGGATGCGGCGAGTAATGACCAAATGGAACATAGTGCGTACGATAATGGGTTCTTGTCGCTTAACAGGGAAGAAAAAGACCTCTCTACAGATTTTCTTATAGACTTCAACGTGGGGGATATTTGCTTATCTGATCTTCTCAACTCAGATTTCTCAAACACGTTCGATTTCACTTACAATGATAATGTTACAAACTCAAAGCAATTATCGCCTTGTTCGGACCAACCCGATCCTATGCTTTGTGATGATGTTCTCAAGGATTGGACACAAAGAGAGTTTGAAGACCAAAATGCGTCCAACAATAATATTCCTTCTTTGTCTTCGTTCCTTGAGTCCACTGAGGAGGAAAAATTAGAAGAGTGATATTAAGGTCATGAAAAAATTTCTGTGCTACATGGTTAGTGTCCCTCCAAAATACTTAATGTTAGTTTTGAAGCTTGTTTCATGTTTTTGTAAATTAACGACATTTCATGTAGCTGTGAAACAAATAAACAAGCACAATCCCAGGATAGATTATATGTTGCTACTTTTGTTTGTTATCAAGTATAGATTATATTTCGTTTTTTGAATTTTTAATTAGTATTTTTTAAAAAATAATAAAAAAAGTTTAAGTTTTTTTCTAAAAAAAGTAAAATTTATTCTCTTCACTTTTTAGAGAAATAATTTATTTAGATACCTCAAAAATTTCAATGAATATTTTTTAAATTAAAAAATATTTTCTTTTAAAATAAGTTTAAACAAACACGCTTAACCACTAACAAGGTGATTAGGTTACATACGTAACTCTGTATTGATAGGAAGCCTGAAAAGATCTCTCTACACATGAGAGTATTTTTAAATTCTATTTTTTTAATGAGAGTATGTTCAATCAGTTTTTCGATGAAAATACTTTTAAGAATTTTATTAATTTTTATCTCTTTTAATATATTATTTTTATCTTTATATCTAAATTGAATTTCAATATTTTTAAATATATTAACAATAATTAAAAACTAATTTTATATCATAATATGAATCATTTATCGTAAATATAATATTTAATACATTGTTATTATAACACACTAGTAACTTCTATAATAAAAAGTATTTATTATCATAAATAAATAAAGTAAATAATTATTTTCTATAACCCACATACTAAAATATTAATACATTCACACATTTATGGTTTCTTCAGATTTCATAAATACTTCATGTTAGTTTGTTCTATTTACAGGACTTCCTAATCTTTCAAATGTTCACTACTATTTCTTATGTACTACATTGGTCCCTCACTCCCTCTTAATTATTTGAAAATATTATCATAAATTTTTAATAAAAATAAATATAAAAATTAAGAAAAAGCAACATATATACAACCTCACCAATTTTTTTTAAAAAATTGTATAAACATAAATAGAGTCAAAAATAAAAATTAAAATATTTGACAAAAAGTAAGAAAATATGTATCAAAATAAAAACACAGTTTTCTGAAATTATTACTTTCATTGAATAATGAGACAAACAAGTATCAAGAGAGAGGGTATTTCAACAAGTATATAGTATTTAAGGAGAGAAAATATTTTTATAGATATCAATTAAATAAGAAATTTAAAATAAAATTAATAATTATAAATAAAAAATAATTAATATATTATATATAGATGTATAATATATAAAAATAATATTTAACAATATTTTATACTAGAGTTATTGAAATACTTATAACCCACTTTAATATTATGAAATTAGACGTTACGTGTTCATATGATAATACTCTCTTGCCCGATTGGCACTTTGTTTTGTTGTGATGAATTAAATAACGAATCTGCCCTTGTTTCATGGAAAACGTACGATTCACATGGTTTGGTCTGACAACATCCTATTACACATTGTCTCAAGTGCGTGAAAGTTTGTTTATTTATAAAAGTCAAACATAAAAAAAGACCAATGAACTTGTGTAGGGACATTTATGCGAGCGTATCTTTGAAATTTTCGTACATACTCTACATATCTCCCAAATATATATAAATTAAATAGCAATACTCATTTAAAAAGAAAAAAAAATAGTAATAATCAGTTGTAGTTTTTTTTTTTTTAAGACCATTTGTTGTTTAGGATGGATGGTGAAGGAATAATTGAATTGATAATTTGATATGAAGTTAGTGAATTTCATTCTTTTTGGATGTAATAGTGAGGTATTTTACGTGAGTTTGGATTCTTAGCTTAATTGAGTTTATTTTTATTTCCGAATTTTATTATAATATTCTTCTAATTTGTATTTGGTAATTTTATTTATTGAATTTTTATTGGAAGAAAAAACTCTTTATAAAAATATTTCTCTACATATAGTTTCTGTCAAAAGATTAATATAATTGTAATATTTATTGTTTCAGTTAGAGATTTTTATGTTATTATGTATACAGGTTTCTTATCTTACTCCCACCTATTTTAAAATAATAAGTTATAGTTATAATTTTTAATTATATCTTGAGGTCAAATTTGTTAGTTTACTCATTCTAAAAAACTAAATAAGTGTAAACTAGTAAACGTTTATCGAATTTGTCAGCTTACATTTACTTATTTTATAAAAAAGAATAAATCTATAAATTCTATATAAATCTTTTAATAACTCGATGTCTGTGTGTAACTCATAAGTAAGAATAATCATAAAATATAAAACATTTTTTTCTTAAATCATTTTCTTCTTATTTATATATTTTCTGCTGTGACATAATTTTATCTATAATTTTTTTTTCTTTCTATCTCCCATTGCTTTTCATCTCAACCTACTTCAGAATAAGGCAGACATTACTATTTTTCCCAAATATAATAAATGAAAAAAGTATAAAAGCTATATAGCATTAAGTGGGAAGGTGAAGGGAACAAGTGGGCCTGTTTTTTAAATGCAATAACCTGGAAAAAGTGATGAGACTATTTGTGGTATAGAATCTGTTGCATGGGCCAAGGTTCTTTAACATTATCCCACATTAAGAGGAAATCCCATTAGTGAGATACGGAATTCAGGAACTGAAGGTATTGAAAAGATTAAAAGAAGAACATGTGATGAACACTCTACATATAGAATCTGATGGTTTAGACAAGGTAGGGCATTGACTTTGCCTCCAACTTTTTACTTTAAAATATTAGTTTAGTTTTCCATAAATGCATGCATGCATCTTCATTTCTAATTTGGGTTCATCATATCATTACTACTAGATCATGTAAGTGTATAGCTAAAAGGGAATTCCACACACACACACATATATTTGTTATGCAAAAATACTTTTGTGTAGTCATATAGTTAAGAGGAAATTAATGCACAATGGGCGCACTTGATGATAGAATTAAAAGCTAATTAAAGGATTGCATGTGAGAGTTCAAATAATTTAATTAAGTGCACTAACATGCTTGATAATGAATTAGAGATAAGGTGAAATAAAAAATTGAAAACGACTCATCCTATTAACAATTTTACTTTTTACAAATTCAATCTATTGAGTATTTAATTGATTTAAATTAAGTAGGATAAGACCACTAAAAATAATAATAACTCAATTTATTTGAGTATACACTAACATGCGTGATCATAAATTAGAGAAAAAGTAAATTGAAAAATTGAAAACGGCTCATCCTTTTAAAAAAAATTTCCCGTTTACAAATTCAATTAATAGAGTTTTTTTAAGTTGGATAACATCACTAAGAATAGTAATAACACCCTCTTTCACTTTACTATTTTTAAACAAAAAGCTCTCTATTCCTTATATATATATATATATATATATATATATATATATATATATATATATATATATATATATATCATACGAGAGTGTTTTTTTTAAGAATTACTTTTTAACAATAGTGTTTTTCTTCGACATGAGTGTTTTCCTGGAAAATTTTCCAACCTTTAACTTTCATAACATATTTTTTTTTCATCTACTCACGGAAAAAATATCTCCTATTTTATTTTCATTTTAAATTAAATTTTAATATTATTTTTGAAAATATTGGTTATCACAATATAAATTATTTATCGTGAATTCAAAATATAATTCATATGTTAAAAAAATGTTTATTATAAATTTTAATTAAATAATTATAATATGAATTATATATTTAGAAATACTTACGTATTATAAGGTTTAGTTATGTAATAAAAAATATTATTCAATACCATGCACATATTAAAATGCTAGTTCTTAGTTAAGTTAAAACAAATTTTTCTAGTTGATTTATTTACTCAGTTACAAATTGACAATCACCTTCTGATTTTGTGAAGATTAAAAATAAAAATAGTTTTTTATTTTGTTAAACTTCATTTTCACTAATCCTTTTATATGTGTCTTACCTTAAGTGACTCAATCCAGATCATTTCACTAGATGCATTAAACCAGACAATGAACTCTCCCTTTTTTCCACATTTTTATGTTAAACAATTGCAACTTGCAAGTATAGGGTCTACTAACCTCCCTATTTTTCCGTCACAAAGAAATGTAGTAGATACAGTGTGTTAATTTGTTGGGGGCAAAAGCATATTTTTTATTTCACGGTAGATGAATGTTGAAAAACATTGCATATGTAAACTAAGATCAAAAGGACATTATATATTAAACTAATCGAAATCATTCAATATTGTTTTAATTAAATAGAAATTTGTAGAATTAATTCTTTATATTATAAATAGAAATCAGTTATATTCCTATGAAAATTTAACTCTATGCATATTATAAAATCTACCCGCATGTACGGAATACTTTTTGTCCTTTAACTTGCTAGACTGAGAATCAACCAAAATTTATGGGCAAAAGCATAAAAATGGATTCTTTTTAAAAAACAAATTATGTAACTGCATCTCTTTTGAAACATGTTATATGAGTGAATCTATTTTTAGTGTTTTGTACAATATTGTGCTGGTAGCAGTTATGCAGTGAATGCTAATAACAGAGCAATATTTAATGCGCTGATCAATATTGGGCAACAATATATATCTACTGTGTAACTACTACATGCGGAAAATATGTAAAACAGAACCTATGTAAAATGGTTAAAAACATAGTCAATTAGGTAAATTTTTTATTTTTGGCTTTTTAATTATTTTTGTGCTTATGCTAAGTTTGTTGCTCGTGTTCAAATTTCAGCATCCAAATCCGGCCAGATTATGTGATTTCAGAGATGAGAAGTGATAGAGTTGTTTTTGAATGTTGTGATTTAATTTGTGACTTTCTCACGTTGATATTTCAAACTGGACAGCTTCATCGTGGTTACAGCTGGGAGGAAGTAAAGGCTACAAAGAAAGCTCCCATGATGACAACTTTCATATCACATCCGTTAAATGATGGCACAGTACTAATCGAAAACACCACAAATAATATAGTTTCCCGAAAAGACAAAAACTGATGATGTTATTTACATTCTATTAATGTAAAAGGGTTCATTCTAGAAGAAAATTTATAAATCAGCTCCTAAAGTTTACGTGGTATGAATACGGTGACGGTAGAAGTATGGATTATGGTAGTATCAATTGTTATATATAAAGATTATTTATAACTACAATTAATTGTATTTTTTAAAAAAAATATTGATTATAAATCTAATTTAATCTTATAAAATTAATTAATAAAGTGAAGATTTTCATCATTTCTATATCGTAGCAACACACACTTGTATTATTCTCTCATAATCTTGTTTTTACAATTTAGGCAACTCCTATTTTATTTGCTGTTAATACGCGGAATCACTTTTTTTTTTTTTTTTTCCTTTCATGTGATTATTAAAATGTTTCAGTTCACCCAGTTATCTCTTATCTGCCCATAAATTTAATAGCAATTCAAAAGATTAACGAATTTTATATCTACACTTATTTTCAACTCGCCAGAATATTTAGAACACAAAATTTTACTTTTAAGTTTTTCATTACTAATGTGTTTTCTACCCTTTTTATCGCATTATTAATTTTAGTTTTCAAGTATAACCTCATTCATATATTTACATATTAAGAGTTATTTCTCCGAACTCCCAATTTTTTCTTCAAAATATAGAAAATACTAGATAAAGAAACCAAAACTTCTAGCATAAAACCATTATCCAACCCATATATGTAGTTGATAGTGATATCACCACCCATATCATTGGTATTAACGTTACCGGCCGCCACCTATATCGTTAACATTGTCAATGATGGGAAGAATCGATGGTAGTTACTACTAGAAATATATTCGAGATATGTTCGAAAATGTAACTTTTGTTGACTATAAAACCTTGTCAATTCTTTTTAAAGTGATTTTGGTCTCTTACTATGTAATAATATAACACTATTAGTTCCTATCAATTAAGATGCCAACTAAAAAAAATAGTTAATAGAACAAACATTAAATGACTAAAATTTTGTGAGCTTATGACATTTCGCATTGGTAATAGTTATAAATTAAACTCTTTTTTTTTAAAAAAAAATTCAAGCTTGAGATTGTAAATACAAATTATTTTAGTTTTTAGTTTTACAAAATTCTTCATTTATTCCATAATTTTACATTAAGGCAGTTTTATCCTTTTTTCACGCTTTTTTGTTAACTATTGTTACATTAAAAAAAAATTCTAAAGTTGAATGATACTTACTTAATTACAGAAAAAACAAAAAATTATTAAAAACTGAAATTAAAGTGGTTAACATTTCAGTTTTATACACTGAAATAAATTCTTACTGGATTTATATTATTTGTATTTTATTGGATTTTTATGTAACGTGGGCAATTTTAGTCATATAAGGATTTGAATCAATTACTAAAATAATACTTTTAATTAACATTTTATATATATATATATATATATATATATATATATATATATATATATATATTATGACGATGCTATTAGTTTGAAGTGTCTCCCGTTGAAAACTAAAAAGATATATCCTATAACTAAGATGACGATTTGACTAAATTACTTAATTAAAGACATACATTATTACTGTTCGTGTCAGTAATATACTATTTATATAATAATTAATATTTTTAAGTATGAACTTACCCTTTTGTATAACCAATCATTAAAGATGTGACATGAACTAAACGCTCGTAAATATTAGTGTTATTTTTTTTCTTTAATAGTATTGTTCGAATGTAATATTAATATTGAAAGTATAAAAAATTATCCAAGTGAATAACCTTTATTTGACAAATATTTTCATGCACAAACTAGTAATCAAAATTCTAATTAGATATTTAAAATATTATGTATTAACTACGACAAGTGATATTAGTACGTATTTAAGGCCATACGCTCAAACTCAAATTATGCTGCTACTGCACTGGCAACTGTGTCTCTACGCACATGCAGACGGACGGAGATTACCAAATTTTCAAATATACGCTTCCCCAAGTATGTGCTGAAAACAAAAATTCAGCAAAAAAAACAAAGAGCTTTTTATTTGTGACCTGATTCTCATTTCTCAAATCTTTGCTTCCCAACTTGAACGTGACATGACAATCCTAAGAAATCCCAATAATGTCCAGAAATTAAAAACACTGATGATTTATTATTTTATTTGAATGACGGATGAATTTGGTAATAATCTGACAGATCCTATATTTGCATAATTCTATTGGAGTTCAAAAAAAGCACGTTGCATACTTAAAGGGGTGCATCAACAATGACTTGGCTAATATGTATCGTCACATAAAATCGATGTAGTTGTCAAAGCAATGAAGGAGTTTAAACTCTCACATCTTCAAAACCTCCATCAAATTAAGTCGCCATCCCGTTGTCTATATTCTTTTAATGATTTAAAATTGCTCAGTGTTTTTCACCATATCAGTGGCTTAGACTCTAGAGCATCTAACGTAAAAAAATATGAAAAATGAAATACAATTATATTCCTATTCATATGTAGAGTGAAAGGAAAAGTACAGAGCAATGAGAATATTTGATCAGATCCCATGAAAACAAGTAAAGAAAAATTAATATTAAATTATGGTATGAATATATATAGTTCGTGGATATTTCACCACAGGATTCCTAAATCTGAATTCTTGTGTTGTTTCTTTATAATATGTTTGATTGAATTAAAGTGTTTATTTATTATATGTTTGATTCAAAGGAAAGTGGAGAGAAAGGAAAACATATATAACAATGTATGAAAAAAACTTGTTTATACAGAGACAATAATTTAAAATTTTCTTTCATTCTACTTTTTTTAAATTTACAATATTTCTCTCCTTCTTTACTTTCTTTCCCTCGTTCCAAACAAGGCCTTAAAGCTTGTGATAGAAATTTTTTTTAAATCACCCACAATAAATTAACATCTCAACATAATTTCACGAAGTTACCTTTAATTCAATAATAATTGCACTATCTCTTACAGCTGAGAGATTTTTCTGACATAATCTGAAGAAAAAGAAAGCATAAAGAATAAGAAAACATACGTACACTTCTTCTATTTTTCTTTCCTCAAGTAATCAATTGATTACTTCTGCAATTCATCTCTGTTCCCGTTTCAAACAAGAAAGAAAACTTGATACTTCTCTTTTCCCTTTATCATTGTTTATGACATAATTTTACCAAATTTATAAAATATAATGAAAACTAATTGAAAACAAAATGCATTGAATTCATCACAAATCAGACAATTTTTGAACTACGGCATCTATGTCCGGGGTTATAGTAACATGCTTATTGATCTCCCCTATCGTGCAGCAATCTTTTTGAGCGGTATTGATAGCAACCAAGTCTTGGGCAAAGGTACAATTCATACCCGAGGAAACCTGAAACAATTTTATAAAACAGAAACGTTCCTGTTTAGCTTATAGAGAAACCAAAATTACAATAATCAACCGTGTATTAACTTGTTTAACAAAAGAGTGAGATGGTGAAATTTCAAATCAATGATACAGTAAAGTTGATTTTGTATGTCTCTGAGCACCACGATATTCAAACTTTATTTTCTTGACAAAACATTGGTATTGGGTATTAAGAAAAACGAAAAGATAATGCTTGGATATGCATTCTGTAATTTATCCTGTAAATGCAGTACTTACATCATAAAGGTAATCGCCAAGCTTCAGCTTGATTGCACCACTTCTGTATACAAGCATTTTACCCATGAAGCCAGATGGTAACTCATTCAACTTATAAAGCTCCTCCACCTCTTTTGAACCTCTAGGAGGTTTAGAGTTCACATTAACATCTTTGTCTCCAGAAGTAGCTGATTGTTTACTCATAGGCCATGTTGGAGGCAAATTAATCAAGAACATACTTGCCTCTAGGTTTTCTTCCTACGAGAAATTTGTTCAAAACACTCTTTTAACAATTAAAACAAGTTGAACTTAATAAATTTTACTTCTTATATTTCAGTTTACTTACCAAAAGGCCAAGATCTATTGCTGGATTTGAAGCATTTTCATCATAATTTCTAGACTCTGCAGCTTCCCCAAATTCCTCCTCATCAAGACGATCTATCGTATCAAACATGTTAAGTTAAAGCCACTAGCCCACTAGATATTTCATAGTACAGCGATTGTATTACTTTCAAAGTAACAATGAACTAAATTCCTAGTGGAAGAGAAAACCAACTTTGCAACTTATACTCCATGAATGTAACTAAAACACTACAATTCTGTAAATGAGCAGAACACGTTTTGCTACTAATTAAACTGGTTGACATCATACCAACTAGCGTTATATTAAGATTCTATCAAGATTAGTGATATATTTCTTTTCTTTTCTTTTCTTTTTTCCAAGATAGTTTTTAGAGTATGTATACCTGGGTGCCCGGAATATGGCCTCCTCAAGGGAAGAGTTACAGGATAATGACTGTAATAGTCCTGTAGTAAAATCCAACAACCAATACTTCAGAATAAAACAAGCATGAACAATCACATTTTCAAGACAAACGAGAAAAAGAAAACAACAGTACATCAACTGGATAACATACTAATTTCACTTAGTTTACTTACCCATGGTTCTTTGTAGTCTTCCTCATTCACCCCTGCAATTAAAATATCAAATTGTTTGTTAATAGGTGGAAGAAGGATTGTATAGCAGAAGGCAGAACACCTGGAACAGTCTATTAAATAAAAATGCCTCGATGGTGACATACCACCGAATGCTGAATTCTGATTGATCTTGCTCTGACCCCTGGGAATACCATGTGATTTGAAAGAAGTTGATTCGCCACCGTAACCAAAAGCAATTTGTGAAGCTGACACTGCAAACCATAAATATGAACCGTGTAATTTTTAGAAAACAACAAGAATGATGCTACTCCTGCTTCAGTGAAAAGGGGATCATATCAAGCTTCGTTATGAGATTACATATAAGACTGGGTAGTAAGTATCCAAATTATGCTACTTCAACTTTAATTTTAATCAATGAAGTGAAAAGGAACTTGAAGAGGCATTCATAGGAAGGGCACAATCACAAACAATTGAGAGAGTAAAATGATAATTCTTTTATTCTCCAGTAATTTGTCATGGAATGAAAGATATTCTAAGTAAACAATTCTATTGATAGTAGAGCAGTTGTTTACAGCAACTAGCTTTGACATTGAGTGCACACATCATATGACCAAGATCTATTCAAGGGGTTGAATAACAGTAGATGTGGGACTTCCTACAAATTAGCTAATTTTTCCTCCTATAAATCCTTGTAGAAGAAAAACAACCAAATAGGCCCTTAGCCAGCTCCTACTCTACTGCTTTTGCAATCTAAACAAATTTAAAAAACTTCAAAAACATGACACAAACTTTAATGACCGAAACATTTGTGCGCACCATACTTTTGAAGATTTATTAGACAGGTAAGATCAGTTTTCACGATTAAGTAACCAAGAATAAAAAGATCAAATCAAATGCGGCTTAAGATGATGAAAACAAAAAACCAATGCTGTTAAGATATAAAAGCCAGACTAAATTGAATCAGAGAATTTTCAGTAAGTAACATATTGGACCTTTTCTCTCAACCTTGTGCTTTGCCTTCACCGCATCCTCCTACACAAAATACATAGATAAAAGAACATTTCAACAAAGGGAATGTGATGAAGTCAGAGAAAAGTTGGATAAGGGATACCAATCAAATCAAAAATCAAAACCAAAATCATACATACATTGAAACGGCGCATCAGATCCTCCGTTGCTTGGGCATTAGTTTCCTCAACGACTTCACTGCAGAAACAGAATAGTGACAAGAATTAAGAAGAAGAACAAAACAGAGGAGCATTAAATTAAGTTGCATTACGCAAACTATATTACGTTTTAACTTCTTTCTTTGGTACTCTACGAGGTGGAGCTCTTGGTGCAAATTTTACCTGCAATGGTTCAGATTATTGACAAAAAGAATAACAGTAAATAAATAAAACTGCATTATTATTAATAAGTAACTGATATATATTCAACAGATTCAGAGCAAACCTTTCTTGGTACAGCTGGAGCATTCCTTGAAGCATCTGGATCCATGAGAGTGTAATGTTGATCACAAACTGATAAAGAACACAAACTCAAAATAAGATATCGATAAACCATAAAACAGAGAACAGTGGTGTTGCTCGATCATTAAAATTAGAAGAAAAAATATTGACGTAACTATTAGAATGTCGATTAACGGCGAAAGAGTAAGTTAACTAATTTGATGATTCTGAAAACATAATTGAAACAGAGTAATGATAGAAACGATTGATAAAAAGGTTTCGAAAAATACAGAGTGAAACCGTGGAGATTGGAGAGAACACGTTTGAAAGCAGTTTGTGAAAAAGCCGCTATTGTTTACTCCACTACTTATACTATACGAATTTTAGGGTGGAAAAGTGTAGATGCTTTTCTACCGTAGGAAAGTAATTCCTCACCGTTAGATTTATTTGATTCTAATCGGAGGGTTCAGGGTTTTTTCACTTTTCTCTTTTGTTTTCACTTTTTTTTCCCAATTTTGTCCTTGCCCCTTTTCTCACCCTCAGACTACTGTATCTTAAGACGTATTTATTTTTAATTTTTCATCTGTATTTTAATATTTTTTATTTTAAAAATTAAAAATACATACAACACATTATTATTCTTTATTTTCTTCATAGTATTTACACCAAATAAACAATGAGTGTAGACTATATTGGGTCCACAACCAAGAGTAATAATTCCAATACGAAAGTGACACTTGATTAAAATATTATAAAATAACAAAATATTATTAAGTAAATATAAGAAAATACCATTTGTTTTGAATGAAAGCTCATAGTTTACTTCAAAGGAAGCAAGTATTATCTTGTATTTCAATTTTCATGTTCTGCTCAGTTTGTTACACTGACTGAGAAAATAGAGAAAGAAAACACAACATGCCAATTGAACGAAACCAAACAGGAAAAAAATAAAAAATAGAAACAAAACAGGATTTGAATTGAAGGGGTAAAAATAAAATTGAGATTGAAGAAAAGGAAAAGGAAAATTGACCTTGAATAAATTGATGAACGGATGCGGCGAGGGTAGATACATTAGGGTTGCCAAGTTGGGAGCTTGTGATTTGAAGGATAAATTGGGAAATTGAAAAAATAAAAATATATCCAACAGTCCAAAGCTATGAGAAAGTTTTAACATTTTTTTAATTCATACTTATATTATGGGTACGCTTCTTAAACCTACCTTTAGGTTCTGCAATCAAAACTGAACAACTGGGTTTTTTTTTTCTTATTTTTTTATTATAGGAATCTTTTTCTTATTTTGGTAAATGATAAAATTCCAGAATGAATTTTTTTTTATTTATTATCTCTGTAATTTGTTTGTCTTTATTTTTTTAAAAAATTGTATTCTAATTTTTGTAACTTTAATTTAATATTGAGTACTCTCCTAAAACAATATAATAAATACCATTGAGCACAACACTAAAAAAAGTGAATATTGATCATAAAAGAATCATAAAATATAATAATACGTGAAATATATTAATCAAATTTTGTTTATTGTTATTGAATAATTCAAGGAAGTTGGTACAAAGATTAGATACCGTGAGTGCGTTAATTTGATTGTGTTCCATGTAATGCTTCTGTATAATTTGTAAGCAAATATCCATATAAAAAGCATATTTCATAAAAAAGAAATATTGTTAACCAATCAAATATTATCATCTATATAACTTTTTTATAACAAACTTTCAGCACATGATAAATTCTGATTCAATGACATAATAAATTCTGATTGAATAACAATATACAACTAGTTTACACTGTCCATATATTTAATATATAATCTAGTTTCTCAAAAAAGAAGAGCACTGAGGATACGTTCTTGTAACACCGTCACTTAAACCAATTTTATCTCTCATCTAAGAAATATATTCGGCAAGATCTAGTACATAAAAGAAAAATTACTTTTAACAATTACATTTTACATTCTGGTGTTCAATATCTAGAGATGCAGAACATATCTGTTACCTTTGAATCTTTGATGACTAGAATACAATAGAAGCATCAACACAATCAACCAATCCAGGCCCTTTCACCTCAACAAAGAGTAGTCTTTGAAATTTTAAGCACAAGAGGAGAATTTTCAATGATTTTAGTTCCTTAATTGTGCAGATTGAATTAATTGGGCCAGTGCAGCAGCGTACTGAACAGCTGTATGTTGAGAAGTATAATTGTCTGAAAGCCCATATTCTGCATAATTTGGTTCCGTATGCATGAATTGACCCGCTAATGATTTTTTAGACACCACTTCTTTCCATATGTCAATGAACTCTTCCATAATTTGCTTCGATTTTTCAACTGAAGAAAGAGGAAGGTACTCAATCTGCATAAAATCAACGTTGAGTATTTAACTTCAGAAGAAAAAAATAACATACACAAGACTATTATTCCAACCTCCCCTACAATAAAGACAATATATGTTTTTAAGGGTAAAAGAGAGTAAGAATAGTCATATATACAAGGGAGGAGAACTTTAAGTCAAGACTAACCAGATTAAATATAAGGCTCCTCGTCTTTAAGCAAAGAAGCCATTACATATGGGAGTTAAAATTGTTTTGGATAAAAATCAAAATTTTGTATTTCATGTTAGAATATCTTTTAAACTTTTTAATTCAAATATATCAATTAATATTTCATTGAGTTTAAAGTGGTAGTTAGATTTATAAAAACATTTTTTTACTAATTGGCACAAAGTAAAAGTAATCACATCACAGTGAGGAACTACTAATGGGGTCTCTTCTTTCTTCATTTACAGTGTTACTAACAACACTAACTTACTATTAATGGGTTCACAAGAAGCACTACCATCAACATCAATTCTAAACAAAATGTCAATATGTGCTACCACTTGTGTCAATATGCACTACCACTTGAATAGCAGAAATGAATTTCATTCCAGTCAAAGTGATATATCTTACAAAAAATACGATGAAAAGGAATCACCAACACCACATATGTCACTGGTATTCTCATGATCAACAAGAGGAACGGCAGTAAATAAATGAACAAAAAAAATCAACTGGGTATAACTTCAAAAGTAAAGCTAACAGTCCTAAGGTTTATTATTCAAAGACTGTTCAACAGAGAAGCAACAAATTTTTGGTTTTCTAGTTTTGTGCATAGGAAAGAGGAATTCCAGCTTGCGTCAGTGTATGGGATCCCAGACACACCCCTATTGTTTTGATTATTGGAAGAGGATGGAATGAAAGGAAATGAAATATAATGCTATTATTATGTTCCATTGTTTGGATTAGTAAACTGAGAATGAAATGTAGTAGAACCTATTCGGTCCTATTCCATTTTTATTTTTATTTTTTTCTACCAACTTGGGAGAAATTAGATGGAATGGGAATTATTCCATTCATTATAACTATCCAAACAATGAAACAGAGGTTTATTTCATTACATTCTATTCATTTTATTGCATCACATTTCTTTCCATCAATATCGATGTACCCTTAGTTACATACACGAGTACAAGACTATTCACACTGTCAATTCTTGAATCACACTGTGTAGTACATAGTCAGTCTCTTAACATAAAAGAACACAATAAGCTATCACAACAGTTAGGAGATACCTGAAAGGCTGAACAAATTAGCTAGACATGAAACAACAATCATGTTAAGTTGCTGTTCTTAGCCACGATGGAAAAAACAACACTAGCAATGAGTTCTGTACATTTCCTTTCCAAAGTTTGAAGCAAGAATACTCAAACTAACCCAGAGATATATTTATTTACACTTGACATTTATGTTTACTATACCACCATGTATTTAAATAGCCGCTATAGCTATAGCACTATAGCAACTCCGTTGCAATGAAGCTCTTGCAAAAACAGCTATTGTGGCCACCACAATTTAGTGACTAGGATGTGGACATGCAACTTTACCCCCCTCAGTCACAATGCTCCACTCTCCCTCTCTTTTTAAGATTCTCATCAGTATTTTATCTTGAACAACTGCACTTTTCAGTTAATATTATGCAAATTTTCATACAGCTTATTTTTATCTGCATATAACTACATTTTTTATCCACATATAATTGATTAATTTCAACTACTGTGCAACTTCTGTTATTTGCCTGAAACTATCCACTATATGATAAAGCAAATTTTTTTACTTCGGCCATATTCCGCAGTGCACTATTGATACCATTGGTTCACCGTATCATAAGCAGATCAAGAACAAGTAACAAACATGTATCACCAACTAGAATTCAGAGCTATATAGTAGTTATTACCTCAATCATAATTCCTCTGAGACTTTCCGCTTGATTGGGAACAACTTTAATCACCCTCATCTGAAAATCACCCAATTTATACAGCACTCCCTGAAAAACCAGCACATATTAAGTGAGCAAAAACATCACAACCAAAACCACGGCACAAGGACAAAACAGACCTCAAAATGAAGGGCCACTTTGGACTTGTAGGACTGAAGTTTCTCCATAATAGTCAAGATAGAAGAATCGGCCTCAAGAACAATCTTCTGGCCAAGAATGATGAAGTAGTATTTGTTTGGCTGCTCCAGCATTGAAATCCCCAGAAAATCACGTGGGAAATCCATGCTCATGGACTGGTCTGTAAATATCAGAATGAACAAAGGGTTTCACTAGATTATTCAAATCACGCTGATAAGATTTCAAATAATTGTTCACATGTTTGGTTCTAAGTTGAAAATTTGATTCTAGGTCTAAAATTGATTATGGCTAAAGCAACTTTAGTTAGTTGCATTAGATAAAAAAAATTCACACCCAAATTACTATTAACTTAGCTTTAGAGTAAAAACATCTAAGCATAAATCACATTATTTAAAAATCAATTCAAGCCAGATCAATTTCATTCAAAATCAAGCATATAGTCAGAGAAAACCCCAAAAAATGAATGAAAGACAGAAAGCAAAGAGGTAAAAAAAAAAAAAAAAAAAAAAAAAAAAAAAAAAAAAACCTCGTAAATTGGGTCTGTAGAAAGTGAGGGAGGCTTTGCATCTTCCTTCTTTGACGCCATTAAGGCTTTCGATGCACTGCGAGATTTCATTCAGGACTTGGCTGTTCACTACGGTTCCTTGGTTCGGTTGCCAATGCAGAATACTATCAAACAAAACGCAAAAAAAAAAAAAAAAAAATCACTTTTTTTTTATATATATACAAAAAAAAGAGAGTATAATAAAGAATTATGAGATTGGTTTTGCTCATACCATCTGATAGGCATTCTGGGTTCTGTTCCAAGCTCAAAGAGACAGATTTTGGTGAATTACTGTGTTGTGCTGCCAACACCCTCTCTTCTTTATAATTTTACAAGCCTTTGCAAGATTTTGTTTCGATATGATACCAACTTTGTTTAAAATTAGGGCTTTTAATTTTTTTTTTAGGTAAAAATGGGGCTTTTATAAATTTTAGTCTATATTTTAATTTTGTTTGTTTTTTTTAAAAAAAAATTTAGACTTAAATGACATAATTTTCATAGCTCATTGAAAAGTAATGGCATGTGACAATAAGTCGTTCTCGAATTGGCCTTAGATCTTAAACAAAATTTAAATTTGAATGTTATGTATAGAAAAAATGTTATTGAAAGAAAAAATTTCATTAAAATAATAATTTAATAAAAAAATTAAGGACCCTCTATTTTTATTATTTAGATGACTGTTTTATAGAGAGTACATGTATTTTATGATTTAGATGAATAAAAATAGATAAATGTTTAAGCATAAGTTAATTTGAAAAATAATAATATCTTTATAATATAAAAATAGTAAAGTTTTGGGAGGGAAAAATATGAAACCAGTTTTTTAATAAATAGTTCATACATATAATATTTATGTAAGATAATTTTCTTAATTTTATTTAATTTTTCATTTATTATTTATATTTTAGACATTTGGAAAATAAAAAAAATAAGAAAAACATTTATATATTATTTTAAATAGTATTTTCATGTCATTTTAAATTTATTTTGTATATATCCTTTACTTTTAAGTGAAAAATAAATAAATTTTTAAATCCGTGACTCAGAATTTATTTATTTTTCACTTAAATCAACTTTAAATCAGTGACTCGGAATTTTAGTACAGTATGAATTCAAACTGAATTGAATAACATGAAAATTTTATCAAATATAAACTAAATTGTTTATTTAGTTAAACACTCAGATCAAATATCAAACTTTTATCATTGCTGGCTTTTCTGTGCAAAAACACGGGCCTAATACTAGCATGTACAATATGCTCAAAAAAAAATAAAAATAGTAGTCTTTATCTTAAGAATACTACATGTACAATGTACATATAAACTGCTCAGAAGTGAGACTCGTCTTATTTAAGTTTGGGCCTTAATAATCTAAAGTTTTTACCCTCATTTATTTATTTATTTTTCTTGTAAATTAGTAGTTTGGTCCATTGGTAAGAGTGTGTTGTAATGTTGTAGGGACCATCTTCAGAATTTTTCAACAGCAGATATCGTTATAACCCAATGGTAAAGAAACTCATGCCATGTTCATTCCTCACGTGCAACACCGGAGTTCAATATTTTCCTATGCTAAGTGTGTGCTTGATTAGAGTTGGCACATTATATTCAAAGTGAACTTGATTTCACTGCTACCTCAGAGACCTTGCTCCACCAATTCAGCTATATCTCTTACGTACTCCACAGGATTGAACATATAAATTTAAGGTTTGAAACTTTATTAAATTATATAGTCATTTGAATAATATTGTTTAACTTGGAAGAGATCTCCTGACATCATTATTTAAATTGAATTGTGCTGACATTATTTTTGAATTAGTTTGTTAGTTTCAATTTCCTTCCCACAAGTCAGATAATTGGATAAAAATTAAGCATTCAAACAGAACATTAAAGTGACAAATGTAAATTTTGATCCTTAAAATCTCATCATTCTTGAGTTTAGAACGTGTTATTAGTGAAATGTATGAAGGGTGTACAAATTCTGGCCGAAATAATTTAATTCTCAACTAAATCCCAGGGTAGTATATTATATGAAAAAAGAAGTTATCTATTGTGACTTAACCAATCAATTATTATTGCTTAATGAATTTTAAAGTAATTATTAAGAAATCAATAAAATTACCTTATACAATGAATTATGATTCGACGAGAATGAAAAACTATGAAATATAATATATTTTTTCATATTATAAACTCTCAAAGAATAATATTATATCATTATCAAATCACAAAACCAGCTGTTAATTAAAATCAATTTAGAAAAATAGTTCTATTAAACAATATTGTCTATAATTTTTTTTTTAAAAAAGATAATTAAACATGATCTATAGTACTGATTATATTTAATGTCATCAATGCATTGTACCTAGATTTGTAGTAGAATGGTGAATGGTTGAGAGAATGATAAAGTATAAAAAAAAATGTTAAAGAGTGTTGGCAGTAAGCGTGATGGGTGAATATTGAATATTGTGATTATAATTTGGAGAGAGATAGTTTGAATGTCGGGTAGTAACTGAGAAACAAAAAGAGTCAGGTCAGATGGTTGAATGCAAAGGATAATAAGTGTACGAATAGTTCTGTCCCTACTGATTAGTGCTCAAGTCCTTCCTTGAAGCCCTAGGCCTCTGAACCCTGCAACCACTACTTACCCTTCTTTTGGACCAATACCAACAACACTCACCACACCCCCACCACCTTCACATTCAGAACTCTTTCTTGTTAAAGCTGACTTCCCCCCAGTCCAAAGATATGGCTTCTTCCTTCCTTTCATTTTTCTGACCCCTTACTATGCAACTCATCACACTCATGCTTCTTTATTTACAATTACATGCCCTTCGGTTCAAATGAGTGGAAAGATTATATGATGTATAATTATTATTATCAACTTTATTTCGCAACTAACAACAATACGCATTCAACCCGTTAACTCAGTCACAGAATATATATATATATATACTTATACATCTCTTTACATTTTATAACTAGTTGTCCATGTATTTCAGTTATCTTTATCAAATATTTTTCTATTATGATCATGTATAGTTCAAATATTTTCTTTAGTCTAATATATTTTTGTGCATTTAATACCATTATGTGTCTAGTGGTTTAGTTTTGACCGTTTTAATAATTTAATTTTATGCATTCTTTGACTTAGTTTTGTTGATATTCCTTTCAACAATATTCCATTAAACTCTTTTATTGTAATCAGTTGTTAATGGTCAACACTCTTTTGAATTTGAATATTGTACATGAAAAATTGTGATTATGATATGCATCTAAATTATGATTTAGGTGATCATCATTTGAGTGTTACCTATGATAAAACTTGAATAATGAGAATTTGGTTTTGTCTAATCATATATACAAGAAGGGACAACAAATTTGTTATAAGTTAGCCCTTTTGGTTAGGCAGCTGAATATTTGTAAAGAGAGGCACTGTCCAACACCCAGAGTCCTGACCCTACCCATGTGGTAGGACTTCCCAATTTCATTTTTTTTTTTTTTTTTTTTGTAAAATAGGAATAATAGGATGTGGAAGGGGAGAGGGGGAGGTAGAATATTCTCCTCTTTTCTCTTATTTAGCTGTAATGTGTATGAGAAATAGAAAATAGAATAAGTATCTTTACATTACACTTTACGCAATACACACGTTCCCGTATTTGAAATTATTTTTTTTGAGGAGGATAGGATACTTATTTCTTAGAAATAGATTTTGTCGGGTAATGGGAAAGACTTCAAGTACATATTTTCTTGATATTATCCAGTTTTATTTTTACATTTTTTTCAAAAAGACCTTTTATTAACAGTATACATGTTTACTAATTAATGTGTTATTCTTTATTTTGGTGTGAGATATTATTTGTGTCTTTACACGTTTAACTCGATATTTATAGATAACGTAAAAATTTTAAAACTCTTATTTAACTAGTTTTATCTAGTTATATTTGGAATGAGTGATTAATTATATGACGCGTTGTTCTGTTATAAATTTTTAATTTTATTTTGCTAACAGGTACATAAAGCAGTTAATTAGTTAATTTATTTATAAATATATATATATATATATATTTACATTTTATAAATATATATATATATATATATATATTTATAATTTATAATTAATTATATAATTATTTACGTATTGCAGTTATTTATAAAATTATTTTTTATATTTTTTTCCAAAAAAAACAAACTAATAGCATTTATATATATGTATATCCTTCGTGTTTTGTTCATTTGGGAGGGAAGATACTGGGTACACGTGCTCTGTCATGAAATTTTCTGAGCATACTAGGGCATCTCTTAAAAAGAAAAAGAAGGGTAAGACGTGACTACTTGTGTTTTATTTTCTGTTTCTCCTTTGAATAAAACTGACAAAATCTGCACTGATCCAAATAACTGGACCATGGTCATTTCATTTTTTTCTTTCTTTTATATATTTCTATAGTCAAATTTACACATCGATAATAATGAGTATTAAAATCCAACAAGTTTACGTTGTAATTAAGAGAATAATTTATTTAATAAATAGATTAATATTCATTGTTATCCAGTGAGACAGAGAGACCTCTATTTAGAAAAAAAATAAAAAATTACAAAATTGATTCAGCTTTAGAAAATTAATATATCTCACCATTATCATGCTGATAAAACAACGTTGATACAATATACTAATTCTATTCATGTAGAATGCAGTATGATTATACCTTTCTCCACGAGCAGTGTTTCCAAACCTCCAACGTGAGTGTCTCTTTGATTAGGTAGTGAAATTATCATAGATTATAGGTTACAGTGAGGTGAGGTGAGTTAGGTTCAATTTAATTTAATTTGAAATTTTAATATTTAATTATTAAAATAAAATTATAACTATGTTAAAAAATCTTAATAAAATTTTTAAAAAATTACAGTAAAGTTTAAATAACTATTTATTATTTAATTCTTACCATGAATTTAAATTCAACACACATTGCCTTTGTTGTCTCATTTATTTTAAGTTGATTTCACATGACACATACATGCATAAGAAGTATTATTTATACAACAACTTATATAATAATATTATTTGTGTCTGTCTCTTTTTTACATATTATTTATTATATCTCATAATAAAAAAGAAAAACAGATAAAAAAAGTATTGTTGTCATTTTACCTGTGACATATCTTGAATCTTGATACAGAATTACACAACAAAGATTCTTTTATTTGTTTAAAAATATATAGACCGAACATATTATATATGATTCTTAGTGCCGAAAGTAGACCCAACATTTTTGGGAAAGTATCAGGGCACACAATTTCCACAATGTGATTCTTTTACTATTGTTCGTTATAAAGAAATGTTTAATGTTTAATATAAAAGTAATTTTTTAATGGATAAGGGATTTTATTCTTATATTTATTTAATCAACTTTATTACATTAACAATAAGTTCTCTCTACATAATTTACATGAATTTTTCTTTTTTCACACCTTATTACTGATATCATATATTACAGTTGTTTATTAAATATTTTTTTATTTAATTTAAAATAGAAATTAAATCTTATACACAAAGTTTTCAACTACATTCTAGGCATGCACTAAAAATCTCTGTCTAAACATCATATCTGAACTTAGTATTTGATTTGGATACTGTCCACAGAAGTGAGGCATCATTGAGGGCCACTTCTGATAGAACGTCAAGCATCAAAAGAAAATCAACGTTTTTTTTCATTTTTGTTGGTACAAACCAACCTTGTTTCTTAATCACAATTCTCCCCCCTCATTAGTTATTATTCTCTAATTTTGATTCAACTTCAATTCTGAAGTGAGAAACAAGCAAATAAAACCTGAGACCATTAAGTATCTAAAAGATAGATGTACTCAGTAGAGAATGATGAATAAGCAAAAAAGGACGTGTCTTTGAGGAGTGTTAGCCCAAACAACAAGAACATAATATGAAAGCAAATAGAGCGCACAAACACAAACACATTGGATCCCTCCATGGAAACACAAATCCACTTGAACTACACTTAAAAAAACAGATGGAAAAAGGGGGAGCAATTAAAGAGAGACCTCACAAACACAATGTGAACCCCACCATGTAAGTACATTATTGGCCTTTGATTCAAGTACAAGACTGAATGACCCCACTATTGAAAGCTAAACTCAACCATCTGCAAACACAAAAAAGAAAAAAATGAGAAATGCAAGTCATAAACAATTCCTCAGCTACTGATAACCCCATAATGAAAACAAAAGCAAAGCACAAAGTTCATTAGTCCCCGAATTCATATATAAGAAATATAAACAAAATTGCACTCATCTAAATGTTCTTATTCTAAAACTACCCTTAAACTAATTCAAGTTTTTTAATGGGACATTATATCCAATAAATATAATCTAAGAATAGTTTAGGAAGTGTAATTCAATTTTTACATGAAAATAAGAAAATTAAATACATTTAATTACCTTTCTTATAAAGTTAGTATTTTTACTTATGCAGAAGCAGAAAAAGGAAGTACCTCGTTGTGTTGTTGAGAATGTTGTAAAATCATGAGAAGATGTGGGAATGGAAATTGAAAGTTGAGTAGTGGAAGATTTGTCATCCAAATCAAGCCATGATCCTCTGCTTTTGGGAGGCCATTCATCAAAGAAGCGATGAACGGTTTTCTGAGGTTCTTCTTTCCCAAGTTTCATGAAGGTTTCACACTTGATATCATTGCCAGTGCCTGATATATAACAATCCTGATCTTGAGGTGGCTGTTTTGAGTTGTTTCCACTGAGGCTTTGAAGTTGCAAGTAGGAGTATTCATTGTTGTCATTGGGTAAGCCAGAGCAACTCCTCTGTTTTGAAGAGGAAGATGAGCTTATAGTGAGTGGTGTGAGTTGCCAAGAATCTTCCATAGAGGAAGCAGAGAAGCTTCTCATAGTTCCAGAAGGTTCTGTGAAGAAAGCATGCTCATCCACCTCCTCTTTCAGTCCATACACATACCTGTCCTTTCCAACAACAACAAAAAAGAGAATCACCCACAAAAGTCACAAAACACTCAACTTCTTCAACCCAAAGCAAGTTAATATAAACTGGTCCATAAGCAGTTACACAATGTAAGAAATAAAATGATTTAAATTTTTTTTGGTACAAAATTTCTCTAATCTAATTTCTTTTAAAGTTGAAATAAAGGTGAAAATACTAGTTTTTGGTTAAACATAAAAAGTTACATTGATAAAAGCCAAATATGCCAGTAGTTTGATTTATTTTGCTTTTTATTTACTTGTAAGTACTACTTACTTGAGTATATATATTTATATATTTATATTTATACAAATAAGAGGTGTGTATGAATGTGTAGAGAGAGTACAGGATTATGTTATCAGAAAAAAGAACCTGCAGTCAGTGTTGTTATTCTGAGAGCAAGAAGCGGTGTCAAGAAACAAGGGAGCACTGTTGTCTTGAAATGACAAAGCAGCACCGTTTGAGGGTCTTGAGGGATGATGATGATAGAGGAAGGAGTGTTGAGAGTGGTGGTGGTTAGGATGATGATGATGGTAAGTGTCATGAGAGAGAGAATGAGTGGTTGGGGATAGTGCAGGACTGTTTTTGGTGATTGATAAGATTGTGGGGGTTGAGCCATCAGTGTTTGTGTTTGTTGTTGTTGTCACTGTTGTTGGTGCTGTTTTCAAAACTTCCACAGGCTTTCTTGAACGGTTTTTCCCTCTGTGCATGTGCCTCTCACAGTACTTGGAATCTGGATATGCCTCCTTTGAGCACCTCCATTTTTTCCCATCTGTTCTTCTACACCTCCCTGGCTCTGGGTCTATTTTTCTCCCTAACCCCATTGGCAAATAGTTCCACCCAACTGCATGCACACCAAACCACACCAAACCAAACTATTTCAAAAAACTATTCATTCAACAACCCACCAACATTCACATGTACAAATAAAAATCAACACCACCAAAAACAAAACTTTATCCCATCATATGAAAAGACCAAGTTGGTTACATAGATTATACTACAACATTTAACTCATTTAACAAATACAATAAACAAGATATTTAAAACCTTGATAACAGTGAAGCACATAAGATGGAATGAGTGACTTACAATGTTGAGGGTGATGAGGCAAGAGTCTTGAGGAGAGGGGGGAGTCCAAGTGGTTTCTTTTGATGGTGAAGAGAAGGTCAGGGGGAATGTTGATACCTGAAGCCATGTATTTGTAGATGAGAGCTTGGTGTTCAAGCTCTTGCCACTGTGAAGGAGTGAAGGGGAACTTGTTCCGTCCATTCATCATCAGAGAGGAAGGGAAAGAGAAAGGGAAAGAACAAGAGAAACCAAAAGAGTAAAGAGCACAAAGGCTGATGCTTGATAGTAACAAATGAAACAGAACTTATTCAGTGTGCAGTTTTATAGAGAGGACAAGTTCAGGTTCAGTGAGCAACAAAAAATGTGAGGACTGAGGAGTGTTTATGGGTTCTTGCTTCTTACTTTGGAAGAATAGAGTTTAGAGAGTTTAGAGTAGGTATATTTATTTCAGGGACCATTGTGTTACAGTAATAAACTAATGGTTCTGAATACATAGATGCATGCCAATGCACTTTCTCATATATTTTTTCTTTCTCTCTCTTGTTTCTGCTACTATTATGACTGCACCTCTCTGATGCTACTGGTTCTGCAAACTAAGCTGCCTCTCTGGCAGCCCTTGTCTCTGACATCTTTACGGAAATCCATAAACTAAAGAAGAGAGAAAGAAAAGCTCCTAAAGACAAAAGAGGAAATAGTTATTATTGGTATTATTGTATATGAAACTATTTAAGAGTTGGTGTCTGAAGCCAATGCCTGTCTGAGAAGATTGTACGGTTGGAGCTTTTACTGCTACTAACTCATTTACTTTTTCTGTTCCTTTACCTCAGACTCAGACCCCCCCTCCCACTTATAATTTGACCTTTTTCATTTCAACAAACCAATGTAGAATATTGAAAGATCCACGTCTCAAAAATATTGAAAGTATCTTATAAATTAGTATCCAAATTGACAGTGTACTAGTATTAGAATAGTAGAATCCCCCTCCAGTAATTTCTTTCAGAAAGAAAATATTGATTTGTACTAAGTTTACAGGTGTATGGATGTTATTATTTAACTGGGGCCATTTTATTTTGTGTTGTCCTTTTGCTGGTTCCGTTGAAACAAGATGGACGTTCTGTTAAAGCAAGGGTAACTAAGGTAATCCAAGTTTCCAATATTTATATTTTTTATAACATTTTTTAATGTACTTATAGTGGTTAGTGTTCAGATACTGTGTGAACTTTATTCAGTGACTTGGTTACAACTTGATAGTATACTCCGTTTACCCTGGAAGTTGAAGATCATTCCAATAGAAATTTACACAGAAAACAAAACACCAAACTTTATATACATCCGTACTATATAAAATGAAACAGCCCTCTCATGCTTAAATATGCCACTTTTTTCTGTTTTATGTTAGACAGAAGAAAATGGCAGAAAGTAGTATAGTTTGAGTTTCATAACCAATAATATATAAATTAATCATCAATGGGAAATTGTAGAAACACGTGTTAACTATTTGGTACATATGGTCTAAGCTAAGTACCACTGTGATGGTCACTTCTTAACAATAGCAGAACACTACAATATGAATATAGATTGCGACGAAAAGCAGGTCAATAGTGTTATAGCGTAGCCAAACAAATAGGGTCCAAGTCAGAACAAGATTTTGATGGAGCAAAACCAATTCAACCAAAAAGGGGACACATAACTACACAAGTAAAATGAGAGACATGGATTGGCATGA
The DNA here is from genome assembly GCA_026586105.1 of Hylodesmum podocarpum. Taxonomy (NCBI): domain Eukaryota; kingdom Viridiplantae; phylum Streptophyta; class Magnoliopsida; order Fabales; family Fabaceae; genus Hylodesmum; species Hylodesmum podocarpum. The sequence continues at coordinate 3,958,485 of JALJEV010000650.1, read as the reverse complement.
CCATTTATGTTGTTTGGTTGTATTAAAACCTTTTGAGCTATTTTTGTGTTGTAAGTTAATTTGATTGTACAAGTGTAAGGTCTTTAGCAAGGTTTTTATCTCCCTAGTAAACACAATTGCCTAAACACATTGTTTCTCTACCTTTGTACCACACTCAACTTCAACCAGCCAAAAGAAAGAAAATTAAATAAAAATCTGCATCTCTGTGTATCTGTTTTTCTCTTTCTTTCAAGTCTATTTATTACTCAATTTTACACCGTACCTTAATATAACATCTACCTTCATTTCGTTTAGTACTCAAATATTTTGTCAACGTCAATGCTCACAAATTTAAGTACCTCACTGGTTAACTGACATTAACACGTCTTCTCAACTTGAATGCCATATACAAATTTGTTTATGTAAAGGCATGTTGCAACAAAAAAGATGATTGCACAACACAAATATGTTGTATTTTATGTGTTCTATGCAAGGGATTCAACAGATACAGTCATCCATGTTGATTTTTTATCTTTGTGCATAAGGTTGTTATCAACAAAGCCATTCTTTTGTTTATGTTAAACTTTAATTGTATTTCAACAATGAGAAATTTTTTTGAGGTTATTACTATTCTACATACATGTTGTGTAATTTTTTATTATTATTTTTTCTGTTAGTGTACTATATTCATGTCATTAATTTTGTCACAGAGGTAGAAGAATATCCTATGATATATGTTAGCAACAGCATTCATTATTCTCACCAAGAGTTGCAGGGAGTTTGATTAATATTGAAATTTGAAATTGATGATGTCAGATATAGAAGATTCAATCATAACATTTATCAACAAACATTAATTTAAGTGCTACCCTTTTCGTTGGAAATAAATTTTCTTTTGTCAAAATAAACAAGAAAATGAAATTAAACCTTAACCCCACTTCAACTAATCAAATACAAGTATAAATTATATATATAGGAAAAAAAATACAAGCCGAAATTTATTAGGTTGTTGGATATTTGACCCTATCTACCAACTTGATAAACTGAAAGAGAAAATCTCCTTTTTTGTTAATTGTACGTGATTCTTTGATAACCAATTACTTAAGGAATTGAAAGTAGTTTATCATGTAAAATTACGTTGTCTAAATATAGTTCCTTATAATTTGAAAAGTTTATAAACTACTCTGCCAATTGTTATCAATTTAGTGTGTATTTAAATGAATGCTAATAAAATTGATTTTGAAAGAAATGATTTTACAAAATTATTTTTAAAACGATATAATTTATATAAATTCAAGATCAATTATATAACTTGAAACTCAATACGAGATTAGACTAAAAAATATGTTTATGTGTAAGTTGAATAAAATATATAATATACGGGTAAGTTCTTGTTATATGATTTTATTAACTTATATTTTTCTTTGTAGGATATTAGAGTCTGTTGGTTTGAAATGCAAATCAGTGGAATTATTTTTGGTAGAATTAATATTGGTAAAAGCTACTTTTATTACTTTTAGTGGAATGAATTATTACAAAATGAAAATTCACTTACTGTAGTAAAACATTGTAATCAAATATAAATTCATTTGTGAAGAATTAATTTTTGTTGACAAGAATGTATTGAGGGTCAAAAACCTTAACCACACATAGTTATTTTAGTGTGAAGAATATCAATATTTTCTAAATCTACATCAAATAAAAAGGTAAAGTGATAAAATTATAAAACATTTCCATTTCAATATTTCTTCAAAATTTTATAAATGAGAAAAAAAAAAGTGGTAGAAAGATCTGTCATGGTTGCATTATTTGTTTCACTTTATGAAAGCATAGAGCCTGGGGTCTATAAGCATGCCATGTACTTTATATTTTACACTCATAGTCATAATCAAGTACAAATACTTAATCAAAGCTCCACAAAACTACCAAGTTACTTAAAACGGTGACACATTTAAGAAATAAAAGGTCCCAAGCAGGGACACAACAAATGTTTCCATTAATGTAACAGCCAGAAGGGCAAATCCCGGCATCTTTGCTGTACCATTCTTGTTTTAAATCAACAAGAACTGAGCACCTTGGACTTGGACCACACTCTTGTGTCCACACAACCCACGCTTAGTGAATGAATAGTGATCCATCATGTCCCCAACTTGTAATTGCAATTTCTATCTTTGTGTAATGACAATTGGGGGCAAGTGCAAATTCATCATCTTTAAACTACTCTGCACATTTTTTTAAAAAAATTCATGACTTCAAATATAAAGCAGGACTTACATTGAACTAAACTTATGGCATGGCTTTTAAGTTCGATAAATAGTAAACTTCTTCTCTTCTTATATTTCTAAAGCATAGTTTAATCAAGAGTGAGAAATTTTTCTACAGTTTGACATTGTCAGCAACTCGCTTTACATTCTCTGACAATAATCTTGCCAACTCTGAAGTATTTTAATATGAGAAATATGTTCTAAAGCTAATTTATGAAAAGGAAATAGGTTAAAAAAAGTTTTTAAGATAAGTTAAAGGTGTAAGTAACAGTTATTACTTATTATCAAGCTTTCTTGTCGGAAATGTATTAAGTCTGGTCCATATTATAGAAATATTGAGAAGTTTATTTTGGTTCATTTCATAAGATTCCGTTCAATTGTTTGCTGCATAGTTTCATTTTATTTGACAATATCTTCTGATAAAATAATGATTCAAATTTTTAAACACTCGTAGTAGAATACGGGATCATTAGCTAAAAAGTTACTTCTTAAACAAACAAATATTTACTGGCACTAAATAGACAATAAATATCCATCCATCAATTATTTCTGCAAACACAACAGCTTGAAATCGTGCATATGAAGCTTTTTGCTACTATGCACGAACACAGCTTATCTGGAATAAAGTCACAAAAACAAAAACCACCAAATAATAGAAAACAAACTAACAAGCCCCGAATCCAGATTATAGTCTGAAGAGCATTACATTCGTCGCTATAGATTTAAATTTAGCACAAGAGTACTCGTATAATTTTAGCCTTGGTGCAAGAAAAAAAAATTATATAGAATGAAACCCTTGTAACCCTTTTAGGATTGAATACAACATTCAACTAAATATTTACAGGTACCACAGACGCAGAGAGGCCAAGAAAGAAGGGCCTGGGGACCGTTTTGGGGGAAGGGGCTAGGTAAAGATAGGTTAAAAGGGAGAAAATTTTGCACACCAAAATTTTTTGAAAAAAAAGGCGAAAATTTTAACTCAAATATAGGGAAATTATACAACACTACACTGAACTTGCGTTCAACCTTGTAAAAGAATAATAATAAAGGATTCCCATAATGTTTTGCATGGCAGCTCTACTCCTTTTGTAAGAAAGAGAGAACAAGGTCTGTGTGTACAGAAAAAAGCTGTGTATCCATGAAAAGCTGTTTAGCACAAGGCAACAAGGGTATGAATACAAAAACTGCATCAGTAGTCTGAATACAATACCAAAACAGAAAGAGCTCCATCAATATAGAAATGTTTATCATCCAACTAATGCAAATTAGACAAAAAGCTACGAGCATGCAATGATGAGCTAAAATGATAATGTTGATGTTTAATTAACTTTGAAAAAGCTGCTTATCATTAAACACATTGACTTGTGTTCTGACATTTATTGGTAGATGCAAATCTAATAAGAATAAAATCAGGTTTGTTAATGCTTGAGGCTGGCACAAACCAATTCCAAAGTAAAAACTCTGCACCAGAGATGCGAGCCAAATGGTCCAAGTGTACGAAACATTCCTTAGATTTGTACTCAAAATTTTGATGAAAGCCGATGCCCAATGATTTTGAAGCACCAGAAAAACAAATGATTGGAAAATACCGCTTAGACAGTGTAAGAATTGTGATCCAAGAAAAGAATAATCTCAAGTTTGAATAATATTTACAAAGCAAGTGCCGATCTTTAAGTATCAATCAACTACTAGAAAATCAAAGATACTTTGCAAGTCAATTCTGATCACTTTGAATTTTAACAAGAAAATTTGATTAAATTTCGTATGATGAAGTTCAAGAAGAAACAAACCTTCATAAAAGGCTGATCACGATAGGGGAACGAGTCAATATAACTCTCCTTCAGAAGCAATGATACCTGAAGGTAGAAACCATCATTTCGGATCTTCCTCATTTACTAAAATATGCTCTTTTCAAAGCAAGCCAATGTTCTATAAAAGATGGCAGACAAATGCATGCCTTTCAGTTACAAAATATTAAATTATGTGCATAATAATCTGCCTCATTAATTACCACATGAGCAGAAGGCAAAGCCAGGCATCATCATTTTTATAGAAGAGGCTACTAAAGGTGACAGTGATAAAAGTTGAGCATTAGATACATTATCTTACTTAAGCTAACTAACACATATTAACACAAGTGTTCGCGGTTTATGCTCTTTAACCAAGTGGTCTAGGGATGGAATCCTAACTAGCTTGAGTATGGAATAGACTATGTTGGGAGGAGGTAAACCCCACATTAGAGCGTTCAACGTCCTCGACGAAGTTAATTACCGCATCGAGCTGTGGATAATTTGTACCAACAAAAAGAAAAGTAGTACACTCAAGCTTATCTAGCTGCCTCAAGATATCTAGGACTCAGGACATTCATATCACTGAACTTGAAATTATCACCAACAAAAATAACTATTATCAGCAAATTAAGGTTGTTATTGCAAACAATTTCACTTAGAATGGAGTATGCTTTCTTTGATCAAAGGAAGAATCATGAGAACTGACTTAAATATTATATTTACAGATTAATCATCCCATAACAGGGATTAACCATATAATATATAATTGATCCTTTTTTTAGGGGTAAAAATTAGACAGGCCAAATTGGTTCTAACTTACAACTCAATCAAATCCTTATTTTTGGAGAGATTAAAACAAATGAGATAAATATCAAAATGTCCAACTTAATTTGTTGGTGAGACTAAAATACAGACCTTATCATCATTGGATTGTACATTGGTGATTGTGTGAGAACGGATGTTACAGCAAAGAGAATCCAAGTAAGATCTTAAAACTGAAAGGAACCCCTTTGCAGCTTCAATCTGTAGGGAAACTAACACACGTAAGAACAGACTGAAATATTGGGTCAGTTTTGACATTGCCAAGAGTGACATAGAAACAACTGTGAAAAATCAGAAATATGAGAGGATGCACAACATAGCAAACCACTAAGAAACTGGATAAATGTTTATTACAAAATGGATACTAAGTCACTTTGACAAAATACATGCAAACCTAACTAATGTCTGTGATTATATTATTAATCAAGATACCATTGAAGACCAAAAGTGGAGAATGAGATAAAGACAAAGCACAATTAAGAGGAAATCAAGAACAGTAAATTGAGGATTTCGTTAAAACTGGGGGCACCTGCACTTCCGTGCATTCGTATACTGGCCTTCTCCTACCCAGGTAACTTTCTCCTACAAGAGTTGCATGATAAGGACGTAAAGAAGAGACTAACTCTTTCTGTCTTGGCAGTTGTGGTATTGTCGGTGACTTCACCTATTGCAATATAATAGCAGTGTGATAAGAAACCATGTGTGTCTATGTGAAAACTAGAAGGTAAAGTACAGAAACATCCACACAAGAATAATGTTTTCCTTCATTAGAAACAATGACTTCAAAAATATAAGAAAAGCTCATGCATACTAGTGTTTCATAAATTGTTGAGAGAAAAAGAATTTGATTTTTACCTGGTTTCTGTTGGCATCAACCAGAATAACATTAGTAAACTTTGACTGAACTTCACTGGTCATATTCTTGATACCAACCTAGAAATGTTTTTTGTAGACAGTCAGAGACATCACAAATAGTGTTGAAGGTCAACGGTTAAGATAAAAAAAGAGTTGAACTTGAAACTAAATGTAAAAAACTGCACAGTCCAGTAACAAATCTAATATTTTATTCCAATGTATGAAAGGTAATACGAAAGTTTGCCCAGCTTCAAAGTAATATATCCAATATCAAAATCAAAGGAATAAATTGCCATGTGCAAGGGCAAGCAGTGAACATGTATTTAAAAGAACAAAATAATTTAAAATGCAAAAGCAACCCCATCGGCTTGCTTCAAGCTGATAATACTCTTTAACAGTTAAAGCAAAGAACAGAATACTCACAACATAAGGGACAGGTGCATCTAAAAACTCAAGCATGTCATTCGGTAAAACCTGACAGATCATGTTCTCATCAAATACCATAAGGTGAAATACATAAATTAATAACATTTAAAAACTAATTCAATTTAATAGTGAAAAAGAGAAAGAAATCAAACTGGCATTAGCAGGCTTTGCCATTGGTAAGGCTGGATTAGCGGAATAACTGATAAAACTGAAGCAGATAGGATTCCCTGGTCATGAAAGTAAATGTAAAAAATTACAAATCAAGCTAGAAATTTTTTTTCTAATATTTACTAAGAAAAAATATAAATGATTTTTTTCAGTTAAATTTACCAAATTGTTTCCCTAAATATTGAGTGTGAAGCATAGATGTCCATATCAATCCAGATAATGTAGACATGCATATTTCATTGTGAAAATCTTTAAAACTAGAGAATAAGAATGATGTTGCAAGATAATCAAATTATCAAATCATGAACATGACTTCATTGCTAAGCATAAGCAGCAAATAAGTAACAACATATGCGCAAGAACTTGTACCAGGCAAAGACAACAATGAGAAAAAACCAAAATAAAAATATATAATCAATGACCCATATAACTTTACAGATTATTATTATTATTATTATTATTATTATTATTACTACTACTACTACTACTATTATTATTATTATTATTATTATAAAAGAACAGGATAGATTAATAACTCTCAAAAGATCATCACAAACTTAATTTTAGGTACAAGACATACCAAATTAGAACAGACAACAACTATCTGCTTCTCTAGTAGAACTCCTGCAAAGAATGTTAATACCTGCAGAGTGCAGAAGAAACACAATTAAACCAACTCAATTGTAAAACTCATATATACACAAGAAATATGAAATTATTTCACTTCAATCACTGCATTTCAACATCACAAAATGCATTATGCCCCTCAAACCCCTTTCCCAACACACACACAAATAAATAAATAACTGAAAAAAATCCATCTGCACATAATGAAAAAAACCTTCTCCCAGTAAAACCATAATGAATGATGCAGCCAAATCTATTGCAGAAAAAATAAAAAATTCGTATGAAAGATAAAGCATGATGATATTATCAATACATGGAGTCACGGAAACAAAACAGAGTTCATCAAGTCTTAGATCAAAGCATAAAACATACATTTTCAAGTCTCAATGTACCGCATAAGCAAGCTACAGCCCATACAGATAATGCATTTGCCTCTTCCACCAGAAGAGCAATATGTGCCTGAGAATAACAAGCAAGAATGAAGTAATGTATTTACCATTAACATGTGACTGTAAAATAGAATGCTCCCCAAAATACTCAAATATTAAATCTAAAGAGAGATGAAAGCAAACTCTGACTAAAAAGTTATTATGACAACATACATCAGCTAATTTCAGACCAGTACTTGATGTTTCCAAATCAACTGTTGAACCAGCAAGACGTAGAGCTGTCTCAGCTGATCTGTGATATTCCAGGGGATGCAAGTGCTCCAAAGGATGAAATGTAAGTGATGTACCCCTAGCTGGGCAACTTAGCCTGTAATACTCACTTATAATTTGTAGTTGTCCATGGCTATTTTCCTGGGGATTGATAAATTACCATCAACTACAAAATATCATCATGAATGACAATGCCGAAACAGATGTAAGTTCTTCTCAGACTACAAACCTTAGCCCATTCAATAATACCATTTAAGTCATTTAACTCCTCTTGGCCAGAAACAGATGCTTCTTCTGTCTCATTATCATCAACATCACTCCTAACACTTCTCTCTTCACAGGGTGAGCCTTGAAAACTGCACAATAAAGCAGAAAATATGCTTAAGATGAATCACCAAGACAAAAGGGACAATTATGTCATTGAGGACTAATGCTGTCCACTAAAAGATAACTATGTGCAAAATCACCACATTTTTTTTAATAAATTTAGAAAAATTATTGTAAAAATAAATATGGAATATAGGACAAAGGAGAATAAGTTATTCTCTGTAGTCAAAGCAACCAAATGATAGAGGCACAAAAAAATCACAAGAGCAACACAAACAAAGCAAGGACATCGATAAAAAAAAAAGAGCACTCAATCCCTCTGCATGTCTGTCAAGGAGGGTATACAAAGGAACATGTAACTTCCAAAAAAGGAGAGCTATGAAAGCAAGTTTTGGATTTAAATATTTTCCTTGAAATAGGAAACATTTCACTCCAAGTCCAACAAAAGATGAAACAAACTATATTATATCTACTAGGGAAAGAGAGTATACTCACCAGAATTGAAACAAAATATATTTCATAACAAAACAACTAAGCTCCAGAGAGAAGAGACACAAACCTGCAGGATGATTCAGAGCTTTCATACTGGCAATAGCGCAGGAGAGGCAAAATAGCACTAGGTAAATGTTTGTCTTCTGATTGTTTGTTGGTTGCAAAAGCATCTCCATACTGATCACTATCTTCAGAATTTGTAGGGCCGGAATCTTCTTTGCCTGTTGTCTTGTCAGATACAGAATCAGTAAGCAAAACATTGTCAGAATTGATTCTCTCCTTATATGTCTGCAGTTCCCCAACCATTAGGTGTTCTGGTTGACCATCACTCACCAAAACACTCTCAGAGTAACCCTCTGGATTTTCTTCCTTATAGTTACCTTCAACAAATTCGAAACTTAAATCTCCAACACTTCTTGTCAGCCGCTCTAGCCTTTCTTGTGTGAAGATGCTACAGAGATATTAGCACAATGAAATGAGCAACATAAACCGAAAACATCCAATCATGCTAGAAAGTAAAGAATTTTAACTCTCATGCATAGGAGTATAATGTGTAATCCATAATATTTCAGACAAATTGATAGTTAATAAACAGCATTTGCATCACATAGAAAAGGGAGAAAATATTTCATTTCAACTTCCATAAGAAATAGAACTTAATCTTACAATGTAAAAACTTGACAAATAATGTTTGAGCATCTGAAATCCGAAGCTAAAGGGAAGGAGAAAGACAAACAACAAATAGAGCTCCTCAGTTTATAAGTTAAGTCCTCAATACACAAGACCAGAATTTTGTTACAAGAAACGACATTATAGCTCCAGGGAAGCTTGTACAATTTAATTACGCTCAAAGAAATATTATTTGTTTCACCTATTCTTTCCTGTAGCAAACTATGTTAAGAATTGTGGATGTGATTGTGCATATGGTATGTGCATTCTGCCCAAGTAGGCAAGTACATATGTTGAACATCTTCTAAATACTGCTTGTTATGAGTACATTCCACCCTCACCTAGTTTTATAATGCATTATTACTTCTATGTATGTGTTTATCTTTACATCATATGCTTAGTTGATCACGCTGACAATTCAATTTCTTAAAGTATTTAATATACAAAATACTACCATACATATAATGTTTCAAAAGCACTAGAGACTAATACTTGACACTTTCTCACTGTTTTGATGCATACAAGGAATGCAAACTGCAAAACAAACCTACTGTTTCTGACCATCCTTTCAAAATTTAGTACATTTAGTGCACAAAGAAATTGCAAATATATTCTACATCTACTTTCCATCTGATGACTCTTGATTACAAATACCAACCTATTAAATACACCAAAGTGCAATTCAAAAGCTGGAAGCCTTGAAAGAATGCAGTAACATCTCTGAGTGGTTAATATCTGTCGTCTCAAAGACGGGTGAGAAGGCTGTTTATCAGAAATCAGAGAAAGCAATCCAGAGGGCTTTTGAACTAGCTCTTCAACTAAGACACAACACCCATAAAGCGTTGAGTTGTCAGCACCCTTTGAAATTAAAATAACAAAGAAACATTGTGAGGTAACCAGTACAATTTAAATATTAAAGTTAAACAAGGCATCGCTTGATAGGGTAGATTTATAAAGAGAATAAAGGAAGTGCTTGATGCATATAAAGTAGACTCTAGCTCAATTGACAAGTGCTGTTGGGAACTACTTGATCCTAGGAATTATCATGGGCTATATTTTGGCCTGCACTTTAGCATATCAACCCATCCCCACATTAGACCTCCGATGCACATCAAGAAAAAAGACTTTAGTCGAAACACATCAAACATATCTTTTCCTTTGTATCCAATATCCACTCAACTAAACAGTGGGTGCATTATTGTAAATATTTGGATGGATCAGTCAGCAGCAAGAAAATTGTATTCTCGTACAAGAGAATTAAAGGTTTATATATTGGATGGCCTAATAAAAACACAATTATCACTGGAAAATGTAAGGCTGGTTTTTGTGTAATATAAGGAGGTAGACATCTTAACCATCACTTGAATGAAGATAATTGGATTAGGTCCAAAACTACTATGAAAGGCTAACACTGCTCCAGCAAAAATTCCCTTCAGATGGCAACTATCAAATATTAGTACTCCATTACTCTTCAGAGTATAATATAGTAATAAGGAAACATACATCCAGAAGAAAAAGAAATAAAAATATATGCAGAGAGTACATTCCCACGTATAAATTCATAATACGACTTGAAAAAGTTGCATGTATTCAAATACAATACCTGGAATATTTTGATATCAAGAAAAATAGCAAACTCTCACATAACGACCAAGGGAAGAAAATGTATCAAAATGGAAAGAAAGTGACAATAAGATTGCTTCAGATACCTGTAACCTGAATACAAATGATAGATCCCTTTGTTTAAGGTGTTCCTGCAATACACAAACAGACCTTTAGTTACCAATACTTAAATAAAATGAAGTAGAGCATGTATTAAGAGGGTTTAACTTGAATGATCTGTTTGTCTAAAAATGGTTTGATACATAAGACTGAGTCAACAATTAGTCAATCACGAGAAGGGAAGGAAGAATACAATCACACATTAATTATATTAAATTAAGAAAATAATTTGCATAAACTAATATTAATCAAAGCTTAACATTGCAAAAAAAGAAAAATAAAATACCTGCCCAAAAAGAATTTCATTCAACTCACTCATGGAAGGGGTTCTCTCAACAGCACGGACCTATAATTATATCCAACAAAAATTAAAACCTGATTAGAAGTTCAACATAACTTTTCACATATGAAAGTAAATAAATAAACGTAAGACAAGACATTCAAGTAGATGCCTGACACCCTAGATTATTCACTGTATATATAACTATGGATGCAAAGAATTTAAGTACAATCAAAATTCTCATTACTGATCGCTTTGGTCTTTAGTAAGTAGGCTTTATCACCGGTCTATACCAACTCTAGGTAAATGGACATTAGTCAATACCGCAAACACAATGATGTTCTCTTACTCACCCTACCCCACCCTACTCATTGCCACTATGTTTTATGCTACAGGCCAAGTGAGTACAAGATGGAACCTCCAAGATGTCATCACACCCCAGCCTTACAGATGTGGCCAGTGCCAATGAAGCTACAAGCTCAGTGACATTCTTTTTCTTCTAATATTAATAATGATGATAATATTTTGACATAAAAATGATGGCAGAAAAGATTGAAGTTCAATAAGCATACACCTAACCTCTAAGCCTCCAGGGAAGCAGAAAGAGAGAAGATCCTTGCATTTAAGAGGCAGCTGCTTTTCAGGAGGGTAAACAAATAAGACCTGAAAAAATTGAATATGCCACGTTCTTGATCCAGATATATATTTGAAAACAAAACTAATACTAAACACAGTAATCAATGAAGTTCCAGTAGTCATTGTAGTAAAACTTGAATGGTAGCACAATTAGCATCACTGCCTGTACATTTGGCTATAAGAATAATAATTATAAAAGTTCAGGATCTGCTACCAAAGATAACAACCTGAGGTTCAATATTGGGTTCTACACGAGATTGATTCTGATAACCAAGAGCACTTCTCAATTTAACAGATCCGTCAGACTTTCTATCAACATATTGCCTTTGCAGTGCCTGAATATCACAGTTAGGATGAAGTCCAACAACCACCATGCTCTCAAACAGTCGTGAGGGCTCCTTCCAAGACTTATGGTCCTGTGAACTCAAATAAGATGGAGTCTATGAGAACAATCAAGAGATAGTGTCTTTAATGTGATGTGCCCTAAGAGACGAAAACATATAGATCATAAAGGCTGATAATGGCATGCAGACTGAAGAAACGTGAACACGTGAAATTTTACACTGAAAGCCTGAAAGGGAAAGAGCTGAAAATTCAAGTAAGTAACAGATGCAAGGGAAAAACTTCCTGGGAAGAGGAACATTCAAAACCAAGTGTATCAAAATACTATAACGACAAGCAATTTAAACTTTCTTTATAATGCATACTCAAAGGACTAGAAGGAACATATAATTCTGGTACATTATTGTGCCATACCATGTGCTGCAACTGAAAGTTTGCAGCCCATTGGCGCTTCAGACTAGTCAGGACTTCAGGATTGTAATTTATGTTTTCAACATCAGGAGGCTGTGAAAAGCCTTTTAACATTCTTGCAACTTGATACTGCAGCCTTTGAAGTTGGCCACCACTGTTATCATCTTTTGACGACTTTGGAGAGTTAACAGCAGCAGCAACAGCTCTTGCCACATCCTCTTTTGTCTGCATAAAAAATGAAGCACCCCAACTAGGACTAGCCGAACCTTCTTCCTTTGACATTCCAGTCATCAGTGCCTCCCTAAACATGAAATTCAACGACTCAAATAAACAAGAATTTCATGAAAGCAACATGAACTGAGTCTCTTTCAGAACTAGATCCGAATTGAATCTCTAATCCTTTCTGAAAGATGAAAATGGAGCAGCATAATTACAGCTACAAACAACTACACCAATAATCCTCAAAAAGCTGAAACTCTAGAGCACCGATTAGATCATGCTAACTCACAAGCCATTGTGAGGTAAAACTTCAAATTTATATGTTATTCATATCAATTACTCTTGTTAGATCAAATGTTTATCACTAGGCCAAAAGATATAACTAATGGAAAGAATGCAACTTTATTTCCTCAAGGATTCTCAAAGTCGCATCTAATTTAAAGTGCAGCCCTCATTATAGGCAGCATAGGTTGGGCTGTTAATTCAATCAAATAGTAGAAAGGGATGACACTGACCAAATAAAGCCAACAACAACTGATTAAAAGTGATGTCAGCAACCTATTTATTTTCTTGCTAGTAACTGCACCAACTCAACATACCAGAGCAAATAAACAATAAAATTAGCAAATACTGGTCCACAACCAATCATGTCATATCCCATTTTTTTCATTTCTCTCGTACAACCAAAAGCTCCCACACAACAAAGTGACTTGAATAGTAACAAAATTAATTTTTTTCTTAAAAAAAAAAAATAGGGGCATATACTAAATACTAATAGTATCCGATTTCAGACTCAATCACTCATAGATTTCTTCAAAGTAAATATCTCCTACTTCAATTTTCATGTTCTGCTAATTCTGTTACACAAACTGAGAAAATAGAGAAAGAAAACACAACGCAGCAATTGAACGTAACCAAACACAGACAGAAAAATAAATAATAACAGGAAAAACAAAAACATGAAATCGAACTAGAAGCAGAGCGTAGTGCTTAACCACAAAAGCTAAAATTAAGATGGAAGAAAAGGAAAAGGAAAAGGAAAATTGACCTGAAAAATATGAAAAGAGAAGAGAAATTGGGGCGGGCGTGAACGAAGGTGAATGAATTGATGAACTAGTAGTTCATTCAGGTAGTTTGTGGGTGAAAAACACTATATTCTAAAATTATTATTTATTTAATTAATTATATTGGGTTTGGAATTTGGAGGCGATGGAAAGAAGAAAAAGGAAAAAAAAAATAATATAGGAAGTGTTACAAGGGTGGAAGGAAAGGACAGATAGACAAGTTGAGAAAATGATGCAAAAGAGAAAAGAGAAAGAGAAGAAGGGGTCAGTTTCTTATTTTGCACGGTTTTGTGTCTGCTATTTTGTGTTAGCCCTCACTGCTACTTACTAGTCATCTCTCTCTACACTTCCATTTTCAACATTCTCTTTCTTTTTCTAACATTTCTATCCAATCAATGCATTTTCCCTTTCCTTTTTTAAACATCAATAAATCATTACTGTTCCCTGTTTTCTATTTTCTTTTATATAGTTTTAATCATTTAATCAGTAATACTATACTGCTGTTTCTCCCTATCAAATATTAATTTAGATTATTTTCTTCCTAGAATCCAATTTCATCTAATAATTTAAGATTATTAAATGGGTGAGATTGAATTGAACCAATTTTTAAATGGTTTATAATTAAGTTAAATGATCAACTTTTTTTTCTTAAATTTTTCAAAAATTATTGTTTTTGTTTTTATATCTCTCTGTTTACTAAGCAAACTCGTTTTATATATTTTTCTAATGATTTCTCCTCTTACAGAAATAATTGAACATGACACACCCCTATTTTAGATTCATGTTGCTTTGAAAGTTCTATTCATATATGAATCAAATTTAGATAATCGAGTTGAACTAAATTGAACCGTACCGAATCACTTTTTTAAAAAATAGTTCGATTAATGTCTTAATGTCTTACAACATAAATGGTATCCCAAAATACCTTTCACCCAAAAATTAATAAAAATTATGTTATCCAAAATAAAAGATCAAAAAGGATTGTACAAATAAATTCGACCCCTTGTACCACCCTAAATATTACATCAATTATAATTTTTTTACCCAAAAACAAGCACCGGTTCCAATTGATACCTCTTTCAAAGTTTTATAGTAAATAATTTTAACCTTATAGTTGCCCTACATCGTGTTGAATCGTATATGGAAAATAAAGGAAAAGCAAAAATATATTCGTCCAAATAAACTCATTTTTATTTTTTTTTTATGTAGTTCTATTTAGATTATTTGTTTCTTAACTTAGTTTGATTCCATCTCTCAAATTAAACTAATTTGAACAACTCTAATTTAGACAAGATAATTTAATTTTCATTTATTAATCCCTATATAATTATACTACTACTAGATTCATTTAGAGAGACTATTCTAAGAAATATAATATCCATAAGAAATGCTAAGTTAGAGCGTAAAAGCTAAAATAACTAAAACGCATAAAACATGAAAGAACTTAGTGCTCATAATTTTAAAAGGAAGTATGTCTAAAAGGCTTAAAATTTCATAACATGATTTGTCAATGAAAGAACAAAGTAAAAAAAAAAGTGTAGATTAAAACGCATAAAATACATATATAGAATATACAGGTAAAACACAAAATAATACATATATTAAGAAAATAATACATATGTTTTGAATCGTTATCCGAAAACCGACCATATTCGATTAATTATCCAAAGAAATGGTCTAAAATTTTTAAAGAAATTGAATTTTCTTTTCTTTTTCTTTTTTCCTAATGGAATTAGATACTGTTATATCGTGTGGCAAAGAAGATGGTCGTTTTCATGGAATTGAAAAACTTTTATTTGTTCAATAGTAGTTCTGACACCTAAAAATAAAAGTGCGAAATTAAAGGTAGTTGTAATTCAATGGGTAATGTTTAAATGTGAAGACTTTCTTCTCCCCATCCATACCATGTAAATAAATCTCTGGTCAAATGTGGAGAATTCAGCAAATAAATGTCTCATTTTTTAATTTGACTTCTCCATCACTAGGACATGCATTTCATAAAATTCATTCTCAATTTTTATTATAAAGTTAATGATTGATATTATTGTTAAAAGTATACTCTATTTTTAAAGTGTATTTTCAAAGTGAGTAAAATCTTTTATCTTCTCTAATTTTTCTCAATTTTTGTAAATTAAGTTGTTGAATTTCATTATTGTTGAAACCATAATATGTGATTGTAAAATACAAAACACAAGAAGGGGATGAATTGTGTTAATTAAAAATTTAAATCTTTTCGTATGTTGTTTTGTAAAGGGGTACAGACGAAACAGTGTTTTACTTCAAAAGTTAATTTTAGTGGACAGACGTTATGTTTTAAGTTATCCCCGTTAGTTCAACAATATTGATATATAACACAGATATTTTTATACTGGTTCGTCTCTTCAAGACTACGTCCAGTTACTCAGAAATTACTGAGTTTTCACTACTAACCGTGAAAAGGTTAAAAGTATTCTTTGCACTCAGTCACTTCTAGCTATACACCGATATTCTTTGAACGCAGCCTTCTCAGGCTAAACAGCTAAGATATTTTTTGAACCCATCCTCCACAGGCTAACACCACACAAGTGGATTTTAAAAGGATATTTTAAAACAGAAGGATTCCTCTACGCAGAGAGGGTTTTACAATTAAGTGTATTCAGAAGTCTTGAGTGAAAATTCAGAAGATAGAATAAGAGAAGCGTTTTCGCCAACTGAAATATGATGAAGTGTAGTCTTTAAATAGGCATCCTCTTCAAATGACTGTTAGACTCATATGAACGCCGTTGAAAAGTTTCTTGAAAGCTTTCCAAAAGGTGTCAGATTGTACTTGATTGATTGATGGAGTGCGCAGCGGACGCAGCGGATTTAGATTGCGTGCACAGTACTTTTTCTGACTTGTACAAAGATTTTGACAAAAGGTGAAGACCTTTTTGACTTGCATGTGTAAGCACGAATCCCTATACTGATCTTGAATGCTTCTAATGAGTACTTCCTTAGATTTGAAATCTTGGCGCAAGTGACTCAAATTTTGCTTCACTTTTTGAACAGACGATATATGTCTTCAGTTTTTAAGATGTTTCGTCTTATCCTATCGTCTGATGATTTCAACTTGAGACAGACGAATGACTTCCGTCTGAGGAGTCATCTTTCGTCGTATGCATTTCTGTTCGACTTGCTTTTCGATCTTTTTCGTCGAGAAAGTTTTGTCTGTCTTGTAAAAATCAAAACCTTTGATGAGTTAATCATCTTGATCTAACAATCTCCCCCTTTTTTATGATTACAGACCATACTGATAACTTTTCTCAAGAAGATATCTGCATAAGACAATGTTAGTGAATCACAGATAAAATGCAAGTCAGATTTACATGTTTTCTGAAATAATACCTCTTTATAAAAGAATTGTTACATCAATGCAATGTAAACCTTATACAATGTTACAAAGGTATACAGAAAACCAATCGCTAAAAGAATACATGTATGTTCTTTACAATAAAAAATCAATATAATACAAAAAAAAAAATTGCTCCCCCTCAGACGATGCTTTCTTGCTTGCTCGCTCCCCCTCAGACGATGCATTTTCCCCTTTTTCCTTTCTTCCTTTCTAAGGTATTCTCTCCCCCTTGGGCTGAGAATCATCAAAAAATCATGATCACGAAGAAGGTTTGGGCTTCTTTTGAAGAAGGCTCATGACAATGTCCTTCAGTTGCTGCACTTCAGATGAGAGAGAGGCTTGATTGTCCTCAAGCTCTTTATTCTTCAGCTTCAGATGCTTGCAATCCTCTTCTAAGGCATCATATTTACGTTTTAGAGTATTATACTCTTCAGCTTCTTTAGCATCAGCCTCAGTAACCTCAACTTTATCATTGACCTCCACCGTATCATCAGTCTGTACTAGCGGTGTTTGAGGCTCTTCCACTATAGGTGTAGTGTCATCTATGATGAACAAACACGTTGGTCTCCCTCTTCGATAGCGAGTGAAGAGTGGAAGTGTGAGGTATGCCGTGAAATCTCTTTCCCATTGCCAAGAGTACAATTTTGAGGGAATAGAGAGCTCAAGATCTGGATGCTCCTGAGATGGATGTGTGTAAGCAAAGGCTTCACCAGGAAACACCCTGCCACAGATTGTGGAATCCTCATCAAATGAGGTTCCAGAACAGAATGCAGACGTGGCTTCATGATCTTCTATCATCCGAAGATATAGGTTTTGAGGCATGAGTTTGAAGAGCTTTGAGATGCGAGTATGCAGCAGACGGAAGACGCCGGGGAATGTGTCTTGCAAATTTGAAGGATCTGGAGACAGACGGAGTCTTCTTCTCTTTTCCTTTAGCCAAAAGCTTGATCAAGTAAGGTCGTTTTCGGTCTAAGACAATAGAGTACTTTGTTTCGTCTGAAACCAGAGAAGAGAATTGTGATCCTACCATAAATGGACAATCTCTTTTCTCCTTCTTTGCTCTTCTTTCAATGTGATAGAAGGAAGTTGATCTAGCTTTTGCTTCCCTTCTATAGGCACCGGCCATCAATTTGAAAGACAAATTGTAGTCTTCAGGAAGAGCATGAGCAAACTTTTCAGGGTCTTCAAATTCGTCGAGGAGGATGGAGTAGCGGGGGCAGATCCCCGAACAATGAGGCCTTGTCCAAGGAAGTACAATTCCCAGAGTATGTCCTAGACCTACATACTCAGTTTGATTCATGGGAATTGTGAATGGTACCGGATCATGACGGTCAATGGCATCGAGATGCCAATGTGAGCAATCCTTTGGCTCATAGATGGTGGAGCCCCGAGTCTCCATATCTGCGATGGCGAAAATGCGAGGTGCGTTGATTTCGTGTTGAACCTTCCACTTGATGTTTTCTCTGAAAGGGATGTGGGGTTCATAGCCAAGAGCTGGTCCTTCAATCACTGACTCAGCTAGATGATCCTTGTACCTCTTTATATCTTCTAAACCCTTGATGTCTAAGGTGGCCATATGTCCCGGAGACGGGACGCTTGACCATTCGCGTTGCTCTTCGGGAGTGTAGATGGAATCTTCTTTGAAATCCACTGGCTTCAGGGGTTTATGGTAGATGATGGGATTAACAAATCTCCCCAGTTGAAAACCCTTTTTGCCTCTATATCGATAGGGGTTTCTTAACTCAATATAAGGAGTGTCCTTTATAAAGCAGTCTTCATCGTCTGCCAAGTGACCATCTTCGACAGACTCGGACGGTTCACCATCGTTGGAGATATCTTCAATCTTCTCTCCAAGAATCCAATCGAGCTTGATTTCTTTCAAGACAAGAGCTTTCAGCAAAGCGTCTCATGACCAATTCGTTGAGGAACGAATAGTCCGTCTTGTGCTTGGGTGATAGATCTTCAGGATTAATAACTTCGGCGTGAGATCTCACCCATGATGCATCCACCTTTATTACTTCCATATGTTCTTCATCAGACGAAGAACTTATGTCTTCAACAATTATTTCTTTAGACGGAATCTCCATCGTCTTTGGTGGGATGCTTCTTCGACGCGAGCGGTATCGTCTGTTCAAAAGCGTTGTTGAGAGGAGACGAACAATAGGATCGGATAAACTTGTCCTATGTTCGTCTTGGAGTGTTGATGTGGAGACCTCCATAGTAGAGACTTCATCATTGAGCATAGTCTCCAACTCCTCTGCTAACTGGGCATTATCCTTATGGATCTGGACAGTTTCTTCACTGTTCATGCCCTCTGAAGTTGCTGGAGCAGACGCACCTTCAGACGATCCAATGCCCCTAACGCTTTCGAGAAAAATTCTTTCTCGTTCAGCATGAAGCAACATAGAGACCCTCATAGTCTCTTTCAATTGTTTTTCTTCGTCTGTTTCGCCAACAACTACAGACGCAAGCTTCTGCTTCATCTTTTCTTTGCCTTTCGCAGCCTTTTGAAGAGCGATTTCTCTAGCTCTTGCTTTTTCTTCGGCTGCTTTCCTCTGCTTCTCTTCGTCTGAGAGTATTTTAACAGACGGAACTCCTTTAGACGATAGCTTAGCCCCTTCATCTTCACTAGGGGATATCGTTTTCCCTTGCGTCTTAGCAGCAACGTGCTTAATTCTGATAGTTCTTTTCTTTTTCTTGAGAGATTATTCTAGAACATCTTCAAAGGGAACTTCAGAAATAACCACAGGTGGAAGAGGTAAGGGTGTTTGGGTTTGTGTTTCGGCTTGTGTTTGGGTTTGTTTTTGGGTTTTGGCGCGTTTGATGCGTGCTCTGTGTGGGGAGTCTTTGGTGATTGGTGAAAGAGGAGCTTGTTCTTCTCTTGGGGTATGTAGAAGGAAGTCAGGATTCAGGTGCATCTTGGCAAAGGTGCTTCATTTGACTTCCTTGCCTTCTTTGTGTCACACAACGCCAGTGACATCAAAGCCTTGGTTGATGATTATTTTGGTGAAGAGGGTGGCGTAGGGAATGTTGCTCTTCCTACATATGTTTCTATTCTTTAACGCACTTACCCAGTGTGGTCAAGAATGATGTGAGGAAGACTCATCCTCGCTTTCCTCAGACAGTAGAAAATGCAGAATCTGTCTCGAGTACTTACGTTGTCTCGTGACCCGATTCTTGGAGTGAAGATGTTGTAGAGAAGGTTGTGGATGACTCTTGCAGTGGGACAGAGATTCCCTGATCTAAAGAACTTGGGATCTTCAGAGTCACGGTTCTTCCCGTAGATAATCTTATCCACGTGTTCTTCAGACTCAATCCTCATCCAATTAGGGCTGTAAAATCGCCCTTCTGCCTTGTAGTTTCCGGCTTCAGCAATGGAGTCTATTGTGATAATATACTCCTTGTTGTCGATAGTACCAACAATACCATCTTCAAATTCCCTTGCGTCACTCTAGAACTCAGCATAGGCCTCCATCAGTCATGGCCCTCTCATCTTAGTGAACTTCATCCATCTGTTATGTGCTAGTATCTTAGCCACTCTATCAGAGATGCTCTCTACAGTCTCTCTCGATATCCACTTGCTAGGCAAGAAGAGATCTTGAGCGAAGAAGGATGCTTCGGTTACCTTGGTATTCTTGGCGGCCATTGTTAGGTTTGAAAAAGAGAGAGTTAAGTTTTGTGAGTAAAGTATTCAGAGAAAGTGTGAATGCAGTAAAGAGTAAAAAAAAATGTGAACTTTAAGAGTATTTATAGGCAAAAACTAAAACAGTTGTGATTCATCAGACGAAATAGTTTTAAAATCGTCCCTGTTTTGACGTGTCCCCATCATTGTCTTTTTAATTGATTGATTTGACTTCTGCAATTCACAGCGCGTGCTTCTCAAAGTCCTAGAATAGTGCAATAAATGACAGACACATTTATTGATACTTTTAATTTGTCCCTGCACATTTAACTTTAAAATAATTAAATAATATCCTTGCGTCTGTTGAATTTCCTCAGACTGATTCAACTTGATCAGACGCAAAGTTTCGTCTTAACATGAAAACATATATAAAGGTACAGACGAAATGAAATGCTCAGACGAAAGAAAAAAACTTAATCAATTAAAGAAATAATTCCTAAATTTTCCTTAATGAAATTAAAGCGAGTTTCATCTAAAGCTTTTGTAAAGATATCTGTCCATTGAAAAATCGGTTTACCTGTGTACATCGAAAATACCTTTTTGAACATAATCTCTTATGAAATGAAATTTGATTTTAATATGCTTGGCTTTTGAATGTTGAATAGGGTTTTTGCTGAGATTTATTGCACTTGTGTTATCACAAAATACTGGTATTTGAGTTTCAAACCTGGAGTAATCCTCAAGTTGATGTTTTACCCAAAGTAGTTGTGAGCAACATCCTGCCGCAACAATATATTTTGCTTCAGTGGTTGAGAGTGCAAAAGAGTTTTGCTTCTTGCTTGACCAAGAGATTAGTGATGAACCAAGAAACTGACATCCACCACTTGTGCTTTTTCTTTCCACTTTATCTCCAGCATAATCAGCATCACAATAGCCACTTAAATTGAAATCACTATTTTTCTTATAAAAGAGAGAGAGATTAGTAGTTCCAATAAGATATCTTAAAATGCGTTTAACAGCTTGTAAATGTGATTCTATAGGATCAGATTGAAAGCGTGCACATAGACAGACACTAAACATAATGTCAGGTCTACTAGCAGTAAGATAGAGAAGAGATCCAATCATACCTCTGTATACCGTCTGATCAACGGTCTTACCTGATTCATCTTTGTTGAGACTGGCTTCAGACGAATGCATGGAGTTTTCATTGGTTTGGCATTTTCCATTTTGAATTTCTTTAGAAGTTCCTTTGTATACTTCTGTTGATGAATATATATGCCTTGTTTAGTCTGTTTGATTTGAAGTCCTAAGAAGAACTTTAGTTCTCCCATCATACTCATCTCGAATTCTTCCTGCATTAACTTAGAGAAATCCTTGCACAAGGATTCGTTAGTTGCTCCAAAGACTATATCATCTACATATATTTGAACAATAATAAAGTCCTTTGAAACGCTTTTCTTGAAGAGAGTAGTATCAATCTTCCCTTTTGAAAAACCATTTTGGAGAAGAAAGGAACTTAGTCTTTCATACCAAGCTCGAGGAGCCTTTTTAAAACTATATAGTGCCTTTTTTAGTTTGAAAACATGATCTGGTTGAGATAAACTCTCAAATCCAGGAGGTTGTCTTACATATACTTCCTCTTCAATAAAACCGTTTAGAAAAGCACTTTTTACGTCCATTTGATATAGGATGATATTCTTATGAGCAGCAAAGGCAAGTAAGATTCTAATAGCTTCCAATCTAGCTACAGTATCAAAAGTTTCAGTGAAATCTATATCTTCTTGTTGATTATACCCTTGTGCTACTAACCTTGCTTTGTTCCTTACCACTTTACCAGCTTCATCGAGCTTGTTTCTGAACACCCATCTAGTGCCAATGATACTTTTGTTCTTTGGTTTCTCAACTAAGATCCAGACGTCATTTCTGGTGAACTGATTAAGTTCTTCTTCCATAGCCAAGATCCAGTCATTGTCTTGAAGAACATCTTCAATATTCTTGGGTTATATTTCTGATACAAGAGCATAGCTTGAGATATTCTTCACTTTTGATCTTGTTTGAACACCTTGAGATTTATCTCCAATGATCAAATCTTGAGTGTGATTTGAGGTGAATTTCCAAGATTTGATAGGCGCATGATCAACAGTCTGATGAGGGTCAGACGAAGAGGGTTCGTCTGAGCTGGTGGGTGCTTTTTGAGTCTGCTCTTGTGTCTGTGAGAAGTTGTTCAGACGGAACATTTCCTTGAGCCGAGGGAGTAATCTGCAAATTATCAAATAATTTTTCTAGGTCTGATATTTCCTTATCAGCCTTTGAGTTATCATGGAATTTTACATGAATTGATTCATCTACAACTTGCGTCTTAGAGTTAAATACTCTATAGGCCTTAGACGTATTGGAATATCCAAGTAAGAATCCCTTCACCACTTTTGAATCAAATTTTCCAAGATGATCTTTGGTGTTTAAGATAAAACATTCACATCCAAACGGATGGAAATAAGAAATGTTGGGTCTTCTTCCTTTCCATAGTTCATATGAAGTCTTATTCAATATTGGTCTTATCAATATTTTGTTTTGAATATAACAAGAAGTATTAATTGCTTCTGCCCAATAATATTTTGGAAGAGAGCTTTCATGCAACAAAGTTCTAGCCATTTCTTGTAAGGTACAATTTTTCCTTTCCACAACTCCATTTTGCTGAGGAGTTTTTGGAGATGAAAAATTGTGAAAGATGTCATTTTCAAAACAGAAGGCATTGAACTCAAAATTTTCAAATTCTGTTCCATGATCGCTCCTAACAGATGCAATACATATTCCTTTTTCTTTTTGAACACATTTGCAGAATATTTCAAAAACACTGAATGACTCATGTTTATATGCTAGGAAGTATACCCATGTAAATCTAGTATAGTCATCTACAATTACAAATCCATATCTCTTTCCTCCAAGACTTTCAGTCTGAGTAGGTCCAAAGAGATTAATATGTAACAGTTCCAGCGGTCTTGTTGTGGAAACAACATTTTTCGATTTAAAAGAAGCTTTGAGTTGTTTCCCATGCTGACAAGATTCACACAGACGATTGGATTTCCAAGATATTTTTGGCAGACCTTTTACAAGATTCTTTTTAGAAATTTTTGAAATATACTTGAGACTCAAATGTCCAAGCTTTTTGTGCCAAATATCTTGTTCATCATCTGCTGAAATCAAACATGTCACATTCTGATCACTAAGGTCAGAAAGACATACCTCATAGAGGTTGTTCTTCCTTTTCCCAATAAACATAGTGGATTTGTCTTTGTTTTTAACTATACATTCATCAGAGTTAAAAGCTACTTCATATCCACTGTCACAAAATTGACTTATGCTAAGTAGATTGAAGTTGAGACCTTTAACATAAGAGACATTCTGGATAAGTGGATTGGGTGTCTTACCAACAGTCCCAATACCAAGGATTTTACCTTTACCAGAGCCGTAGGAGACAGGCCCTTTACTTGGTTTGAGGTCTTGGAACATAGACAGGTCTCCCGTCATGTGTCGTGAGCATCCACTGTCCAGGTACCAACTTAAAGTCCTCTCTTTTCCTATTAAGGATATCTGCAACAGGAATAATGAGTGACCTTAGTACCCAAATCTTTTTGGGTCCTTTTTTGTTAATTACATAAGGTTTCTTTTTGTTTGTAATTTTGGCCTTCTTGTAGTTGTTAGGAACCTTGTTATAGTTCCTCTTCTTCTAAGAAGACAAAACAAATTTGTTTTTCTTTCCGTTTGTCTCTTTAACATAACCAAGCCCACTTTTATCACTAGGTATCCTTCCATAATTTAAAATATTTTCAAGCATGGAGGATCCCTTTGTAAACTTGGTTAAGTCATTGAGTAAGAATTTATTTTCTTTCTTTAATCTTTCAATCTCAAGAATGAAAATATCCTTTTCAGATTCAGATGAATAGCATCTGATACTTTCTTTTCCAGTAACTCCTTTTCAGATTTTAAAACTGCATTTTCTTCCAAGGTTTGTTTTAGCTTGGTTTTGCAGATTTTGTATTGCTCAGCAATAAAGTGAGAGTTAGCTAGAAGTGTATCATATGACATTTCTTCTGATTCTGATTCAGACTCAGAAGAGGAGGATGAAGAAGTTTGAGTGTCATTTACCTCAGTTGAGACATGGTCTCCCGACCATGAAGACGATGTTTGTTGTTTCTTCTTCTTCAGTAGATTCCTCTGAGCTTTCACTGTCGAGATCTTCCCAAGTCAGTAAGTTCTTCTTTCCTTTATCTTTACGAGGGTTCCACCTCTTTTTCAGCCTGGGGCATTCTGACCTCATATGCCTTGGTTTTCTGCATTCATAGCACACAATCTCTGTGCTTTCCTCCTTGTTTGATGATTTCTCAGGGAGCTTTCTCTCCTTCTTCTTGAAGAAGCGTTGACCTCTTCCCTTTTTCATCATCATCCTCTTAAAGCGTCTGGTCATAAGAGAAATTTCGTCTTCAGACGAACCATCAGACGATTCAGATTCTGTTGAGTCAGCCTTCAGAATCTTCATCTTCTTCTTTCTGTCCTTCTTGACAGAGTCTTCTTTGGGAGTGGTGTTGATGTACGAAGAGCTATAGGCTCTTGAATCTTGATCTTGTCCCTTTTACATAAGAGTACCTCATGTACCCTTAGTGCACCAATTAACTCATTTAGAGTTAATGTCTTCATATCCCTTCCAACAGAGATGGCCGTAGACATAGCTTCCCAAGGAGGTGGGAGACTATCCAGAAGTTTCATATTGTTCTGGGCCTTTGTGAAGGTGATTCCCAGAGTAGTGAGTCCATTCAATATTGTTTGGAATCTTCCAAACATCATATCGATTAACTCTCCTTTCTTCATGGAGAACATTTCATATTCTCTTTGAAGAGTGACAACCTTTCTCATTCTGACGTCCTCCGTGCCTTCATATGAGATTTTGAGAGCATCCCATAATTCTTTAGCAGTTTTGTAGGCACAAAATCTGTTGTATTCAGTTCTAGAGAGTGCGCACATGAGAGCGTATCTGGCTTTATTGTTCAGCTCCATGTTTGAATATTCTTCACTTCCCCATTCTTTTTCTGGCTTCATGATGAGAATATCTCCTTCAGTGATTATGTTCCATAATTTGTATTGGGTTGACTTTATGTACATCTCCATCCTGTCAGCCTAGTATGGGTAATCATCTCCAGAGAACGCTGGAGGTTTGTTCATTGAAGCTCCTCCATATAAGAATGAAGGCCCTTGTGAGTCCATGTTAAATCTTTTCCTCTAGTTGTTGTTAAGCGCTCAACCCTTAGAGGCTGAGCTCTAATACCAAACTGTAAAATGCAAAACACAAGAAGGGGGGTTGAATTGTGTTAATTTAAAATTTAAATCCTTTCGTCTGTGGTTTTGAAAAGGGGTACAGACGAAACAGTGATTTACTTCAAAAGTTAATTTTAGTGGACAGACATTATGTTTTAAGTTATCCCCGTTAGTTCAACAATATTGATATATAACACGGATATTTTTATACTGGTTCGTCTCTTCAAGACTACGTCCAGTTACTCAGAAACTACTGAGTTTTCACTACCAACCGTGAAAAGGTTACAAGTATTCTTTGCACTCAGCCACTTCTGGCGATATTCTTTGAACACAGCCTTCTCAGGCTAAACACTATTTGTTTACACGATAGTGATATTCTTCGTTTCTCTTTTCATATTCGGATTAATTCTTTGAACCTAGCCTTCACAGGCTAACACCACACAAGTGGATTTTAAAAGGATATTTTAAAACAGAAGGATTCCTCTACGCAGAAAGGGTTTTACAATTAAGTGTATTCAGAAGTCTTGAGCGAAAATTCAGAAGATAGAATAAGAGAAGCGTTTTCGCCAACTGAAATCTGATGAAATGTAGTCTTTAAATAGGCATCCTCTTCAAATGACCGTTAAACTCATATGAATGTCGTTGAAAAGTTTCTTGAAAGCTTTCCAAAAGGTGTCAGATTGTACTTGATTGATTGATGGAGTGCGTAGCGAACGCAGCGGATTTAGATTGCTTGCACAGTACTTTTTCTGACTTGTACAGAGATTTTGACAAAAGGTGAAGACCTTTTTGACTTGCATGTGTAAGCACGAATCCCTATACTGATCTTGGATGCTTCTAATGAGTACTTCCTTATATTTGAAATCTTTGCGCGAGTGACTCAAATTTTGCTTCACTTTTTAGACAAACGATATATGTCTTTAGTTTTTAAGATGTTTCGTCTTATCCTATCGTCTGATGATTTCAACTTGAGACAGACGAATGACTTAAAATGAGTGTCTGTTCCGTCTGACTTGCTTGCTGATCTTCCGTCTGAGAAAGTTTTGTCTGTCTTGTAAAAATCAAAACATTTAATGAGTTAATCATCTTGATCTAACAGTGATTATGAATTAACAAGGGCGAAAATCATTTTCTTTGCTTACTTTTTAATTTAATGACAAGCTTACGTGGTTATGAATTATTATAATCGTAATTGCTGAAAACAAAGTCCAACATAGTTAATTAGGATTAGGAAATGAAAAGATGAATGGCTTGAATGTGATGAAAGTGACGAAACCATGTTAGAGTTTTCTTTGAAGTAGTGATGGTGGTTGGGCCCCATGGGGATTGTCTTCTTCCATGACTGATGGCAACCATAATTGCATAATCTCACACACACAAATGTTAGGAAAACCCTGCTTTCCTTTGTACTTGTACTGTGCCACTTCAACTTGCTGGTTTTTTCTTCAGTGCGTTTGGTTCAATGAGGAAAAAAAAAAGAAGAAAATTATATATAATTTGGTCGGAACAGACAAATCCAAAAATTTAAACAAAAAAATGTCAATTTCTATTTTAACTTCTGTTTTGTTGAATGTAAATGTTACGACATGTTTAATTTGATTTTATGATTATTTTTAATGTTATATATTATGGGTAATGATATTTATAGGTGAAATTTTATTTTTAATGTTATGAAATTATGAATGTTACATTATTTTTGGCTTAATGCATTATTAAAAAACAAAAGAATATTAATTTATCATCAAAGCATGATAAAATTCTTGAATCTTGAACAAGTTCCTGTGGTTTTAAAGTCTACTTCACACAAACATACGTGAATAATTAAGATTAAAAATTATTAAATAATTATATGCTAGTTCTAAAGAGTCATGTGAATTATTTTTTCATTTAATATAAACCACTCAAATAAGATATAATGGTGTAGATTTATTGTTTTTATTTCTCTTAATCTTTGGTTTCAAATATTTTTTATCCATAAAAACTAAATATAATGGTTAAATTTTTTTACTATAATTCACACACCCAATTCAAGTGTTAAGTTAGACTTTCATGACAATCTTTGATTTCAAATATACAATTATGAAAAGAATTTATAAGAATATTAAGGTAATTTAACATGAATTAAATTTAAGTAATAATATTAAGAAGAAAAAATAGTGTATTTGATGGCAAAGGAGTTGTGTATAACCTTCAAACAAATTGAAAAAATTTAAATTCTTAAGAATAAGCATTTAAAATGAATAATGTAGTGGTAGTATAATTTTTTATATTATTATTTAAAATCAACAATATATCAAACCGTGGGAGTTGAACGTTTCTCTGTAAAGAAGACACCTTCATCTCGTGACTTTTTGTAATTCTTTAGAAACACAAATGAAAATGTGAAAAGTCACTCGAGTAAGGTTAACGTCAATTCTCACAAAATAATAGTAAAAATATGACTCAAAAATTTAATGTCATGTGTTGTAATTTCAACATGTATCTGTTAATAATATTTTCTACCTTTTCTTTGTTTATCATTTGCTTTTGTTAATTTATGAATGGATATTTTGAACTTGGGCTAGTTGATCGACTATGTGCAGTTTTTTATGTCATCAGATTTTGCAAGTTTGGGCTTAGAGTTGTGACATATTTTCTATCGCTGGATTATATAAATTAATTTGGTGAGATTGAATTAGATATTTTAACTTATATTTTCCAGGTGATACGATATTAGAATTTATCTTATAATATTTTTAGATATTTCTTTTTCATATTATCGTAATCATAGCACTTGTTATTTAATTTCCATGTTTTTAATGTGCAATAGAGGTTGAACAAATTGTAAGTACATTTCGAGCTGTTATAAATTTTTTTAACATGTGTTTGTTGAAAGGAGAAGAGAAAATGTCAATGACTTATCCACCTATTCCGAGGAAGAAAGACAAAAACATGTCATTTATTTAGATTTTGGTATTTATACTCTCTTTTTTTCCATTCCTCAACAATTTAACATTACTGCTTTTAAATCTCATAAAATAAACGAGTTTGATTTTTAAAATCTGAATTTACTATTTTTTATCTCTGATATTTATTTTGGACAAAATAGTAAGAACTTTTCTTTTCAAAGGATACAAAATAGTAAGAACCAAAAACAATGATTCCAACTTTTTAAAGTATAAATTTCAAAGATTGTTTTTAATGAAATGAAAAATAGAAATTCGCTTATGTAACATAATCCAAAACTACATTTAAATCCTTTCTGCATTATTAAATATTTGTATCTTTCTTTCACTTGATTTTCTTTTCCTGCCAAATGAATTAGAAACTTATCTATTGTTTTTCACTTAATTTCTCATTTTCCTTTCTTTACATTCTTCCCTAATCTAAACATAAACTCAGTACCTACATAGAACCAATATAAGTGTTGGTACATTGGAATTGGCATAACAAAGTGATGGGACGAAAAAAAAAATAAAGCACCAATTCATCCACTTCACGAAGTGGAAAACAAGCACGAGAACATCGTGATACTTCTGTCTCTCTCTCTCCACTATGTGAAGGTGTGTCTTTATTAACCGTTAATGAGTTACAAATTAAAATTTAATATGATATTAGAGTGAGATTTAATCTGTTTATCTTTACGAGGGATAATGATACACCGATTGATCTAATTTAAGGTGTGATCACCGTCCACACCCAAATTAATTAGACATTGAATCACGTGCTACATAGAGTATTAATCACGTGGAACAGTCAACAAGGTTAAGCACCATATAACAAACTCGATCCTTCTTCAATAATTGAACATTCTCTTCTTAACTTTGAAGCGCTTCATCTTTTTCAGGTTTGATTCCACAAAATAAGATCATAACCGTCCAACAATGGCAGATAATAATTCACAGCAAGGAACCACTACTCTCTTTTCTCCTTACAAGATGGCAAAATTCCACCTCTCTCATAGGTCACACACTAAATTCTTCTCTTCATGTTGTACCAAATCAATTTTCTTAAAATCTTATTCATTTTTTTACTCACAAAACATCACCGATCTGCATAGCTAGTGAATGAATTATCTGATTTAGATTTGGTGTAGGGTGGTATTAGCTCCGATGACGAGATGCAGAGCCATAAACGGAATTCCACGCGCCGCACTCGCTGAATATTACGTTCAAAGATCAACACCAAATGGATTTCTCATCACTGAAGGAACCTTGATCTCTCCCTCTGCTCCTGGGTATTCCACTCTTCCATCTCTTCTCCTTTTTTTTCTCCCTTTATTTCTATTTTAAATTAATTTTTTAATATATTGCATGAATTATTATAAATATTTTGTATTTATTTTTAATATTTATGGTATATATATCAGTCTGTTTGTCTTCAAAATTCCTAAATTAGACACTATTTTTTTATAATTCATATTTCATAAGAGAAATATTAGATTTTAATTTTTTTAGGGAAAATTTTCAATTTAAATATTGTGAACGAGAAAAAAGTGATTGAAAAAAAAAACTCTGCTGAAAATAAATCAAACGGAAAAGATTCATTAGCAAAGAAAAAAATTATAATATGCTGCCTGCACACACGTGATAATTGAATTATTCAATAAAAGATTATTTGAGTAGTTTATAATGTTAAATGTTTGTATTTAGATGTTATGAATATTATTTATTATAAGACTGTGTAAGATTAGTCAATTGATAAACATTTATTCCTTGTGGTTCAACGATAAGTGTTTGTTTATGTGGTCATTGTTATTTTTTTAGTCCAAAATTATGAAGTTGTTAACCTTAATGAAGTTGAACGGTCAGAGAGCGCGTCCTACGAGGGGGACGAGTATCACGTGGGTGGGACGCTGGTCGTGTTTTTAATATACTACTCCTATTGACTAATGGTAGACTAAATTAATTAATTTTTATTTTTGGGGGCAATGAGTAACATGCAAATAGAAAATAAGATATGTAATAAATAGTGTGTCAAAAAGAGAGAGAATTTTAGAAAGTTAGATGAAAATATTGTAAAAATATATTGAATTTTCTGTATAATATAGTTTAGTAAATAATTTTTTAATCGTTATTAAAAAAATAATGATTGATAAAACTGTAAAAGAAAGAAGGAATAATACATTTTGTAACACTTATTTCTTTGCAATTAATTTTTCTCATTTGGTATTTTTTTTAAAAGTATAATTAGTGTGGTAGTACAGAATTACTTATTAGTGAGTACGAAGTGTTTTTTTATGGATGAATATTAATTATTAATTTTTTTTAGTAAAGGAATTCCTCCATTTCTCTTCCTTCCTTTATTAGTATTTTCTTCTATTACTACTCCAACCTTGTGATCAAGTGGTCAAGGGGTCGATGAATTGATGAGTAGTAAAATCTAAGTATTGGTTTGAACTTTGAATGTTTGGTACAGGTTTCCCCATGTGCCTGGAATATATTCAGATGAACAAGTGGAGGCGTGGAGAAACATAGTGGATGCCGTACATGACAAAGGGGGCATTATCTTCTGTCAACTTTGGCATGTTGGTCGTGCTTCTCATCCAGGTAACGCGCCCCTTATTCTCATGTATTCAAGTTTTATTTCAATAACTCCTGTTGATTTTTTAATACTAACTTTATCATGTCAATTACTAAAGGAAAGTTTTAATTGAAAAACAACACTAATTCAATCTAAAAGTTGGTCCCTTTAACTAACTCAATTTAGTTAAACTAAATCGATAACATTTTTAGATTTAACATAACTGATTTCTTGATGATTTTGCTCTACAGTTATCTGTTTGTTCAGTGATACACTCATTTTGCACATTCATTGATTGCTTTACTTGTGAAACAGTGTATCAGCCTAATGGGTCTCCACCCATTTCGTCCACTAGCAAACCCTTATCGTCGAGGTGGAGGATTCTCCTACCTGATGGGTCCTATGGCGTGTATCCAGAGCCTCGTGCACTTGCCACTTCTGAGATACCTGAAATAGTGCAACATTATCGCCAAGCGGCAATTAATGCTATTCGTGCAGGTTAGATTATTTCTCTAACATATACTTTCTTGAATTCTCACTATGAGGTTCTTAATAACTAACAATAAGCAATGACTAGAATACTAAATAGTCTCAATTAAGATTATGTTTATGTATGTATTGAAATTCAAGTGTCTTCTTTTAGATTGTCATTATGACATTATGTAAATGTATACCTTGTACTAGTAACTTAGAGAAAATAAAAGGACGAGGCAATGATGGCGATGATATGCTGCGTTTTCAATTCTCTTTTCCTCATTTTTTAAGGACTTCAAAATAGATTCCAATAAATGAAAGTTGACCTATTGATGCATCTTAATGTCACGTTCTTGGCAGAAAATGGTGC
The DNA here is from genome assembly GCA_026586105.1 of Hylodesmum podocarpum. NCBI lineage: Eukaryota > Viridiplantae > Streptophyta > Magnoliopsida > Fabales > Fabaceae > Hylodesmum > Hylodesmum podocarpum. Next base: position 3,926,085 of record JALJEV010000650.1, on the reverse strand, counting down.
ATACTGCTTCAATGGGGTATGCCTCTCAAAGTGAAAGTTTTGTCATAAAAGATTATATGGACTTCTACATCAGAAAATTTAGATGTTGATTAGTTTTTTTCATACTTCTCATTGGGGTTTGCCTCTCAAAGTGAAAGTTTTGTCAAAGCCAGTGGCCTACTTTTTCTAATAAGCTAATGCTTTCTTTAAATTTCTACGGTAGTTTCAATGCAGCTGGATGGAGATTAATTAATTTAGATCTATTGCTGTGAATTTCAGTACAATACTAGTTTGTGCTTGTGGGTTTGATAAATGGAACACAATTCAAACGAGTATTTAGCGTTTAGTTTTCAGAAGCTGAAGAGAAAATAACTTTACCATCATTCGTTATGTGTCTATTATTATTAAGGCAAATATTGATATGTGACATGCATGTATACAGGTTTTGATGGAATAGAAATTCATGGGGCACATGGGTATCTCATTGATCAATTCTTGAAGGATGGAATCAATGATAGAACAGATGAATATGGTGGATCACTAGCAAACCGGTGCAGGTTCCTAATGCAGGTGGTTCAAGCTGTTGTTTCTGCTATTGGAGCAGAAAGAGTTGCTGTCAGAATTTCACCAGCAATTGATCACCTTGATGCCATGGACTCTGACCCACTTGGGCTAGGCTTAGCAGTGGTTGAGAGACTCAACAATTTCCAGAAAGAGCTAGGCAGAAAACTCACTTATCTTCATGTTACTCAGCCTCGATACACAGCTTATGGCCAAACAGAGTCTGGTAGACCTGGCAGTGAAGAGGAGGAAAGTCATTTGATGCAGAACCTGAGAAAGGCTTATGATGGAACATTCATGTGTAGTGGTGGTTTTACTAGGAAGTTAGGAATGGAAGCTGTAGCTCAAGGTCATGCTGATTTAGTATCCTATGGTCGTCTATTCATCTCCAATCCAGACTTGGTTTTAAGGCTTAAGCTCAATGCACCTCTAACAAAGTATAACAGGAAGACATTTTACACCCAAGATCCTGTTATAGGATACACAGATTATCCTTTTCTAAGCAAAGAAAGTGAGACAAAGGAACCAAGGGCACGCCTTTAACTGCAATTTTTTTTTTTGGCTTTTTTAATTTTGATATTGTCATATGTATAATTGGAGTGTTCCATTCTCAGGTGAAATACTTCATTGTTAAATTTTGCCTTATATACTCTTCCCCCAACAGTTTCCTGACATAATTTCTTTGCCCTGCATAGTCATCTATATTGCCTGCAAGCTGCATCTATGTACTTGTTGTTGAACTACTTCCTACTGTATTTTTAATCCAATTTTCTCTGTCCCTTCTTAATATAGTGCAAAATGTTTGTTCTTGATCTTGATATTAATGATGTCACCGATTAGAACTAGGAAAAAGGTCGATGCAGGCAACACATCAAATATTATTTATTTTTTATTTTTTGTTAGTTAAAGAAGTTTGAACAGTGTTCTAAACAGTCGTTTCATTTTTCTCTCTTAATATATATATATATATATATATATATATATATATAATGTTATACTTTATTTATTTTCTCTTACATATTTATTCTCATTTAAATATTCCCTCTAAATATTGAATTATACAATCTTTTACTACAACTGAAACTCTTGTTTCTTTATATTAAAAATTGTTTTTATCTTCATAATTTTTATATTTTCTTATTTTGATTTAATATTTAGCCTTTTTATTTTATTCAATCTCCTTTAAAAAAATTACAAATACATTCTTATCTTTTTATATTATTTTTTAAGAAAATTATTTATTTTATTTTAATTGTATTATTTAGTTGATTTATTTTTTAAGAAATTTATTTTATTTTATTTTAAGAAAATTATTTATTTTTAACTCATAAAAAATGTTGTTCTACGAGTAAAAATATAAAAATTAATTTTTTAAAATTTGTTACAATATTTTGTAATATATATATATATATATATATATATATATATTACTTTTTATTATATATAATATAATTTCGATATGTGCCGAGATAAATGGCAGTTAGAATACAGTGTGTGTCGGTTACTTTTTGAATTAGACATTTTATTTTATATTTTCGCATTTTTTATGCACACTTAACATGTTATTCTTACAATGAATTCTTTCTCAATAATCATAAATTACACTATCATTTTTACACACACACAATCTACACTCTTTTATCTCTGTATTATCTTAAAGTTAAACCATTTAAAAAATATAAATAATTAAAATAGCTTTATAGCTCGCTTTAAATTCAATTTATCATATAATTATATATTTAAAATATTAATTTATTGTGAATTTCAATTTAATTAAAAAAATATTTATAAATTTTAAGTATATAAATAAACATTTATTCTTTATGCAATACACATTAGCACACTCTTGTAAAAAATATCAAATACCTCGTGGCTTAATGGTGGGTATTAAATCAACATTTTTTAAAATACAAAAGTAATAAAGTATAAACTATATATTTTTTTTGGTACAACTTGTGCAAGCTATCCGAGCTCTCTAGTATATTGAACCATTCTTAATAGCTTTAAAGTTTAAACCAACAAATTTTGACTCTATTATTTTGTAGAAAGTATTTTTGAGTGAAGTGAAGAGTAAGATGGAATCCATAAAAACTAGTAAACCTTGTTTATTCTAAGAAAACAAATACAACAGTAAATAAAAAGGAGGACTCTTAGCAGGAAATTGAATAAAAATAATTAAATAAATTAAAAAGATGAACAAATAAAGATAGTATATAAATTCAAGAATCAGAAGGCTCTAAAGCAATGCGTGACATCAGTCGTTGAGAAAATCAAACACGGGAAAGGTTCTTAAAAAAAAAGGATGAGCTTACCAATACTAATTTAACAAGCTTAGTGTATTTAGTTTTACTTCTTTCAAAAAGAAAAAGAAAAAGGTAAACACAGGTTTTTATACTAATTACTATTTTTGCAAATTTTGATAAAACATTTAAAAGAATCATTTTGTTCTGAATTTGGACGGTAATGTGTACTCATTCTTAAACCATAGATAGAGGTGTGTTTTTAACAACGTCGTAGTCAAAGATACCGTGTGAGCCCATTTGAATATTACATGCATGCAAAATATATATATATATATATAGTAGTTATTTCAAGATTAAAACTAATGAATAATTGGTCATCAATATATATGCGATGAGGGTAACTGACTGAAATCTATTAAAAAAATAACATTTTCTTTTAAGTCCTACTTATTATTCAATTAGTAGTTTCCCTAATTTTATAATTTTCAATAACTTTTGATCAATGATATTAAGTGTTCTAGAAAGCGTTTATTAAGAAAATGCCATCATTTGATCTACATAGTAATCATCAGACTACTTTGACTCTTCAAAATTTGTTTAAACTACCTACTACTCTTTTACCAACTCTTGTATCAAAGTAACAATGTTAAACTTTAAAAGGTAAAATGTATTAAAAGAAATCGATTTAATATTTTAGACTCTTCAACATTTCTCTGAAAATGGAAAACACTGGTGACTAGTCAAGACTAAGAGATATTTATGTTGTAGTGTATATGCTCTTCTAGTACATGTACTCCAATTTTCCCTAATTAAGATATAATTCAATTCCACGTCTTTCTATTTCTAAACAAAAATTTTACTTCCTCTACGTCCAGATTTTTTTTTTTTTCTTTCTAACGGGCCTAACCAATATTAGTGTACGACAGTTAAACTTAAGAACAAACCCACAAATAATCTTTGATGTCACAGTGGTGGATTATCGACGTAATTCAATTTTATAAATCAAATTTATAAAATAAGTATTACTCTTCATTTATACATATACAAAAACATATTTTATCCTAGGCGGTATATAAAATTTCTAATATATATATATATATATATTACTTGATGTAATGGAAGACTTAGGTGAAGAACGTGCATGGCAGCTCATCAGTAATTTGTACGCATATAAGAAACGTACAGCTTTTTCTTCAGACGTCTATTTTGGCAAATATCTCTAAAATTTTACCATCATCTCATAGACACAGTCGACAGGGACATTCACGTTATTATGACAGACAATGAAAGTGATATCAATGCCACCCTTTTCTTGAATATGGTACAGGGACTGAGTGGCCGGTGTTGATTCGCCTGTGAGAATCTTATCCTCAGTATTTTGAGCATTCAACAAAAATTTGTATGTAGCAGTTAGCTTTGCAATGGTGCCGGAGGGACCAAGAGCAAGCTCCGGTAATTTCTCCTACTATTATATTGTGTAAACAACCATTTTGGTTTCTCAGGTAATTTAGTTTCTTAAAAAATGTGTGAAAATTATGGTGTAAATCACCAATTTGCTCTCTCAAAACATAAATGTTAATATTTTGGTCCTTAACTTGCTTACTATTACTTGAGTCCCTAATTCAAATAACTTGTTAATTGGAATAGCAACCAGTCAACTCATTCACAGAATTATTTTTCTCACCACATTTTATAACTAGTTGTCTAGTTATTTACATATTGCAGTTATCTGTTAATTATTTTTCTAACTCAAGAGACTAAAATAAAGGAAGTGATTAAATTAAGAGATTAAAATGAAAAAAAAAAAAATGTCTTTAAGAGACTATTTTACTATTTATGGACTAGACATGTTTAATCCTCAACTTTCGGTTTCATTTACGAAAATGGTATTTTACTTTTATTATTATTACATTATATGAAGATAGTCATTCTTGAGTTGCATGTCAGGGGACACAAGAAGACTTTTTACCAGGTTCCCCAGAAGATAGGGAGTTTAAGGCAACCGCATATACATGTCCTTGCTTATTGTATTATCCATGCAAACAAGACTTGCAGAATGGGTGAGGGTCCCTCTAGCTGTCAAAATGTCTTTTTATGCCCTCAATTTCTTTCTTTTGCAATGTGATTGTGGACCACATGACTGGCATTATATGTAGATTCTGACATCGGAAAAACTTTTTATTAATCTTACTCATTTTCCCTAGAATTCAATATTATATAAGGTACAAGCAATAAAATTTGAAAGAAATAACAGAATCTAATCTATAAACCTACACATGCTTCTTTAATAGAACTATAGTTGTTGAAAATAGATTGAAGATAATAATGCCACCGAAACAATCTATAGGTTGAGTAGTTGATAATGTAAAGGTTAAGAAAATGAGAATATATTTGGATACAAAACACAATAAAGATTAGATGGAAATTTGACAATAGACAATGAAAATATTACATTTTCACTTTAACCCTTAAACTTCCGGTGCTTTTGCTGTTATCTTGTTCCTCCAATGCTAAGTTCTGCATATACATCAATATCACCATGAGCATGGTTGTTAGATGTTCACTTCAGACATATTGAACCAAGATTAAAAAGAACCATATTAACCAGATAGAGATTTGAGTTTAGGTCAATACTAATAAACACGTAAGCAAATTAGAGCACCAGAGCACTTGCAGAAGTAATATCTTTAACAGCATAAGAAGATACTCGAAAGATGCCCGTGTTCCTTTACGTTCAAACAAAAAGTAGGTTTTTGTTGTTATCTAGGGAAATAGTTGACATTCACGTGTATCAATCACTATAGATGAGAAAAAAATCTATCCATGTTAAACCATACAGTGAAACAATTCAATGGCCATGGTAAAAAGAGGTCCATGCCCCCCCTTCAAATATTATATAATGAAACCAAACTCCTTATCAATACTGCTTCAGAGTTAAGTTGAGAACATACCTATCTACAATAAGTGATGATTCTCATTATCTTCCTTTGTTTTTCTCTTTTCTCCTTCTCCCATGCTTCTGTCCTAGATTTCTGTGTTGCAGATTATGCAGCTCCTATTGGCCCTGCAGGATATTCCTGCAAGAAGCCTGCAAAAGTCACAGCAGAGGATTTTGCTTACAGTGGCCTTGGCATTGCTGGTAACACCTCAAACATTATCAAAGCTGCTGTGACTCCAGCATTTGATGCTCAGTTTCCTGGTCTCAATGGCCTTGGCATTTCCGCTGCGCGTTTGGACTTAGCACCAGGTGGAGTTATTCCACTTCACACTCATCCTGGAGCTTCAGAATTACTTGTTGTAGTACAAGGAAGCATCCTTTCTGGATTCATTGCTTCTGACAACACTGTCTACCTCAAAACTCTTAAGAAAGGTGATGTTATAGTATTACCTCAAGGCTTGTTGCACTTTCAAATCAATGCAGGTGGTTCTCCAGCCCTGGGAATTGTAACCTTCAGTAGCTCCAATCCTGGTCTACAAATTCTGGACTTTGCTTTGTTCAAAAGTAATTTCCCCACACCATTGATTGCAAAAACCACTTTCCTTGATCCTGCTTTGGTGAAGAAGCTTAAGGCTGTTCTTGGAGGCTCAGGCTAAACCACAGGAAGTTATCCATGAAAGAAACTGTATTCATGCATATTGCATTTAATGTTTTAGTTTATTTATCGCCTTGGTCTTCATTTTGGATTTAGCATGCATGTGTAGGTAGGACTCATCTCTTAGCAGGCTTTGTAGTTGAGTAATAATGGTCTGATTTGGTTTTTGTTGTGATGTTTACTGTTATTGAATTTCTGTTGATGATAAATGATTCTGTACTTGTGGAAATTGAGTTATGAGATTAATTTAATATATGGTCTTTCCTCGTGTATTCTTTTAAGAGTAATGTTTGTAAAACAATTTTTCTAACACTCACCTGCAGTTGTAATCCAACAATCCAAAAATTTAAACTTGCTTTTTAAAAAATTCATGAATCCCACTTCTTATTAAGTAGCTCTTGCAAATATTTATGCAGTAATTAGGAATGTTTTGTAACCATATTTTATTTTAATAATTTTTACAACTTGATATTTGAAATAGAACAAATGTTTGAATTGGACACAGATATTAATATTATTTTGGATAAGACGTGCTCTATTTTCAACTCACAAGATAAGAAGAAATCCAATGAGTTGTTAGTCTAATCTATTGATAAATCACTGATGCGCACAAGGACTGATGCCTTATAAATAAGAATGTTGCTCTTAAGATCATTTTTCTATGTCTAATGTAGTTTTTGACACACTTTTTATCATATAATAAAATTTATTTGCCAGCTATTAAATGTTTCTAACTCATTTTCTTCTTCTTCTTCTTCTTCTTTTTTTTTTTTTTTTTGTCTCCTCTAGCTTGCACTTTCAACACATCATAATTTAGGCTTCACTTTACATAATGAACTCCGCAAGAATTTCCCAAAAAGATAAAGAATACATTAAAGAGTATATTGCTAACCCTATTCTTAAATCTTATTGTACAATAAGAATACAACTTATTCCGTCCCATCCCCTTTTCTTGCTATTAATACAAGTAATGAATAAAATAATGCAGAGGGAAAAAAATAATTCATAAGTGTGGTTAGAAATGTGAGGTTTTGCTTAGAAAAGTATGGTGTTTAATTTCTATTGCGTGTATTGAAAGTGGTATACTATGGCTGGTTCATGGTTGATCCTTAATTTAATAGTGCAGCTACGAATCTCAGTTTCTTGCCCCAATCTTGGCCATGTGTAATCTTATCCCAATAGCCAAGGGAACCAATAGCACCTTACCAGATAGGACAGCACAGCACATTGCTATCTCCTCAAGAAACAAGTATTAAAATATATCACAGCACAGCCACAACGTCTCTTGATGGTAGCTCTGTCATGCCATCCTAAAACAAAACAATCTTCAGTGGAATCTCTATTACTATCTTTTTCTTTCACAAATACACCCTGGCAAAGGATTTGCATAAAAACTTTCCTCCAACTTCGGAAACTCTCCAGGCTCCCTTGGATAAGGAACACCAATTCGGTCTCCATGCAGCTTTTTTACCTTGGAGCTGAACTTTTTCCATGAGATTTTTCCTTCATCCAACTGATCAACAAGTTTAACAAAATTCATCCTGCATCAACCATTGCAATAGGCTATAGTGAGAATGAACAAGAATCAGTTAACACATCTAAAAAGCGTAATACTGAATCATCATCATGCTTGAAGTAATAAAGAAGAAATAGGTTGTGAATATATTACTTGTCTGGATTGATGGTCTTCTTGAAATTTTCAAAGCGCCTATGACCTTGTACGGCCTTTGCCATATTTCCATCATAAGTGTAAACAAATGCATCACTTTTAAGGGCAACAACGTAGTCTATACCAGCCAACATGTTTTGATGATTCTTGAAAGGACTCAACTCTTCTTCAGAGGACAGAGAGGAATGAGAGAAAATGTTGGGGAAATCATCCTCAAGATATTTCATACTTCCTCTTCCATATGCTTCTCCAGCTACCAGATAAATCCTGGTGTGTGACGGAAAACCCAGTGCTCTAAGTAATAGGGAAGTTTCCCTTGGAGTTAATGGACAACCTCCAAGCAATCTCCTCTCAGTCCCATTAATTTCCTTCTCCTTCCAGTGACTAACTTCATATCGCATCTGTCTCAGTTCCTCATCTTCTTCTGCAGTCAAATTGTGGCTGCAGCCTGTAAATGCAAGCATATCCTTCTCATATCTATAACAAAGAGGAGATGGTGTAAGGCTAGAGACATAATATTTATTCTAACTTCTTAACAAGAAGTCAAATATCTTTTACTGAGTTGAGAAGTTGAGGTAATTAACTAAGTACAAAACTAGGGTAATAGTAAGGATTCTTATTCCATGAGACAACTAATGGAATCTGATTCAAGCTGACAAGTACTTAAGTCTCAAACTATAAGTGCATCCATCTATGAAATTGTATCATACCTCAAATGAAGGGCAAGATAAGGACTTCCATTCTGTTGCATTCTCGATACCAATGTGTTTCCAAACTCTTCAATTGGAGCTGAATATTTCAATGCTCGGTAATTTACACGGCATCTTAGTTTCTGAATGGAATTTGGAATGCCATTATTAGCAAGCCGAGAATCAGTATGAGTGAAATAGATCACTTTGTGCTGATTTAGGAGTGGAAGAACCTCGGTCTTATAATAAGGAACCTGCAAAAAATAAGCATTATATACATATTCAACGATGGTTACTAGAAACATTGTGAAAAAGGAACACAATTATATGGCGTGCATAAAATTTGGGCATTGTGGCCCGAAGCCAAAATGAATATGTTGGCACATGAAGGCTATCATTTGATAGTAATACTTTCAAGTTCTTAAAAACTCAACTGTCCACTTAAAAGACTAGATAGATGGATGGCTGTTTTCTAAGAATGCAAAAACTAATTTATTAGACATATCTTTCCAGATTTGAAAAATGAAGTAATTTGAGTAGAATGTTATGTTGACCTTGGACCAAGATATTGGAGTTTTTGAGTAAGGCTCAATTCCAGCATAGGCAGGAGGTAATTTCTCAACTATGTGGACATCATCCTTCAGCATATCAATAAAATGCTTCCAGTCAAACAAATCCTTGAAGCCACTGCAAATATATTAAAACAAGTTAAGTTGTAGACCAGAAAGAGTATTCAGTGGGAGAAAGGAAACCCATCACTTTCATAACAGTGATAATCCAAAAAAATGATAGCAAAAGGGAGAATATATAAATGAAAGATTAGGAAAACCAGTTACATCTTTTTGCCAACAGTACGTTTTCCATTAGAGGAAAAGTTGTGATGATTGTCTAAAAAAAGAAGTTGATTGTAAGATTGCAATAGATGGCATGCTTATAAATAAAATGTTGCAAAAGTACTAACGGAAAAGAGCTATAATCCTTCAACATCGCACATATTTAATCATCTGAAGCTCTATATTATGCCATGATTTAACAAGTATAACACTGAATCTTATATCAGTTCATAGAGATAATTAGCATTGATTGAAATTTGAAACTGAATAGTGTTTTGGGCTGGCAAGAAACAAGGACATTATACATTTAACATTTGTTAAGACATTCAATTATCTAAGTACATAGTAGGAGGGGGGAAAAACCTGTCATCGGCCCAGTAGGAAGTGTGATCAAGAGAAGGAAGAACAAGTGTTGCCTTCATAATCTTAGCAACAGCAACCATATCACATATCTGCAATCAAATGTACACTGAGACATTAGATTATGCTTGATGCCTAACTTTCTATAATATACCATCAGAAATCAACACAGCCATACCCCAAATCTCATCTGATTCAGGCCACCATTTGCATTTACAAGAATGTAACCATTGGTCTTTGCATCTAGCTCTGACAAAAAAAAGTGCCAAAAGTGAGAAAAGAGAAATCTTGGTATAACCCATATTAGAAAGAAAGAAGTATACTTGATAATAAAACTTCATACTTTTATGATTAATCGGTAGATCTATGCATTGGGTGAAATTGTCACTGTTGGGTTTAGACCAGATCTCTGAATCCTGAATAAAAAGCAAACTTTTACAAACAAAAAGGAAAAGACATATCTGAATAGGCCTGTAAGACCATATTTTCTTTTCATTCCATGTACTTTTTTTTTCATTTGAGAACCAAACCAAATTAAGTCAATAAACTTGAGATATATAGATTTGAAACTTACTTCAGCCTTGACAGTATGGCTGCCATCTACTTGTGTTGCTACTGTTTTTAATGTTCGTTCAACATCATTTGCTCCCCCCCTATATGCATAACCAAGGGAGCTTTGGTCCATTAGATTTAGACTAGCAATGGAGTCAGATAGTTCCTGATAAAATGGTAAAATAATTTACTACTTAAGATAAGAGATGCAAACACCAGCACCCTACACCCGCCAAAAAAACATAGTAACACAAGGATACATGCATTTAGTGTTCAAATCAGATAATGATATATGTAATTCTTAATCCACCCCACATCCCTACATAGGTTATTTCACAATTTGGTAATATGTGACTAAACTATCTTCAGTAAACAGCAATAAATTCATGACCCACAAGGCTTCCACCAAGTGGACTAACAGCATTACGTAATAAATGATTAAAACTAAAAATTCAACTGAGTTCACTTAAAATGTGGGATATAAATGCTATAATATTCTGTAACAGTTTAGAAAGTGGGGCATTCCCGCTGTTATTCTAAACAACCCAATCGCTGACGTAAAACCAGATAATCCCAAACACTAATAAATTACCAATACTCACAAAAGGACGCAATAAAAGGCATCCATGCTCACTCACAAACTTAAAGCTGAATAAGAAATCTTACACTTCTCAAAATCACATTTTTTGCACCTATAAAAAGAAGGTTTCTCATAAATAACACCAAAATTGTAACAATTTTTTTATTTTGTAAATATCAAATTTACCCGCTACTACTCTGCAAGAGACAATCTTGTTCAAGTCAAACAAGACTATTAGGAACCATAAAACTATCCTTTAGAGTATTTAATATAGTTGTATACTTCAAAACTCAAACTAGTTAAGTTTAAACAATAATACTTAACGCAGTTGATCCACACAGTAGTACGTTACAACAATAACATGACAAGATGTCTAGATCATATGAAACTAAATCTAATTAAAGGAAATAACCCAAACTTTCTGCAATATGAAAAAGGGTTCCATAATAAGCAATAACCAAATAGAAAGAGCTACCACTATAGACAAACTTATACATACTAAAAACCTCAACTCCTCAAAAATTAAATTTTTTGACTCTAGTCTTCCCAAAACTTATGATCATCACATTCACAAACATTACCCAAAACATGATAAAAAAAGAAATGTTGGATAACAGCTAGAAAAGCAAGAAGATAAGATGAAAAACCTTATTGTTATTGGATTGAGCTGTTTCAATAGCAGATCCAAGCCAACCAGTGGCACAAATCTTAAACACACCCATGAACAAGCACACTCCACAGAAAAACAAAAACATCCAGTGCCCAATTCTCTTCCTTTCTCTGAGTCCCAAATCCTCAACGATAGACGCAAGTGGCTTCTTCAGCAGCAACCCCTTCACGTGGACTCTCTGAGTCACGTGATGGTGACCGTGCTTCGCCACTTGTTGAAAACCCTCCGACGCCTCCTCCGATCTCGGCGAGTTGATTTGAAGCTCAACCTCGCCGCCGGCGCCGGCGGTGCGTTTGAAGGAGTGGGTGCGGCGACTCATCGGACCGGAGAAACGCGGGCTGTTGATTCGCTGCGAGACACCATCGGAACTGTTGTGATGGTGTTTCGTTTCGGAGAATATCGCCATTAGAGTTATGTGCAAGCTTTTTTTGTTTTTTTCTTTCTTCTGGTGTTTGTATTTGTAGTTGTATTGTTATTCTACTACATCTTCATTTTCTTCTTCTCTCTCTTCTTTATTACGCGTTCTAATTTTTGAGATAGATGCACTGTTTCAAACATTGTTCCTGTTCCTTTCTTTCTGTATTAGTGATAATTGACATGACTGTTACTCATAATAATAATTAAGGAAAACCAACTATGCCTGTGTTTTTAACAAATGTTGATTTTAATAATTCTAATCATATTTATCTCAAAAAATATACTGATTTAATATTTTTTAATTGAATTTAATTGATACATGAATGTTCTTTAAAACCAAAATTTGATACATGAAAATTAAACCCTAATAATAATTTATTTTTATAATGAATTTTACCGTGTTAATTGATTGAATAGATGGTAAGAGTTGTTATTAGTTTATTTTTTATATATATTTGTGTTTAATTTTTAGAGATAAACATTTTAAAAAAAATCACCATATATATCATAATTTATTTGTAAAAAAAAAATGATAAAATATGCATGTATATTTGAATTTTAATGTTATCGCATTATGAAAGACTGGTTATTAATCTTAATGAAGATAGTATTTGTACATATAATGATATTTTATAGACTTTTTTATATATAGCAATTGACTGTTTATAGTAAGTTTTTAAGTAAATAATAAATAATGAACATGATTAGTCGTATTCACGGGAGAGAGATTTGTAACTGTTATAAGCTTTTACCGTGTGAAAGGAAAGAGGAAGTAATAGAATGATCGATAGTTAGCAATTTCGGTGATTAAACTGATTTGATAAGATTATTGATATGATTTTTTAATATTGTTGGTGGATGAATAAATATTAAATAATATAGAATGCCGTCAGAAATTAACGAACCTAATTATTGCTGCCTATAAATGGGAACGATTAATTGAATGTTAGTGAGGTAGTCTGATTATGAAATTATAGCAGTATCGCGTTGTTAACTAGCTGGATAAAGCTTTCACGCACACAAAGAGGATTTGGTGTGCGAACGGTGCACATGTATTTTGACTAAGGCCATTCAGTTCAAAGCAATTTTGAAATTTTGCACCCAACCTTTATAGTACTTATTTTGAATTTCTTTTAGTTTTTATTTTTTCTCTTTCATTTTAAGATGAATGCACCACAGAATAGCGTATGAGTGGAACTATCCAAATTCAAAAAAAATATATGCATGCAACATGAGAGATTTCAGAAAGCTTAATTCAACTCTTCAGAGACCTTTTCAAATTTTTTCTACAAATTCATTAACAAACTACTGTAGATTTTTCAACTGCGCAGCCACAACTTATTTTACCAATTGTATGTTCATTCATCAAAGGGATGATAACAAAATAGAGAAATAATTACAAACTTATTACCAATGACCCAATACATTATCATGTTAACATTTTTATTCTGGTACGTAGTTGGAAGAAAATAAAAACCAAAAGCAGTAGAAAAAATAAATTAATTAAACTTTAGGGAAAGAAATTCCCATGGCATCAGAACAATGAGTCTTTATATATGCAGAGACGTTACTGTTAGTGAGTTGATTTTCATCAAAGAGGCTAAATTGGAAGGAACTCACTACTGCTAAGTTAGTTTTGGATTAACTTTTAGGTTATGTTTGGAGTGAGTATTTTAAAATTTGTAAATAATTTAAATACTCAGCATTTTAATTGTTTTAATTTAATTTTTTTTTATTTTATATTTATTTTATTTAGATGAATTAATTTAATTTTTTATATTTTAATTTTTTTATTTATATAAAGTAATTTAATTTTTAAGAAATTTAAATTTTTATTTTTAAATATTTATTTAAAAATTAAATTTTTAATATTAAATAAAAATAAAATTTAATTATTTTTAAATATTTGAATGTTTAAAATAATTTTGATGTTATACGATGAATTTTAATATTTTAAAATATTTAATAATTAAATTTTTAATATTAAATAATTAAAAATATAATAAATAATTAAATATAATTTAATTAAAAAATTAAAATTGTTTAGTCTCATAATAATTTTAAAATTTATAAGAAAGAAATGATTACGTAATTTAAATATGTAAAATTCAATTATTAAGTGAAAGAAATGAAAAGGAATTAGAATAACTCAAATTTATTAAAATTTTAATTTCTTCATTTTTACTTTATTTAAATTCTTTTTTAAAATAATATTATTTTAAATTCTTTAAAATATTTTACCTCAATTAAATTGTCAGTAATTTAATTTTTTAACATAAATGAATTATTTTAACCAATTATCAGCTTCATCAAAATATTTAATTAACACTTTTTTTTTTAATTTTTTTTTTCTTGTATTAAAGATGTTATAAGTGTTTTGTTTTGATTCTCTAGAACATTACCTCTGATGTTTGACACCTTGTTTCTGACATTTAACAAAACCAAATAAGACAAAATCTTGAAAATCATGTCAAATGCATATGAACTTGTCATCTTCTTAAGGAAATTCTGTTGTATTATGTAGACTGATTTGTGCCATGGTTACTTTTTTTTTTTTAAGAAAAAATATACCAATTAATTAAATTTTATTAATATTTATCCTTTTTCTATATTTATTTGTAGGACTGAAATTGTTTTGTAATTAAATTGATGAAGACACAAATTTTACCATCGTTTTGGAATTTAGAAGACCGCTAAATATTATTGTTTTTAAATTTTTTTCATTGAGCATATAATATGGATGATTTATATTTTCCTATTTGTTTAAATTATTTAAAATAATTTTTAATTTAAATGATATCTATTTCAATGTTTTAAAAATACTCGTGTGTATTATAATATATTAATAATGGCATTTTACAGAGGAATTTAATATTATTATTATTTAAAAATAAAATGTGACAAAAATATTAGTAATTGAAAACACTTACTGATTACGACGATAGAGTTTGGGACAATTAGTGATAGACGTTATTATTATAAACTCTTTATAATAACAATTAAATAATCAGCATTGTTTTATACATTTGTGATAACATCATTTTCTGACTATTAATTGTGTACAAATATTGGTGTGACATTTAAAACATCACCATTAAGTTAATAGCGATTTATATATTAATAAAAAATTAAAATATCATCGTCAAATTATTTTAATGGGAAAATTTGAAGCTTTTAATTGCAAATATCGTCGTAGAAAAATATATTTTATTTTAGCGTATTGAACATAATAATTTGACGATATTCGCAACATGAATAAGAATCCATATCCGTACGTATATCCGCAACCATATGTGAAACAACCTTAGAACTTAAAAGGATGAAATTTTTTTAATTTCAAAATCAGGTTAGAAAGTCATATGATGTGAGCAAACTGCAACCACCAAATCTGAATTTCATTTATAAGTTACATCTCGCAATTAATAAATTCATTTTAAAAAATATTTTCTAATATTAGGATTTAAAAAGACTATTTTAATATAAAAATCTCGTAAACTTTAAAATATTTTATAAAAATATTTTTAAAGTTTTTCATGATTTTATAAAAATATAAAGAGATATATGATTTTTAACAACAACACGAAAAATGAGAAAAAAAAAAGGGAGAGAGAACAATAACAATCCTCATTCCTTTATAAATATCAATATTCTTGAAATCAATAATTAAGTCTTGACAAAATTAAAACAGATTGACAAAAGTATCTAATAACATTATCTCTATTTGTCGTTAATAATTCATTACATGTTCTATTGTCTAGAGTTGCATCATAAAAAAAATTATGATTCTCATTGTTCGGGCAAACAATTTTGTTATTTAATGTTTAACTTTTAACTATTGTAGTAAATAATTCGCAATTAATGCCGTTAGAAACTCCACGATGAGACTAAATGTTTTCTAAGAAAATATTAAAGCATTAAAAAAGGTTAAAGATAAAAACATTTAATAAAAAAAATTAGAATAAAATGCATTTCATGCGTAATTTTAAATTTTATAGTAAGTAGGATATTTAATGTTAGGTATATTAAATGTATTTTTCGGTAAAGTTTAAATATTTAGTTAATTTTGTTTTGTACAAGATTAATAATGAGATTTAAATTAGATTTAACTAATATTTACCGAGAAAATAAAAGATTTTTACTCGTATGTCTAATAAGAAATTATCATTTATAATATAGTCATCATTTTTTATACAAAAACCTTAAAATTGATATCAATCATAAATTATATATTAAAAAATTTGACCGGCAGCATAGAGCAATTAAACACATTGAAATTTATAATGTATTTATTCAAAGTTCTTACTAGTAACTTAATTTAGTGCTATAAATGGGTTTGAAAATTAAATTTAAGGTAAAAGGACGTAAATGGTATTTAAATAATTATTGGGCTTGTATTATTGTATTGACTTCTGTCTGGGCAATTGACAGAATGTTCAAGGAATAATAATTAAAAAGTATTCAATGGATTTCATTATATAATTTAATGTTAACAAAATAATTTCATGTATTTATTTAATAATTTTAATTATTAAAATTCAATAATAATTATTTTTATATCAAAAATAGAATAAATATTTCTTAATTAAACATCATACGAGCTTATTCTCTGAATCAATACCTAAAATACATTCATTAAAAATCACATGTTTTCCCAAAAGTGAAATATTCAAACTTTTTATTTTCTAGAGGAAAAAAAAGATTTAAATTTTATACAAATAATCATAAAAAACATACCAAAGACAATAATTTCTATATCTTAATCAAATGGTCTAGAGATTCAATCTTAGTATTACATAAAGGAAGATAATATTTAGGAAATTCTAGCGACACGCACTTTTTATTAATATTAAATTTAGAAACATATAAATAACCGTTAACATAAATATTCTTGCATAATTTTCTGTCATCATATTATAAACAGAAATATTTATTAATTTTATTTATATTTTGTTTTGGTAAAAAAAATTGGATGTTTGAATTTTAGTTTAATCTCTTTTTTGACCATCACACAATGATTGATGACAAGTGGGGAAACGACAAAAAATAAAAGAATAGTAGTACTGAGAAAAAGGAAAAATAATAACAGTGTGGCGGGAAAAAAGGAAAATGGGAGAGAAAGAGAAAGAGAAAGTGTACGGGAGAAGTTTCTATTCTTTCTTTTCTCCCATTCTCCGTCCCCAATACAGTATCAATTAAATATTACTAAACCCTTACTCTCTCTCTTTTCTTTTTTTTTTTCTTTTTAATTTTTTTTTGGGTATAATTTTCTTGGTTTTTCCAATTGTATTGGGATCACTCGCTTTTGATGCAATTGCAAAACCTCACCAACCCTTTATATTCATTCATTCACTCATTTTCATTTTCACTCTCCACCAACGATAAAAAATTGCACAATGCTCCCACTCGATAAAACAACCCTCAATTCTTCTTCTTCTTCTTCTAATGATTCCATTTGTACTCTCATGATTAAGAAACACCTAGTTCCCAAACCCGAAAGCGGTGTTGGGGGTTCCGATTCTGACATTGACGCGCTTATCGCTAATTTCATCGATCAACCTAACCCTCAATTGCCCTCTATTGGATCCACCGCTAACGGTAACGGCAGAGACTCGCTCAAGAGAGGGATTGATAACGATAACGATAACGATAACGGTAACGGTAACGGTAACGATAACGATAACGCCGTATCCATCAAGCGTGGTAGGTTTAACAATGTCACCGACCACGATAACGATGGCCACGACGCTCAAAACCCTATCCCTCTTTCACAGGATCAATCGCATGACGGTCACGACAATGGAGAAGAGAGACGGAATCGCCACGTGTTGGAATTTGATTTTCTGTTGAACGCTCTTCGTGAAGCTGATTCAGGATTAAATCAGAATTCGGACAATGAGGCGAATGCTGATATGGAATTTCAAGATGATGATGAGTCCTACCGTTTTTCATATTACGATTGGAGAAGGACTCGGATAATGGAACGATTCCGAGTGATAGCGAAGGAAAGTGCAGTTCATTTCGCTCGATTCGATTCCGACTTTGGAAATGAAGGCACATCATTGTTCCTTACTCCTCCTCATGGAATTGACGATTCCGATACTCCGTTTTCGATCACTGTGAAAGCTATTAAAGATCGAACAACGAAGAGGGGGTATCAGGGGTGTGGTATATGGGTTCCTAAGAGGGACAATCGACATGGTGAAGGGGAAAAGAGGTTTTTGGTTCCCTCTTTGCAAGAATTGTGCCTTAAAGTTCTTGCAGATAATGCTGATGCCATCGTTTCACTTGAGTGTGTGCCTGATGAACTCAGACACAAGCTTTGCAAGCTGCTCTGTGACTCCAGAAAGATGAATAGTCGCTTTTTTCAACTTCTTCTAACTGGGGCTCCCACGGAGATTCGCCTGAGCGATTGCTCCTGGTTGACGGACGAACAGTTCATAAAGTCTTTTGAAATGTGTGACACCAGCAGATTGGAGGTGTGTTGTTCAACCCAATTTTGATAGCTGCCAGCAGTTCATATATGATAGTTTTAAACTTTTGGTGAATTTTGTTTTTAACATGGCTGTTTATTAGTTTTTATGTTGTTCTTTTGTTTTGTTTTCTTTTGTATGATCTACTTGTATTTTTTGGAGATTTGAGTAGGAAATTGTTTAAGTTTTGAAAAACATGATGATCTGAATTTAAGTTTATATATTTACTTGTGGAGTAGGTGCTGCAACTTGATCAGTGTGGACGGTGTATACCTGATTATGCATTGATTGGTAATTTGAGACAGACACCAAGGTGGTTGCCTAGGTTAACTAGTCTGTCCATAAGTGGTGCGTGCCGTCTTTCAGATAAGGGGTTGTATGTGCTAGTTTCTTCTGCCCCAGTGCTGAGATCGATTAATCTAAGCCAGTGCTCCCTTCTCTCATCAGCCAGTCTTGATATTTTGGCCGATTCATTGGGATCACTTCTGAAAGAGTTATATCTTGATGATTGCCATCTCATTAATGCTGCACAAATTGTGCCAGCACTGAAGAAACTTGAACATTTAGAAGTGTTGTCACTGGCTGGCATTGAAACTGTCTCTGATGAGTTTATCAAAGATTACATCACTGCACGGGGTCACAACATGAAGGAGCTTGTTTTAAAGGACTGTAGGTATGTACTGTGTGAACTGTCTAATTCATGCCTGGAATTTTCCTAAGAATTGGTGCTTTGATCAAAGTATTTTCTTGGGAGGATTCCTAGTCTGGGACTGAGATTTATGGTTGATCTAGTAAAGTTTGGTTAACCACATGGATTAATAATTTATTTCTAACTTCAGTAAACTGTTAATTGCTCTTCGAGCATGGCATAGCCATTATTTCCAACTTTGTTCATTCTTATTGAGTTGGAATTATGTTTGTCAGGAAATCTGAAACTCTGATTTCCTTATTATCTTTCATTGCTAAAAAATATTTTTCATTTTAGCTTGTTGATTTATGTTTCTTATTGTGCAGAAAATTGACTGATGCATCAGTAAAAGTAATTGCTGAATGCTGTCCTAGGTTGTGTGCACTGGATCTTATGTACTTACAAAACTTAACAGATTTATCAATAGGATACCTTACAAATAGTTGCCGAGCACTTCATACATTGAAACTCTGCCGCAATCCATTCAGGTGTTTTCTTGTTTCCTGCTATATTTGCATATTGCTTTTGCTATAGTTGCCTAGCACTTCATACATTTGCATTTTGCTTTTGCTAGACACTTGACTGTAATTGTCTTGTCTGATCTTTGCAAGAGATGACTTGCTTAAAGAAGTTTATTGCTTTTTAAAATGATGGTTACCTTTGTTTCTGTGATAATATGATTTCTCTGTAGGAGTGGTTAATGATTAAATCTCAAATCCCTTTTTGAACATTGCTCTGATGGCTTCCAAGATCTTAGTTAGATTCCTGTTGTCCATTTCTTCCTCAAGATGCATCAGATGGTGTAGCTAGGGATAGGAGATCCCTTTTCATCATTACCTATCGATAGGGTGTTGTTATTTCTTGCATGAATTGGTGTTAGTTTCTAGTGTTTAGAATCTGAGGAGTATTTCTTCACATGGGCCTGATTGACACACATATTCCTTTTCTTGAAGTCTTGGACTACCAATAGTCAAACTTGTATTCAGGGATTTGAGAACATCCTTCCATCTACCTCTTGTTATTACCATGTATGCATCAAATGAGTGGTGTGTCCTATGATGGTGACTAAGAGTGCTTGCTGTGCAAGTATTCTTGATTCTAACAAATTCTCATTGATGAATAAATTTTTTACACAACTTTTTTCTCAACAACAGTGATGAAGCAATTGCTGCGTTTTTGGAGATTAATGGAGAGTCCATGAAGGAACTTTCGCTTAATAATATTAAGAAGGTACATTCTGACTTTCTGTCCATTGGCTCATTGGTTTTTGGATGTATTTTCTCTCAGGCACACTATTAACACATGGGCCCTTAAATCAGTGACATGCTAGAAAGGCATCTCTGTGCTCCTAAAAGGATTATTATAATTATTATCAATTTAGCCTAAAATATTTAGTAGATTTTGGTGAATTTTGTGTGTTCAAAGTGCAAATGCTTCTCTATTATTTGATTGGTTATAACTTGTAATTTTACTCAAGCAAACACTTAAACATGCACTGTATGCTGCAATTTATTTTCTTTGAAAATCAAATCCATAACTAACAATCTAACAGGACAACACTTATATGATAATTATAAAAAAATAAACAAAATAAGAATGTTCCTTGAACGTGAAATAATATGGAATAAAGCTCTTCCCTCCAATTGGACGAAGACATTGTTACTGACCGCTTGAGGTTGTTGTGTTGTTAGTCTTTATTCTATTTGGGTTTCAATTATCATTTTGGCTGTGGTGACCAATGAAATCTTATTGATAAAGCTTTATTTTCTTACTGTTTTGACACATTTGTTTTAATCCAGGTCGGCCAACACACAACCTTATCACTTGCTAGGCATGCAAAAAGTTTGCATACTCTAGATCTATCTTGGTGCAGGAATTTAACTGACAATGAGTTGGGTTTGATCGTAGATAGCTGCTTCTCGCTGAGGTTGCTTAAACTTTTTGGATGCTCAATGGTAAATATCTATCATTAAAAGCACCTCAAAGGCATTTCTGGGATGAAATCTCATGTGGTCATGGAAAAATATATAAAATGATCTGATTCAGAGTCTTTATATAAAGAGATTAAATGATGTTCTGGGAAAATGTTTAAAAAAGGTTACTTATTTTTTGTAGGTAACTGATGTTTTTCTGAATGGACACTCAAACCCAGAGATTCAGATCCTTGGATTGAAGATGTCTGCTTTACTGCAAAATGTCAATGTGCCAGATCCCTATCAAGGTTCTTTGCGTTACTCATCAGTCTCAGTAGATTTGATGTAAATCAAAATCAGAATTAGAAATGAAATATATGGGCGGTATTGCTTTATGGTTATTTCTAGTAAAAGCAGACATTATTTTCTGCTAACATGATGCTAACTGAAGGGTCAAGGAAACTGTGTGCCCGTTTTTGTTTTGGTTTTAGTGATACAATTCTTGTTGCAAGCATTCAAAACCAGACCTGCAGACCTTTACATTTTATCAGATTATTCATATTCATTATGTACAGTGGATATGTATAGCAAATTCTTAATGCAAATAAAGTTTCTTCCTGAAAGAAGGAAGAAAATTTTAACCCAAGGATGTCTACTATATTCTTTTTCTACGAAATAGAGGTTTAAAAGAAAAATATAAATTTCTGTACAAGTTCGAAATTGCACGGTCATTTGACAATTTTCATATTTTTCTACAAATTAGAAATTTAAGAAAAATATATATTGATGTACGATTAGAAATTGCACGGTAATTTGACAATTTTCTGTTTTTAGTAATCTTTGTTTGAAATATTTTAATTATATATAATTGAACAGAGTGTCTGGTGTGCCTAGAATTTGAGTGCATCAATAATTTTTGTTCTTGAAAACGTTAATAGTGGCGTACGTAGAAAAGTTAAAAGGAGCAACTTTTATGTGGTATTGAATTTTATTAATTGGTCAAGAAAATATCATCGGTCAATTTGCTTGTGCTACTTTCTTTTTTTAATACCCGTTTTGTAGAAGCAGTGTCGTAACTGTTGTTTCTCTAAAGTTGGTGGTTTATGACTAAGCAAGACTTGAAACAATAGAAGATTGTTTTAGTTCATTGTTTTTTTTCATTCTCATTTGTTTAGTTGTTAAATATCATAGAAAGCCGAAGGAAGAATGATAATAGAAGGCAAGGAAAAATCCAAAAGAATTTCTTTTTAATCTTTTTGGATACTGTTGAAAGTGGGAGATTGAAAATTTGATCGGAATGGAGAGGGAATGAGGTTACCGGAAAAAAAAAATATATTAAAGTATCATTGTATACCAAATGCTAAGTTTTTATTTTATTTTTTAATTAAAGTTTTAAAATAAAAGATATATCTCATCAATTTTATCATTGATTTAAATAATTTATTAACATTTTACAATTTATTTATATTTATTTTCATTCATTTTTATTTTCTTTTATGCCTAAAAAACATTTTTCATAATATATTTTTTACTCTAAAATTATTTATTACACTTTACGTTGTATTTATTTTCATAAAGATACGGTATTTATGTCATTAATATATACGTGTTCTTTCTTTTTATTTCTTTTCTACTAAACTTACTATTCATTTTCTTTCTTTCCTCTTTTATTTCTTCATTTCTTTTTCCTTACTCTTTCTTTCCTAATTAAACTAAACATACAAGAGAAAAGAAACATATTTCGTAGAAAAAACAGAAATAGACAACATTGGCATGACAAGGACATATACATGCATGTAATCAACCGCAATACCAACTTGAATATTCTAAAGAGATGTATTTCACGCGGTAAAGTACAGATTATGATTGTTGATTGAAAAAACAATTGTAGAAATTGTGATTGGGATACACATGCAAGCGTAACAAAATACAAAATTGTAAAAATCTCAATTATTGATTTTTTAATCAACAATTGATCTTCACCTTACAGTAAAGGAATTTGTTATTCTGGACTATTGAAAAACTATCCATTCGAAACACAGCAATATCTTTCGTGCTTTAAATCTGTAAGCAAAGCAAGTATGTTTGATGTTTTATCAACAGGGGATTGGCCATTTCAACTACCTGAAGAAAGAGAAAATTATCTGAATTATCATATGGATTTCATGAAGAACTATAATCCATTATAGAGCACGGGAAATAAAGATGAACAAACTGTTGCATTACCTCAAACCCCAAGTTTTGGTACAATATCTGGGCCTGTTCATTGTTTCTGTCCACATGCGCATATAGACGTGCCACACCTGCTACACAATTTTGGAATAGATGGGTAAGCTTTCAGAGCCTTATTTTAACCATGCTATATCAGACATCATGCATAAAAGTTAGTCTCACATTATGTTCATATTACCATTAGATTTTGCAGTTTCAACAGCAAAATGCAGCATGTTGCTTGCAATACCCTTGCGACGAGCTGATTTGGCAACACACAAGTTTGCAATATAGCCATATTTGCTAGATGGTGTTCGGTTTATGGCACAAAAACGAGGAGGATCCAACATTTCCTGCAGAAATTATTAGTAAAAACAACATAAAAGAAAAACATCAAGTTAGATAAATGTGCACCTCAAGGAAAAAAAAATGTTATATTGATACACATTACATACCCCAGGAAAGGTCTCCCCTAGCAGCAAATATCGGATATTCAAATCAAGTGTTCCTACAACACTTTTTACTACTGAAAGTTTTACATTCTTCTCTTTCTTCACCTGATAAACTTACACCAAACACCATGAGAGGAAAGGAACTAAACATATGCTTTTAAGTTTTATCAAATAATCGCATGTTTGAAATGAATTAAATATAAGAAATGAATTAATAACCCATTTTTATTTTTATTTGGGGTAATATAAGAAAACCCATTAAATTATATACAATTAAATAATCAAATAAAAAGAATGTTTTTTTTTTTACCGTGATGATGCATGTGGAACTCTTGAAGTCGACTTGTGGCCCCCTTGTCCTCTTTTTCAATTCATGAAACTCCTACACAATTGGGATTCTTGTTAAGATTTTCACTGAGGAATTTCCATTACACAGAGTAATTAGCATCAACTGGTACCTGAGCAGCAAATCTCCTTTTGCAAAAATCGCTATAAGCAGTAGTAATAAATCTGGATATAAAACATAATCAGAATCAGTGGCACCCAATACTTCATCACAATAAACCATATTCCCAAATAGTTACTATAATCAACGAAGTTATCATCATTGATCATCCCTAATAATAATAACAATAAAAAGCACAAATGACTATACAAATGTACCGTTTATGTGTTTGATTTTCCCACTGACATTCTGCTCTTAGCCATGCTGCTGTCTGCAACAAAAGTAATAAAAAAATAATATAAGTTATTAGTATTATACATAAACAGATAAGGAAGATCAAAAGAAAATAAAAAGAAAAGAAGAAAAGAAACTTGCCCAATACTCAACGTCAAGAAGGGCTTTTCTTGCAACGAAATTGCCAAACTCAAATGTATCAGAGGGTTCCAAGTCATCATCAGAAGGTTGAAAACGGTCAAAACGAACATCGCAGAACCTCACATTGTCTACCCTTGAGTTAGGTGGCGACACACTCGAAAGTTGCAACGAAGTTTCTTGCTTCTTCTTGTTCAAGAAATCAGAATCCGTGGTCCTAACACAAAAACAACATCACACATTGATTGAAGCAAAGAAAAAACGATTTTTTTTTTTAAAGAAAAAGAAACAGAGTTGAAACTGACATGTGCAAAGAAGCAGTGATTGTTGGGCATTTGTAACGAGTTAGATTGGCGCGGAAGAAGGAAGTGTGGGATTGTGGAGCGTGAATGGTGGAAATTGAAGGCATGGTTGCTTCAAGTGCTGAAGAAAATGGAAGATCAATAGAGAGAGCGTTAGAATGATGAAGTTTTATAAATCAACTTTTTACTTAAATCTTGTGTTTCAGTAACTTCACCTTTTTCACGTTCTTCACTAAAATGAAAAATCTTTCATTTCTTTATTTTTATAATCATTTTATTGGATTAATCATGCAGGTGCAACATCTCATCTTTTTATAAAAATTTATTTGATTATGTATTTTTTTTGTCTATATTTTTCTATATCTTATTTATTTTTTCTTAATTGAGGCTGGATTTACTGTTATATATTTTTAGTGTAATTTTATTATTATTACTGATAAAGTATCATAATAAATATAATTTTTAAAATAGTTATTATTAAAATCAAATTTTGCATATTAATAAATAGATAACGGTGTATCTATCAATTTTATACTTAATAAATTAATATCCATTGTTAGTATTTTTTTTAAAAAAAAAAAATTAAACTCAGCTTATTATTTTTAGTAAGGCTTTTTTTTTTTTTTTTATCTAATCACCTTTTTTCATTCAAAGAAATAAAATTGAACTTATACTTATAAAATTTAAATTCAATTTTATTTGTAAACATTTCAAATTAATTATTATTAAATTTATATACATATTTGATTTTATTGAAGAAATTCAAATACATGTGAGATGGTAATATTTCATAACTTATTATCTTTTTTCCACTTTTTTTGGTTAATAATACTGGAAATTAAATGTGCCAACCACACAATTCAATTTATCAAAATAGAAATAATTTGTAAACATACTAATTTACCTAAAAAGAATTTGTAAAACTGTACCATTTAAATATATTACCATGAACCTAAACCACCAAAAGTACGATATTTTTTTTTCTTGTGTTTTAAAGTTCTGAGCTACCCTATGATAAAAGCTAATTTCTATATTTTCTATTTTTTTATAAAAATAATTAAACAAAAAAGTTATTAACCGCTAGTTTCATTCATAATTTGCATTTAAGTTAAGACTGTTTTTTTTTGGCAGAAGTAAATTATTCAGGAAGAAAAAAAAATGAAATAATTTCAATGATGACGAATACAAAAACACTATTAAAACAGTAATAATTATGTAAATGATGTTGTATGAAGTACTAAGTACTACTTGCTACGACATTTGTCTTTATCTTAAAACGTGACTTTATTTTTCATTTTATTGAGAAGAATAATTTACAGTGGCCTTTATTTTTTTTTTTTCACGTCCGTGAATAATTAGTTTAAAACATTGAACAATGTGCAGACAAAATGGAGATTTGTGGCTGCAAGTGGTTGGTGACACAGTGGATTTCAGCTGAATTTCATAGCATTTTTAAAAGATAGCTGAACTTTGTTGAATAAAATATCAATCCACCAATTATATTGAATATGATTACTTTCACAACAAAATGTTAAGAACATGTTTCTTCTAACTTTTTTTTATTGGTTAAAAAGTAGTGGAGATTATAAACTCATTAAATTAAATAAAGAGTATCATCTACAGAATTTTATGACTTTTAATAAATTTTAACAACTACATTAAGAGTATTTTATAATTTTTTTTTTAAAATTAGATGACCCTTTTTCCGTAAAAAAATTAAAAAACAGAAACACCAAAAATAAAAAAAAATAAAGTGAGGGAGATAAGTATTAATGAAAAGAGACTAGTCTTGCTATATGATAAATTAAGATTCGAATTTATCATAAATAGAGAGAATATAAAAATTAAAAAAACAAATAAAAGGTTTTCAATAACTCATAATATGGATTTTTTTAATGTTCAATATTTTGAATTGTAAATCAATTTGGGTTCATAAATTATTTAGAATGAATCCTACAATTATTTATTAATTCTCCAATTTTAATATTATGTTTTTACAAAATTTGTTCATTTTGTCAGTTTTAGGAATTCATGAGAGTACTCCACGAAGAATCAATCATTGGCAAAACAAAAACTAATTTTAATCCTCAAATCCATCTAATAACTAGCATTAGAGATGGTCTGGGTCTTCTGAAAAATGTTCTATTTGAAAAAATTAAACGCAATTGGAGAAGGTTTAATTATTCTTAAAAAATGTTTTATTTGAAACAATTAAATGCGTATAATCAAATTAATAACTCAATTATAATCATTTTTCAGTTAAAAAGATGACAAATGGGACGTGCATATATATTGATTGTTATTCAATAACAAGATTAATTCTACCTTGAATGTTCACAAAATTCAAATTCAATGGCCACAACCATAGTGACCCAAACAACCAACACTAGGCAACTGAAGAAGTAACAAACATAAAAAGAAAACAATGATGCAAACTTCTGCACTAGTACAAGGTAGAAGGAAGACACAACAAAATGTTTAAAGAACCTCCTCAGGGTTCAAAATCAGTCTTCACCCACTTCACATACTTGTTTTTCATTTTCTCATCCAACTCCTTAGCTTTGATTTCAGCCATCTTGGTTGCATTAGCCATTGACTCTTCTTGCACTTCAGCAATCTTTCTACTCCTCTTCCTTGCTGAGGCTTCTTTCTCTGCTTCAAGTTCCTCATAATCCTTCACCCAACAACTATGCACTACACAGCTCAGCATCAACACCACCAACTGCAACATGCACATTGCCATCAATGCTCCACACTCTAGCCTCACCAAAAATTTTGCTTCTTTGGGGTCCCTTGGTGACTTGATAAGGGTCATGCTTGCTTTCTCTTTTGTAAACAAGGCTAGTATACTCAACACTTGTCCTATTAGTGAGGCTAGTAGAAGTGAAATGTGAGTGAGGAAACAGAAGTGTGTGAGTTGGGAATAGAAGCCAACAAAAGATGAGAGAACTGAGATGCCAGAAACCATAAGGAGAGCCGTGCCAAATGAAGTTGGGGGCATCTTGAGAAGAATAGTGGGTGCAAATGAGGAAGCAGAAAGGATAAACAGAGAGAAATTCAAACAACTGAGGAGGAGGGTGGTGAAGGAACATGCCCTTCTAACCTTGGAAGATGCCATTTTTGCAAAGTTGATTTCTTTAGGATATAGTGTGTTCTTTGATTGTGGAAGAGGGTGGAGGATTTGAATTTATAAGGAGGTGAATGGTGCCGTTGAAGGAGAGTATAACGGCTAGCATAAGGCATGGCCCACTTTCTTTACCCATTCTTGAATGGTGCAATATTCCCTCCCCATGCATTCAAAGTGTGTCGAATAAGGAGAACTGTGCACTGGAGACTCTGCCACCTCATGATTAGGAATCATACTTGGAGCTATTTTACAACAGTAACTTATAGTCCAGTAAGATATGGACGTGACAATAACGTGTGTATTACGCATAGTCGAGTAGGCATTCAAATTGCTACTGCCGTTGTAATTTCATTACATATTTATAATGTGAAAAATTACAGACAAAACGGTTGTCATTGTAGTTACAAACATATCAAAAACCTTGAAGTTGCTGCTAAAATCGTGGTTGTAAACCGTTCTTTAAAACCATGGTTCTAAATTTTAGATAGACATCAAACTAAAATTCTTGACACACAAGGTCCCTTCAAACTTCAGTTATATCTAGTTCTGTTGCAAATTAAGTTAGAAAGCAAACCACAATGGAATATTTTGCACTAAAAAATCACCACACACAGCCACCTTCCCTTTCTCTCTTGCAAAGCAGGGGTATTTTGTGGAATAATCAAACAAATTCCAATATTTCAAATCTGGATCTGAAACAAATACTAATTACAGTCACATGTACAAATTATCGCACTGACAAAGCAAGAAAATATTTGACTATGTTGAAATAATTGTATGCACAAAGCATATGGCCCCTTAGACTGAGCAGATAGCTCCAGTAAGGTATCGAGAAAGCTATCACAGTCAGAAAATTGGGGGGCCATGTCACAGATTTTGAATAACTTTTGCGGTATCATCTTGACTCCACCTTGAGGTTTGTATGCATTTCAAACACGTAGTGACATACTTCAAATTTTGACTTACACCCTGCAGAAACTATACTCGGATTAGGAAAGCTGTCAATTTCATGTAACAACTAGTAGTGAGCTTATCTTAAAGCTACTAAATTTTGCTGTCATCAGAACAACCAATGCAAATTTTTATTACAAAATTAGTGAATTTTGCAATTTTTTATTACAAAAATAATGGTCTGAAGAAAGTGTACAGCAACAGCATAAACTGCAGAAACTTGGAAAAGAGGTTTAATTATTAATAACAACATGTATTTCTTCTTCATTTTCCACTACAGTTTTACATTCAGTGTCCACGGCAAAAAATAGTGCATAAATTCCTGAAATCCAGAGCACATAAATCACCATTGTAGATACTCCTGATCTTAATCCATGTTTCTTAATAAACTAAAGAGTAATCAAATTGAAATAAGGAATGATACTTTCATCTTTAAGCATACATTTATTCCTGTGTTCTGTTTGCTAATGTTATTGTCTTTCAAAATGGAATGGGGTCCTACCTCGGTAACATTATCTTCTCTGCGCAAATCAATCAGCATCACTGTGAGTTAAGATGGCCTCAACTCTATCTAGTGATGCTTGAAGCCGTCCTGAGTGCATGTTGAACAATGGCTCATTAGTACCCAGTGCCCTGATAAGGTTAAAATTTTAAATTAATCAGTCATATTCACAAAACAATTAAAAAATAACAAGGAACTAAAAAATTATAAGAAATCAGACATGTAATACAGAATAGCTCGTACAAATATAATCAATTTGAGTATACTTTCTAAACACCGATAGATGCATTTGAGTTTCAAAGCTATTATTCAGATTATTTCTTCACCAAATTAAAAAGTTACAAAAACTTGCCCAGTAATTTCAGGAAGAACATAGTCTGCCCTCCAACCAAACCGTAAATCAAAACCAGGACACAAGCCAACTGATGTCTTATTTCGGATCCGGGATACACCATCTCCACCCAAACACGTGGTGAGCTTCCATTTCCAACCAGTGGCATGCATTTGAAAATTGTGTCCTACACCAACCTACACTGTTTATGTCAGTGTGAATCATTTCAAATGAAATTTTATAGGAAGTAGGAAATCAACTTATCATGGCATCAATAACAACAATGTGAGAATGAATATGTGCAAGCACATGAAAAATACCACATTTAACACTATTTCAAAACATTTTCAGCAGAGATCAAAATAAATATAAAGATCATGTCATGAAAAAGAAAAAAAGACACCACTAAACTTGAAGATTAAGAAATTTGGTGATGGGGATCTTTTTTGAGAGAACGTGAACATCTTGATGAAGGGGCTCATAAATTATCTTCCACTTCCATTCAGGTGTTAAAGGCTTCAATACAAGCTTTGCTTGATATTCATTGACTGGGGCATTATAGAACTGCACCAGAAGAAAAAAAAAAAGATCTCCTGAATAAGTAGTCATCATATAACAGACTAGTGAACAAAAACTTCACAGCATTATACTTTTAACTGAATAGTCATCATCATATGTATACAAATAATTAAATTTCATAGAGAACCACAGCTAAAAATTTTAGAGTTCTTTTTTCATTTTGAAATTTCTTGCACTCACTGTTAAAAACAATAGTCAGCAGCAGCAGAATTAAGTAATTAAGAATAATCTAATTCCTGGACCATGCATGATAAACCAATAAAACTTCGTTTAAGAATTAGCTTGTTTTCAAACCACATTACAAACTTAAAAGTCTTAAGCTATCAGAGTGCATGAATTGAAGTGTGGTATTCCCACAGCCCCCTGTTCCCAAAATCTAATAATCTAACAAGGTAATTCATATCATAGAACAATAATTATGGGGAAACAGACACGAGTAACAAATTTAGATCTCCAATATGATATCACAACAAACACAACAACTAACTGCTACTCCAAAAAATCACAAGGTATGGAATCACACAAAATGTAAGAATAAATTACAATCTCTCTCTCCCTGTGGTTCGAAAGTGACAAATCCCCCTAAGCTTTGCTTATCCCTTCAGCATTACAGTCCAAATTATCCTTCACGAATTCTTATCAATAAAACTAACTTCACACTTCACAGCATGTATCTGGCTATTTGTTTATCAATTTCAAGCATGCTATATACTTATGGAAACCTTATCTTACATGAAGCAACAATATTTTCAAAAAAAGAAAAGAGTTATATGTGAAGGGTTACTAGCGAGGAAATGGAATAGAGAAGAACCTCCATGTTGAGACCAAGTCGAATACCCTGCAATTCTTTTCGAAACTTGAGAAATAATTCAGAAGGCATCAAATTTATGTTGTAAAGCTCATCCCACGAAGTGGGTTCTTCCCCGTTGCTGTTTGGCACCGTTTCCATTTTGGACAAACCTGCAAAATCACTTCATCTTATCAGTATAACAGTCTAACATCATCAATATTGTTGCAATTTTGATTATCCAACAGCGTTTTACCCTAAAACTTGCACTGCACTGCTATGTTCTTTGTAATTGGATTGTATTTCAAAAGCGGTTTCTTTCACTGACCCTAATTGATCCAAAAAATGGTTCACCCATGCTGAAGTTATGGCTTTTCTAATTAATTTCATTTGAATCTTAATTTCATTTGAATCATAAACTAAAACATTTTGATTTACAAGTTCAATGACATTAAATTTATATTTTTACGGCAAATTGTTTTTAAAATCTATACTCTTCATGAATTTTTACAAAATTATATACGATTCTAGTGATACCTTCGGTTTAGTAATGATAAATACTTAGTAAATAATATTAAACTCTTTTACCTTACTTGTATCATAAAAAGGTAATTACTTTAATTAATACCATTAAAATATTACATTTTTTTTTATAATATTTTACTAAATTTATTCTTAAAATTATTGAAATTTATCATTTTACTTTTTCAATAATTATTTTTCTCAAAAAATTTATACTTTTTTTCAAATTATTTTTTAAATTTGACAAATATCCTCGCTAGTGACATGTTTTTTTTATTATTAATAGCTTTTTCTTCTATTTTATTTTTAAATTAATTTTCAAAACCTCGATTAAATAACATAAATGAGTTATACTAAACAAGAAAAAAAATATTTCTTTACATCTTTATATAATATTACATTAATAGTATTAAAATTATGTATTTGATTTTTTCATCTACTTTACTTATTATATATATATATATATATATATTAACATAATTATTATTTTTAATTAGAATATGTTAAAATGTTATAACTATGCATTTTCATAAAAAATTGTTATGGTATTGTATGCCAATGTACTTCGATTAATAAATAAAAGGTTTAATTGTAATTTTTTTATCTATCTTTAATATTTTACGGATTATACGTTAAATTTTTATCACTCAAATAAAGTTATAGATTATATCATTCTGTTAAACATAGATTAATTATTTAATAATATACTAACGTATGTTACTGACATTTCATTGTTATATTTAATATTTTTACGGTAAGAACAGAAACCTTTAAGTTGTGAAAAACTTATATAAATCAAAATACGTGGAAAATTAAATATTTTTATATAATTGAAATAAGATATATGTAATATATGATAATATAAATTTTATATAAAAAAATGTAAGAATAAGCCCAGTACAGACAATTTTAACACTAAAACTCTCGCTAAAATAGACAAAAATCATATGAATTAATTTTAAAAATTCTTCAGTGTGAAATGTCAAAAAGCATAACAAAATTTTATAGGAGAATTTAAAAATACCGCTCTCATCGTAAACAAATAGCGGACATCACTGCAATAAAACCAAATAAACAAACAAACTGCACGAATAGATACGGATGAACACACGTAAAAAAAAACTTTAAATATTTTATTATGAAAAACTGAAAAGTTATTAAAAAAAATTCTAAATATTTTATTTTAATATAAAATATTGTTAGATATAATTTGAAAAGAATATCCCAATAAATCTCTCTTTAAATTTATAATAGTTTAAAATATTAGTATAAATAGAAGAAGATGTTCAATAAAAAACAACAACTTCATTTACAAATTATTCACTTAATAAATAAATTAATTAATAAAATTAAACTAATTATTTATTAATTGATTCGTCCTAGCAACGTTATATATCATTATTTGACTGACATTTAATATGATAATAAAATTTATAATTTTATGATAGTTAAATGACGAGTTTTATAAATATAAAATTTGATGATATACTTCATCCAAAATTAAAAAGCAATTAAACTTAAATACGTGTATCAGTCAAACACCATGGTGTAATTCTCTAGTGCATATTAACTAATATACAAATAGAAATTAACTTATTTAAAAAATAAATTAAACAGAATTATTTTTCAGTTTTAACCTTTATTTTTTATCTTAATTTAATGGTTGAAAATAAATTATTCATTAGAACCACTGGATTAAAATGAATAAAGGCAAGGAAAATAAAAAGTAACTCTTTTAAACTCCTCTTACAAATATTTATTAATTAACAAATTTGTTGACCAGAATTTTATTAATTTATTTAAATAACTTGGAATGTTATATTAATTGTACCAAATTTTACATTAATATTTCCCTCAATGTTGATTTATATATATTTTTTATGAATTTTATACATTATATCAGTATACATTTAATTATTTTTCAACTTTTTAAAATGCTTTGAATAACATAAGTTTTTTGACCAATGCAATGACCAAATTAACCAGTGATGCGCTTAAGAGTTAAGATAACTTTGAAACGGTCGACGACGGTTTAGTAACTCATTTTCTGAGCTTGCACATAATCTGCATACTGACATTGACCATCGGTTTCTGACTCATGTTTCTCTGTTATATCATACCTCACAGTTTTCTTGCTATGCATTGTAGAGAATCTGAGTTGTCCAACCTTGTTATTATCTTCTTGAAACTGATAACTGAAGTGTCATAACCTACATTCTCACTCACCAAACATGCATGTTTTAGTATCTTGATATGTCTTATGTTCAAGTGTCATACCTTTTCATTTCATGGGCCCTACACTCTTTCATTATTTAAGCCACTGAAAAAACTATTGGGGTGCCTAGCTAGGATCACATCATACTACTGTGTTTGATATGGATTTCGGGTCTCGTGTTTTCTTGACACGAGAGGAGTTCAATTTGTTCTACAAAACTGATAGAGAGCTCTACGAGATCTTAGTGATGAACCTCTCACGTGAACCAACCGAGTCAATGCAAGTCTATGCCATGTGGTTGTGGTTGGAGAAGGTGGGATTTCGTAACGTGGTGAAAAGTGTGTTGTCCTTGCCAAACATTTTGATCAATGAAGTTGCAGAAGAAACAGTTATGTGCCTCAAGTACATAAACAGCAACATCCCCACTAATGAAACCACTGAGATTCCTCTTCTCCAAAGCATCCTAGACAAGGAACTATCGCTTCAATACTTGTACAATAACCGAGTCAAAGCGCTTCAAGGAATGGCCAAAGTGGTGCAACAAGTGTGTGTGAGAGCATTCCATGATATCATGCAGCAAGCACAAGCCCAAAAGATGGCCACACAAACTTCAGAGAACAACCATGTCCGTGACCGTGACCGTGACCGTGACCGTTTCATCTTAGGCTCAATTGGGCCAAGAAATTTGAGGGTTGAAAACAACAACAACAATAACCAACAAGAAGTGGTGGCAGCAGATGAAAGGACTTTGTTTGTGACATTCTCAAAGGGGTACCCAGTTCAAGAGTGGGAAGTGAGAGAGTTTTTGTTGATGGCATATGGGGATTGCATAGAGGCTTTGTACATGCAGGAAGTGTTACCAAGTGAACAAGCACTATTTGCTCGCATTGTTTTTCACACAGTTTCCACCATTGACAAGATACTAGGAGGGGCTAATAAGGTCAAATTCGCCATCAACGGGAAACACGTGTGGGCTAGAAAGTATGTGCCTAAACGAAACAACACAAGGACATTGGTGATGCCAACAACATCTTCTGGGGAATCATCATCATCTGCATCTGCTTCCTAGACAAGTTTGTTCCAGTCATCAAGTCATGATTCATGAACCCTCAAAGTTTGTTTTGTCAACGCATGCTTACTTCGGAACTGGGAGGGTCAAATTTTTTATTCTCTCTAATGAGCATTTTAATCAAATTTGTCTCAGCTTTTTACCCAAGTTCTTTTATTATTTACTTTTAGTTGTTGCTTAAAATTATGATTTGAACTTTTCTGTAGTGTGTTATGTTTTTAGTTTAGAATACATTTTGAATAATTTTAATTTTAAAGATTTATTTTTTTCCATGCTTTTAATTATTGTTACTAATGCTTTTAGTCCCGGTCTATGAAATGTTTGACTGATATTAATTTTTAAGCAATGTCTAAAAGCATTCAAAAATTAAGTTCAGTTAAAAAAAATAAATAAATACTAAAAACATAATATTAAAAAATTCAGAAATTAAGACTAGTCAAAAAAATTTTTAAAGATTAAAAATATAATATTAAAAAGGTTTAAATATGAATTGGTTACTCTCTTTACAATTTTGAAAATTGTGATTCAATATTTAATCTCCCACCTTTTAAATATTAAATATGAGATTATATGTTATTTGACTAAATTAAAATATATATTAATGATTATATAAATTTGAATTTCTGACTTTTCAACGTGAATTACTGTTGGCAATGGAATATATTTTTCGGTCAATTGATATATTAATTGATTAATTATTTATTAACTGTTTGGTTAAGTCAAATAATATATCATTTTTTGACCATCAAATAATAATAACAGAAATATTAACTTTGATTGATATTTTTAGTATTATTGAATATTCAACTGTTATAATTGGCAATTTTTTTATTTAAATAACAAAAAAAAATTAAAAATGTCTTAAAGTTGAATACTGTGTATATGAGAAAAAAAAAAGTTTGAGAAAAGTTTACCTTTTAAAAAAGAATTATAATCAATAATAGTTGGGTCCAGAATATAGGACTATTTTCTCACAGTGTGGTAAGTCAAGATGCAAAGGTTCAGATCTCTATTGAAAGAAATGCTTACATTTAATATCAGACTAAGAATCGAATAAAATTGTCTAGAAATAAAATGATAACTATGAAAAAAATATTATAAATAACAAACAACCAAAGAACTAAAAAATGCCTCTGTTGTGCCCTGTGAACCTTAAAAAGCTTCTCATGTAGCAAATATGTATGGTATTTTGCTCCTAAACTATTAGTACAATTCAATTAAGTAATTAACTTTTGTACTTTTCATTTCAATGAAATGCTATCATTTTAACCTTAGAAAATCAAGTTTTTCTTTCCCGCCTATACTTATTTTGAATGATTTTTAAATTTAATTACTTATTTGATTTATTTAATTTTAGGAGTTGTATCTTTTAATAATTTTTACATTTTAAAATTTTTATATCATAATTATCTTTTAAGATAAGGTCCATCACAAATTTAACGTGGTAGCTCCAAACACTCCCGATCCAGAATTTGGGGACGTTAATATCATCAAACTTCTCAGCACGTTTATCTGTCACTTGTCTACTCGTTTGTCATTGCAGCCAATACTTTCTAATAAGTTCCGTCTAAATGACATTAGAACTTACTTCAATAAATACTCAGAACAAGTATCTTAATATGATATCTAAATATCAACGTGTTCCAAACAAAAACAAGATGGGGACAATAAAAAAGGTTTGTATATTCTAAAACACTTATGGTGGAAAGAGTTCGAATAATGTCTTAAAAAAGAAATATTGTAGAATAGAATAGATTTAGTGTTTCTAAAATACATGCATAATTTTTTTTTTATTGATGTGCTAATAACACATTGCAGATAAAATAAAATTTATTTTATGTTTAATTATACTTTAACAAAAGGTAAGTTTAAAGTTTATATTTTTTGTACTTAGATATTAGTTTTAAGTACAATGTAAACTTTCATCAATTTTGCGAAGATTCTAGATATATTTACACCGATAGTTAATCTCTGTTATTAACTCTTTGACAGTGGAACAAAGAAAAACAAAAGTGAAAGTGTTGAGGGAATCTCTTTTTCCTGATATATTAGTTGCTATTTATAATCTTAGAATGTAAATAGAGTTGATTTGATTTTTCAAAATAATTTAATTTGGTTTATCAAGGTGATTTGATTTATTTCTTAAACTAATTTAATTTGCTTTATCAAATTTGTTAAATAACATTTGCATCTTACATACCTTTCAACCATATAATCTATCTATCAAATAAAATAATTTCTTTGAACAAAGATTAATACACTTATTTTTGTATGAGGTAGATTTAATACTAAATCAGTAGTACAAAGTATAAAAAAAGAGTAGGTGTTTAGCACACCATTCTTTAACATCCAAATTGCATGAAGTAATATTGATTCCTCTTGTGAATCACTAGAAAAATGATAAAATATTCTCTTACATTATTACAACTCAAAGTTAATGTATGGTATTAGTGTTAAACTTAACTAACATATTTATCCGGTAAATGACTTGAGGAACATTTTTCTTCATCTATTCAATTATTTTTACCAAGTCTAAATTTGATCAAGAACTCAAACTCTACCTAGAGTTAATAATGTTTTTTTTTAATTAATTATTAATTCTACAAGCACTTAGTCACATTAATCATTGAATTAGATGTTTGAAATCAAAACATAATAATTACTACGATAATTTCGGATAAAAAATAACTACGATATTTTTTCTTAAGAAAAAATCTGAGTAATATTAACCATTACTGTATAATCAATTGAAGATTAATAGATGATATATATTAATCACACTTCCGAACCACCAAAGAGTATTCAAAAAGCAAGCATTCAATTCGCTAATTATCAAGACTCTTTCGCAGCTTCTCTTGTATTTCTATTATTGAGGAAATACAACGCAAGTTTGTTGAGAAAAATTAAAACTAATCAGATTGTTCATATAACTTCTTAAAAGACATCTCTGTACTAAATAACATCTTGTTTTTTTTAATGTCTATTGTTTTTGAAGAATGAAGACTGAGAATTAATTATTATAGGATAGGATGCTGTATTACTGCCTAGTAAAAATAGTAAACCAAATTTTTCGGCATCAATAAAGTCTATTGATATTTTAGACCAATAATCATAATTACTAAAAAAAACTACGATTATGTTCAACATGACAAGTAGGTTATCTCTGCAATTATGATTATTCTCAACTTGACAAGTAGGCAGCACAAGTCAAAGATAACCAAAAGCTGAGATGTAATATACAACACTAGTCAGTTGAGCACACATAACAACATTGAGAAGTTCACAAAGTACTGTGCCATAACAAACAAACTTGAATGTGAACTAAACTCACTGGCTACCAACTAAAAGGTTATGCTTGTGTCAAAAATTCATGCACTTAGTTTCCACTACAAATAGCCAAACCAGATATATCATGAGCCTCAGCAACAGAGTGCAGATCAGTCCAGGAATATGACCTCCAAGGAGGATTTCGTGTGGTAGACGATTGCGGCTGCGATGACCTATTGGCGGCGGCACGCGGATGAAGAGGAGGAAGAGGGCATGGAGGAGATATAGATGTGGAGCTATTCCCCTCTTCACTGCTGCTCAAATTGAGACATGATGTTCCTCGACCTATGTTTGCAGGTCGCTTTGAGAATCCACCAATGTTATCAGCACAACTGCGACTTCGCTCAATCGAAGCGTTGCGAGCTATTAAGTTCTTGCGTTTCTTGGCATAGGGATCCTCTGGCTTCACTATCTCTTGCATAGAACTTGCTCCTGCAGCATCTGCTAAGCTTGTGAAGGACTTGGATTTGCCACTATAAAACTTGGATATGCCTTTCCTGAATTACACAAAACAAAATGACACAAGTTAATAAAAATTTATCTGAGATCAAAAATGAAAATTTTAACATCATCTAGTGCTAAATTTGATCATCTTCAATTGCTGAATCTGTAACTTTACTCTTTAAACAAAAGACAATGTCTAAAGTTCAGGGCTAGGGGAAGTCACAACACGAGCATGTGTAGTGTCATTCACAGTAGCTAATACAACTGTCGATATAAATGTGCACTATATATAGTTATAAACTTTGTCCCTGCACATGGTCTTCTATTTATGTTTATAATTTTTTTTTTCTCTTCCACACATACAAATAACCTAAATTTTGACGAAAGACTCACGACTTGATTTGAAACAAAAATCTAAAGGCAAAAATAAACTAGGGTAGCACTTTACAATCACGGGTTCTTCCCTTTGTACAGCAAAATTTCTATATTTAGTCAACAATAATTTCCATTTAAGCTAAAGAACTTTTAGCAACTAGAGATGCCACTTTCCCATTACATACAACTTTTTGACATCTCAAAAGTATGGGTGACATGTGGATCAACGAGAAGGACCACCAATACACTTTCTAATACACACACCTACCACTACACACAGGGAATTTTGTGATTGTCAATGAATTTTAGTTAATAACGAAGAGTGTAATTAGAAAAGCACGTTAAAGAGTGTGTCAGATCATTAACACATTATCTATCACCAAAACATAATATCTAAATTCAATTTTTTTACATTGCTGAAGTAGATTAGTTTTAGACTCTTGTCAAAGGGTAGGTAATGTATTTATTGGATGTTCACAAAGTACAAAGAGTGAAACGTATTTGGACACCACAGAAGATGTCTAGATGCATTTATTTGAGGAGAAACCAAAGGAAAGAATGAACTGTATTTTGAAGAAATGTCTGCAACCAACCGATTCAATAATGAAGTACCTTTCAATAATGCAACTATAAATGCATATACTTAGAAACATTAGTTAATTTACGAGTGAGGACATTAGTCTTTTGTTTTTTTTTTTTTGTTATATAGAAAAGAAAATTAGTCTTTTATTTTTATCCATCTATTTTATTTCCATCCAAAATTCATGCAGTCCATCCATTTAGCACCCCCAATATATTATATGTTTTAGAATTCATGATCTACTTTATAAATGCATCATTATGTTGTTCAATTTCAGTCAACAACTACAATGTCACCCTACAACTATATTAAAGATAACGAGGCCCTATAATATTTAAACACGAACTTCTCCTTTTTGACCCAAACCCACAAACATTACATAAAGATTATACCCTATATCAACTCACAAATCTCTCAGTGGTGGAGAATGAAGATCCATTATGCCTATCAATTTCAAGACTCTGGAATTAGATACATTCTGTAATCCACTTACCCTAAACCCCAAAAGCATATCACTAAATTAATTAATCCATTATCAAAAAGGTATAAAAAAAATTAAAAATAGACAGAACCCATCAGGGGCAAAACAGTAACTTTCTAAATCTGCTACGAGAAAATTAACAAAAAAAAAAAAAAACATATTTTTGTGGCATGTAATCCAAACAGAAACCGAGTAACAGAACCCCAACACCCGAAACCAACGACAAGCTATTACCGACACGAAAAGATTGAAGCTTGATGAACACCAAGAAAAGAAAAACTTACTTCACAGGCAAATCAACTTGTAGATCATTCATGGTATCCAAAGGGCCTTTGAAGGAGCTCTGAACCTCAACTTCACCGGCGTCTTCCCGGTCGGAGGAATCTTCCGATGAAACACTGTTCCTTCCGATGGAGGAATCAGAGCTAGAGTCCGAATCATCCACCTGAAAATCCCGATCGCAGATCGCGACGCAGTGGGCGAAGGAGGACCGTCCGATGTTAACTCCTCCGTTAGTTTCTAAAGCAAACGGCATCGTTTTGGAGAAGAAGTGATGAAAATGGTTGGTTGGTTTGTTCTGTGTGGAATGAAAATTATCAAAGTGAAAGACGCAACAGCGGAGGGTTATGGTAAGAGTTTTGTGGGGTATAAATACCCAGTGTGTCGCACATGGGTATCAGATTTTTTTCGCATAAAAGATAACACTCTGAATTATTTTTTAATCTTAAGTGTTTAATTAATCTTGTATTGTCGTAAAGAATAAAACGTGAAAGACGGTGACATCTTATCCTCTTTGAATTGAATAATAATTACCAACGTAGTCTAGGAAACAAGTCTCTTCAAACCATATGTTAAAATAAAAAATTACCCTTTGATATTTTGTTTTGAGAATTACTAAATGTATTAAAAAAATTTAAACTAATGTTCTTATTTTTTTTAATTCTTGGGTGAAGATTAGTGAATGAAAGAGAGAAGATTATCCTATTGAAAAATAATAACGCGCGCATAATTGGATGGTTCTGGTGAGGACCAAGAAATGATTGATTGTGGACCGTTTGATTAGGGATTGGATATATGATCTTGAAAATGGATCAAGTGGATCCCACACTTCCCACCAACTATCTCTTTTATTCTTTTCTTTCTGTTTAACCTTTAGTTTAATATTTTAATTAATAATCAATAACTATAGAATATATTCTCTTAAGCCATTTGGCCCTTTCTCACTGATTATAGCTTTATAATGGGCTCAAGCTTATATTTGAATATTTGAATATTAAGAATATTAACATTAAATCAACATTTTTCGCCATATTTGAATATTAAGAATCACAAACTCATCCAACTTTTGAAATTGAAAAAACTTTATGCCACTATTATTCATACTACGAATTAAATAATCCATTCAAGATAAAACAACTTACACGTTGATAAAGAGGGAATAATGACATATTTTTATGTGTATACGAATAATATTGATCTCTTGTTTTTATTAATAGTGTATTTTGATACACTTTCTTTTAGATTATACTTATACAGATGAGTCTATAAAACAAAAGGTTTTATTACATCCAGAAGGTATTTTATCTGCTGTTCAATTTTTAAATCATTAATAATGTTTACAGAGAATCTTTATAATATATTTGAATTACTCAATTTTCAATCATTAAGTGGGTTGTAAGTGTAATATTTTTTTTATAATAAAACTCCAAATTATATTTTTATCATCTCAAGTTGTAATGATAGAACCTAATTTAAATTCTTAAACATGTTTAACTGGACTTCTTCTTATTATATAAAATTTAAGAATAGATATTATTTTATATTTCAATAATAAAATCAAATTTATATTTTTATACTATTTTCTATAAATCCCATAATAAGTATCATATAAAAATTGATTCGCTATATGTAATCTACATTGAACATATCCAATAAAAAAAATCTCAAATAAAAACCTACATTTTGAAAAAACTATTAATTTATAAATTATGAATAAATTGAGGCATGGATTAAATTTATTTAATTATTGTGGTTGGTGATGGAGGACGAGTGGGCGGCAGGAACTTGTCCCAAGACCACAAATATAAGGAGATTTCGCCACGTGTCTCCCACAAATCGGGATTTGCCACGTGTCTCACAAACTGAATGGGATAAGGCCTGCAACCACTTGTTTATGTGTCTGTGTCTAAAGGTCATCAATAGTTTGTGCCATCATTTGCGGCTCTCACATTTCACCATTTCTTAAGCTTTTTGTGTTTATGTTGAATTTCAAATAAGTAGAATTCATTTCATCAAGAAATAATTCTGAATATGACTCAAATGTAGTATTTTTTTAGCTTATATATTTTAATCACTCTATGAGAGTTGAATTTTTAATCAATTTAGTTAGTAATATTAAATTTTTAAATAGTTTATAGAAATTTTAACATCATTGGAATTTTTGTTATTTTTTCGTTTATTTAATTGATAAAGTATTTTGATAAAAACATAATTTATACAATGATTGGTTCTGAAAATTTTATTAAGAAAACATAAAACTAAAAATTATTTTAAAAATTTATATTTACATTTTTTTACTGTAATTTTATATTTATGTTAAAACATGAGTTTGATAAATACACTATTATCATAAAAGTTTCGTACAATTAAATAATTAAAGTAATTTTTAAAATATTTTGAACTAGTTTATATTACAAGTATATAAGTTGTTTTCTCTCAAAACATATATTTTTATCAAACAATTATAAAAATTAATTTTGTCATCTATCCATTTGCTTTGGGTTGCACTTGTTCCAGAATATGCCAATTAAGTCAATGTCCAGAGACAAAAAAGAAAAAAAGAATATATATTAACTATGGAGCGAAAGAAATAGGAGAAAAGTTGAAACAAGTATAAAGTTTTAATTTACTTGTTTGTTTCAACAGTAAAGTAAACAAAAAAAAAATTATTCTTTTTTATCTAATAAAAACACGAATGTCATTGATATAATGATATATGTGGATGTTGTGAACTGTGAGGAAGATGGTTCCTTCATATGATGTTAAGGCCAAAGAGGTTTGTAGAATGTTGGAGCTTTGAATCTAAGTAATGGGTTTTGTTCATATTACTAATTTAATCAGTTTATTAGTAAAAAAATTAATTTTTAAGATCACTTCAATTTAGTCTCTTTTATCCAACTAAAACCAATACTATTAAAATTTATGATAAGATATCATGAATTCTCATAATAATATTATAATTATTAATAAATTAATAAAAATGTGTAAAGTTAATTAATTTAGTAATTTTAATTTTTAAATAAATTTTGTTGGTAGTTTTAATCTTTTAAATAAATTAGAAAATTGTAGTAAATTTATGAAGAATAAATATATATATATATATATAATTAAATTAATTTTTAAAATAAAATTATCTG
The DNA here is from genome assembly GCA_026586105.1 of Hylodesmum podocarpum. Taxonomy (NCBI): domain Eukaryota; kingdom Viridiplantae; phylum Streptophyta; class Magnoliopsida; order Fabales; family Fabaceae; genus Hylodesmum; species Hylodesmum podocarpum. The sequence goes on along the minus strand of JALJEV010000650.1, from coordinate 3,882,380 downwards.
ATAAAAATAAGAGAAAACAATTATAAAGAAATTCCTTTATTAATTATTATAAATGGTAAATAAATAGTAACCGATCATAAACTTTGAAAACATTAATATAAGCCAAACGATTCAATTGAATTTTTATTAAAAAAAAATTAAGTTGAAGTAAATAAACAACTGTTGTACCAATTAGTAATGTAACATTTTCTTTATCTTATCTTTCCCCAAATTTCAAATCTAAGTTCAAAATACGCTTAGAAATATTTGTTTTGAAATAAAATAAACTAATTTGTAACGATGACATGAGTGGGTTACCGAAGCAAACCCCTAAACCTCCCTCCGAGAACGCAGCAACTACACACACCTATCCCTCGTGAATGCTTTTTTACGTACGAATTTCGTTCGACAACATTAAAGTTAGCATCTTTCTTCGATTTTTGGTGAAGGGGTGTTTTGATTTACATATATATTCATGATTTGATTAACCTCGGAAGAGGGTCAATGCTTGCATTTCCTTATGGGGTACCCAAGCAGATGAAATTTTCAGTTTTCACCGCTTTTCGAGCTTCTCATTACCGTACTATTACTCAGGTAAGAGCTTCTGACAAAGGGTTAATCACAACAGCAACACCTGATGCTTGGTATGTCAAGATTGTTTCTACCCTCTTTGTATGTTCTAACTCTTTGGATGATAGGTTTTTGGGTTATTGCTGTGAGCACTTAACTCCTTCTCTTGTGTTAGAGGTTGTTAAAAGGCTTAACAATCCCAACTTGGGTTTGAAGTTCTTTCAGTTCACTAGGGAGAAGTTGAATTTGTGTCATTCATTTTGGACTTATAATATGCTTTTGAGGTCCCTTTGTCAATCAGGTCTCCACAATTCAGCAAAATTATTGTATGATTCTATGAGGTCTGATGGAAAATTGCCTGATTCTAGGCTTTTGGGATTTTTAGTTTCTTCTTTTGCACTTGCTGATAGGTTTGATGTTTCAAAGGAATTACTTGATGAAGCTCAGTCCAATGGGGTTCAAGTAGATGTGATTGTTTATAATAACTTGTTAAACATATTGATAAAAAATAGTAGATTAGATGATGCAATTTGTCTATTTAGAGAGCTTACGAGATCGCTTTGTCGTCTAGAAACGTTTACCTTCAACATTTTAATCCGTGGTTTGTGCACAGCTAGAGAAGTTGATGAAGCTTTTGAGCTTCTCAATGAAATGAGAAGTTTTGGTTGTTCACCTGACATAGTTACATATAACACTCTATTAAATGGTTTATGTGGAATTGATCAGGTTGATAGAGCACGAGATTTACTGAAAGAGGTTTGTTTAAAATGTCAGTTTGCTCCTAATGTTGTGAGCTATACAACAGTGATATCAGGTTATTGCAGATTGAGTAAGATGAAGGAGGCCTCCTCACTTTTTGATGAAATGGTTAGATCTGGAAACCAGCCTAATGCATTCACCTTTAGTGCCCTTGTTGATGGCTTTGTTAAGGCAGGTAACATGGCCTCTGCATTAGGCATTCACAAGAAGATGCTCTATCATGGTTGTCTTCCCAATGTTGTTACTTTAACTTCACTAATTGATGGCTATTGCCGAGTTGGATGGGTGAACCATGGCTTGGACCTATGGCATGAAATGAATGCAAGAAATATTCCTGCAAATTTGTATACTTTCTCAGTTCTTATCAGTGCTCTGTGCAAGAGTAATAGACTGCAAGAAGCTCGAGGTCTTTTGAGAATATTGAAGCAAAGTGACATTGTTCCACAGTCTTTTGTCTACAATCCTGTCATTGACGGATATTGCAAATCGGGGAACATTGATGAGGCTAATGCAATTGTAGCGGAAATGGAGGAGAAGTGCAAGCCGGATAAGTTGACATTTACCATTCTTATTATTGGGCATTGTATGAAAGGAAGAATGCCTGAAGCAATTGGTATCTTTCACAAGATGTTGGAAGCTGGTTGTACACCAGACGACATCACTCTCAGGACTTTAAGTTCCTGTCTTTTGAAGGCTGGGATGCCTCGTGAAGCTGCCCGCATTAAGGAAATTTTATTTCAGAGCCAGGTCACTTCACTGAAAAAATCTTATCACAGAAGTATAAATGCAGATAATTCAATATCTGTTCATTAAAATTCTACTGCAAATCAATGGTTGGACTTAAACACTGCATTCCACTGTTCTGCTTTGAGGAATGCAGATAAATGCAGTGTGTCACTATTTTACTGAAGATTATCAAATCAAGGGAATTTGAACTGCCAATCCCTCCAAGATTTTGTGATTTTTTTCAGATCTTGCAGGTAGGTATGCTCTCCTCTTGTTGCCCTCTTTCTAAGTTGGTTTTTCAACTAAAATTGAATTTTGGTTTATGGTAACTTGGTTATACACTTTTTCAAGAAGATGCTGATGTGACACACCAACACCTCTCTAGGAAAAGATGACAGAAAATCAGAACACTTACAAAAATTTCCACCAGAGGCACCAGTAAGGAGAGTAGATCAGATGATTTATAGCCTTGTGAAGAAAGGGTAGAAGAAAATCAAAAAGGACATTACAAGGAATTATTAAAATGGATACAATAAATAGTATTCCTTAGAATTTGGTCATAACCAAGCTCAATCATGTTATGTAAATAACATAATTTGTTATCATCGTATGTTTAATACTTGAATTGGTTCTGTTTTCCTGAATCTCTATGCATCTATAAATGGAAGCTTCTTTTTGGTGTTGTTGGATGTTCAGAGAGATTGGCATGTTGTATTACATATTTCATGTTCTTTATTTGTTTATTTTATCTTTATTTCTTGGTATATATTTTGAGGATTCTGTATCCTCTTGCATTTGTGTCCCTTCGTAATAATTTTTTTTGTTACCATGTATTAATAATAACATTTTGTTCCTGATTACTCTAGGGAAATGATTAGAAATTCTCTGTTGAAAGTTGGCTTAGTATAGTATCTGTTTTATTTTGGTAGGTACCTGGAGCGGCAGGTGTCACGTTTCACAATCCTAAACATAATGGATTTGGTTTACCTGCTGAGCATATCATCTGCTGACCGAAATTTGAGGCATTGATTTTATTATCAATGACTATGAATGAAAAGTATTTTGTTTTTGTTTTCTTAGAAGTGAAAAGGCAGTGTTTTTTTTTTCTCATTAGGTACTCTTTTGGACAGGTATGCCAAATCCAAGCATAAAATGCTCTTCAAAGTTTGGAACTAGTTCTAATCGGAACTTAGAGAGGTCGTAAAAATGATCCGTACCACACACAGAGAATAGCTATCTCGTGAACTGCATAGTTGTAGATCACTGGCACGTTGAAAAGAGTACTGTATTGGGCTGTGAACTGGCTGCAGTTACGACCTCGCAATAGCCAAAATTCTACATATTCATGTCTCCCTTTTCATCTTGCCTTGTGTATCTTGTCACTCAAAACCAACTATGAACTACGCCAATTTTTATTACTACATTAAAATGTATTGTAAACCCTTTTGTTCTTTTAGCAACATGTACCCTGGCCATTGCTACCATATTTGATATAAAAATGAAAGGCATGTCCTTCTTAAGAAACAGAGAGACAATCACGAGTCTTTTTACATGTTTGGAAATCAACATTTTTGTAACAGTTTTTTTTTTCCCCAAAAAAAGAATCGTTTCTATTTTATAGAGGAGACGGCAGGAAAAGAATACCTTGTTTTTTAAAGTAAAATAAATTAAATAGACCCAAAAAAATGGCGTGACTGTCTGTGTTGGTTTGAAATGGTGAATAATTTCTCCACGAAAATGAGGAGGTCAACGACTTAGTGTCTTTAAATAACATTTGCAGTGTCAGTGAAGCCGAAGAACTTGTCTACCTTTGCTGCGTGATCCATCCAGGGGATATTATTCTTAATTCTAATGCCAAGCCACGTGTTCGTGGGACGGTTCGTCATAAATTAACATATACACAAGTTCAAAGTTCATATTTTTTTTTCCTATTTTATTCTATTATAAAATTTGATAGAGAAATTAACTCAATCACACCTAATTCGATATCTCTGTAATTAGGACTTGACTGAACTTGCAAAGATGGTAAACAATTTCTTTGGGTTTTGAAATAAGCGAAGACTAACAGTGAAGGATTGTATGGGATAAATGTTTATTCCATTGGCACAGCCGGACAAGTGATAACTTCGTGTGCCCGAGCCATCCTTCAATTGCTAGAGATTGGGGACCACAACAAAATAATTTCTATAATATCTCTATGTGACAAACGATTTACAATACGATTTAGTAATGTGATTCAGCTCTATGAGAATGGGCATTTCAATTCCAAACTTATTTTACAGATAAACATCAACATATGCTAGAAATTATCATCACAGTACAACGACATTTCACCTTTCAGCATGGACAATTCGAAGCATCACGTGTAAGGTGCAGTTACATTGACCTTGACCTATCGAGCACCAAATATCTCCTCAAACAATTTAAGCCACGACTGGATAAGATGCACAAGTTGCTACACCTGAAATTAAATCAAAGGTTTTAGCAGTGACCAGTACTGAAAAATGACTAATCTCGGCTTTATAAATTCAGAATGATAACATTAATATCACCAAGTCTAGGAAGGTCAAAGTTTCACTAGAACATAAAGGGTTTGAAATCTTTATAACCGTCCTCGGTATCACAATCTAAAGGCCTTTGTCACACTACGTCAATTTTTCAGACAGAAAAGCACAGAATCCACTTTTGTTGAAAACTTCGGAGAAAATAAGCATTCTGAGTTAAGACTTTCTTACTTTGCTACGCAAATGAATTTAATAACTTTCAGGATTTAACACGTCCAGGTATACAGAAAACAAACGCAGAGAAATTATGCGGGTAAAAAAAGATGGAGAAAAATGCATCAGAAAATGGGAGTAGTGATCTATTGCAAATTTGTAATAGATCAGGTTTGATAGAATAAAAAGTCATTCCACCAAAATCTTAGACAAAATAGATTTTCTGGTCTGAAAAAATAGGTTTATTATTTCTAGTTTAATCAAGTGTGAGACTACTTCCATTTAAAACTTTTGAAATGCATACAAAATAGCCAATCAACTTTAACTCTAAGAATTTAGATCCTGTGGATCCTTACCACACATATTCTTCCCAAATTCCATCTTGAAATAGCCATTGTCACCCCAGTTACCACCCCATGAATTTTTGATGATCCAATATGGAACACCGTCTTCAACTCCATACCCAACAGCAAGAACAGCATGATTTACATCCTGCAACGTAAATTCATATTTTATTAACGTCCAATGAATGAAAGTCTATGGCCTCTACGTCTTAGTTTAGAATTACCGACACGCAAAATATATCACAGATCTCGTCAATGGGCAAATAATTAGGCTTCATGATGCTAACAGTTCTAAACATGCATTGAAAGAGCAATTACGTTTCGAGATACCATAAATTTGACATAAAATATAGATGCGTTGAACTAGTAGCTAAACATTTTTGTCCTGAAAATTGCATTAAACACTAGATTGAGAAGGACGAGGTATTATGTTGCAGAATCCTCACCATGGGCTTGCTGCCACAAGTGTCACTAGTGTAAACTCCTTTCTTGTAGAATCGGAAGTCTTTCACTACCTGAAATGCCACACTAACTGGCCGCACAAAAGCAACTGCATGTTTCAATTCATCCTCAGCACCCTACACCGGAGACAAAACTAAACCTTTAGAAATTGACATATTGAAGTAGTTTAAGTATGAATGATCTGATTCTGCCAATTCAACACAATGTTACAATTATCCACACATCAAGCAGAAAACTATCAATCTATTTAATTACCAAAGTTATATTGACAGAGTCAGTGACTCGAACAGCAATGTTTTTAGCTGTAAATTTGCATTCACTGTCTTTTCCGGTGTATGGATATGCTTCCTCTGTGTCAAGGCCACCATTGTATTTAATGTATTCAAAGGCTTGTGACGGCAACCCACCATGACATCCAAAGTTATTGAAAGCACCAGCACAATCCACTAGTTGCTGCTCAGAAAGAGAGATATTTTTCCCGAAGGCCTGTGCATAAGCTGCCTCCAAGGCTCCTGTTGTGCTGCAGATGACAAGTGTTACGGTTAGAAACATGACGAATAGGAATATTTTACTCATTCCAAACAGTTTCTCCACGCTAAAAGCAACCTGAATGTCCAGCAAGATCCGCAGCTGCCTTGATCTTTAACTTCACTGACTATACCTTCTTTTCTCCAGTCTTTCTGCACACACGAGAACAAAAGGGAAACAAATTCATACACTCAGAATCAAAACACTTTTTTTTCAAAAAAAAAAAAAAAGAAGAAACAAGGACCATGGCCATGTTGCAGTCTAATGGGGAATAGGGAAATAGATATGGAAAAAGAAAAAACAAATTCTCACTTTTAACATTTGATATTGTATCAATCGTTATTTTCGTCCCTAACTTTACTAAAACTTCGTCCTCCTAATTATGAAAAATGAAAGTAATTAAAGCCACTTTTGTGGACTTTAGGAAAAGAAAAAATGTGTGGTCAAGAATCATTCATGATGTGGCAAAATTGTAGCCATGTAATAAATGAATGGTTATAGTTTCTGGATGATTTCTAACCATAAGAAAATGTGTGGTTATAATTCATTCTTGAAGCCTATATAAGGGAGACTTGAATGAAGGTTCAAATACACCAAAACTTGAAACAACTTCAAGTATCCTACTCTAGAGAGAGACATAAAATTCTCTGAAAGTTCTTCTATAGTTTTTAAATATAGAAATGTGTAATCTCCTATTTATAAGAGAGAGTGTTATTGTTCTTTTCTTATTGATAGAGAGAGGTTGTCATTTTCTTCCACTTAGTAAAATCTTCTTGAGTGCCAGTTATTATTCCTCAACTCTATTTTAGCTGTGTGATAATATTTTGATACTCTGATTACCCAACAGTGGTATCAGAGCCAGATTCTTAGTATGCTCTGTGGTTGCGATTTTGTCTGATCTTCCACATCAGAAAAGATTTTGGTGTTACTATTCCGTTGCGTGTACTGTTCACGGTTACTATTTATACGTGTGGTTGTATACTTATGTAGTGATTGTTAACCTATCCAGATTTAATCTGTATATGGTACGTACAATAATATTCACGTATACTTTACTATTCACAGTAAAATTTTGAGAACCAGTTCAGTCAAAATATGGCAGCAAAATTTGAGATTGTGAAGTTCAATGGGAATAACTTTCCTTTATGGAAGTTAAAGATCAAGGCAATCTTGAGGAAGGACAATTGCTTACTAGCAATTGATGTCAGACCTATAGGAATAACTGATGAGAAGTGGATGAAAATGCTATAGGAAATCTGCATCTAGCATTGGTAGATTCAGTCCTATCAAGCGTGCAGAAAAACAGACGGCCAAAGAAATTTGGGATGCTCTCACCAAACTATATGAGGTCAAGTCACTTCATGACAGAATTTTCTTGAAGAGAAGACTTTATACTCTTCGAATGAGTGAATCCACCTGTGACAGACCACATCAACAACTTGAATACGTTATTTTCCCAACTTGCAACAACAGATTACAACATAGTGGAAAATGAACGTGCAGAACTTCTACTTCAAAGTCTACCTGACACGTATGATCAACTTGTCATCAATATTACTAACAATAATGTTAGTGATCGTCTTCTTTTTGATGATATAGCCGGTGCGATTCTTGAAGAAGAATCTAGGCGGAAAAATAAAGAAGACAGATCAGAAAGCTCAAATCAACTTGAGGCTTTGATAGTGACGAGAGGTAGATCAATGGAGCATGTTTCAAGTGGGAGTCTGGTCAAAATAGATCAAAGTCACAAAGAAGGAATAACTTCAAATGCTACCATTGTGGCAAGAAAGGACATTTAAAGAAAGACTGTTGGCACAACAAGAAAAATTCTGGAAAATCTTCTGAAGCAACAAACTCTCAAGGATGTGTTGCTAGTACCTCCGATGATGGAGAAATCTTATTTAGCGAAGCAGCAATTGGTTCTAAAGGTGGAAGACAACTCACTGATGTTTGGATATTGGATTCAGGAGCAACATGGCACATGACTCCACGACGAGATTGGTTTTGCTCTTATGAACCTATCTCTGAGGGATCTGTGCTCATGGGAAATGACCATGCTTTGAAAATTGCTGGAATTGGTACTGTCAAATTAAAGATGTACGATGGTACTATTCGCACAATTCAAGGGGTACGACATGTGAAGGGCTTGAAGAAGAACTTGTTGTCAATTGGTCAACTAGATGACCTCGGTTGCAAGACCCATATTGAATGTGAGATCTTGAAAATATCAAAAGTGTTTTAGTGGTGATGAAAGCAGAGAAGATTTCTGCAAATCTATACATGCTTCAGGGAGATACGTTGCAAGAGGCAGATATATCAATTGCATTAGCCAGTCAGGAGGACTCAACGACAATGTGGCATCGCAGACTAGGCCATATGTCAGAAAGAGGTTTAAAACTTCTTGTGGAACGTAAACTCTTACCCGGGCTCACATATGTAAGTTTACCTTTTTGTGAGCACTGTGTGACAAGCAAGCAACATAGATTGAAATTTGATAAATCAACTGCTAGAAGCAAACACATACTTGACTTGATTCATTCTGATGTGTGGGAGTCACCAGATATGTCCCTAGGAGGAGCAAAGTATTTTGTATCATTCATTGATGATTATTCTAGGAGGCTATGGGTGTACCCAATCAAGAAGAAGTCATATGTGTTTCCAGTTTTCAAGGTATTCAAAGCACAGGTGGAACTTGAAACCGGTAAAAAGATTAAGTGTTTGAGGACAGACAATGGAGGAGAATATACTGATGGCGAATTTCTAGCATTCTGCAAGCAAGAAGGTATCAAAAGGCAATTCGCTGTTGCTCATACACCTCAACAAAATGGTGTAGCAGAGCGTATGAATAGAACACTCTTGGAAAGGACAAGAGCAATGTTACAAACTACAGGATTAGCCAAGTCTTTCTGGGCAGAAGCAGTGAAGACAGCCGGTTACTTGATAAACCGATCGCCATCAACTGCAATGGGATTAAAGACTCCGATGGAGATGTGGAAAGGAAAACCAGCGGTATTCTTTCTTACATGTGTTTGGATGTCCCTGTATGCGTGATGTACAACTCCCAAGAAAGAAGTAAACCGGATCCAAAATCCAGGAAATGCATATTCTTGGGCTATCTTTGATGGTGTTAAGGGGTATCGCTTGTGGGATCCCACGCCCACCGCCCGCAAGATTATTATCGAGCGGGGATGTAATATTTGCGAAAAATGAACGCAAAGTGAAGCGAAAAAATAACAGAACTTCTAAAGATATTACTACTATGCAAATAGATGGAAAGTCGGAGAAGAAAATTCTTTTGAAGCGGGAACGAGCATGAGGAACAAGAACCGAGATGAGACCCATGATGGAGAAGTTCGACGAACAACACGTCGAGATAAGGAAACCATCCTGCCACTCGGTTTATGTTATGGCAAGCCATGATGCGTCTTGTCTTCTAAGAAGAGGAGAACCGTCAACTTTTCAAGAAGGTAAGAAGTTCGGATGCCTCTCGTGGATGGCGACAATGCAGGAAGAAATGGAAGCCTTACATAGAAACAAGACATGGGAGCTTGTTGTACTTCCAAGAGGTCGGAAAGCCATTGGAAACAAATGGGTTTACAAGATCAAACGTGATGGCAATGATCAAGTGGAACGATATCGTGCAAGATTGGTGGTCAAAGGACATGCTCAAAAGGAAGGCATTGATTTCAATGAAATATTCTTTCCAGTGGTTAGACTTACCACTATCAGAGTAGTAGTGGCTATGTGTGCTGCATTTGATTTACATCTAGAACAATTGGATGTAAAGACTGCTTTTCTTCATGGTGAACTTGAAGAAGAAATATATATGCTCCAACCAGGTAGGTTTTGAAGAACAAGGAAAAAAAACTTGGTTTGTAGGTTGACCAAATCTGCATGCGGTCTTAAGCGGTAGCCAAGGTGTTGGTACAAGAGATTTGATTCCTTCATTGTTAGCCTCAACTACAACAGACTTCAGTCAGACCATTGTACTTATTACAAAAGGTCTGGTAATAATGATTTCATCATTTTGCTGTTGTATGTGGATGATATGTTGGTAATAGGACCCAACAAAGATAGCATCCAAGAATTAAAGACTCAGTTGGCTAAAGAATTTGATATGAAGGATTTGGGACCAGCAAACAAGATTTTAGGGATGCAAATTCACCGAGACAGAAAAGATAGGAAGATTTGGCTTTCTCAAAAGAATTATCTTCGTAAAATCTTGCAGCGCTTCAATATGCAAGATTATAAGCCAATCTCTACCCCACTTCCTGTCAACTTAAAATTATCCTCAAGTATGTGTCTTAGCGAAAGTGAAGCGAGAGAGGGATGGAAATGTCTCGAAATACCGTATGCATCAGCGATGGGAAGCCTAATGTATGCTATGATATGTACAAGACCGGACATTGCCTGCATGGAGCGATCGATCGATTTATGGCGAGATCCTGGTAAAGAGCATTGGAATACTGTTAAGAGGATCCTAAGATACATTAAAGGAACCTCAGATGCTGCATTATGTTTTGAAGGATCAGGGTTTATTATCAGAGGATACGTTGATTCAGATTATGCAGGTGATTTGGATAAAAGGAAATCTACTACTGGTTATGTGTTTACACTTGTAGGAGGAGCGGTAAGCTGGTTATCCAAGTTACAAACTGTTGTAGCTCTATCTACTACAGAAGCAGAATACAAGGCAGCTACCCAAGCATGCAAGGAAGCAATCTGGATTCGAAGGCTATTAGAAGAACTCGGACACAAGCAACAGAAGATTACTGTGTATTGTGATAGTCAGAGTGCCTTACACATTGCAAGGAATCCAGCTTTTCATTCCAGAACAAAGCACATAGGTGTTCAATATCATTTTGTTCGAGAAGTAGTAGAAGAAGGGAGTGTGGACATGCAGAAGATTCACACCAAAGATAACCTAGCAGATGTGATGACAAAGCCAATCAACGCTGACAACTTCATATGGTGTAGATCCTCATATGGTCTTTTAAAAATTTAAAGTGGCATGATTTTATAAGAAAGATCACAAACGTGACTTTAAGTGGGAGATTGAAAGTAATTAAAGCCACTTTTATGGACTTTAGGAAAAGAAAAAATGTGTGGTCAAGAATCATTCATGATGTGGCAAAATTGTAGCCATGTAATAAATGAATGGTTGTAGTTTCTTGATGATTTCTAACCATAAGAAAATGTGTGGTTATAATTCATTCTTGAAGCCTATATAAGGGAGACTTGAATGAAGGTTCAAATACACCAAAACTTGAAACAACTTCAAGTATCCTACTCTAGAGAGAGACATAGAATTCTCCGAAAGTTCTTCTATAGTCTTTGAATATAGAGAGGTGTAATCTCCTACTAATAAGAGAGAGTGTTATTGTTCTTTCCTTATTGATAGAGAGAGGTTGTCATTTTCTTCCACTTAGTAAAATCTTCTTGAGTGCCAGTTATTATTCTTCAACTCTATTTTAGCTCTGTGATAATATTTTAATACTCTGATTACCCAACAGACTGTGGGACCAATTTTGACCAATTCCAGCCAAACGGAATTGCTTTCGGTGGAGGCATTTTTCAATTGATTGAAAACAGCTGCAAATTCCTTTCGGTGGAAAACAGCAAATTGCAATTGCTTTTCGGTGGAGGTTCATATTTTCCTTCTCCTATAAATAGGAGGCAGTGCATAAAGAAAAAATCATCCCACAACAACACAACAAGTGTTAGTTACATAGAGAAATCCTCACTAAGAGAGTGAGAGAAAAATAGGGAGATCCTTAGAGAATGATTTCTAAGAGAGAAAAATTAGTAAACCAATTTGTGAGTGTTATCCACAAATTGAAGATACAATTGTTATTGTATTTGTATTCCCATTATAACATTATTGTTATAGTGGAGATTTAAGAGGCCTACGGGTCCCGTGACGGCGCCAAATTTGCAGCGCACGCCGAACGCGCGTCAAATAATTACCAAAGTCGGGCTACTACTTTGCAGCAATAGTGGACTCCGATCGTTTCCCTACGGATTACTCTGTTATTTCTTTGTAGCCAAAAATTAAACAAAATGTTTGGGGGGTTTGTTTTAGTTTTTATGCAGAGGAAAATTGAAAACAATTAAAACTTAGATAATAGATGAATAAAAGACACCAATCCAATCTCTGTAGGATCCTAATTTCCCTCATTGGTTCAACAAAATAAAAGCACACATCTATGCAGTGTATTGGAACCGAGATCTCTGCATTCCAATACTGAACTATCACTCTAAGATCTTAGAGTATTTTCATCGGACTCTCGGTGGCCTTTAAACTCACGCGATCGCATGAGAGCACACAACTTGGTTTCGAATCCTAAAATCAGTTCACTGCATTCGTTGTTTATCAACAACGCCATAAATCAACAATCTAAATTCAAAACATCAATCGACATAATGAAATTGAAATTATAGAATCCAAGATGAGTACTCATTCAATTAGAAACCAAGAACCTAAGGAATTTCGGGATTCGGTTGAGATTGAATTGGTTAATAAAATTAGTTATGCATAATTGAATTTAAATTTAACACAAATTGGGATTGCATAATAGAAATCAAAAACAAAACAGAAAAGAATAAAAATAAAATTAAAATGCTAAATTTAGTGAAGAACAATTGCTAGAAATTAAAGATGCTGGAATTTAAATTGCTGGAAATTAAATTGCTGGAATTGAAATGGATGGAAATTGAAGATGCAGAAAATAAGTGCAAGAATTAAACATGGGTGCTGGAAATTAGAATGAATTAACCAAAACATGAAGAACAAATGAAGAACATGAAGAACATAGAAATTTATAAAATTCAGGTGAAGGTGGCAAAGCCTCCTAGTTTAGAACTTTATAAACTTCTATAAAACTGCAAGAATTGAAAGGAAATGAAAAGAAAATATTTGAACCCTAGCAAAGCAAATAAAGAAGAAGAAGAAGAGGAAGAAGAAGAAAAAGAAAACATTTTATTCCAAGTGAAGTGTGTCACTCACTTCAAAGTGAAATGTAATGTGGTGTTGCTGAAAATTAATTTCACAATTGGGAATGGAACATAAAAACGAAAATACAATTGAATTGAAAATAGGGAGGAAGAAAAACTAGCTGCCAATGAACTACAAGTGCAAGTGCTTCCCTTTCTTTTCTCCTAAGCTAACTCGGCCAATTTCTTTGAATGAGAAAGTCTCTGAGGGAAAGGAACTGTACGGGGAGGAATGGGCTCAGATGCATTTGCAGGTGAAGTACTCCCATCTGCAGTTGGTAGTTCTTCAATGGCTAGCCTCTTTGGTGGGTCAACTTCCTTCCCAGATCTCAAAGTGATTGCACTCACATTCTTCCCCTGTGAGTTCGGATTTGGCACAGTCTAAGAAGGCAAGGCAGAGGAAGAGGATGAAGGAGGCTGGTTCTGGTTAATAGCATTGGCTAGTTGGCCAATCTGTGTCTGCAGGCTCTGAATGGTAGCCTCGGTCCTCTGTTGAAACTGCAAATGGCTAGTGGCCATCTGCTTCATCAACTCCTCCAAGGAAGGACCACTGGATGCAGGCTGTGGTGCAGGCTGTAGTGGCTCCCTTTGCTGCTGAAAGGAAGGTCTGTATTGATTATTGGAGGATTGCCAATTATGCTGAGGCTGCCTGTTCTGCTGAGGCTGCCAATGTTGTTGGTGGTGGTTACTTGGTGCATGAAATTGTTGGTTTTGATTCTGGTTTCCCCATCTCAGATTAGGGTGATCCTTCCAGCCAGGGTTGTATGTATTAGAGTACGGGTTATTCTGTGGTCTTTCAGGGAATACTCCAGCAGCAACTACAGTGTGGTCTGGTTGGTACCCCTCCTGCAAGGTTGGACAAATATCAGTAGAATGAGAAGGGTTAGAACATATACCACAATTTGTATGCTGAAATGTTGTGGTTGCTGCTACATTGGTTGTCTGTGTCACTGCCAATTGTCTGACCAGAGAGGTAAGCTCATCCAATCTGTTGGTCAGAATCTGCTGGTCTGGAAATAGGGAATTTGATGTTGCATGTGTGGAAGCAGGTCTACTGGATGATGTGGACTGCACATGATACACACTATTAGTCCTGGTGCCAAACTGCTGAGCATTTGCAGCCATGTTAGAAATGAGATCTCTGGCTGCATCTGGGGTCTTATCAACTAATGCACCACCGCTTGCAGCGTCTACCATACTGCGGTCCATGGGTAGCAGACCCTCATAGAAATATACAATGAGAAGTTGATCGGAGATTTGATGTTGAGGGCAGCTGGATACCAGTCTTCTGAACCTCTCCCAGTATTCATACATGTTCTCTCCATTGTCTTGTCTAATGCCGCAAATTTCTTTTCTGATGGATGCAGCTCTAGAGGCTGGAAAATACTTCTCCAAGAACATCCGTTTCATGTCATTCCAACTTCTAATTGCTGCTGGCTGCAAGTAATACAACCAGTCCTTGGCATTTCCGTCTAAGGAGAATGGGAACGCCCTCAATTTGATGTGATCTTCATCAATGTCGTGCGGTTTCATGGTGCTGCAGACCACATGGAACTCCTTAAGATGCTTGTGGGGGTCCTCACCTGTAAGGCCATGAATAAATGGCCAAAATAAATTGCTGACAGCGATCTTGTGCTGAGTGCGGTGCGGTGCGGTGCGATATTTTTCCTATTATTGCTGGCTATTGATGCATGCATGAACACTAGAAGTAGAAGCACTAATTTGCATATACTGAATCCTGAACCAGAGAGACTCATTCGCAATAGTAGGCGTGCACATAATAGGCATCCTGAACATTCACCTACACTTGAGTCTGATACATTCTCTGTGCATACTACTGATATTGATTCTGATAGTGATCATAGCTCTTCACATTTAGCTCATACTGTTGATACTGAATTTACATATTCTAGGCATCCTAGTCCTAGTCCTGAAGTGCATTAACATACTGAGCATATTGAGCATACTGACAATATTGCAAATATGGATACTAGAACTCTTAAACAATTGTCTGCTCCTGATGTGAATTATCAACCCTTGTGCATTGAATACCCTGAACTTGATGCTGATTTTGAACTGAAATCTGGATTAATACATTTGTTGCCTAAGTTTCATGGCCTTACAGGTGAGGACCCCCACAAGCATCTTAAGGAGTTCCATGTGGTCTGCAGCACCATGAAACCGCACGGCATTGATGAAGATCACATCAAATTGAGGGCGTTCTCATTCTCCTTAGACGAAAATGCCAAGGACTGGTTGTATTACTTGCAGCCAGCAGCAATTAGAAGTTGGAATGACATGAAACGGATGTTCTTGGAGAAGTATTTTCCAGCCTCTAGAGCTGCATCCATCAGAAAAGAAATTTGCGGCATTAGACAAGCCAATGGAGAGAACCTGAATGAATACTGGGAGAGGTTCAAGAGACTGGTATCCAGCTGCCCTCAACATCAAATCTCCGATCAACTTCTCATTGTATATTTCTATGAGGGCCTGCTACCCATGGACCGCAGTATGGTAGACGCTGCAAGCGGTGGTGCATTAGTTGATAAGACCCCAGATGCAGCCAGAGATCTCATTTCTAACATGGCTGCAAATGCTCAGCAGTTTGGCACCAGGACTAATAGTGTGTATCATGTGCAGTCCACATCATCCAGTAGACCTGCTTCCACACATGCAACATCAAATTCCCTATTTCCAGACCAGCAGATTCTGACCAACAGATTGGATGAGCTTACCTCTCTGGTCAGACAATTGGCAGTGACACAGACAACCAATGTAGCAGCAACCACAACATCTCAGCATACAAATTGTGGTATATGTTCTAACCCTTCTCATTCTACTGATATTTGTCCAACCTCGCAGGAGGGGTACCAATCAGACCACACTGTAGCTGCTGCTGGAGTATTCCCTGGAAGACCACAGAATAACCCGTACTCTAATACATACAACCCTGGCTGGAAGGATCACCCTAATCTGAGATGGGGAAACTAGAATCAAAACCAACAATTTCATGCACCAAGTAACCACCAACAACAACATTGGCAGCCTCAGCAGAACAGGCAGCCTCAACATAATTGGCAATCCTCCAATAATCAATACAGACCTTCCTCTCAGCAGCAAAGGGAGCCACTACAACCTGCACCACAACCTGCATCCAGTGGTCCTTCCTTGGAGGAGTTGATGAAGCAGATGGCCACTAGCCATTTGCAGTTTCAACAGAGGACCGAGGCTACATTCAGAGCCTGCAGACACAAATTGGCCAACTAGCCAATGCTATTAACCAGAACCAGCCTCCTTCATCCTCTTCCTCTGCCTTGCCTTCTCAGACTGTGCCAAATCCGAACTCACAGGGGAAGAATGTGAGTGCAATCACTTTGAGATCTGGGAAGGAAGATGACCCACCAAAGAGGCTAGCCATTGAAGCACCACCAACTGCAGATGGGAGCACTTCACTGCGCAAATGCATCTGAGCTCATTCCTCCCCCTACAGTTCCTTTCCCTCAAAGACTTTCTCATTCAAAGAAATTGGCCGAGTTAGCTTAGGAGAAAAGAAATGGAAGCACTTGCACTTGTAGTTCCCTGACAGCTAGTTTTTCTTCCTCCCTATTTTCAATTCAATTGTATTTTCGTTTTTATGTTCCATTCCCAATTGTGAAATTAATTTTAAGCAACACCACACTACATTTCACTTTGAAGTGAGTGACACACTTCACTTGGAATAAAATGTTTTCTTTTTCTTCTTCTTCTTCTTTATTTGCTTTGCTAGGGTTCAAATATTTTCTTTTCATTTCCTTTCAATTCTTGCAGTTTTATAGAAGTTTATAAAGTTCTAAACTAGGAGGCTTTGCCACCTTCACCTGAATTTTATAAATTTCTATGTTCTTCATGTTCTTCATTTGTTCTTCATGTTTTGGTTAATTCATTTTAATTTCCAGCACCCATGTTTAATTCTTGCACTTATTTTCTGCATCTTCAATTTCCATCCATTTCAATTCCAGCAATTTAAATTCCAGCAATTTAATTTCCAGCAATTTAAATTCCGGCATCTTTAATTTCCAGCAATTGTTCTTCATTAAGTTTAGCATTTTAATTTTAATTTTATTCTTTTCTGTTTTGTTTTTGATTTCTATTATGCAATCCCAATTTGTGTTAAATTTAAATTCAATTATGCACAACTAATTTTATTAACCAATTCAATCTCAATCGGATCCCTAAATTCCTTAGGTTCTTGGTTTGTACTCATCTTGGATTCTATAATTTCAATTTTATTATGTCGATTGATGTTTTGAATTGAGATTGTTGATTTATGGCGTTGTTGATAAACAATGAATGCAGTGAACTGATTTTAGGATTCGAAACCAAGTTGTGTGCTCTCATGCGATCGCGTGAGTTTAAAGGCCACCGAGAGTCCGATGAAAATACTCTAAGATCTTAGAGTGATAGTTCAGTATTGGAATGCAGAGATCTCGGTTCCAATACACTGCATAGATGTGTGCTTTTATTTTGTTGAACCAATGAGGGAAATTAGGATCCTACAGAGATTGGATTGGTGTCTTTTATTCATCTATTATCTAAGTTTTAATTGTTTTCAATTTTCCTCTGCATAAAAACTAAAACAAACCCCCCAAACATTTTGTTTAATTTTTGGCTACAAAGAAATAACAGAGTAATCCGTAGGGAAACGATCCGAGTCCACTATTGCTGCAAAGTAGTAGCCAGACTTTGGTAATTATTTGACGCGCGTTCGGCGCGCGCTGCAAATTTGGCGCCGTCACGGGACCCGTAGGCCTCTTAAATCTCCACTATAACAATAATGGGAATACAAATACAATAACAATTGTATCTTTAATTTGTGGATAACACTCACAAATTGGCTTACTAATTTTTCTCTCTTAGAAATCACTCTCTAAGGATCTCCTTATTTTTCTCTCACTCTCTTAGTGAGGATTTCTCTATGTAACTAACACTTGTTGTGTTGTTGTGGGATGGTTTTTTTCTTTATGCACTGCCTCCTATTTATAGGAGAAGGAAAATATGAACCTTCACCGAAAGACAATTGCAATTTGCTGTTTGCAATTTGCTATTTTCCACCGAAAGAAATTTACAGCTGTTTTCAATCAATTGAAAAATGTCTCCACCAAAAGCAATTCCTTTTGGCTGGAATTGGTCAAAATTGGTCCCACAGTCTTTGGGTAATCCAGAGTATCAAAATATTATCACACAACTAAAATAAAGTTGAGGAATAATAACTGGCATTCAAGAAGATTTTACTAAGTGGAAGAAAATGACAACCTCTCTCTATCAATAAGGAAAGAACAATAACACTCTCTCTTATAAATAGGAGATTACACCTCTCTATATTCAAAGACTATAGAAGAACTTTCAGAGAATTCTATGTCTCTCTCTAGAGTAGGATACTTGAAGTTGTTTCAAGTTTTGGTGTATTTGAACCTTCATTCAAGTCTCCCTTATATAGGCTTCAAGAATGAATTATAACCACACATTTTCTTATGGTTAGAAATCATCAAGAAATTACAACCATTCATTTATTACATGGCTACAATTTTGCCACATCATGAATGATTCTTGACCACACATTTTTTCTTTTCCTAAAGTCCACAAAAGTGGCTTTAATTACTTTCAATCTCCCACTTAAAGTCACGTTTGTGATCTTTCTTATAAAATCATGCCACTTTAAATTTTCAAAAGACCATATGAGGATCTACACCATATGAAGTTGTCAGCGTTGATTGGCTTTGTCATCACATCTGCTAGGTTATCTTTGGTGTGAATCTTTTGCATGTCCACACTCCCTTCTTCTACTACTTCTCTAACAAAATGATATTGAACACCTATGTGCTTTGTTCTGGAATGAAAAGCTGGATTCCTTGCAATGTGTAAGGCACTCTAACTATCACAATACACAGTAATCTTCTGTTGCTTGTGTCTGAGTTCTTCTAATAGTCTTCGAATCCAGATTGCTTCCTTGCATGCTTGGGTAGCTGCCATGTATTCTGCTTCTGTAGTAGATAGAGCTACAACAGTTTGTAACTTGGATAACCAGCTTACCGCTCCTCCTACAAGTGTAAACACATAACCAGTAGTAGATTTCCTTTTATCCAGATCACCTGCATAATCTGAATCAACGTATCCTCTGATAATAAACCCTGATCCTTCAAAACATAATGCAGCATCTGAGGTTCCTTTAATGTATCTTAGGATCCTCTTAACAGTATTCCAATGCTCTTTACCAGGATCTGCCATAAATCGACTGACTGCTCCCGCTGCTTGTGCAATGTCTGATCTTGTACATATCATAGCATACATTAGGCTTCCCACTACTGATGCATACGGTACTCGAGACATTTCCATTCTCTCTGCTTCACTGCTAGGACACATACTTGAGGATAATTTTAAGTTGACAGGAAGTGGGGTAGAGATTGGCTTACAATCTTGCATATTGAAGCGCTGCAAGATTTTACGAAGATAATTCTTTTGAGAAAGCCAAATCTTCCTATCTTTTCTGTCTTGGTGAATTTGCATCCCTAAAATCTTCTTTACTGGTCCCAAATCCTTCATATCAAATTCTTTAGCCAACTGAGCCTTTAATTCTTGGATGTTATCTATGTTGGGTCCTATTACCAACATATCATCCACATACAACAGCAAAATGATGAAATCATTATTACCAGACCTTTTGTAATAAGTACAATGGTCTGACTGAAGTCTGTTGTAGTTGAGGCTAACAATGAAGGAATCAAATCTCTTGTACCAACACCTTGGCGCCTGCTTAAGACCGTACAGAGATTTGGTCAACCTACAAACCAAGTTTTCTTTTCCTTGTTCTTCAAAACCTACTGGTTGGAGCATATATATTTCTTCTTCAAATTCACCATGAAGAAAAGCAGTCTTTACATCCAATTGTTCTAGATGTAAATCAAATGCAGCACACATAGCCACTACTACTCTGATAGTGGTAAGTCTAACCACTGGAGAGAATATTTCATTGAAATCAATGCCTTCCTTTTGAGCATATCCTTTTACCACCAATCTTGCACGATATTGTTCCACTTGATCATTGCCATCACGTTTGATCTTGTAAACCCATTTGTTTCCAATGGCTTTCCGACCTCTTGGAAGTACAACAAGCTCCCATGTCTTGTTTCTATGTAAGGCTTCTATTTCTTCCTGCATTGCTGCCATCCACATAGAGGCATCTGAACTTCTTACAGCTTCTTGAAAAGTTGACGGTTCTCCCTCTTCTGTTAGAAGACAATACGCGTCATGACTTGCCATAACATAATCTGAGTGCCAGGATGGTTTCCTTATCTGACGTGTTGTTCGTTGAACTTCTCCATCATGGGTCTCATCTGGTTCTTGTTCCTCATGCTCTGGTTCTGCTTCAAAAGAATTTTCTTCTCCAGACTTTCCATCTAATTGCATAGTAGTAATATCTTTAGAAGTGCTGTTATTTTTCTACTCACTTTGCAGTTCATTTTCTGCAAATATTACATCCCTGCTGATAATAATCTTGCGGGCAGTGGGATCCCACAAGCGATACCCCTTAACACCATCAGCATAGCCCAAGAATATGCATTTCCTGGATTTTGGATCCAGTTTACTTCTTTCTTGGGAGTTGTACATCACGCATACGACATCCAAACACATGTAAGAAAGAATACTCTGCTGGTTTTCCTTTCCACATCTCCATCGGAGTCTTTAATCCCATTGCAGTTGATGGCGATCGGTTTATCAAGTAACCGGTTGTCTTCACTGCTTCTGCCCAGAAAGACTTGGCTAATCCTGTAGTTTGTAACATTGCTCTTGTCCTTTGCAAGAGTGTTCTATTCATACGCTCTGCTACACCATTTTGTTGAGGTGTATGAGCAACAGTGAATTTCCTTTTGATACCTTCTTGCTTGCAGAATGCTAGAAATTCGCCATCAGTATATTCTCCTCCATTGTCTGTCCTCAAACACTTAATCTTTTTACCAGTTTCAACTTCCACCTGTGCTTTGAATACCTTGAAAACTGGAAACACATCTGACTTCTTCTTGATTGGGTACACCCATAGCCTCTTAGAATAATCATCAATGAATGATACAAAATACTTTGCTCCTCCTAGGGACATATCTGGTGACTCCCACACATCAGAATGAATCAAGTCAAGTATGTGTTTACTTCTAGCAGTTGATTTATCAAATTTCAATCTATGTTGCTTGCTTGTCACACAGTGCTCACAAAAAGGTAAACTTACAGATGTGAGCCCGGGTAAGAGTTTACATTCCACAAGAATTTTTAAACCTCGTTCTGACATATGGCCTAGTTTGCGATGCCACATTGTCGTTGAGTCCTCCTGACTGGCTAATGCAATTGATATATCTGCCTCTTGCAACGTATCTCCCTGAAGCATGTATAGATTTGCATAAATCTTCTCTGCTTTCATCACCACTAAAACACCTTTTGATATTTTCAAGATCTCACATTCAATATGGGTCTTGCAACCGAGGTCATCTAGTTGCCCAATTGACAACAAGTTCTTCTTCAAGCCCTTCACATGTCGTACCCCTTGAATTGTGCGAATAGTACCATCGTACATCTTTAATTTGACAGTAACAATTCCAGCAATTTTCAAAGCATGGTCATTTCCCATGAACACAGATCCCTCAGAGATAGGTTCATAAGAGCAAAACCAATCTCGTTGTGGAGTCATGTGCCATGTTGCTCCTGAATCCAATATCCAAACATCAGCGAGCTGCCTTCCACCTTTAGAACCAATTGTTGCTTCGCTAAATAAGATTTCTCCATCATCGGAGGCACTAGCAACACATCCTTGAGAGTTTGTTGCTTCGAAGACTTTCCAGAATTTTTCTTATTGTGCCAACAGTCTTTCTTTAAATGTCCTTTCTTGCCACAATGGTAGCATTTGAAGTTATTCCTTCTTTGTGACTTTGATCTATTTTGACCACGACTCCCACTTGAAACATGCTCCATTGATCTACCTCTCGTCCCTATCAAAGCCTCAAGTTGATTTGAGCTTTCTGATCTGTCTTCTTTATTTTTCCGCCTAGATTCTTCTTCAAGAATCGCACCGGCTATATCATCAAAAAGAAGACGATCACTAACATTATTGTTAGTAATATTGATGACAAGTTGATCATACGTGTCAGGTAGACTTTGAAGTAGAAGTTCTGCACGTTCATTTTCCACCACTATGTTGTAATCTGTTGTTGCAAGTTGGGAAATAACGTATTCAAGTTGTTGATGTGGTCTGTCACAGAGGTGGATTCACTCATTCGAAGAGTATAAAGTCTCCTCTTCAAGAAAATTTCTGTTATGAAGTGACTTGACCTCATATAGTTTGGTGAGAGCATCCCAAATTTCTTTGGCCGTCTGTTTTTCTGCAACGCGTGATAGGACTGAATCTGCCAATGCTAGATGCAGATTTCCTATAGCATTTTCATCCATTTCTTTCCACTTCTCATCAGTTATTCCTATAGGTCTGACATCAATTGCTGGTAAGCAATTGTCCTTCCTCAAGATTGCCTTGATTTTTAACTTCCATAAAGGAAAGTTATTCCCATTGAACTTCACAATCTCAAATTTTGCTGCCATATTTTGACTGAACCAGTTCTCAAAATTTTACTGTGAATAGTAAAGTATACGTGAATAGTATTGTACGTACCGTATACAGATTAAATCTGGATAGGTTAACAATCACTACAAAAGTATATAACCACACATGTAAATAGTAACCGTGAACAGTACATGCAACGGAATAGTAACATCAAAATCTTTTCTGATGTGGAAGATCAGACAAAACCGCAACCACAGAGCATATTAAGAATCTGACTTTGATACCACTGATGGGTAATCAGAGTATCAAAATATTATCACACAGCTAAAATAGAGTATCAATCTATTTTCGTCCCTAACTTTACTAAAACTTCGTCCTCCTAATTATGAAAAACATGATTCACGTTATTTTGTATCAAGGGTGTATTTCTTTTACAATATACACATCCTTCTGCTAAGGTGTCTAACTCGATTAGATGAACGATGAATATAAATTATTGTAAACTTTCTAGTACTTGACTCCAACTTACCCCTTTGAAAAAAAATAGATATACTTCGCTTTTTACTAAGGATAAAACTTGAAGTTGTAGGGAAAGATAAGTTAATTTTAACCAGTGAGAAAAGCTTAATTCATTTCATATTCTTGTTTTCCTTTTTCCAAAAATGCTTCTTAAAAAATCTATGTACAGAGGACCTAAGTCACTAGCGTGATTATCAAGAATAACTTTATCCAAAGTCAATAAATAGTAAAGTAAAATTATAGTAAAATCAAAGATTAAAATGAAAAATCCAAATAAAATTAAGTACGCAAAAAGTTGGGTACAAAAAGCCAGTTGTGTAAAATGGCAGGAAATGCAAACAATTAAAAGTTACAACAACTATGCGACATTCACAGGTTCTATCAAATATCTATTCAGTTAACTAGACGAATAAGCTATATTAGTTGATACGATTTAAGTTACAATTACAACTACACGACATTCTCCTTCAAAGTTAAGAGTTACAATTACTGCATTCTCCGTCACTGCTAACAGTTCAATTAACTAATATTTTATTTGGTTGACAATTGAAGTTCATATGATTGATTGATACGTTCATTTATTGCACGAAATGAAGCAGTAAAATAGTAACAGTTGACGAAACTACCTCGTCAGGAAGAGAAGCATCGGTGAGCCTGTGGTTGCCTTTGAGTGTGGCGGAGCAATTCTGAGCAGCGCCGAGTCTGTGTCTCGCGAACTCCTCCCAAGTCCAGTCAGCGAAATCTGAGAGTTGATAATTCACAAATTCAAATCAAATTCAGAATCGAAACGACAAAGAGAAGAGAGTGAAACTGTCAAAGTAGTACAGAGTGAGCACATACGATTAACGCCGAGAGTGTAGGTGAGAGGCCTCTTGTTGGTGGATCTGATGAGTCTGACATTATCGGAGAAGATCCGAAACCGGTTCCGGATCTCGTCGACGGAGTCGTAGCTCTTGCCGTACCGGCGAGCGAAACGCACGAACGAGAGAGCGTGATGGCTCTGTCCGATCACGTCGAGCACCTGCGACTCCAAGTCCGACGCCAACCGAATAGGATTGGTGTCGTCGAAAGTGGAACCGGAGACGGCGGAGGCGGTGACGGCGACGGAGAACAGAAAAATCAACAGCGACAACCGTGCCATCTCACACTCTACTTTTCCCCCCACCTATGGGTTTGTGATATCTCTTTGTTTCTATTGGTTGGTTTTAAAGAAGACGGGGTTGGTCACTACCTCTACATGAAATGCCCAAACTGTCCTTCGTTATTTTTTATTACGTTGCATTTTCGCGTGATATTCTCCGGGAATATAGTATTCCTATAAGTTTATTGTACTCGAGTTTAATGCGCTATTATTAAAATGGATATGAGATATGAGGTTACTTATTTGTATTAAGTAATGTTTATATACAATATTTACTAAAATATTACTAAATTTAATAGGTAATATTTTTTAAAAATGTTACAAAAAAATCATAAATATAGTAGTGATTATGTATTATTTATTTTACATTTTTCCTTATCAATTTGACATAGAATTATCGTAACTTTCATTACATCAAATTTGATTGAACCACGATGGTGATCATAATATTAATATTCTTCATTTCTGATTAGTGATATAAAGACCTTGACTACTAATTCCTCGATTAGTGGATCAGGTAGCATACAGTGTGTAAATAAATATTTTGGATGTTTCACATCAAGCCATATAAACTCTGTTGCGATGGTTGAAGAAACTACAATAGCTACTTTCGCAGATTTTCAGGTTTCAAGAGATAACTCTTCTAACTACTTAACACGTAAATTTATCTTGATGTGGAGTGGCCTTTATCCGAACATCTTTCGAAATCATAGTTATATAAAGATTGTTGTCCAATGTTGTACACCAAGATTGCTCAAATGAAACAATAAAAAGTTTAGGATAATATTAATTTCTATCTTTTAATTATATGCTTATCTTAAAAAATGAGACGCTATTAATTACAAGTTTTTTAGTAAACAAGAAAGGTGGTTATGAACTGGATAAATAAAATGAATTAAGGATATTAACAATTTAAAGTAAATTTTAATATATTAAATTATTATGTATATTTTTAATTTATGTATAAAAACATTAATTGATAGATAAATAATGGATCCTACTCATTACTAGCTCCCAATCACAGTGTTGGAAGAATATCTTATTGGATCAGCAATCCGCGCCTAAGTCTAATGAGATGGTTTAATTGACCCAAGTTTTTTTCCCTTTGTCTCTTTGGGCCGCAAGAATGAACTTGCAATTTCACACCTTGCCCTTCAGTTTTTCTTACTACACCCTATTTTTTTTTTGTACATCCTATTTATCTTTTGTAATCCTCATACTGTGCCTCATCCTTCTTTTCCCTTCACCGTTACTCACCCTTCTCTTCTCCTCTTCACCTTATTTCTTATGCTGCATAATACCCCCTCAGAAGCTTCGATTTCTTCTATATTTTTTGAATGGATCAAAATTGAAAGTAGATTGTACCCAAATGAATTTTAATTTATGAATTCATTCAATTTGTAAGTTAATTTTTTTTTTAAGTTTAGTTTATGAATTTATAAAATCAGTAAGTTAAATTTTTCTTCACTTCGTGGCTTTGAAACATAAAATAGCCTAATAGGGTTAGAAAGGTTGTAAAGTTGTTCACTCATGGCCGTGTACATCTATCATTTCAACTTTGTGAAGGAAACATATCCGCGACACACCCCTTAGGAAAGTAAGATATGACACAGTATAAAATGAATATAACAAATACTTGTGCATGAAAGTGTGACACGTAATAATCTTCACAAAAATAAGAATCGGTTCATATTTTTAAATCAATTTGTATAAAATAAAATAATATTGTGGAGTTTATGAGTGCATTTTACTATAATTACTAAGTTACAAAAGAAAGACATTAATTTCTGTTTTATATATAGCTCATACATGTTTATTTGAATATGCTTTATTTGCCTTTCTTTCAACTCTGCTTTCCTCCAATATTTGTTTATATATGAATATAAACTGGGAGAAAGAAAATGAAGTGGAATGAAATAAGATGAAAATACCAAAAAAAAATCTATTTATTTGAGAGATCACACAGAAAGAAATGAAGTTATTTTTTTAAGTGAGTCTTACTTATAAAAAATTCCTCCCATGCCATGAAATTGATTGGAAATTTTAATATAGCATTTATTTATTTAAAATAAAATAAATATTTGACAAAAAACAGTGTTATGTTATGATAAAGATAAGATAGTTAAAAGTTCAAATTTTCAGTTATTTTTTTTAATTATTAAAAATTATATTATTTATCTTGCCCATTTTTACTCAGCTAAATAAGTGCAAAAGTATTTCTACTTCATTCCCTTTTTTTATATTAATCTAAATATTATATAGTTTTCACCTTGTTTTTCTTTTACTTATGTTATTTTTATTTCCTTGATTCTTAATTTATTTTCTAATCTAATCTAAAGAAGTAAATGATGATGGGATGATCAATTAATTGTGCCAATCATGATTAAAGAAAAAATAGCATACTTAAATAAAAGATAATGGGTGATATGATCCATCCAAGATGAATTCAGAATCATCACAAAGTATATATTCAGTTTAATAGTCAATGATCTAGAAGCAGGGATACAAAAAACATAAGTATTTATATTCACCAAAGTCATTTTCTCCATAGAAACAACAAACTAGACCGCGTGATATCCATACTTGTAGACAAATTAAAATAACAAATATGTTTTGTTTTATTAAGATATATAAAATATTATCTGAATATGTAGCTGAGAGATTTAAAAGAAGAAACAAACGATATAGGGAAAACGATATGATCCTCAATATTATCCACATATATTATATATAAACACGGCGAGGATATCTGAGTGAGTTAAGGTCTTAAATCTAATTTTTAATATATTTTAATAACTTCTTTTCACTATTGAGGTAATTAAAAATGAATTAATTACATTTTCAATTTAATAGAGAGGGGTGCGACGTAAGGAGTAAAAAAACGAGAAATGAGAGGGACGCTAAGAATAAAACTATGAGAGTGCGATCAGTATAAATTTTAACATCTTCTTTTGATTCACACACACATAAATTGTTTTGAGAGAATGCCTCTAATGAGAAATTATTTATATGAACACATGACAATAATTAATAATAATTCTTAGATTAAGATTTAAAAGAATATTTATATTTTTCTTAAGTTAAAAATCAAATTTCCTTTTTGTTATCTATTTTTTCTTAATTATATTTCTTTGTTTTTAAATTTATATTTTTAATTTGATGTAATTAGTGTAGTAGTTAGACAATTTAGATACATGTGTTATTGAGACTTCTATTTAATAAAAAAAAATTAACATCTTTGATATCCAACCAATGATAAATATAATATCACGAACGATATTTTTTTCAGGAAAAAATTCATATCTTTCATCACTAAATTAATTATTACTGCCTTTGATATCGTTGTCACTTTCATCAATAAAATGGTAAATTTGTTAATAATCTCCTTTTCAAAACTAATAATAAAAGCCCCTTAAAAAAATAAATTTAATGTTTCATAAAGAAGATTCCATGTATAATAAAATGAGTAATGCAAGTGACGTACTCTTTTTAACATTTACTTTATAATTTGTAAAAACTAAAAATTACAAAATTAAAAAGAGAGAATCAATAGAAAATAAGTGAATTTCTTTAAAATATATAATTTTGAAGAAATTTTAGTCAATATTTAAAAGAATGAAGTTTTTTTTTTCTTTTCTTTTTAGCAACATAGTTAGATTGTTAGCATATCCCGTATTACGATAATTTGTTAAAAAAGAGTTATTATGGGTATAAAAATTCTGAACGCCTAATGATTGGGTTAACAAAATTTCATCCTCCATTGTTGACAATGTTGCTTGCAATCTGACGTAACAACAATGTTGCTTGCAATCTGACGTGAGGACCTCCTTACTTAATTATGTCAGTATGATGACAACGATTCCATGCATTTTTCATAAAAATATTTAATAAAAATATTTAATAGACAAGTGTATTATGTAGACAATTAAATAATGAAGAAAAATACGAGTATATATAAAATGTAAAGAGAAAAAAATATGCAGATATTTTATGAGTGTGTTAGCTGATTAAATACATATTACAATTGTTAATGTAATAAAATTATTTTTCCATATGCTTGATATGTTAATTAGCCACATTAATTACTTATGGTCAAACGTGTCCACTTAATTTTCTTCTGCACCTATCCCTTCCTATGTCTGGTTTACTTTCAATTAGAGTTCACCCAATTGAATTGATCATAATGTTGGTGGATCCCATTTTGCCAAGAGAGGCCTCTTAATTACCCCACCACCATCTAGGATTAGAAGAATTAATCAATTACTACATAGAAAAATTACTATTAAAATCTCATAACACCCAAAGCTACGAGGAGGACCAGCATATCATTATAAAATGATTAATTTCATTGAATGTTGATTAAGTCGTAACAATTGGGCATTAAACTACCTCATGATCTTGTGTGAGGGAGTTTTAGTTTTGGTATATATTAAGGGGACGTGGTCCAATAAAGACAACTACAATATTGGCATTTGTGTTCACATTGCATGAGTACGTTGACATGACCCACTTCGTTTTCCTTCATTGCATCCAATCTACTAATCAAACCGCTAGTGTATTACAGGTTGGCACGCGCAACATTGTATCCAATCGACTGCATCTTTTTCTGCTTGTTTTTTCAGCCAAGCGACAAACATCAAATAATAATGGCTTTTTAAGCACGTTAATAATGTCTTTTTTTTCTTCTGAGAATCTTTGCTAACCATTATTATTAAAATAAATTAATGCATAAATTGTATATAAAAGAAAAAAATAATTAAATTAATGTAATTTTATATGTTTTAATATTTTTTTAATTATTTAACCAATATATTAAGAATACTACTTATTAGCCTTATAAATCTTCGTAATGGGTATGTTTAAGCATATTATTTTATTTGACAGTATAATGTGTTATCATCACTTTAGTTCTTTCTTGAAAATATAAAATTCAAAAAATTATTTTTAAAAATACAATTTGTCTCTTACTTGATGAAAATATCATTTAAATGAGTAATAACCAGTTTGTATACCAAGACAGATACCATTTAAATGATGAATGTTTTTAAGAGTGTAATTTGACCACGCATGTCCTTAATTCCCTTGAAAGTAAGTATTGATGAATCAATAAAATTAATCTTTTTAAAAAGTTGAATCCATCACCCATTTTAATCTAGGTCTATTATATCTTTAAAAAACTGTTTATGTTATGTTAATCAATGACGTATCAGTAACATACTTACGTAACATGAAATAATTTGGTAGACAACTAGAATACGAAAATAACTAATTATAAAATATAAAATAAAAAAATACATATATATATAAAGTTGCATGTGAGTGAATTAGCTAATTGACTACGTATTACAGTTGTTAACAAAGTAAAGTTACATATAATATATATATTTGGGAATAATAAAGTTGATTTAGTAATGTGAAAAAAATTCCTAAGAAAAAAAAAGATCACATAATCCTTTTTATTAAAAAAAAAAAAACTAATAATAACACTATTTGCTGATAAAATTATAAAAATTTATATGGATGTATTACTTGTCACGTGATTCTCTAAACTGCAATGTGACATCACCTTGCTCCTTAGAAATACAAGATAATGTTTACTTTACTACCTAAAATTAACAGATTAAAAAAAATCCACTTTAGTCACTTCATTCTTTATGCAAAATTTCGTCTCATTGGCATTTAGATTTCATCTCGCCAATCATTTCTCTATTTGCATTTTTGCAAGGATTTGTTCAATTGGATTTCTATGCTTTATCTAGTTGCATCATTATCCTCTACAACACACAGCAACAACTTCATCAGAATCAAAGAATATTATTTGCACATTGTATCTAATAAGGAAGGTTGATGAAGATGTGCCAATACTCCTTCACCTTCATCACAGGCATCGATCACCAATTCAAACCCACCCCCAAACAACGTGTTTCTTTTCTCAAACCATCACTTTCTATGATATGAAGCAAGTCGAAAACTATGTCATTTATGTAAAGTTTCAAAAGCAGAGGCTCTTCTAAAAATAGGTACCTTCGAAGCCACGTAGGAGAGTGAAAGCACCAACCTAAATGTCACACACTGAAAATACCAAGTTCTAAAATCATAAGAGTGCTGAAAAGAATATGCATGAGTGTGATTTAGCCTGCCAACATGAGCAAAAGGCGTAGGTCCTTTCAGATATGGATGTCTATACAAGTTGTCAGAATCACGCAAAGTTTTTGTCCAAGTTTTGTCCCTTCTTAAGACTTTTCTTTCCTATCCTTTCTCGAAAGCAGACATGGTTCTGCGCGCATACAGAAAGTCAAACAAACATGATGGTGTAATTAAAGTAAATAAATCGTAGCAAGATAATGAACAGGGAAATGCTTAACATGAAGCTTATGTTTGATCAGCAGAGAGGAACAAAATGAAGAATATATTATGCCATGGCAATAATGCACAAAATATATTATGCATCACCTTTGTATTTAACGAGGATTTTTATGCATTTAGCATGAAAATAAACCCTAGTAAAATGGCTTCTATTGACCATATCATATTTTTGCAATAATCACCCCAGTGAGTCACTTTTGTTTTGAATAGAAGATAATGAAAGTGATTAGTTAAAGGGGAAATTTTAATTTCATCAATTTTAAAGACTAAAGTAACACCATATTATAATTTCAGGGAGTAATTAAATTGACATTATGTTACAATTTTAGAAATTAAAATAATATTATTATGTTATAATTTTAGAAATTAAAATAATACTATATTATAATTTTAGATACTAGTAACCGTACATTATGAAGTTAAAGACTGATGTAATAGGAACACACTTATATATTACGTAATATATATGTGTTTCTTATATATTATTCACTTAAATGTCAAGCATTATATGAATATAAAAAATCACGTATTACATGCAGTATTAAAAATCAAATATAAATATTTAAAATCCGCTCTCAATTTAATTTGACCATTAAAATATCACGTTAAAAATAAAAACACATAATTGAGGATTAAAATAAGTGATGATAAATTACAATTCCAAACACCTTTTTCTGTTTAAAAAGATACACTTTTAAAATTTTATTAATTCTAGGATCTAAAATACCAAGTGATGATCTGAAGAATTAATTAAATTTTGTTCAAACCAAAACAAAAACTAAAAAGCGTTAAAACGAAACTTCGGACTGTAGTGTACCCTCTCGCGCTTGCTTCAGAGTTTCTGACCAATAAAACGCGTCGTTTGTCTTTTCTACCTAATATCATTCAATTTTCCAGGGGTAATATGCTCAAAAATTATTAAAAAATAGCGAGTGTCTCGCACGCACCGGGTGGGACGTGTAAAAAAGAACTAGTCACGATTTTATAAAATAATAAAAATAATATATTGTAAAAAACAAAGGAGCGGTAGTTAGACATTTCTAGCTCGTACATCTTGGAAAAAAATGCGTGCTTGAATTTTATCATAAGCGAAAAATTGTTCGAAAGAAAAGTAATTACAATACTGTTAACAAAAATACATATATTAAATTTCTCAATGACATTGTTATTCTTGTTCCTTTAATTAACTTTTAATATAATATAATTTTAATGTTTATTTAAGAAATTATTTATAATTTATTTGTCATTAGTATAGATAGAAGTAATTGTGAAAAAGAAGGAATATCTAAGCTAAACAAAATATTAAATATCCACGAAGAAAACGATGTGAATTAACTTCTTACAAAGTAAAAATATTACGATAAAGGTACGTAACTTTGTTGTTTCGGACATTATCTTAGGTTATATTATAGATGTATAAACTATAAAGTCTGTCCACTCTAATAATTGTGTCTAGTTTTATACTAACAGAATAATTAAAATTGGCCATATTAATAATTACCTTTCTCAATCATGGAAAATATATAAATTAGTAATTCAATTAGTCCTGAAATCATGGGAAGAATCATCATCAATTAAATGTTTCATCTAATCTTAATATACTATATTCAGTGTATATGACTCAAATTAATAAACTAAGTACTACTATTATTTTCTTAATTTTTTTTTTGTAAAACTTAAAGCTTTTCATTTAAGATAATAAATATTTATTAAATCACTTTTGAAGATGCAAGAAAAAAATAAATAATTTTAAAAAATTCTTTGTAACATATTTGTGATGTGTTTAATTATAAATTCTGTGTGTAATTTTGTTCTCACATGAAATAAAATTGTTAAACCAAGTAAACATGTGCCTTTAGCTCTTTATTATTATTTTTTTTAAGGCAAACATTAATTTTTTTCTAAAACTGTATGAACAAGATAAGAAGAAAAATAATGAAAATAGAACTTAAAATATAATATGTATGCTTATCATTTTAATTCTTAAAATATACCTATTATTATTTTAATCTTTAAATAATATTATTTATTATTATTTTGACACCTAAATTTAGTCATCTATTCTTATTTTTGTCTCATAAAATAGGGATTATAATAACAATTAAAAATATAATTTAAAAATCAAAACAATAAATATTTATAAAAACCAATAGTTTATTTATTTATTTTATATTCTTTGAAATGACGCGCATTGACTTATAGAAAATGAGAGGGAAAGAGATTGACGAAATGAGAATGCAGGTCCCTTGTCCCAAAATCCAAATAAATACCTATTATTACCTACTCCGTTTTGTCATCTTTGCAGCAGAAAATAATTGGCATACACGACTATAAAATGATTATGGTATATAAATTATCTATTTAGTTACTGAATCAATATTTTCTTTTTAAAATAATTCTTACGTTAATAATGCTGTGTAATTAGTTTTTAAAGTATTAATAATTTTATGATTTAATATTGTTGAAAGACTAATTCACTTGAAATACTATTATTGCAAAAAGTACAGAAGTCCTTAAATTAATAATATGAATTTCAATATTTTAAAAGTTACTTTTATTATTTAAAATATTTTAAGAAATATACAAGAGAAAGGTTACATAATATTTTTAAATATCAATTTGATGATAATCCGTAGCTAGTTTGAATAATAATTTTTTACTCTCTCTTGAATATCCCTTAAAATACTAATAGTTGTATAAAGAGTATATAAAGTACTGAAAATTATGCAACTTATGTTTTTCCAATCTTAGATTGTTAGATGAATTCTTTCAATAGGAATCTTCTAATCTTATATTGGAGAGTGATGGAAATAATATTATGCATAGAATGGATTCTCGTACAAGATCTCATAACAACTCTTAAAATTAAAGAAATAAATATATTTTTTTATAAAAATAATTAGAGAAAATTAATAAATCAATCTGAGTTTTATCGTTGGAGCAAAATACAATAAAAATACCTACATCATAAGTAACACTAAATGACTCAAAAAAATATATAATTACAAAATTCTTAAATGGGTTCTTTCTCTAAAAATGACTTTAATTTCTCCCATATTAAGAAATCTCTTCAAAATTAGTCTTTTAAAGAAACAAAAACTTAGAAGAGGAGATAACAGTTGATAAACCAAATCGATGAATTATTTATTCTTATCACGAAAATAAGTAGTTAAAAGTGAGAAAGGTGAAAAATAAATAATTAAAACAAGTTTTTTTTTTTAATCTTTACTCTAAAATTTAATTATATATGTAAAAACCATAAATATTGAAAATTTTAATCTTTACTCAATTTTATTTTTAAAATATTATTCTAACATATAAATTATTTTTTTAAAATTAGTTCTATTTCTTGTAGTAAAATAACTATATTAAAAATAGTTTATTCTTTAATTTAATAACCTTAATTTATTGTATTTTCTTAAATATTCGAAGTTAACAGTTTTACTAGACACGTAAACTAATTATTACAAATTTATTTTAATTTAATTACTAGTTTTGGGTTTAATCCTTAAATACGTGGTTGCATTAGTACAGTATTCTTCGGTGGACAAATAACAATGCACACTTTTTGTTAATAAACTTTTGCTTTGGTGTTAGGTGATAAACATAATTATAAACCGTAAAATTTTCCATGTTTCTGCGTATTTAAAATTTGGACTCAATATCTGTGGTTAAGTTAAAATAGTGACGAATGAAAGGGGATCTCATACGTAATATAAATAACGATAGGTTAAGGGTATAAAAAAATTATATTATATTGATAACATATAATAAATAAATTTTAAAAATATTTGTATGACTCTTCCTAAAATTTACAAAAATAATTATCGGAAAAATATATAGAAAATCTACCGTGTCAGTTGATACTAAGATAAAAAGAATAGAAATATAATACATAATATAATGTGATGATCGAAAATGAATTTAATTTTAACATATATTAATTTAAAATTCTTTATACTATTAATGAATTATAATCAATGATATCGTGACTCTTAAGATAGTTAAATAAGAATCAATTCTTTTTCAAAAAATAATATTTTATAATTGATCAAACTTATAAAAACATTTAGATTATTTGTTATAAACTAATAAAATTCAGAGAAATTAGAAGAGTAATTAGTGTTTGTAATATCAAGGTGTTCACGTACAAATTCAAAACTACTTTTTTTTTTCCATATATAACCATACCGTGGATTCTATGTATAAGAAAAAACAAAGATTTTGCCAAAACTAAAAAAAGAATTAAATTAGTAAATTTTAATGATTAACGTCATAAATTTTTAAAGAATACATTTATGTTTTTTATTTAAAAATCAAAGCCTCAAACTCAATATGGTTATATGTTTTTATTTATAAAAACCTATTAGATATATATAATTATTAAAAAATTGTATATTTTATACATATATGAATTTAATATTTCTACTTTATTTTTGGTTCCACTCGAGCTGAATTTCTTTCTCTGCCTCTGATTAAATAATCCCAAGTCAATTAATCCAAGTGTCTGGTATTTATTTATTTTTTGTTT
This sequence comes from Hylodesmum podocarpum, assembly GCA_026586105.1. Lineage (NCBI taxonomy): Eukaryota > Viridiplantae > Streptophyta > Magnoliopsida > Fabales > Fabaceae > Hylodesmum > Hylodesmum podocarpum. The sequence continues at coordinate 3,847,168 of JALJEV010000650.1, read as the reverse complement.
AAATGTTCTGTCGCCATTTGTTTAATGTGACGTTAATCATGTAGAGGCCAACTTAACTAATGGTGGAAGGACCTAGAATTTAAATTAACGCTTTGTAAATAATATATTTAACTAAAAATTTTACATGATTTTTAATCTTGAAACGTAGTAAGAAAACAAGTGGAAAGAGGTAAATCTAACCTCCATTTGCCTCTGTTTCTCGTGCCTTCATTGGAGTTTTCTATTTTCATTAACATGATTTATGAAGAATCAACGCTGACACCAATCACAAGAAAACAATGTGTTCAAACACATTGTTACCCTCTCACTAGATCACGATGAATAATGCAAATAAAATACCCCTTTGATGTATACAAAAACAGCTGGGGCATGAGTTTCCTTGTTTTTTTTATTTTGCGTGTGTATGTGATTTCGTCGTTGTAAGTGACTAGCACGTGAACAAGCAAAATCTTGCGCTGAAGATTGAAAAAAAAAAAAAGTCAACGAAAACGCAGAAAAAAAATAATAGAAGAAAATGGCAGAGGATGCAATACACCATAATCTACATTTTTTTGTTTAAAGATAATTACTATCTAAATAAAGATCAAGAAATTAATTTTTTTTAAACATAAACTAAAATATGTAAAATAAATATTTTACATTGAGAAGTACTACACTATTACTGGTTCTGAAATTATGAGGAATATTTTGGATTGTTATGTTCTGTGCAAGAAAATTAAATGACGCATTCTGGAATCGCGGAAGGTGTCTAAAAGTTGTTTTTTTTCCAAATTTATCACCACAAAACGTTACTAGGTCAAGGAGGGGTAGCCGCGTCATTTCCCTCTAACCCAACTTAGACTTGGGATACTCGGTTCCCATTTATGAAATAATAATTAAACAAATTCAAATCGTTGGTCTTTTCATCCAGGCCAAACCGCAACCACCTTTGTCTCTCTTTATATATCTAAACAAAGGAGAAAATTTCCATAATCTCTATTAAATAAGGCACAGACACAACTAATCAAAAAGAAAGCAGAGGAAAATCAACACGGCTAGAAAGGACGCAGCAAACTCTGAACACTTTGTGGATTTTTAATTCATGCTACTCCTCTACCCCTCTCTTTAAAATCTTCAACCCCTTTATTCTTTTCTTCCACACCAACATATATATATCCCCATCTACTTCTATATCTTCCTCAAACATCTCTTTCTTTCTCTACATATATATATCTTTCTAGTGGCTAAAGAAACATAATTTGAGACCAACAACCTTAATTGTCATGAAAATATCATGGTTGGGATCGATGTTTTCTTGTTGTTACACGGGTGAATCTGTGTCACCCTCTCCTCCAAAGGCCACAAAAGAGGTGGTGGCTAAAAAGGGTGGTTCTTCTTCCAACAGGGTCTCTATAACGGACTTGAGTTTCCCTGGCTCAACGCTTTCAGAGGATCTCTCTGTTTCTTTAGTGGGGTCTAATCTGCATGTTTTTTCACTCGCTGAGCTCAAGATTATAACTCAGAGTTTCTCTTCAAGTAACTTTCTCGGTGAAGGAGGGTTTGGACCTGTGCATAAAGGGTTCATTGATGATAAACTTAGGCCTGGTCTCGAGCCTCAACCGGTGGCGGTGAAGCTCTTGGATTTGGACGGTACTCAGGGTCATAAAGAGTGGTTGGTGAGTACTCCTATTCTTCTCACCTAACACCAATGCTTGTAATAGTGGTTTAATAGTACTTTTTTATGTTTTAATTAATACCCTCAAAGAACATAGACTAGTAATAATAACGTGTTACTGTTACTATGGTTTAGTTAATTACATTTATTGCTTATGATTTTAATTCCTTGATTAATTATTAGGAGTCCTTTTCGTAATGAGTGTTTCTGAGTTATTCTGACCTTGCTTTTGATTTCTGACACAGACTGAAGTTGTGTTTCTGGGACAACTACGACATCCACACCTTGTGAAGTTGATTGGATATTGCTGTGAAGAAGAACATAGGCTTTTGGTATATGAATATTTACCACGAGGCAGCTTAGAGAATCAACTATTTAGAAGTAAGATTTCTAATGCTATACACGACTAATTAACCACTTTTTATTATTATTATTTCATTTTGCATACTAAACATTTTTCTTTTTTTGGGATTTCAGGATTTACTGCATCCTTACCATGGTCAGCAAGAATGAAAATTGCTGCTGGAGCTGCAAAGGGTCTAGCCTTTCTACATGAAGCAAAGAAACCAGTGATCTACAGAGATTTCAAAGCTTCAAACATCTTGTTAGACTCTGTGAGTAATCGATCAATCATTTTTCTAGATCTTGCATCCTCTGTTGTTCCATTTGAACAATTATTAACTCACTCTTTATTTACTCTTCCAGGATTACAATGCAAAGCTTTCTGATTTTGGCTTGGCAAAAGATGGTCCCGAAGGAGATGACACACATGTTTCAACCAGAGTGATGGGCACACAAGGCTACGCAGCCCCAGAATACATCATGACAGGTAAATAATTTCACCAAAGAAAAAATTTGTTTTTTACCTCAACATTTAGTTCCTAGGTTATATGGTTTTAGTCTCTCACGAGTTAAAAACACGTGTTTCTCTTGAATTTCATAGATTAAAATCGAATGAGATTTTTATAGGAACTAAAATCTATTTTGGAGAGATATCTTGTTGCCTTGACAATGACAACTGATTAACTTGATCTTTAATTCACTGTTAACTGATCAATTTTCTTGTAAACTTTTTTTTCATGTAGGACACTTGACAGCGATGAGTGATGTGTATAGTTTTGGAGTGGTTCTCTTGGAGCTTCTAACAGGGAGAAGGTCAGTGGACAAAGGGCGCCCTCCAAGAGAACAGAACCTTGTGGAGTGGGCCAGGCCTGTTCTGAATGATCCAAGGAAACTTAGCAGAATAATGGATCCAAGGCTTGAGGGTCAGTACTCTGAGGTAGGTGCAAGAAAAGCAGCTGCATTGGCTTATCAATGCCTTAGCCACAGGCCAAGGAGTAGACCCTTAATGAGCACTGTGGTTGAAGTTCTTGAACCACTTAAGGATTTTGATGACATTCCAATTGGACCCTTTGTTTACACTGTTCCAACTGATAATAATGAAGTTGCAAAAGAGATTGAAACACCTAGGGAGAAGAGGAAGGAAAATGGTCACCATCATCGAAGTCATCATCGCCATAATAATGGTCATAGACGTCATCCACTTAAATCTCCAAAGTCACCACTTCCACAATCAGAGAATGATCAACGCCAAAATAGTAGAAGAAGTGGATCAAACTCATCTGATGATACTTCTATTGCATCAGAGGCGCAAAAAAACATGGGTTAGTAGACACATAGATCATACTGTAAATACGTATTTTTAGTACTAGTGCACCGACCCTTCAAGTGAATAAAATCAAAGACAGAGAAAAGGATGAAAAGGAGAAGAGAGAGCAATTGTCAAGCTTGAGTGTTTTTTTTTTTTTTTTCATTTGTTTATTTCTTCAATTTTCGGAGGAAGTTAATTAATTACTTTGAATTGTGCATACAATGATGAGTTTTTTCACTTGATGAATGAAAAGACTAGTTCAATATAATGGACAATGTCCAACTTCAAGTTGAATGAATTTTAAAAGATCTACAACAAAAGCGAGTACAGCTAAGTGCTTTGACCAAATGACACGTGAATAAATCCAATTTCGATTTCTACATTATAGTAATTTATTTGGTCAGAGTGCAAGACAGCATGAACGCCGCCCTCATAATTATTTTATTTTGTATTTTACAGCTTATACAAGATTTAATGACCAAGTAGAATCTAAATATTTAAGGGGTGTTGTTACGTTAATTCCCCATTTGTGGAATATTCTTTTATACTTATCTATTTATGATGACAATTATAAAATAATAAACAACTAAACAACGCTGTATGAAACAGCAACATAATTGAAATATTAACTGATAACAACTGGCTACCGGACAGGTTATTTAAATGGTGTGAATAAATTAATCATACGATTAAGTAATAATAATTCATCTGACATTTCAAATTTTCATTTATATGAACAAGTTTGAGACTTATAAAAGCTAATCCAATCAACAAATAAAATCATAATATGTGAAAACGCAGTCTGAAACTAATTTTATCAACATTTTGACTGCAAATTTGTTGTTACAGAGAGATTAAATTTTGAGTAGGCTTTCTCTAATATGTACCACTGAAAGAAAATCGTTGTCAAATTATGTGGTCCTTGGATAAGTGAAGGGAATTGAATATCTATCGATCAATTATTCAAGATAAAACGTGCATGACAGAATGTCATCAACTTCACTGTAATGCACTAGAGGGAGAAAATCAGATGTTTTAGGCTCAGAGTAGAAGCAGTGAGCTCGTTGTATCGTCCACACGAAATCAAACAAGCCAACTATGTTAATATTTTCTAAATCAGATCAGATTTTCCAAAATGAACAAGACAAAATAATGCAGGCAAATTATATCATATATAATTTGACAATATGGGCTGATGCAGCAAATTATCTGGATTTTAAAACTTATGAGACAGAGAAATTGTTTTATTTAATTTCTTTGGTCGTTATTCATTAATCATTATTAATTAAGATTTAAGATGAGAAACAGCGTTGGGTACTAGCTAATTGCGAAAATTTTCCACATTAGAGTGCTGCTGATTGTCAAAATATTTAGGCATCTAGCCTTAGCTATAATTAGCTACTAGCATTTTAATATTATTAATTAGGGAGCAAGTGGTCACAAAATTGAAATTAATGAAGATAATTCATTGAAGAAAAGTAATAGAATATTTAATTAAAGATGAGGGATACATAATTAGGGTACTATTTATGTATATGAGTATATCTTCACGTCACACGTGTGTTTAAAATAAGGAAGGACAAATTCATAGGTATAACATACCAGTTAATATTGGTCAAAGTATCTGACGTGGCTCATTTCCAGATAAAAAAGGTTAAATAAGTTGGCATGAAGAAATGGTAGTCCCTTTGGGATTTGGTGCTATCTCTAATAGAACTTCTTTTAAGAATTAGTCTTTTGATCTTTAGAGGGTTTCTTCCTCCACCTTCAAAACTCGACATACATCCTTTTTTACTTTTCTGGAATGAGCAATTTTTGGAAAATAATAAAAGGGTGTACGTATGTTAATTTTTATGAATGCTGAAAAAAACCCTTAATCTTGTATGCAGTTGTATTTCCAATTAAAGTAAGGTAGCTTGGAGTTTAGAACTTGGTTTTCTTCTTAATTAATTACATAGTTCTTTTATTGGTGTAATAATAGCTAGTGTTATGTTGATTGCATCAATCTATGTTGTTAGAAGAGATGTTTTGCATTATTTTGTTGTGAATAGGATGGAATACCTCTTGTATTCCTTTATTTTGGTTGCCTTACTAAGAAAATATTTACTTTTCTTTTTGAAATAATTAAATTTTTTTTTGGACAATGATGATTTTATACTAATACTTGGTCTTTTACATGGACAAGTTTAGGTCCCGATTATATTTTGTTTACAAAATTATCACCCATCTTTTTCTATCTTTAAAGTTTGTACCAAGACAGTAAAAACAACTTTATTTCTTGTATAAATATTTTAAAATAAAAAATAATTAAAAATAAATAAAAAATTTAAATACCCTTAGTCGTTTATAAATAGATATTTTCAACTTTAATTTTGTCACAATTGATCCTTAAACTTTACCTCATTTACAAATAGATACTATGAACTTTATTTTTATTCCAATCAATCTTTAAATTTTACCACATTTTCACATAAAAATTTCAATTTCAATTTTATTTCAATTAATACTTATGTTGGGTAATAAAAAATAAATCTCGATCATTTATTAATTTAATTTTATAATAATTTTTTAAAGAATAAAATGTAACAAAATTTAGAATTAAAAACTCAAATAAAGTTTCTAGTATATATGTATAAATGAAAGAAAGTTTAGAGATTAATTATGACAAAATTAAAGGTGAAGGTATCTATTTATAAAACAGGTAAAGTTTAGAATATTTACACAATCTTTTCCCCTAAAAATGATGTAACAATTTCATAAATAAAAAACAAAAATAAACATATCTTAGTCATTCTCTTGAAAGAAAGATCTTCATTCAGTTGTCATGTAATCCGGTTCAAGAAGTCCGGATAGTTGGAAAGTTTTGAGAAAATTTCTTTTATGCGGCCTATTAATTATGGCTATATATAGCATTATTTATGTAAGCAATAATACACTCTCCCCTGTATACAGAAATTTGTAACATTCGGGAATTTCAATTAATTTTCTGATCCTTCTGAAAGTGTTTCGGCCCTTAACAAGTCCTTGGTGAGTTTACATATAGCAATTTGTTATAGGGTGAAGATTCTAAGATGTGATTCTGAAACTATTGCTGACCAATAAATCTGGACAAATAGTTCTGATTTTGCAAAATATATGTAAAAGAGTGGAAGAAATGGTAGTGTTTGACAAAAATAATGACTGTTTTTGCAAAACCTGTGGGTGTGTCTGAACGAATTATGTACTATGCTTATATGAATTATAGTGAGGACAAATTAATTAAAGCTGGTTCGTATATATACTCGTCACATCAAATTACAAGTAATAAGGATAAAGATTCTTTAATCTTTATCATATATTCAATTCCTACCTAATCAAAATTTAAATCATTTATATTCTATACATTCCTCAGTCTTTAAAATATAGTAATTTCAACAAAGGTAGCACAACCAGGATAATCTTCCGGCCGGCTGGAACCATTTTCTATCAAGAGGCTATATAGAATATATTTAAGCAACTCCTACCAAATCATCTAGAATTGTTGCTCAAATATTTTATTTTTGACTCTTAATTAATGTTGTTGCTCAAATATTTTATTTTTGAGTCTTACAACAACTAAGATCGATGATCGTGATCTCAAGATTTATGAGAGGCTTAAATTTGTCCTCCTACAGGAAAGAAATATATAATTTTGCACAGTCCTAGATGCTTTTTCACACGGATGACACGTTATTATTATGCTAAATGTGATCTTAGTTTAGTTAATCAATGACCCTTGATAGGTTGAAATTGGATCAACAAAGAAGAAACTGTTCCCTAATTGACTCCATAATTGTTTTGGGTAGAAAAGAAAGGAAATAATTTACTACATATTGTATAAATTAATGAGTAATGTGAACTGGGGATTTAGTTTACTAAAGTGAGAGATTACACTTTAAGTAATAAAGTATAATTATACACCACTAATTAATCACGAAATAGTTTGCTGCTATTTCAAATTGACCTACGCGTTTTTGTTAATCCATACATATTCGGAGCATCGGGGTCATTACCAAATCCATTAGTGCAGATTAATTAGCTAGTTTGACTAATTAAGCTTTTAATTACAAAAAGCTGATCAAGTTGAATTGTGATTCGTGGGACGTGTCTTCAAATTAAGGTGGAGAACCATAAACAACTCATCATGTTAGTGTGAGTGTACGTACTGGCGTTCTAAACCCTAACGTGTTTATTTCTTTTGTTATGTCATTTAAAATTTGCGTGACAGACCAAACTTTTTGGATAGACATCTCAACATCCCAAGTAACTAAGATTTTCTATTACTAACACTATAAACACAATGTGGTCTTGCAAACTAAGAGGCAAATTAAATAGATTTTGTCGATTACTGTCTCATATGTGGTTGCAAACGCTTTAACTTTTTCTTATTTTCTCTACAATATATCTACAAAGCTATACGCATACGTTTGTTTGTTTGGTGGTTTTTTGGTTGGAAAAAGACATTGAAATTTGTTGATAAGGAAAGAAGCTGGACAGGCTGGCATCTCCTGAAAAACTCACTCATACCGACACCTTAAGAGTTTATTTGAGGAAATTTATTAAAAGGAATTAGAAGGAAATTAGAAAAATAAGTATGAAATATATTTTTTTAAAAAAGTTAAACTTAATTAAGTTTCAGAAGTTTTCTTTTAATTTTTTTTTTAAATGTGAGTTTTTCTATAAGCTAATTGTAATTTTTTGAAAAAATATATATTATTTTTTTCTTATATTAAAAGTTCTTCGAGAGAAAATTATCAAGAAAAAAACATTAAATTTATTAATCATGTATATAACTCCATCTTTTAATCCTTTATATTTTTCTTTTGTTTTATACTATAGACATTTCCCTGTCAAGAGACAAGACTCACGACCAACCAATGTATATTCTTTTATCTTGTTCAAACGTTATATACGATTTTCTACGTCTGGGTATGCGTTTATAAACTTAATTAATTTTAAGTTTTCTTTATAAATTTAAAATAGAATAATTTGTTACATTTGAAAACCTTTATAAAAAATAAGTTTATAATGAAACTTAATACGAAATTCTCAACACCATACCGAATTACGAATTTTATTTTTTTATACTTTTTAGTATAATATGCTTTGTGAAGTAAAAGCAGTTCTGGTTCCAAGTTAAGAGACAATTATCATTTTTTTTTTTTTGGTAAGAATCAAGTTTGGTTGCCTCAATTTCAAACCCACACTGAGTGACTAGGCTTCATTATAAAAATCAATTTGTCTCAGTTTGCTTCAACCTCAAGTATGGTGCATTGATATATACAATGATACTCTTCACAACTTTCTCCTGTAAAAAGCAATTTGATGTGAGTACAAAAGCTAAAGTGTATGTTATTAACTTATTATTGTCATCACGAGACATTTTATTTTAGCTGTTAATTATATTTGTTTATTTTTTAAAAAATTGTGTCTAACTAAAATTGGAAACTTTAACTGCAGATAAATATTCATCTACCAGGAATCGCAATCATGTTTCAATAGTCCTTCATATCGTTCAAGTGGGTCGAATTATTATAAATATATAGTAAGACTCTTTTCTTGAGTAAAACTCTACATGATTAAAAAAAACAGTAAAATCTATGGTAGTTTAATTCACATGTCTAGATGTTTGGATCAATTAAATAAAAGTTCATCATATGAAAGTAGATGTGGCTGTGTACAAATATTTACAAAGCACTTCAGCAATTAATGCACATAAAGTTCAGTGCCTTTATAACTTCACATCTGAAAGTTCCTTCACCAATTGTGTGATATGTACTAGGTAATTCACAAACTCGATCGATATGGTTTTGTGCCTTTGTAACAAAATACTTATATAACGACACAAACAAATAAATCGATCAAAGGTAACCTCTTCACAAGAACACAAATGATTCTGCTTAGGATATGTCTGATTGCAAAAATTTGATACATATAGGCACAACATATACGAAATCAAATCATTCATGTAGGATCAGGTCTTGGCATCCATCTAACCCCTCTTTACGTTTGTGATTTATCAAAATTAGACCCATTCTAAACCAAAACTAGGTCCCTTACATATACTCTTCTCATTAGGCATAACGCCCCCCAAAAATAACGAAGAAAGTGGGGGGAGCTGATTAAAATGTTTCGTCATTTTTCGACTGATTAAGCATATATATCAGTCATATCTGAGTACTAACTAAAAGCTAAATTAATCAGTTTAATTCACTTTTTTCTTTTACATTAATAAAAAAAAATTCCGAATTCAAGTTACCCTATCATGTTTATGTATACTTAATTACAAAATTGAATAACAAGAGTAATCCTTCTTGCAAGTTAATAACATTGTAATTTATAAAGTCATTAGCAGACAAAAAATACTCTAAGTGGCGGTCAAATTGGTCTTGTATGCTAAAGCTTTCGTCACGTACTAAGTCCACGCGACCAAATTAAAGTGTTGGAATCAACCAATAAACCCAAACGGGCAAAGCAAAGCTGAACCTCATCCCTCACGAAACCAAACGAAGTGCAAAGTAATAAAAGGTTTAAGGGGAGTTTTCAAGGAACTTGCTGCGTTCTTACCTCGAAACACCCATGTTTTTTCCTTTAAGCTGTTTACATAAACTACAACTATACCCCAGGTTTCCACTTTAGTGGTTCACAAAAACTACTACTATAAATAGACCCAACAATTCCTAGTATATTCATCATATCATTCTTTTCTTTCTTCTATAATTAGAAACCTAGATTTGATCTCCGTTGTGGGATTTGCGGTGGGTTTAAAAGCGATGAACCGTGACAAGAGTATAGATAAAACAATGAAGCCCCTTAGGCAACGAAAACGTAGTGGTGGTAATAGGGGTGGTGGTGCTGGTAGCTGCGGTAACCAACATAATTCAGTGTTAGGTCTATGTCACTTTCTTCTAGGGGTCATCCTTTTGTGCTTGGTCTTGTTTATCTTCTTTTATTTCATTTTAGGCTTATGAGAAAGCAAAATTACTATTAGGGGGCGTGCTTTAAGAAAGGGCACGCAAGAATGAAGATCTAACTTGTAGTCATTGGATTCAGTGGATCAAGTTCCATGCACTTTCAATATTTAAGGAGATGGCTCAAGTCAAGGGTTGGATTTCATAGAGTGATTCATGATGATGATGGTGTATGGACCTTGATCCATTGTTAAGATAGTAATATATAGATGTGGTGATGTAAGTTTTTATGTTTTGTTTACTGTTAGTAGTTATTAATTTCTGCAGGTTTAATTTCAATGAGACTTCACAGCTTCCACTTTGAGGGGTAGAAAGAGGTGTTAAACATGCATATGTTAGTTCGTGTTTAGGAACAATATTTTTATCAAAAATTTCAATAGAGGAAAAATATTTCATATGTTGAACCTTTGTTTACCGATTTACCTTTTGACTCAATTAATAAATTAAACTGTCCTCTCAATAAAATATGAAGCATTATGTATTGTGTTTAATATCTTAATCTAAGTTTCAGGAATCAATTATTTAGTTCGATCATTTGATAGTAATAGAAACATTGAAGGATAAAATTAGATAATAAAACAAAATATAAAATACATAATAAATACTCCGGTTGTGAGAAAAGTCAATATAGTACCCATCCATACAGACAAGAAGATAAAAAGCCTACTGAATGACTTGACTTACAATATTAGTTTATGACTTTATTTATAGTCAACTTCAATATGCAGTCAACTAGTTAACTCAATTATAAAACATATTTATATATGTATGTTTCTATTAATATTAATTAACTTATGAAACATATTTATATATGTATTTTTTTTATTAGTTTTCTTTATTTACATTATTTAATTATTTACATATTATCCGTGTATTATAGTTGTCTATCTACATATTTTTCTTTTAAGTTAAGAAGTCTAACCTGTTACTGCTACCGCTACTGAGTCAGTTAAAGTTTAAATTGTATTTTATTATTTATTTTACATTTTCTTACCAACTTCCTCCTCCTTTTTAAGAAATTAATACAGAAGAATGTGTTCTCCCTTAAATTTTGAAAATTAACATTAAAATACACTTTGACTTAGATCAAATTTAAATACATTTTGTTTTGTTCACTTTAAAAATAAACTCCCTTTCAAAGAATATTGGTAATATTAGCATAATACGCCTTCATCTTGCGATTCAAATTCACACGTTTTGTTGCCGTTGATCATTTTCATTGATGGGAAAAGTTTATACGAGGGCCTGCGTAAGGAGGTTTTTCTAGTTTTGTGGGTGATTATGGAAATATTGCACTCTTGCTTTTTTACTAAAAATAAATTTCATAATTATTTTATATTTTTAAAGAACAGTTCGTAAAAAGATTGAGAAATGAGAAGGTAAAGAAAATGGAAAAAATTAAAATTAATTACACCCGTAGTTTTGTTCAAATTTGGTGTGGAGCAATTTTATGAGTCCGAAAAAAATCATAATCAAATGATTCCATAGGCCCAGTGTGCTAAAACTGTAGTGATCACTTTTTGGATCACAAATGTTCCAAAAACCCAATTTGTTTGCGTTTTGGACTGAAATGATTGAAGTAAATAAGGCCCGAAACTAAAAACGTAATTTACTAAACCAATAAAAGAAAGAAACGAAAAATAAAAGAAAATATATTACGTCGCCTGAGAGATTCGAACTCTCGCGGGGAAACCCCATGTACTTAGCAGGCACACGCCTTAACCACTCGGCCAAAGCGACTGTTTGTTCTTTGTTTCCACAATAAAAGATTAATTCTGTACCAAATACACAGTTATACACATAACGATAATATTACGAATTGATTTGATTTTTTAAAATAAAAAACTTATCAAATGTAATATTAGGATTCTACAGTGAGACATATGAATAACATTAAGATAACAGTATCCAACCCGTGCCTATAAATAGGACATATCTTATTTAAATTGTGTGAGGTACATGGTCAGAAAAATAAATTTGTAATCTGGTTTAATTACGGGTAATTACAATAAAACATAGATACATAAATAATGATAGAACGTCCCCAAAAGTTATCATTAAATGGTTGAAATTTCTCCTGTACTTTTAACCGTTATAAACTTATAATTAACTCTTTTTCACACTACAAAAATATAGGATATATCATATCGTCAAATTTTGTCACATATTTCACTATCAATGTGCATTTAACAGTACTTGAGAATAATTTTTGTACTTCTATAGATTATTTTTTAAAAGCATCACATTAATAAAGTCACGCAGATTAAAAAAAACAATAACATCATTTGTTTCATTTAAATTGCATGTAACATTGAATGAAAATAGTCTTATAATCTACTAAATTCGACTGACATTGAATGAAAATCTAGATCTTATGGGTGTCATAAAACATTAACAAATATAAAAAAATAATTATAATATTGGCAAGTTGTAACAAATAAAAAAAATAAAAAAAATAAAAAAAAATAAAAAGGATTTTATGAGGAAACGCGCTTTTTATGTAAATGGGGCATGCACCACTTGTGGTTTATCATATAAACCCGTGACTATGTGTCAGAGAAAAAGATCCCCATGAATTTTGTAATTTTTATACAAGGGGACAAAACACTGAATGGGTGAATTACAATGCAGTAAGGTATCTAATGACGCATTTCATTTTAAATGGTTAATTCTGATCCATATATTAAGACATGTAAATACAAATGCATTGTCATAGTATTTCTTTTATGTATATAGCTGATCAAGGGCACATGTAAGAGGAGCTTTATGTAAAGCCAAGAAACATTCACATATAAAATTAAGCTCACACTTATGTATGTATCCAAAGTTCGTGCAAACATATTCGCATGCTGATGTAATAAGAAATTGTCTTTGATTATTCTCTCTGTAATAGAGTTGTGTTGATAAAGTTAAAGGGGCATTGCATAGTTACTAATTGTAATTGTAATTACCAATGTGAAGAGAAAGTAACTGCGGATGCATAAGCAAGCAATAAAGCATATGCAGACACTGAAACTCTCTCATTTGTACCTCAACTCTGATTCCCTCTATTAATACTGTCCATGATATAAATAAAGACTATGCTATATTTATTGTGTTTTTAGGAGTATTACAAAAAATATATATAAAAAATAAAGTTTCACCTTATCTAAAAATACCTTTATTTTGAATGGTTTATATGTATTGATTTCAAAGTACTTATAACATGTGGTAAATCTCATTATACAATTTCAATAGAAATTAAACTAATAATTTTGAAATATAAATATTTTTTAATAAAAATATTAATTTAAACCACCCACGTAAAACGTAAAGAAATAAAATAAAATAAAATGTCAAAGGAGTAAAATCTTATTTCCATCATCTTTAAAGTAAATCAAGACATCATGCGATAACAAACAACCTTGAGGATTAAAAAGCTTGATTTTTCGAGTGTCTAAATAAATTATTGTATAATGAGTAAAGTGTATATAGTAATAAATAATTATGCATTCTATAAATATTATAAGAGTTTAAATTTTAAATTTTTTATTAATAAATGCTAGAAGAGTTTTCTTTCTCTCTTTCACTCTTAAGTTCACTCTTGGTGAACCACTTCATCAATCTTGTATTTTCAATTTCTAACCATGCATATGATCATAGCTAGTTAGATTCCTAGGGACGCTGAGCACGAATTCCGCAATGGTGGTCGTGTTAGGCAAACTCTATAGCTCGTGCCTCATTTCATGATTTCATGCTGTTTGCAATGGTGCTCTTTCAAGTTTGTTGGGTAGACAACAAGCTAAATTGACATTAGGTATCTTCATCAAATTGTAGATAAAGCACTATACTTTTATCGAATTGTCTATACACAGAGCATTAACTTCAACTTTAAGCCCAATTCATCTATAATTTACATTTAATTTGATTAGAACTACTTCTTCACCATAAATGAACTTTATTTGAACTTACCATATACATCAGGATCATTTCAATCACATCGCTAGTGTTCAAGTAATGACCTGATCTTCCTGTCTCTCTCAAATATCCTTCCTTTTTGCTATTTTATAATCTACATTGAAAGATAAAATAAAAAGTAGTGTAATCATATTTTTTTTCATTTAACAATCTCAAAAGTAAATAAAATAAAAAATATACAATTTGATTGCATTCTCGCATTAATCCATCAAGTTTTTTGAAAGGACATCAAGTTAAAACATATTAAACATATAAAAAGATTATATAGATCTACATTTATTCTAGATTTATCATTAACCGTATCTTAACTTTTTGAAAATCTCTCTTATCTGACCTTTCCAAAAAAAAAAAAAAAAGTGTACACTTAATTTAAACTTATAAAAAGATGATTTATGTTATCTATTATTATTTTTGTTACCATTTACGAATCTGAGTCCAAAACTGATAAACTGTTCAGCACATGATCGTGGGATAGATGTCCATTGTGTGTCTAACAAGGAAACTTGCGATTGGAGCAAATTAATAAAGCACGCACACACATCATTGATCATGCATGCTTGTCGCGATGTTGCTTTTTGTTATGCTTCATTCTTATAATTGTTTCTTTGTTTTCTTGATTTGATACGAAGTCCGTGAGTGGATAGGAAAACAAGAATAATTAAAAAAACATATTTTGTTATGTGCAGGAAAACAAGTTCAGTACTTTACTTTGGAATGAATTAAAGAAAGTATTTAGTTGGCAATTACGTGGACAATTAGATAATCAGTTATAAAATATAAAGAGAGAAAAATACATATATGTATAAAATATGAAGAGAGAAAATATATATATGTATAAAATATAAAGAGAGAGAAATACACATATATTAGATTGACTGGTTAGCTTATAGTTAATAGCGTAATAAAATTAATAAATTGTACATCAATTTATATATATATTTCAAGACAAAACAAAATTGTTTCCATGCAACTTATGCACATCTAATGATTCCTTCAGACCATGATATTAGATTCCTATGCTTAATTAATAATGACCACCTTTGGTAGGAGACTGGATTATGAGATAGTTAATCTCAATCTTATAAAATCTAAAATTAGTTTATGAAGTAATGATATGATCTCCAAACACCGTTTTATAATGAGAAGTGGATATAAATACATAAACTATAAAATGAATAGGGTAAATAATTTTAAAATAAACTTTAATATTATATTAAAAATGTAATTAATAGGTCTAATTAAACCTCAGAAGAAGTTTTGCCGCTATTATGTATACTTAACAACACAAATGAAGTTTAACAAAAAGATAAATTTGTAGTTGAATTAATGCAATATAGAGGTAGCAAGTAGTTAGTACACAGAGAATTGGCAGTGATTGATTTCCACAAAAATTAAACATGCTCATGCATGCATGAACAAAGAATGGTGGACCCTCCACGGTGACGCGTTTCCAGCTGTTTAATTCATGTCTTCATATATGTTTATACGTTCTTACACGAAGACAAAAAAATATCTCCCCGAAATCTACTCTCCACAAACTCAACTTTGTTCATAAAAAATTAGTAAATGACAATATTTCTCATAATCAAGTAAATGCTACAATATGATTGGCACACGTGATGTTGATCTTGAATGTTTAATTCTCCATCTTCTGCCATGGCCGTATTTAAGGTTTTTATGAAAATAGAGTTTTGCAAAAGATCTAGAAAGTGTTTTTTAATAAATAATTTTCAATTTTTAATAAATTTAATGTTATAATATTTATTTATTTTGATAAAATTTATACAATTTATTTTTTCTCTCTCTTGAAAAACTCACTCCCTTGTATATACCCGAAATTCTTATATACTTAAAATATAAGAAAATGAGATAATATAGTTGGGGCATTTACATGTTTTTCTTCGTGACATATTGTTATTTAATTTTTAAAATTAAGTAAATTTAATTTCTAAAATTAAGTAAATTTAATTTCTAAATTTCCAATAATTATTTAGTACAGCATCGAAACTAAAAATTAGTTGATTTCTCTTTCGAAATTTTATTTTCATTCAATTTTCAATCATTGTCGTTAAAAATTATTATTAAATGAAAGTTAGAAATTAAGATCAATCAAATTTTTAATTTAAGAACTAAATTAGAAACTTATCAAAAAGTTTAAGAACTAAATAGTTAATTTTCTTACAAAATTTTGACGGATAAAATTTGTGAGGAATGTTTAGATAAGAAAGTTAAAAAGGAAAAAAAAAGGAAAAGATACTAAACCACAATGACTAAAATTGTAAATTGTTTATAAAAATAAATAAATACATGTGAGAGAAAATAGATTATATAGTTAAAAGGTAATTTAGGTAAATTTATCAATAAATTCCAAACAGGAGAATAAAATTCAAGCAAAATAAAACAATTTCCTCTTTGAAGCTAATTTAACTTAGCAAGTTAAAATAATTTCGAAACTCCTTGATTGATTTCTCAATAAACACCTAAAATTCTTGAGATATAAATTATTTAAAAAGAACCTGGTTAATTTGCCTTGAAGACTCACAAAATAATAAACTAAAAAAGAAGGTCATGAGCACAATGGTGGAGACCTAAAAAATGAGTTTGAACAAGAAGTGGAAGTTGCAAAGCCGTTACGAAAACTGAAAAGCCCGGGATTTTTAAACATGTTGAGAAACAAGTGACGAGTATAAGATATTAAGATAAGATACATGATGGATGATGATGGTATAGAAACAGAAACGTAGCAAACAAAAGAAGCAACTTGATTATATATTCTTGTTCGTTTATAAAGCTCACAAGAGGCAACAACACTGTCTCACACACACTTGTTTACTCTTCTTCCCACATTACACTGTGATGGTCCTGTTCCTGTGATTAACCAAATACAACAAATTAAGTAACCCATGGACTCAATTTTACTATCCTTTCTTCTCCTCTTCCAACTAACAATGCTTTCAGCAATGTCAACCAAGAAGACATACATAATACACATGAAAAACCATCACGACTCATCCGTGTACCCCACGCACCGTGACTGGTATTCTGCCACACTCGATTCTTATTCAGACTCTCTCCTTTATGCCTACACCGATGCATACAACGGCTTCGCTGCCACGCTCCACCCTCAACAAGCTCACGCGCTCCGCAATTCCGATTCCGTCTTGGGCGTCTACGAAGACACACTTTACACGCTCCACACCACGCGCACCCCCGAGTTCTTGGGCCTTCAGGCCCATCCCGCTTTCTGGGAAGACCTCCACCATGCCTCACACGACGTCGTTATTGGAGTACTCGATACTGGAGTCTGGCCAGAGTCTCAAAGCTTCGATGACTCTGAAATCCCTCAAATCCCCACGCGCTGGCGTGGCGAGTGCGAGTCCGCACCTGACTTCGACCCTTCCCTTTGTAACAAGAAACTCATCGGCGCTCGAAGCTTCTCCAAAGGCTACCGCATGGCTTCTAATAACGCCAGAAAAACCAGAGACCCTGCCTCGCCTCGTGACCGCGACGGCCACGGCACGCACACCGCCTCCACTGCCGCCGGGTCCGCCGTTGCTAATGCCACACTCCTTGGTTACGCCACCGGCACTGCGCGCGGAATGGCGCCGCACGCACGCGTCGCCGCGTATAAGGTTTGCTGGACTGACGGCTGTTTCGCCTCCGACATTCTTGCCGGAATGGATCAGGCGATCCAGGACGGCGTCGACGTGCTTTCGCTCTCCCTCGGCGGCTCCTCCTCCGTACCTTACTACTTCGACACCATCGCCATCGGAGCCTTCGCTGCGGTGGAGAGAGGAATCTTCGTTTCATGCTCCGCAGGGAATACCGGACCTCGAAGTGGTTCTGTCGCGAATGTCGCTCCGTGGATCATGACCGTCGGCGCCGGCACGCTAGACAGGGATTTCCCGGCTTACGCGAGTCTAGGCAACGGGAAACGCTTCGCCGGCGTTTCGCTTTATAGCGGAGATGGAATGGGAGATGAACCTGTTGGTTTGGTTTATTTCAACGACAAGTCGAATTCCACCGGCAGCATTTGCATGCCTGGTTCGCTCGACTCGGAAACCGTGCGTGGGAAGGTGGTGGTCTGTGATAGAGGACTAAACTCGCGCGTAGAAAAAGGTGCGGTGGTGCGTGACGCCGGAGGAGTGGGGATGATACTCGCGAACACGGCGTCGACCGGCGAGGGACTCGTGGCGGACAGTCACGTGGTGGCGGCTGTTGCGGTGGGGGAAAGTGCTGGTGATGAGATCAGACAGTACGCATCGTTGGATCCTAATCCAACGGCTGTTCTTAGCTTCGGTGGGACCGTGTTAAACGTGAGGCCATCGCCAGTTGTGGCAGCTTTCAGTTCTCGTGGGCCTAATGGAGTGACGGCCCAGATATTAAAACCGGATGTTATTGGGCCTGGGGTGAACATTTTAGCGGGATGGACTGGGGCCGTTGGCCCATCTGGGTCTCAAGACAGCCGCAAAACGGGCTTTAACATAATGTCTGGGACGTCCATGTCATGTCCGCATTTAAGTGGGTTGGCGGCGTTGTTGAAAGCGGCGCATCCAGATTGGAGCCCAAGTGCGATCAAATCAGCACTTATGACTACGGCCTATACTCATGACAACACAGAGTCTCCGCTTCGTGATGCAACTAGAGAAGAATCATTCTCCACACCCTGGGCCTATGGGGCTGGTCATGTTAACCCACAAAAGGCCCTATCTCCTGGGCTTGTTTATGATGCCACAACCCAGGACTACATTGCATTTTTGTGCTCCTTGAATTACACACTTGACCATTTGAAACTCGTTGTCAAACGACCCGATGCTAATTGTTCTGTCAAATTTGCTGACCCGGGGGACCTTAACTATCCATCATTTTCAGTTGTTTTCGGAAGCAATAAGGTTGTTCGGTACACTCGCACGTTGACCAACGTGGGAGACCCGGGATCGGTGTATGACGTGGCCGTGAGTGCGCCGTCCATGGTGGGGATAACGGTGAATCCTAACAAGCTTTCGTTTGGAGAATTAGGGGACAGACAAACGTACAGTGTGACTTTTGTGTCCAATAGGAGTGTCAATGACTCCGTTACGTCTCAATTTGGTAGCATTATGTGGAGCAATGAACAGCATCAAGTTAGAAGCCCCGTTGCTTTTACATGGACATATTTTTGAGCTGATGATTGTACCTTATTATTTATAGTCCCAACATCAATAGCCTATAAGCTAGAGTTAAAAGGAACGGAGCCACATTAATAACTTTAGGCATATTGCTGTTCCCGTCACCCGAAACTGCAACTGATTTAATTGCACTTGGTGAAAGCTGATGCAATATGACACAACCATTAATGCCGTATCCAACGCATAATGCCATGTAGCAAGAACGCTTATATCTATTAATTTCAAAGTTCAAGAACCCAAATTAATGTGAATTTTCTGTATCTAAATGTGATTGTTTAGTTGAGATATAAGAAATCATGTTTAGAATATGAAAGTCATAAATATTAGTTTAGTTCTAAATATTGGCTTCTCACTAAGCATGAAAAATAACATTTCAGATATGAAGCTAAAGCACGCAATGATTCAAGATTGTGTTTTTCACATTGTGTACTACGTGTTTTCAAATATGCTCTAAATTGCTGTTGAATGATACATCTATGATGTGTTTGGTTTTCAGTCGAGAATCTGGCCATCATGGTTTAGAGAAAAACTACACGGAAAAGCTTTTACATGAACAATAATAATTAGAAGCACTTGAAACTGAACCAAACGTAGACTAACAAGGGCAGAGAAAGTTGTAAATAATGAGTATGATTCATTTTTCACTGATCCCGGGATCAGGTGACGAATTTCACAAAAATGGAAACAGATCGGACAATTTTGAGGTGCTGAGCATCCCATGTGCAATTGATGGTTTTTCCCATTACTGTTTGGTACAGGCGTGCAGTTAAAGGGAGTAGCATGATGTTCTACCGCAGGACATACTACACACGGTCATTTCAAAGTTAACACTTCCTCTGAATTTCTAATTACTAGTTATTTCGAAGGGTCTTATTCCAAACGATCTTGGCCATGAATGGCTACTAATCGGTGTACCAAATGAAAAGACATTTCCTGTGTCCTGTGTCCTGTGTCAGTTATGCAGAAAAAGGTAGTTCACAGCAATCACTTATTTTCCTGCCGTGCCATTTGATTATTTCATTGATCATCAACTTTCTGGTAGGACCACAGGGTTTGAAACTTGGAGGAAAAAAATCAATAAGACAAAAAAGAAAACACTTTTTCTTTTCTGTTTTTGGAGATAAAAACGCTTTATCCTTATCATGTTTTCAGGAAGCTGACAGGGGTTATACAACATGTATAAAGAATCTAAGTGGTTTTAGCAATCAAGGTCAATTAAGATTGATATTAACACTTACATTAGTACAGTAGTACTATTCAGCATTGAGAAAATAGAACAAATAATGATTAAGCTGTTCAAAGCAAGCAATCGTAATCAATAGCAATTTTTGTACTATTGAGTCTTTCATTACACTTGCAACATTGCAGATTGAGAACAGGAAAGGATCGAACAACTTATCTGACCCACAATTACATGCTGAGCTACTACATTTGCTTCAAGTATCAATATAGTGCACAATCTAACTCACAACATTTATAACCCTTTCTATTTCAAAAATTTATACTCTAGCTATTTATAAATGCAATTATGATGACAAGAGCTTCAGAATATTTTTTATTTTATTTTTTTTGGTTTTACCCTTTGGAAAGAATATAATACTTAGCAACATAAACAACAAGGTCTCCAACATGACTTTGTACAACAGCAACATGAGCTTACCTTCGGACAACTTGGGCAAGAGCAAGTGCAGGTGCATTTGCAACTGCAGCAAGAGGGAAAAGATGGACAAGTAGGACACCCAAAATTGCAACTAGTTGGGAAAGTACAACAGTTCCCAAAACCACAACCCTCTTTACAGCAATGTGATTTGGGGCAAGAGCAACAACAGCTCCACTTTGGTAAGGAGCAGCACTTGATGGATGGAAGACAACTGCAACTGCAACTGCATGGTTTGCAGTCACAACAGCAGCGTGGCAATTTTAGTTGTAAAGATAACCCTTCGCAGCAGCAACAGCAGCAGCAGATCCAAGAGGGGTTAAAACAGGGCATGCCACTGCACATAAAAAAGTTACTCACGTCATTCGTGAATGGTGATAGTTATTAAATAAAGGCTTACTATGATAGGAGGTGCTGCTTCAATAAATGAAATTTAACCATCTTATCAATCATTGTCTGATGGCAACTCCGATTTATCTCAGATATACACACACACCACTGTTATGCTTGTTTGATGCACAAAAATAAAATGACAACATAACAGGACATAATCCTTAAAATTAAGCTTAGCTCATGAGTGTTCGTTCCTCAAAGCTAAACCAAAGTCTTTGCAAACAGTGTCATTATTATTTATTTTTTTTTAACAAGGAGAAATTTCTCAAAAAACAGTGGCAAGAGGGCAAAAGAAATGCATTTCTTGAAATTGATGCTTAACCTTTTTCTTGTCATAACTTCAAAGAAAAAACTGTGTGGGGAAACAGACTGCATAGTATTGCATCAGAAAGAAATCAAAGTTCTTATTTACTATTTAATCAGAAAAGCAGCTAGTTATTTGTGCATAATATCATTTTAAATGTATAAAATTTGTTCAATTTATCTGCATTGAAACCAGACTTACATACATACATACATATATTTACAGTTGGTATAAACAGATATAGAGTAACAGGATAAACAAGTGATACCAGAGCCACTTCCAGAAGCGACATGACCGGCGGTTCTTCTTGGTTCTGCTTCAAAGAGAAGAAGGCATAAGAATCATAATCACTTTTAAACACTAAAAATGGATGAATGATGAGAACAGTTCATACGAAGGTAACAGAGGATCGGAGTTTGCCAGCACATAATCAGCAATCCTGCAATATTGTTGCATTCAGTCAGAAAACACATGTGGCTCGCAATAATTTAAACATCCAAATTTCTCCAGTTTCGTAATGTAATGGCATACACAAACATACTCTTTGCAGCATCTGGAAGCTGGTTGAAGGCCTTCAACAGATTTTAACTCCTCCTGTTAGATGCAAAGTTATCAGACAATCCAAATTGGCAAAGTTACAAAAACTTGCTATTACTTCTTTTCTGTCTTGTAATTACTCAGGGGAGGGGAACAAAAATTTCATACTTTTTTTTTTTTTGTATTAATGAGTTGAAAACCACCCAGGCCATACTTCATTATTCATCAATCAGCATCCACAGATAAAAGATTCTGCTAATAAAAACGGCATTTTTACTTCTTAGACTCACTAAACAGTAAGGGTTAACTACCTCCTTACCTCAACCACTGTAAATGAGTAAATTATTGATCAAACCATTAGAAAACCTCCAAAAGCAGAAAGATCACTGAAAAAAGTAACGAATTGGTAGTTGGAAGTTTCAAAAAAATCAAAAAAAAAAATGTCACACTCACAATCACAGATAACCAAACTAACTACCCATGAACCCTGCAAACAGAGATCACCACCTCACTCCTTTCATTGCTAAAACCTAAGTACTGCTGACGAAAATGCCATGCCAATTTGCCACCTCGGATCATTGGTTACAAAAGAGACGTTATTTATTATCGTTACATTCTCAAAAACCGAAACTTTGAAGCTTTACATTCTCAAAAACCGAAACTTGAAGTCACAGAATGGCGCAAGAGGGGTAGTACCATAGTAGAATTAAGAAAAGAAAGAAAAACCGAAAAGCCCACCTCGAGAAAAGTGATTTCCCTCTCAAGCATGTGGACCCTGGCGGTTTCACGGCGCTTTCCATACAAATCTGGGTACTCCGGCGGTGACTTAGGTGAAGGCGGAGGCAGAGAAGGAACGGAAGAAGAACGAAGGGTGGGAGTGGCCATGGAAGAGAAAGAAATGAGAGAGAGAAAGAGAGTAAGGTGAGTGAGTGAATGAAATGGACAGAACAAGTAATGGCAGAGGTAGCAGGCAGTAATAGCAGAAGTCCTTGAAGAAGGGGGCACAAGTAACAGTAATGGTAAGTGACAAAGAAGAAGCGGCAAATGAGGTTAGGTGTGAATACCATACGAAAAGACTGTGGCAGAGGCAGTAAATAGACCCTCTGACAAGGGATAATTAAGAACACACCCAGAACACTGCTAAATTTAAATTAAAACTCCAATTTCAATTGAAAAAGAGAGAGAGAGAAAGAGTTGCAATTGCAAGTTTAGTTGTAGGAAAGAAAAGGGAAGAAAAGTAACTGAAAAGAGTGATAATGAGGGTAGAAAGAGACTCATTATTATGGAGTGGACAGGGCACGAGTGGGGGAAAACTAATCAATAAAATAACAATGAGAAATGAAAAACGAGAAGAGATTCAAATGTTTTATAACATTGCATGGTGTGATGTAATAATAGTAATAATAACAATATTAATAAGAATAAATAAATATTAATAATTAAAAATAGTAAAGACGGCTGAGGGAAAGCCTGGGACTGAGAGTGTGTCTGTAGTACGAACCAATTTAGCAAAGTTGAGAGGGTTTGATTGAGAAATGAGGTAATGTGAGTGAGTGAGTGAGTGAAAAATGAAAATGTAAATTATAATGTTAAAAAAAATAGTTAGTGGTATGTGAGTGTGAGTGTGAGTGTGATGGTGGTGGCAGGAAGAGAGCAGTGAGTGAGTAGTGTGGGGGTGGTGTTGCAGAGAGCAAGCGAAAAGCACGATGGGAATACCTCAGACCGCACGTGACCGCTGCGTAGGAAAGAGAAATTGTTCTGTTTTGGGCGCCACACTACATACATACACTTCGACCACACGACGAATTTGCCCTGATTTTGAGAACACACTATTGTAAACCTACCGCCAACCATCTCTCTCTCCCTCCTTTCTAACCCATTACAATAATCATATTACATTCTCTCTCTTTTTTTTTTTTTACTAAAGAAACTTTATGTATGTTTCATTCCATAGATTTTGAGAAGTTGGTTGAATCTTGCATCATTTTTTATTTTATATCAAAGTAGTGTGAGTTAGATATACAAGTCTTGATGATTTAAAAGATTCTCGTACTCTGTTATATGGCAAGAAAAAATCAAGAAAAATGAAATTATGAATCTAAGAGATATGTACAACATGGTCTTATAAGGGAATTCAAGTTGTATTTGTGGAAATAACCTGTATTAGATTTCCTAAGTTATATATTTTTAAAAAGGGGCGACGAATTTTAAATGTGTTCAAACTGTAATTTTGTTAGTATATTTGAAAGGTTTCTTTTTTATTGATAAATTGTAATAAATTTCCTAATTATGTGCATTAACTAAACTAAATAGAATTGTGTAAATTTATAAATATTTTTATTTTGTGATTTTACGTCACACAGACAATAACATATTAGATCTGATCCAATATTTAACATATTTGACCTATCTTTTATTTTGCAAGTTTCATTTTAAGTTATGACCTAAAAATAATAAGAGCAGATATCTGCTTAGTAAAACGATGAGAATAAACTTCTTAATCAATAAAGTAACTTGGATGATCAAAGAACAGCTCAACTTTACCCGCCTATATCAGTCTAATTTTTTATTCTATTTCATTATACAAATTACTCCTATGCACAGGCATGTATAACAAAAAGAAATCTTTTAAAAATATTAAGAAATTGTATAAATGTCAAAAGTTAAGGGAACTATGACATAATGTATTGCATCATCTCATGCAACTAGCTGGATTATGTTAATCTAAATTGTACATGCTTATTAACACTTACTGTAAGGATGGTCGGGATGCCACATTCACCTCAAAAAAATTTACCTTCGTTTATAAATTTATAAAAAATATTTCATGGCACCCTCTAGAGAAAGAAAAAAAAAATGAGCCATCAGATCTTAACCCCTCAAATCTAGATCACCCTTCTTCACTTATAAGTGTATTGCTCAATAAAAATGAAACCACCCATCACTATACTGATAACTATTATAAATAACTTGTACTTATTTAGAACAAAACATTACCGTTCATATTTTTTCATAAACTATTCAATCAACTAATTTTCTTTGATGCCTGAAAATTGAAAAATGAAACGTTTCACAGAACCTCACATGCAATTCATAAAAAGTGAACCCATTATTTTGTTCAAATTGTCAATGGACATTTGAACTTTAGTATCACTGGTCAAAAATCACTTATGGATTGGATTGACTACAATAATTAATGATCGGGTCATGCAACTTAGATGCATCAATACAAGATAGCATCTTCTCTTCTATAATGTTGTTGTTCTATCCCATCAGCACATGTTCGTCTTGCATGATTCCATATCAAGTAGTTTCAGTTGAAACATTTCTCATACAATCACGTAATGTCACATGTCTTAAACCAATAAATTAATAATTTTGTTATGAAAAATGATGGTCGTGTAACTTAATAGATAAAAAAAATAAAATTGTAATGATAAAATGTATTTAAAAATATATATTTCTAATATTTCTCAGTGAAATTCACGGCTTATAACGGTAGAGTATCGTCGTTCCAACGTCTTTGTTCGAGAATTTGGAAACGAGCAAATGAATACATATACTTGTAATCAGTCACCTGTCACTCAAGAAAATTCCCCAAATCCCGGGATTTTTTCCCGTACAAATCCATTGTTTTGTAATTTCTAATTTTTTGAGAATTACAGTAAAAAAAAAAAACTTCTTTAAGGATTAAGGTTATATAAACTGTAAAAGTCATTGACTAATTGAATTAAAAATATGTAACGAATTTATTAATTAAACTAATTGGTAAATGTAAAATGTCATAAAAAAATATGTAAATCTTTTTTTTTCTAGATAAAAGTTTCTTAAAAAAATAATTATAATCTAAGAGCACACAGTCTTTTATAGATAATAAACCACCTAAATAAATTTTCAATTTGATTTTCAAAACACAAGGAAATAGCGGGTAAAAATGTAAAGATAAAAAAGATGAGAGGATATATTTAAGTTGTTTCTTTCTAGACTTTCCTTTTGGTAAGTTTAAAATAAATTTTTTCAAGATGAAGTAATAGAACTCCATTTGATTACGGTGTCTATGAAAATTCCACCGGTAGGTCTTAACTTGATCTTAATATTATACGTAGAAAGATTAATATTATGTTATAAATCTACAATTAGATAGGATGTAGCTAATTTTGAGGTTAATAACTATAAATATTGTTTTATCCTTTTCTCTTTTTCTCTTATTTTGAATTTGGCATTCATAATAATTTTGTGCTCGTGTCCAATAACATTTCTCTAATAAAAGTCAAATTCTATATTACTAAAGTTAAATTTAATAAGATCATTAGTAATCTAAGTATATTTAAAACTAACTTTGATTTTAACAAGTAAATGGATGTTAAGGAATAAAAATTTGGAAAAAATATTTTTTTAATAATTCAACTCAATTTGAGCCTCCTTTCATGTACTTATATTTTTTAATTTAGATATTTAGATATTTAATTATTTTATTTTTAAATATTTATAATTTTAGTTTTGTTATTTTTCTAATTCAAATATTTAATCATTCTATTGAAAAATTATATTAAAAATTTTAAAATTTTAAAAATTTAAGAGTATAACATCATATATCACATGTGGATGGATATTATATGAGTCAATAATTAAATTTTTTAAATGATATAAATATTATAATTATGTTTTTTTTTTCTAAACAGGGACTAAATGTGTAAATTAAAAAGAGGGAATTAATATTTTAATTTTTTAAAACAAATAGATAAAATATATGAATTAATTATAATTTTTTTTAAAAAAAATAGATGGAACATAATTACCATTAAAGCTATTTTTGTATGCATATACCAGTAATTAAGTTAATTGAAAAATATATTTTATTTGCTTATTTTACAAGCGTAAGGAAACATTATTATTAATTTTTTGAATTTTGCAGGATGAAGGCCCACGCGCAGTGAAGGGGAGTAGCCGTAGAACGAGGGTTAGAGGACCCACAATGAAACAGACATGTCATCAAGCACTTGCCGCTCCGTCCCAAAGTTGTTATTTACGCGGCAAAAAGGGTTAAAAAGTTAAAGTAAATGATGACGTGTCCTTCTATGTCACGGTGCATGATAGAATCCCGGAGCAATTTGAGTCTAACATGAGCCGGGTGTCCTCAAATGAAAGCGGTGAATTTTGGGAACCCAGCCATCAATCATTGTCCGGTTTTTATCTTCACTGAGCGGTGACCTCGACAGTTTCTGGAGACTGCGTACAACGCGCCACGTGCACCAACCTGACAGCACCCCTTCTCTCCCTGGCTTTTTTTTATTTTATTTTATTTCATTTTATTTTTCTTAAGTAAAATAATAATCAAAAGAATGCTTGTGTCCAAATTTAATTATGAACAATGTGGTTGTTAAATTTTTAAAATAATATCATCTTTAAGGTTTTTAAAACTAATGTAATAAGAGTAATTATTAAATAGTAAACACCTTACATATGTTTTTTTTTGCTAAAAAAATTAAGTAAACCAGATCGTAGAGGCTCACTAAATTAGAATAAAATTTAAGGTTCTATAAAGAAAAACACAAGTTAAAGAAAAAGTGCAACAAGTTCCTACACATCCTATTTGAAAATGAAGTAAATAATTATTGTAGACGTAGATTTTAGAAATTAACTGAATATATATATATATATATATATATACATAATTTATCATGAATTAATTTTTTTATTATATTATGTTTATCTAAATTTTCATTTAAAATTTTATAGCCTTTAATTTTATAATTTTTTCTATCTTAATTTGATCTATTCTACTCTTTTACTGATTTCAATAACCGTTTAAAAATATTTTGACACTGAAAGTATAAGTATAACTTAGTCTTTATTATAAAAATATATCCCTTTTCATATATATATATATATATATATATATATATACATTATTATTACAATTTTAATTTTTGTATCAATAACTGTAATATTTGATTGTTTTTAAACTTAATCCTTCACTTTAAAAATATCTAATCTTTGTCTTTGAATTTACTATTCATTTTTTTTTTAAATTCTACAGTGATACAATATTCATAGATATCATATTCTTAACAAATTGATAACTCATAAACTGAAAATTTTTATTTAATTAATGCAGTTTTTACTCTCTAAAATTAAAATGTAGACAATAACGGCTATTTTTTTCGAAAGGAACGAACAATTTTATTTATTAGCTCTAAAATCATGAAAAAAATCACAATATTAAGATTTGAGAATGTAATATATCAGTATATAGAATGATATTAAAGAAGATACCAATAGTATAATAAGGAGTTGAATTTAGTCGTATATAAACTTTTGCAACGAACAGAGAGAGACATTGGAGAAAACTTGTTAAATATTTGATATTTGCAATGTGAAATTTGAAATAAAACATGCAACTGCAAATACGGAAGATGAACGAGTGAAATCGGAGAAACGGTAAACACTTTGTCCCTGAGTTTGCGAGCAATTCTGCAATATAATAAGTATGCCGCTGAAATTGATACCATGGTCCGTGAAAAAAGTACCCAAAACATAACCAAGGAAGAGAGTAAACACTAAATAGTACAAAAAATTGATATAGAAAGATAGAATAAAATAAGACATAAAGCAAGTACAAAGAAAATTGCTGAAAAATATATTGATGAAAATAATCTAACATGGGTGAGATCTTAGCATAAACTTTGTGTGTCTCTCTCTCTATATATATAAACACATCCATCTTAATATTTATGCATACAAAATATAACTCTTGATTTTGTGAAATTTATCTTTTAAAGAAAAAGTACTCAATAATATTTTTTTTCTGATCTCCCATTTCACCTATTCAAATACCTTTCGCCCTGTTCCTTTTACTTTTCAATTTCATCTCTTTTTCCTATTTTTATTCTTCGACGACGATGCTCTTTATTTTCCTTCCTATTTTCAGTGATCATTTATTTGTCTTCTGATTAAAATTTTGTATTTATCCCTATTGTGGATGTAACTCTATATAATAAAAAGAAAATATGACCCTTACCTTTAAAAAGTTCTCTGTGAAGAATATGGCCAACAATTTCAAGATTGTGTTAACACGGCCTACGACATTCACCAACTAACTAGGTCCCTTTTGGTTCCGTTTGGTGCGATTGTAAGCTTTTTAAGTTATTGGTTTTGAGAATAAATTTGGAAAAAAAAAATTATTTGGATGAAAAAAACTGATTATTTTTAAATGAATTTTACGACTCAAAGCTTTGTATCTCAAGAAATGTGTATATAGGCTCTAGCATGTGCACACACCCTTCGTACTTTTAGGTTTCACGTTAAAGTTTCTAAGCAAATGTGTATATTAACCCAAACAAAGCAGATGATAGAAAGCATGTAAATGCTCTTTAAACAGAAATTTTCGTCATTCGACATTATTGATCAATGTTTGACCCATTTGCAGTGAAAAATAAAAATTGATTTGACAAAAAATAATAATGACGTAACTACAACTATAGATAATACATGACACAAATCAATGTCTTTTCGTGCTATAGGATCACTTAATCAATATGTTACGCGCCAAAAAGAAAAGCCTAATCAATATGTTATGATTAAGACACATGATGTTATGATCTTATCCAATATAAATTAAACCATTGGCTTTTTAATTATGTGGTCCCAAGTTAAGATAACTAAAAAGCAAAGAATCAGAGCCACGAACACAAGAATTCCTCTGTTAGCTTGTCCAAGGCATTAGACAACCGTGTGCAAGAATCATAGGACGCTGTATAGATAGTAAAATATTATTCCAAAAAATAAACCGAGTAGGGTTACTCTCGTGGTCCAAATCCTATTCAAGAGTTTTCACAATTTCTTTTTGCATGAAATTTAAATTCACTTTCTCCTCTTCTCCTTAAAATAAACTCATGGACTAAAATAGGTTATAATTATGAAATAGATACAAAATTAGTTTCTTTTAAAATTAATTATTGCAGAAGTCTGTTTTTATTATAATAATTATGTTTTGCGAAATAAGTAGAGTGACTGGTGGGTTGGTACAAGTGGAATTTGAATCTTCGTTCCCTTAGTTTTCAAGAAATTTTCTATCACCAGTCAGGGTAAGAATCTTATGTTAGTAAGTGCAAAGATAAAATATATATTATATTTTTATTATAAAATTATATATCAGATACTTTTAAATATATAATATTTTGTGATAGTAAAAAATAAATTTTATTGTTTCCCCATATCATTTTTAATTATCAATATATATTTTTAAAAAATTGGCAATAGTTAAAAATGATATGATGTAACAGTATAATTTTTTCGTAAAATTACAAAATGCAATCTATATATTGAAAAGTATTTAATTTATTATTCTATAATAAATATATAACATATATTCTACCTTTCACTATTACTAAAATTAGATTATGTTGAAAATCTTTTAAAAACTAACGAAATTTGGGATCAAATTCTATCACACCCAAATTTTAAAATATTTTATATAATTTTTCTTTCTGGTAATTGTATATTTATTTTTATAATTATGACCTATTATGATCAATTAGCTCCTATAATAATATGTGGTATGATAATGATAAAAATAAAAACACAAGTTGAAAATAAGTATAAAAAATGACATTAGGAGAGACAGAGGAGGTGCTGAACTGAACAAATTTCCAAATGAAAGCACACAAACACTTTTTGGAAAGCCACTTGCTAACTACTTGCTTTTTCTCCCAATCTGTGTCAAACAAATAAAACCTTTTAAGCTGAGGCTTTCAAAAGATATGCTACCAATGAAAATCCTATTTGGGAAACTTACCAGTCATAATGAAATCCAGTTTCACACGCCACCCTACACACATTTTCATTCAGCTGCCTTTACTCTATTAGTATCTGCCTATAAAAGGCATTAACTTCCCAACAACAACAACAACCACATGCGTAAGAGAGAATAAAACTGTGTTCATCAATAACATTAATTTCAAGTGAATTCAATTTATCAAATATTTTAGTTTATATGGACTCTGGACTTTGGACTTTTTTCCCTTCATTTCTAGCTCCTCACTTTGTTTAATAAAGCACTTTTAAGTATATTTTCAGATCATAATTATTATATTTTGATTAACTCGTGCAGTTTTATGCATTAAAAAATTAAATTGTAATTAAATCCATTTTTCTCTCGTTTTGAAAAAAAATATTTTTCAAAAGAAATTACCAAAGGACAATCAAACACATGTTTACTTGTCTACATACATTTTTGGATAGGTTTCTTCTAGTATAGAAATTTATTCCCGTTTTTCTTTTAATCATACATTCTAATTTATTGTACTTTATTATGTAAAACATTATAAACATGTATTTTACAAATTATTATTATGAATAAAAATAAACACTTCAAATGTAGTAATATAATGATATGCACGAACCATTTAAGTCACACAAAATTTTTGTAAAAGTTATTGGTTTTATGCTGTTATATAAATTTAAAGTTGAAAAAGATTTTATTAAAACTTGATATTCGGTATTTAATAAATTCTTAACATTGTATTCATAGTCATAGTCATTATGTATTCAGAAGTACCATATCAACCTGTATGGGAAAGAGACAAGTAATCAACAAAGAAAAATATTTAATAGATAACTGCATTACGTAAATAATCAGACAACTAATTATAAAATATGAAGAGAAAGAAATATGTATATATATAAAATGTAAAGAAAGAGAAATACATAAATATTATGTGAGTGAAGTGTCTGATTGACTGATATTATAATTGTTAACGTAGTAAAATTATAAGAAATTAAGATAATGTCGTGCATGCAGACATATACTATTGAATATTATTTTTATATTTACTTTGTCAGATTGTTAACGACTACAATGGCAATAATTATTAAAAATTATGATATTTGATATTATTATCAATGAATTTTTACTGTAATTTTTATGTTTATTAATTATTATTTAATCATAATAAAGAGAATCCAACAAAAGTGTTTTTGATTTGCAAACTTTCGATCTCCTCCACGAGCTATCTCAATCCATGACTCGTAGAGATTCTTCCACCTCCTACCTCAAAACTTGCCAAACCCTTCAACAAAACATACTGTAGGAACAGATGATGTGATTGCTTAGAGAAACATGAAGCCTATCATTAGCAAATTGTATAGTTCATCGTCTCAGACGATGCTTGTGGTGAGAAAGAGGCCACAAGTGGTGAATGGTGGGGGTTTTGTAGTGATGGATTGTAGTGCTCAGAGGGTTGTGTTCAGTGTTGATGGTTGCGGTGTTCGTGGTAAGAAGGGAGAGTTGATTCTTAGAGAAGAAGATGGAGACGCCTTGCTTCTCATCACGCGTAGAAAAGGTATATATTTATTTGAAAAGTTTGCATGTAACTATGTATTAAGATACGGAACCATGTGTTGCAGTTTGATTAATTGAACATTTTGAAACGTGTAGAGGTACTGAGCATTTACAAGAAGTGGAAAGGTTATAGTTTAGATTACGCAGGATCAAAGAAGCTGGTTTTCAGCTTGAGAGAACCCAATTCTTGTTTGGTTAAGAACAATGCAATTAGTATCTCAGTTAGGAACAGAGGTGGTGACTTTAAGATTAGTGGCTATTTCCCGGATAAGTGTTGTAGCATTCTTGACTCTAAAGGCAACGAGGTAGCGCAGGTATGTTTCAATGTTTGTCTACCAATTTGTTTGAGAATTATATATACACAGTAATTAACATGACATGTAAGTAGTTACTTAAAGTATCTGTTTTTATTAGGTGGGGGTGATGAAGGAAGTGGAGGAATTGATGGAAAGCAAGGATTTGTACCATGTGGTGGTGAAACCAGGGATGGATCAAGCTTTTGTTTTTGGAGTCATTGCTATTCTTGATAACATATATGGCGAATCTACCAGCTGTTAAATCCGGAATTCATCTTCAGAGCATGCTCTCAGCAGCTTTCTTAATTTTTTTTGTATGAAGGATTACTCTTTCTCCTATCACACAGATGTATATGTGAATCCTGCAGCAAAATGGAGATTATAGATATTTTAAGGAAGAAAAGGATGGACCATATATCAACCAGTTTACAATTAATCTGCCTTTTATATTGTGATAATATAATGTGATTATTAAGGCAATTTTCCTTACATGGAGATTGTTTATATATTGAATTTGTCTTGTTTAATAATGATCAATGTGATTTGCTATCTATAAATTCATTCAAGTGCTTTCACTCAACTGTTTAATTTTTTAAGATAGTTACTTCATGACATGATGATATAATTAAGAGTCTTCGTGATCATACGAACTTGCATTGAATTCTAGCTGTATAGCTTGTTTTCTATAATCTAAATTACCCCAGAATTGGATAAATTGAACACGGAATTTACAAAGTTGGTTCGAATACTTCTAAAACCTTGATACTCCATCCGTGTACTTAACTTGATGCTATTAATGTATTGTCACATCACCGCTTTCGTGTTGAATGAAATATTCAAATTTTATTTATCTTTCAAACGGTGGCTAATTGCGTCAATTATTAGGTATATCTCACAGAGTTACTAATTAAAGAGAATATATATGGATAATGTGATAATCTTGATAAATATGCCATTAAGATGAGTCGAACAAGTATGGAATTTTCACCTAACTATACGGGGTTAGAACCGTTATTCTGCTTCATTCAAGGTCCATCCAAATCTGCTTTATTCACATGCATGTCATTCATTTGTGTGTTTTTTGTTTAAAAAAATATTTGTTAATCAACCGGACAACCAGATATAAAATGTGAAAAGAGAAAAATGAAGAGAAATGCATAGATATTCTGTGAGTGAGTTCACTAATTGGCTGCGTATTGCAATTATTGGCGTAGTAAAGTTGTTTTTTTTTTTTTAAAAAAAAAACAGAAAAAATGTGACCATAAACTGAAGAACTGAAATGATGAGCCAAGTCCTTGCAGTGACCAAGGATGCCAATAGCAAATTTAGCACTAGCATGGAATGATTCACATACATAGTGAACTGAAAAATTAGTTCTTTATTTTTTTTCTCCCATTTGCTTTCAATTCCATTATTTAGAATTAAAAGCCTTATTTTATCATTAAAAAGAAGCTCTTCTATTTAATTTGCTTATCTTAAAAAAATAAATTTATCAAACGACCTTTAAAATTATAAATACGAGTAATGAGATAATTTAATATTTTCATTCATTTATATTAATATTTTTAAAAAATTAATTTTAGCTTTTAATAATTTCCTCCTAAACTAAGTAAAAACTTTACCGCTCTAAAGATTAATCAAATTTTTTAAATATTATAAACTTACGAAATTATTTATCCATTCTTATTATTTTTACATTTGAGGGTGGTTCACAAAATCAATGAATTGGATTATTTGCAGGGAAATGGGTTTTGAAAACAAAGACTTTGGGCTTTCTGAATTAGATTGGTTAGAGTTCATGCAATGTGGGCTGTTTAATTAATGGCCCACAACTTCTCTCAACCCTACTAACATGCTAAAGGATCATATGATTTTTACCAAAGTAGAACAAGGTGAAGCATCATCGTTCTCATGGTTCTCTGGTGAGTTTTTCTTGGACTATTGATCAAGTGACTGAAGCAACTATGTCTATGACAGTGGGTTTTTATTCTTCTCTTCTGTTTTTCAATTATTAATATTAGTTTAAAATTACATGATTTTGTATAGGTAACATGGTACATGCTGTAGGACCTCTATCGCTGTAATTTCTCCTTCTTCCATTGTTGAAATTTAAATTCTCATGACTTTTACCTTTTGTATTTTGACTAGATTCAGGAACATTGTTGAGATTCACATTTGACTCTTCAAGGCTTCTTTATTTATTTTTCTGTCTTCTGATTACAATGTTGTACCCATTGACTTTCAATATACAATTCTTGTACAGTTTGTGACACTCAATTATCATAGTTAGCAAATAATCACTTTATTGGCATGGGACTTAGAATTTCCTTCACCAGTTTATTGCTTGGAATGTCTTCTATGTATACTTTCATTTTATCGACCATATCTGTGACATGTGGAAAATTGTTCTACAATTCAGATAAACATTTTATATCTTTCATATTTTTTCTGCAGATATTGCAGCTTGAATTTCTAGACCTTTTCCTCAATTTTACATGACAACTTAAAAATATCTCATATTTTAACTGTTTTATACTGTTGCTCCTTATGTATGTCTCATGCCATGCACCTTGATTAAAATATTAAATTGCTCAAAACAGTCATTGCTGATATATCATTAACATGGAAAAAAGGACAAGTTAGTGAAGGGAGAAACTAGAGTTATATGCAGATTTTGTATCCTAAACAAGTCACTTGCTTAGACAAGGCAAACCTGTTAAGATTTATTTATATCTATATTTATTCTTATTATTTAGCTCCAGATTATAGTTTAGTGGATGCAGAAGTGGTATGATCATATTTTTAGTGGATGTAGACAGTGGTTTTCAATTGTCCTGTTTTATAGGATCTGAAGTTTGTATTTTGTTATTTCCTTCTCTATGTAAAACTTATCTATAGGCTTCTTTTGTCAATGAAAAGAGTACTTCCAGTGACATTGCCTTCCAGTGATATCAGAGCTTAAAAATGGTGGGTTCAGACACAAATTTTGTGCAGGTATCAATTCTTTGTTTTGATGGCTATTATGACCATTGGAGCATGTTAATGGAGAATTTCCTACGGTCCAAGTAATTGAATTTGGAATCGGAGAACCAGAAACTGATGTTACCTTGACTGATACATAGAAAATAGAGCTAGAAGGGAAGAAGCTAAAGGATTTGGAAACAAAGAATTACTTGTTTCAAGCCATTGATCGAAATATCCTAGAAACAATTCTTAGCAAAGACACCTCCAAGGATAACTGGGATTCAATGAAAAAAAAAATAAAAAAATATGAAGGATCATCAAGAGTGAAGACTCTACAAATGAAAGATGGAGAATCCGTCACCAGCTATTGTGCAAGAACTATGGAGATTGCAAACAACATGCGATTTCATGGTAAGAAGATGGATGATGTTACCATTGTTGAGAAGATATTGCGTTCTTTGTCACCAAAGTTTGATTTTGTTGTCTCATCAATTGAAGAATTCAAGGATATAGATGAACTCTCACTTGATGAACAAAAATTGAACCGTCTCATTCATATTCAAATGACCAAGCCCTAAAGGCATCCCACCTTTACTCAGTTTTCAAATTACATCAAGGAAGGAGAGGTCAAGGCAACAAAGGTGGCAACAAGCAATTCCAACATGGACCTGATCAACAATTTGAAGGAGAGGTCACGGCAACAAAGATGACAACAGGCAATGCCAACAAAACTCTGAGATAAATGTTTGATATGTGGATACAGGCTGCAACAACCACAAAGTAAGTCTTTATTTTCTTATTTAAGTGAAGACTTTAGTTCTACTGTGATTGTTGAACTGTGAAAGTGATAAGAAAATGTGACATAAATATTAGAATCAAAAATGATTTTGTAGAAACAATTTCACATGTGTTGTATGTTCTTGACTTGAAAAGTAATTTGTTTAGTACTGATCAGTTACAAGAAACAGGTTATGTGATAACTATTCAAAAAAATGCTTGTGAGATATACAATCCTTTAAGAGGAGCAATTGTTGTTGTTCAAATGAGAGCAATTGTTGTTGTTCAAATGAGTCCAAACAGACTTTTTTCCTTTAAAGATAAAAACATCTCAACATTGCTTAAGGACTAAAGTACAAGACCCTTTATGCCTGTGGTATTTTTGCTATGATTACTTAATTTTGGCGGATTAAAGATTCTCCAACATAAAGAGATGGTGACAAGCCTCCCTCTAATTCATATTCCTTCTCAAGTTTGTGAAGAATGTGTTGTTGGCAAAAAAAATCGTTCTCCATTTTCTCAAGGAAAGTCATGGAGAGCAAAATATGTCCTGAAGATGGTACATTCTGACATTTGTGGATTGAATCCATCTTCTAGCTGGGGCAAAAGATATTTCATTATCTTCATTGATGAAACATTCCAAAGAATTTTTGGCCAAATGCAGTGAATTGGAGCATTTATGTGTTAAACAGAAGTCTTACCTTTTCTGTTCAGAACACTACATCCAAGGAGGCATGCTGTGGGCGGAAATTAACAATAGATCATTTTAGAATTTCTGATTACATTGCTGATGCTCATGTCCCGAATGAGAAAATGAAGAAGCTTGATAATAATGGTAAAAAATATAAATATAATTAATTTAGTGCACTGTAAAAGTAAAAATTAGGTGACTGCAAAGAATGCTTGGGTATGTTCTTCAAAGGATGCTGTTCAAGGAAGTGCACAAGGGTGCATTAGAGAATTTCCAAAGTTTGTTCATCATTAAGTTGATCTTTGCAGACATCAGTTTAAGAGAGGGTGTTAAGATTTATTTATATTTATTATTATTATTATTTAGCTCTAGATTATAGTATTAGTTGATGTTAAAGTGGTAAGATCATGTTTTTAGTGGATTAGATAGTGGATTTCAACTGTCCTGATTTATAGGATCTGGAGCTAGTGCTTTGTTATTTCCTTATTTATATAAAGCCTATTTATAAGCTTCTTTTGTCAATGAAAAGAGAATTTCTGGAGACATTGGCTTTTATACTACAAAACCTCATAGTAATTTAGTAAGCACTATAGAGCAGCTATGAAATAATTGGGCTTGCACCTTCTACAATAATATAGACATTCGCAATATAGGCACTAACTCTTCACCAAGTTAATATCTAAAACATAAAATATGAAAACGTCAAACTCATTATTGTGCTTTAACATGATTGATTTTCAAAATATAAGATACAAGACAACACTTCACACATATAATAGACCTTATAAACAAATAGTTAGAGTGGTTATTTTATAAATCTCAAAACAGGATGAAACATTATTAATATTCACTTTCTTTTCTGCGGTAAACAAAAGAATGTTTGAATTATATTCTGAACTTATTTTTTATTCTGAATGTTAAATAAAAGATTGAAAATCTTTCTATAATAGCACTACCCTTGCACTGTTAATGCATCTACAAGTGCAGACTGTGTTTGAACTGTATCAAAATGTGGATTCAAATGTTTTAAATGAAAAAAAAAAATTAATAATGTCTTCGAAACTTTTTATATATTAGTTCCTCGTGGTCAATGTAGGGCCGAAAAAATCACGTAGATGAAACATTTAGTAGCTAAGGTACTAGTAGAAAATGGGGACAAAAGTTGGAAATGCTCTTAAAAAGCTCTGCCTTATTGGATTAACTAGGCCATTTTTCATAGAGCATAGACTTGCACGAGGAATAGAACGCAGATTGATTCATGAGCACTACAAGAGGGGTTAGGTAAACTACCTTTTAAACAAAGTGCATAATTGGAAATTATTTTCGGTGACCCATGAAATGATGGATTCCATTGAGTAAAACACTTACTATTTTATGATTGAGAAATGCCACTAATCAACTAATTTATACAGCAATACAGCAGCAGTGATGCTAAGTCTAACATATAGCATTGGTTCATAGAAAATAATCTTCTTAACAAGGAAAATCAGTATCATTTTGTAGATGTATTTTTTCAATCTTGTTTTAATTGAAGGATACTACTACTTCCAATAGGTGCAAATATCTGACAAAAGACTTATTTGCATGTCATATAGCACCGTCTCTAGTTTATTCCTAATTTAAGTATAATATTTTGTACTGATTTCTTCTGATCCCAGTTTTGTACCATAGGAAAACTCATTTCAACGCTACTTTGCTTCTAACATTCGTTCCATTTCTACTTTCTAGCATCAAATTAAGATAATTCCCATGTTGTCCATGAATATATGTGAAATTATAGTTAGACATCAAAATGCATGACCTAATAAGTTGTTGACTCTCTTAATTTTTTAATGAAGCTATACTTACTAAAATACTAGACGATTTTGACAATTTACTTTAACAACAAACACAAACATAGAAAAATCTATATGAACAAATTTATATAAACTGATTGGAACTCAGAAGAAACGTAGAGTGAATGAGCTCTTATTTATTTATTTTTATCCTTCTGATGTTCAAAATGAAATGAGGTCCAAGTCTTCAACAGAAACACGCAAATGGAAATAAAGCGACAAATAACATAATTAATAATGATTCGATTTATTGAACGTGTAAAGTGTCCCCACTCTCTCTTTGTCGGTTTCGGTGTATAATATGTTACAATTTGCAGAAAACTCCTGAAGATGTATCCCGAAGGTTCACATCAAGCACAGCCATATCCTGCTTCTCATTTATGTCACTACTGATCTTCGGTGACAAATGTGAATGGAGTGTCCTAATAAAGAGCCCTACTGTTGCAAAAGATTCCTAGTGGATGATGATCACATAGTAAAAGTTACAAAACTTTGTATTATGTAATGCAATTCAGGCGTGAAAAAGCATAGCATCACAAAGCTTTCAGTTAGAAGGACCAGGATAGTTACAAAATATGAAAACGTGCTACACCCCAGTCTAGAGCATGGGAATGCTAAACTTTTTCAAAAAAGCAATGGCAATTTCACTTGTGGGAAATTTCGCTGCACTTTCGTTCTGTGTCAATATCTGATATTTTGCATGCAAGACGCAAATGCCTTAATTAATCAACTTTCCTCAATTTCTATTTCTCTTTTTCATTTATGATTATTTAATAAAGTCATTGCTGTTTAATAACCATGCTGAAAATTCACACATACAACTAAGCACACCTGGAATGATTAGTTTGGAAAATGTTTAAGATTCCCATATTCTTTTATGCTTACAGCTATTGCCAATGAACACAAAATTGTTTCTTTTAAGGAGTGCTTGAGCCTTGAGCCAGCCATCATAATCACAACTTTGCGCTGTTTTTTTGTTCTGATTCAAACTCAGTAGTTAGACACTTTAGCTTTATTTCCTCAAACCAGTTTTCCTTAATAACCCCAATAAAACATTAAAAACAAGTTCAAAGTATGGGAAAACATTGAACCATTGCAACAAAAAAAAATAAAAAAATTGAGCCATGGAGCAATATAAAAATCCACTGGAATATTCATGAATTTTATGCTTGACATATTTTTAAGACAAAATTGAGATGCATATCCTTAATTCCTTGTGTGCTTTTTGGCCATGTTCTCTCATCATAATTAAAATTTCAATTTTTGATTGCAAAAAGTATGAAAAACACTAAAACTGCATCTAAGTTTTTCCTTATTCTTTAAGAAGATACTAAGGCAAACAAATTAGAAAAACTAAATTTTAGAATTTGCTAATGTCTCAGTATATACATTGAAGATCATAGAAAAAGGAAGCTAGCAGTGAAGTCATGGGACAAATCCCACAACCAGTCTAAACAAAAAGGGCTAATGTTAGCTAGAGAGCTTTTGTCATAGATTTCTAGCACTTGTCACAGTCACAGAAAAACAGAGTTTCTATGCTCCATTCTTTACCAGCAACTGCAAGAGTCTAAAGCAAGAACTTTTAGCCCGATATAGAAGAGAAGCAACTCTCCGATCGAATGAGGTGTGAGGCTCTAACTTTGTGAAGAGCTCCACTAGAGTTCGATCGGAGAGGCCTGGGAGAATCAAGGCTCCGACGGAGAACGCGACTCATGGCAAAGATGGGGTGCTCTGTTTTATTGAGAACCGTTGATGACCTGAACTCTCTGCAGAAACTGATGTGGCGATCCAGCGCTTCTTCTGTGGTGATGACACTATCTGATCTCACCACCTCGTCTTTCACAGCCTCCACACACAACCCACATAGCCATCGACCCTGGTACTTCTGACGCACCCTTGTGATGTAAGCTGGAGTGCATTCCTCTGTGAACCCACAAGAGTCGCATTTCACACACTCAACTTCTACCTGTGCCACGGTTTTCACTGTGGGAATCTGACTCTCTGATCCTGAAATTGCCATGGCTTGCTCAAAGAACTTGCAACTCTCTCTCTCCTTCTCTCTTGCTTGTAATTATAATATAGGGAGGGGTAGGGAGTCAACACGGATTTATGTTGTCTTATGCTAATAAACTTATGTTAGGAAAATGTGCCATTTAGTATTAAGATATTTTTTAGTATAAATTAACATGATATTATCTGTGTCCTTAATATGGATTAGACATGAGTCACTGATGAGCTTTTAACTTGTCATTTTGGTGTTTTCTTGCCACGTGTCTCTCCATGCATATGGCACTACAGAAAATTAGCGTGATTTACTGATAGTAGATCGCTGTCATTTGCTTCATTTGACCATACTTATCTAATTTTCATCCATTCAAGTTTATCTTATTAGCCATCAGTGTTTTAAGTGATTATACTTCAACTCTTTAATTTGTAATTACGTTAAAATAGAACTGGTACTGTAATACGCATTTCATCTATTATAAAATATATAGATAGAAAAAAATTTATTTATATATATTATAAATGAGTTGGTTAATTAGCTGGATATTATAAATAATTTGATTGATTAAATGTGTATTTGAAATAAAATTGCATGTTAAATATTTACGGAGGATAATTTTATTATTTTAATAATGATTTGATCTGAATAAGATTGACTACCATATGAATGATATTTAGTATTTAGTTTAAGAAAAAGTTTATCCTGATAATCCAATAAACAGTAGTAGCCTCAAAACTTGTGCCATGTCACTCATGAGTGTGCCTTGCATATTTTTGGTAATTGCCAGGGCTGATCTGATGTTATAGTGTAAAGGTATATTTCACGTTTTTGGATGTGGAATGAGTTAGATGTTTACTCTACGAATCATTTTGATTTAATTTTTGATCGAAATTCTTTACACTTTGTCGTCAATTACAATCTAGTACGATTCTTAAGTTACTTGTACGTGTATCCTTAGGAAATTTCTATTATTTCAATCTATGATCATATTCATTGTTATTTGCTAACTTGTAGGCATTGATTGTCAATTATTTTGACACGTGAAAAGCAGATTGTTGTCTTAATGTGGTTTATGTCTCTTGACTGATGCAGGTGTGCAATCAAGCAATACATCCATACATACATGTATATGTATATGTATATGTAGCTATGTGTTTATGTATGTATAGATTGTGGCTTACTTTCTATTGCTGTATTTGGTCCTTAAGAAGGCATGACATGTCATACAAAAAATTAGTGTCATTCAATGTTCAAACTGAAGTTGATATAGTTATTTTTCAGGTGCACCAGCCATTCTATTCCGATATATCCACATGCTTTTATTAAGTGTCACATTGTTCAATTAATATAAGTATGACTCGACCATCAAATGATTAGAGGAAAACATTAACAATGAATAATGTATTAACTCTTCCTAAAGAGAATGGGTTTCAATCTAATTGATTGCTAATTAAAACTCTCCAAAAAATAGAAAGATGTCATGTGACTACCAATTACAGGGGAAACGTTCACGCATATTATATTGTCTCCAACTTCCCAAGGAAGCACTACAAGTGTACAAGAAGATAAGGTGTACGCATTGTAAGTAGTTCTGAAAAGTTGTCACAAAACTCTCCCACATACAAAAAGTGAACCATATCTGGAGTACATGATTTTATAAGACATTGTGTCATGGGAAATTGAATTGTGACAACAGAATCGTTATATTTATAGGATACTTGCCTGTTACAAGAGGCTAAAATGCTCTAAGTTTAAGATGTAGTGTATGTATAACAAGATTAAATATCAGAGTTCTAGAATTCAGAGTTCACAGTCCCTGGATTTGCAAAATAATTTATGAACAAGTGCTTTCATGTCTTGATAGTTTTCCTAAGTTCTTTTCTTTCAACTTTATACCACAGGGTTGTTTTAGTTCATCTTAAATGTGATGATACATTAAACATGCCTTAAGCAAGTGGTAGATGTATCTTTTCAAGCGCGGGACTCAGATGATTCCTAAGTGGCTATCTCATTCATTGTATGAAAATGACATCCCAATGACTTCAAATTAGCCATGTGCAAGTTTTGCCATTTCTTGTTGAGCGATGTAGACACAAGTGACAAGGAGGTTTCGTGATAGTGAGGTGCGTCTCATAAACTTAAGTTTGAATCCCTGTACAGAAAGGTCGCCACACTAAGTGTATAAATGAGTGTTTGGTTTCACTTTTGGTAGAATAAATTCTTAAACTTTTGAGAAATTTTGATATATTTAATTTCACATTAGAGTTCATATAGATTTTGAGTAACTTTTGCCATAGATAAAAATTTTACCATAAAATTTATCATTGACTTGATTTTATAATAAAAACACTCAAATATAAGTCATATTACTTTAAAATCAATTTTAACTAGA
This sequence comes from Hylodesmum podocarpum, assembly GCA_026586105.1. Lineage (NCBI taxonomy): Eukaryota > Viridiplantae > Streptophyta > Magnoliopsida > Fabales > Fabaceae > Hylodesmum > Hylodesmum podocarpum. The sequence continues at coordinate 3,803,556 of JALJEV010000650.1, read as the reverse complement.
TCAAATTTCTCAACTTCATCCAAATATGCACTAAACTTAACAGAATTGCTAGAGGATATTTTTGATAAACCACAAAAGTAAAAAAGAAGACCAGGGAGTCTGGGACTTGCATCCACTAACGAGTAAGGTTGTAATCTATAATAAGGAAAGGAATCTTTTCCTCTTGGGACCAATGACTGCAACAGATACATCAAAGAGTGGTGCCTTTTGTGATGCATGCATGGATATCACTTTTAAGACATTTTGTACCTAGTTGGAGACAAAGTATTGAAGTAGTAAGTCTGTCGCGATTCGTGAGCAACCTGCACCTGTCTCTTTCAACATGGTATTTTAGGAAGAGTCAAAATCTGGAGTTAGTGATTTGCTAGCCAGTAGGCATAAAATTGAAGGCCAAGCTACCCTTGGTCCATGCGGTTGGCCCCATGACTGCAACATTCATCATATCCAAACCCAAAGGTTTCTGCTGGCAATCAATTTAACCGAAAAGTAAGCTCTTATAGTGTACACATCTTTAAGGTTTTACTTGAATCTTCGTATTTAATACGAAGAAACTAGCTGTGAATCTTTAAAATGGTTGATCCAGGTTTAGGAATGATGTGATAGAAGCATTCTGGTGAGTGTTTTTAGCACCAAACTTGTTCTCCACTACTTGAATTTTGATGTGCTAGAGCCTAGAAGATTATTAGTGCGTTTAGTTCCACACCCTTCATTTGTCTTTTTCACTAAATAGTTATAACTTCCACATACCAGATGTAATTTTTTACTTCTCTAACAGTTTTCTAAACACTCAATTTGGAAGAAAGCTTAATTTAATGAGATTCTCCTGTCTTCTCTTGTTGCCTGCCCCTAAAAAGCTGTGCTATTTTCTGTGCTATTCTATATTGGTTGGCACCCCCACCAAACTTTCTGATTTTCATGCTCTTGATGGGTCTTTTTGTGCCACTTTACTTCAGGTGATATTAATGTGAATTGCTATGCTAGCACATTTAAACAGTGAAGTGAAGGATTGTAGTCGCTAAACATGAAGATTCAAACTAGTATAAGGCATGATGTTGAATTGGTTTTCTTAAATATCAATTCCATGGTTGACTTTTGATTCTGAAGGAGTAGGATTTATGTACAGCTCCATGATATCCAAATTTCAAACACGGGTGTTTATTTCGAATATGAAATTGTATTTTCGGAATTATATTCAATATCATGTCATTGAAATACAAGATACAAATAAGATATAACATGAGTAATTTATTATCCTAGAAATCAACTATTTTTGAAAATATTTTTCTAAAACTTATGAGCAACATGAGTGGATATGTAATATTCCCATGTTCAATTCTTTTTTATTTTTAAGAATCTTTTTTAAACAAACTCCAAGTATTTCATTTCCAACGCCAATAGTTATGCTGGTGAATTTGATAACCCAAAAGCTTGATGATCATGAATAAATAAACAAACCAACCAACCATTGAAGTGTGTGTAGAACTGGTAACTGACAATTTCAGCTTTTCATTGAATAAGGGGTGTCTTGACTTTGTATCAGGCATCCTCTGATATGAATGATGATGCTTGTATATGGTACTGTTCGCCCTGCTATTTTTAATTACAATGTCATGCCCCTTTTTTCTAGTCAGCTCCTGAACTAGATTTCTGTAATGAAAAAGAGTTTCTGAAGTCCCTAGAAAGTAGAAACACAACGTTGTAACCTCAGTACATTATCACCATCACCTGATACTTCTCATTGTAACAAGAAAAATTGAGATAATGCAAGTTACACAGTGCTATTCCCCATAACTAAGATACCTGCCAATTTTGTTTCTACACTCAGCAAATATGAAACTTTATGTAATAGCCACGTACACCTCATAATTAAAGTTTGTTAACTTCAAACATCACATCATGTAACATTAATGGGATCCAACAACAATAATATAACTAAAACGCAACCGCGGAGGTGATAAAATCTCATGCAATAAGTGACAGTAGATGATGCAGATCGGGGTTAAGAGAAAGAGAAACATGAAGAAAGAATGATACGTGATTCTTATATAAATAAAATTCGTCTTATAGATTAGAATTAAATTTATTTTGAATGATTAAATATGGTAACGTATTTTCTAAAATGAAATGTATACTGTTTATGCATTTTTAAAATTAATTAAGATGTCTTTTTCACAATTTTGAATATTTTGTTTTTAATCTATACTTTTTAAAAATTTATTTGAATTAATTATTCATAAATAGTTATATTTTAAAGATTTTTACTTAAACATTTACTCTCCTCTAATTGTTGTTTTTGTATTTATTTGAATTTAAGAATAACTTTTTTTTATATGTGAACCACATATATATCCAAACTCAGTTAATTGTGTAAACTAATTCCTTTTAAAACTAAAGCATTAAAGTTACTCAATTAAAAAAAATAATTTATATTATAAATTATATTATTGAGCTTTTTGAGTCAATTAAGTTTTCTAGTTAATTGTAGAATGTATATTAAAATGGGTAGTTTTTGCCATATCAGCAAGAGGAAATGCAAGCTTGGTTTACTCTTTTAAACGCAATCAAAGATGAGGCAACAAATGCATGGAAAAGATGATGTGATGTAAGAAGCCAATTAAGTTGGCCTTTCTTTCACTATGAGAAAGTAATTGAAAAAAAATGATTTTTTTTTTTTTGAAAAAAAAATGCTTTACTCTCTAATGCTAACTACGTGATTGACATTTCCAATTATGGGGTGGACCATCCATGTAAGCTGATCACTCCAAGTTATAAGGCACTTCACTGTACAGCAATTCCCAAAGCTCTATTCATCTGAACCAAATAAGCCAAGGGAGTTGCCATTTTCAAATTTTCAGTGGGTAGGTATTCACCAATTTAGGACTGCTACAGCTATATCTATATGTATATACTTGTTGCAAGTTTAGAGTGTAGTTACTAGTTTTAAGATTTTTAAGTTGTTTTTATTGCTGGTTTTAAAATCTTATTGTTAATTTGAAAGTTCAATTGAAAACAGAAAAAGAGTTGAATATTTCTTTTTTATAACATCTGGTTGTTATTAATGTTGTGTTGCATTTGTAAAAAAATATTTAATAATTAACTACAATATCAATCAGTGTTGCCAAAACATATATATTTCTTTTATTAATTTTTTTTATTTTTTACATAATTGGTTGACTTGTATTAAAGTTAATGACTTAACATTTCTCTTCTTTATCTTTTTTATTTATAATATTTATTATATGGTTCCAGAAGATATTACAATAAATTGATTAATAAAGTTAATTTTGATTAAGAAATAGTTACACATACTCCTTAATTATTTACATCTTTATTTTAAATATCAATGATTATCAATAGAATTTTTAATTTTAATGTTTATTTGAAGTGGAATTCAAGAAAATTCTAATTTAGTTGAAGTTTTCCGAGAGGAATCAATAATGTTTTTCTTCTTGTGACGTTAAAAAAACAACCTATTCTGATAAATTATTTTTTCTACTATAAAAAAAAAACTATTTATATTTTACTTTTTGAATTGGGTCAAAAAGTCCAAAACTAAAACGCATAGTAATTTTTTTCCACTGGACAAAATGTTAGTAAAGTTTCTTATATGTTATTTTTACCGTTCTTGAGCAATAATCGGAGAGATTATAATATAGATAATTTTAATTATGCAGATGGTTAAGGTGAAAGTTTAATTCTAATGGAGAACAACAACAATGTTATACCTAAGTTTTATGAAAAAATAATTCTTGAAAATATTAACTTTTAAAAACATTACTTTCCTTTTAAAATAGTTTTTTAAAAATGTTTTCGTTCAAAAATAAGGAATTTGATTTACATTTATTAGTTTTACATATAATCTAATCTCAAGTGTTTTTATTTTCTTGGATATATAAGAGACTATAGGTGTCTTTCAATTTATGGAGCCACGACTAATCTTATGTTTCATAATCGCTGACTCGAGAAATTTTTACACAAATAGATTGTCGTCAATTTGCAATATTAAAGATTATATTTCTTATTAAAGAATAAAAAATATTTCTTATTTTTTATTTTTTTATACTCTTCTTTGGTTGAAGTTATTTTACAATTGAGTTTTTAATTTTTTTTAACTACGGTCTTTTCTATTAATTTATACATAAAAATGTTTGTAATTTAATATTTATGTCACTCCAAAATTAAATAAATAAATAGTTAATGAAAATTTTTTGGTGTCGTAGAGTCATTTAAATATATAAAAACGAACCTTGCACGGTCCGAAATCTTTATAATTTCCATGTAACCTATAAAATTTTTGACTTAATCTTAAATTTGACGGTCAAATTTAATGACTGGGACGAGAATCAAACAAAACAATAATAATTTTTTTTTAAATCATTAAAACAAAATTCAATCTAAACTGTTTAAGCCAAATTATAAATATCATAAAAATACCTAAGAAATATAGCCCTATTAAACAGATGCTTAGAAATATTCCCTTGCAAAAATAAACTATGATACAAATAAACTATTGATGGACGCGGAGAAGAAAAGCATGTAGAAACCTTATTAGTTATTATCACCAAATCTAAGTTCATTATTAACAAGTCCAAGTAGTGAATAAACAAATAATCATAAACATAAGTATTAATTAATTAACTGATATTTTAAACAATACACATAATTCTCGATTAAAATGAATTAAGCCTATGGAATATTGGGATGAGTCACATAAATATAATACATTCAATTAATAAATAAATAAACCAAGATCTATAGTTTATAAGTTCATGTCCGTCCGCGATCCTCGCTATTCTCCCTCTCGTATGATTCATTAATATTAATTATTCAGAGAATCGCATTTTTCTCTCTTCTCGCGAAATTCTCATTCTCCTAACAATTTAATTCTCCTCATATTGTTCTCTGTTTGGCATCTCATTTACTTAAGATTCAGCAAGTTGCAAATTCAGATTTCTCATGTTCATCCGAAACAGGTGAAATTCTTATCTGCATGTCTATGGACCCGCCAGATCGGTTGTTAATTTACGCGTCTTCGTCATTGATTGCTAGCTTGCTCGTTCACTTTGATTTGGGTTTATTTCGATTTTAGGGTTCCTCTTAATGTGTCGTAGTTGCTTGTACTTGTCCAGATTTTCATGCCGCAGTTTGTCCAAGACGACATAAAACTTCTGTGTTTTTTGTAAATCTGTGTGTTTCTGACAAATGTGAAGTAAGAGGTGGATATAGATCATGGTGACTTATTTGAGTTTCGCAATTGAGGGGGTGAATGGCGCATAATAGAAGAGTACGAGAGTCATTTCTGCGTTGGGAAGTGTTGATTTGAATTGGTTTCTTGTTTTATTATGTTGGAACTCAATTGCAGGGAGAATGAGGGATTGAAAACACTTGATTAAGATTAAACTGTCAAATAAATTTTTGTTGCTGCTTTAAAGAGTTTGCTTGTAATGGTTGCCAGTTTGTGATGATTTGCTTGCTTTCATAATCTGAATGTGCTTTAATTGTCTATATTCTAGTATTGTCTGAAAGTGAAGTTATTTGTTACTTATTCTTATTTTCTTTCTAGGCTACTTAGAACTTAAGATTCAACTCTTTTTGAAAAATGAGAGCTTGTCCTTCTTTACTTCACTTTATTTGTTATTTAATGTTTACGCAGGATGAAAGCAGGCTTTTATGGATTAAAGGGTAAAGAAATTTCACTTATTTCCATTGTTCTCATGTCTGCAACTATCCTTTTATGGTCATGGGAGAAAACACCTGGTCTTGGTGCCTTTCTTCCTCCTCATACACCACCATTGCAGCTGCCTTCAGGTTTACTTCCATTTATATGATTGTTTTGTTTGAAAAGTACTGATATTATATCCTGTCAATATGGCAAATATTTTTCATATAATTTTGTTTTCATGAAGGTGTAGGTATGTGAATTTTTGTTTATGTTTCTTAAAAATTAATATTCACAGACTGAATAACTGTCTGCATAATGCTCCTTGCATTGTTCTCAATACTGATTTCTTGGGGGGTTGATTTACATGTTTGCAGATCATGTAGCTACTGGTCGTTCATTCCAAAGGCTAGCACCACCACGTTTGGGTGAAGATGACTCGTCATTAACAAAGAAAAAGCTGGGCAATGAGCCAGAAGAACTGCATCTTGAGGGAGCATCACAGACGGTTCCTGCACAAAGCTCTTTTGGAGAGAGCATAGGTGAAGATAGCTCATTGTTGGCGAAGAAAAAGACCACTAATGAACCAGAAGAACTACATCTTGAGGGAGCATCACAGACAGTTCCTGCACAAAGCTCTTCTATAAAGAACAAGGGTGAAAGTAATGCTGAAACAACTTCATATACCAAACGTAAGATATTGCTTTCTTTAATCCTCTATGGTTTCAAAGGGTTTAAAATACAGCGTGATGTAGTACCATGCCCTGTATCAAATGAGCATGTGAGCATATGAAACCTTTTTATACGGGGTCTTATTTATTTACTTATCCTGGTGTTTGCTGTGGTGGTCAGAATGCTGCACTTAACTTTCAGCTTAGCCAGATTGACAGGGTCAAGTTAAAAGTATAGTTGAATATAGTCAACTTCTTTCAAAAATATATCTATTAGATGGCCCCATCCTTTTAACAATAAAACTGTCCATGACCACATGTTCGTTTTGTTTACTCTCCCTCTGTTAATCTCGTGCTGTCTCCTTGGGGCCCAATACTAAAATTCATTGTCATGGTGTAGAAATTCCTTCAACTGTGTCAGATGAAGAAACAAAAACCGAAGGAATCTTGGAAGGTGGGAAAAACCATGGCGCCCAAACTTTTTCCAGCCCAACAACATCAGGGTCTAAAAAGAATGAAGCTGAGGGGGAGAAAAGTTTGAAACAAGAACATAAGCACATAAAGGATTTCGTGATGAACACTCCACAGACAGAAACAATCTCTGCAATTGGAGGAAAAGAGAACAATTTGAATAATAATGCTACAGAAAGTAAAGGTACAGCACTTTTCGCTAATCATCTATAAAACTTTATTACCACGTTTCTCTCACTGGGATGAGTTGAAAGGAAGTTGATATATGTTTTTAAATTTGTTTTATAAAAATGAGCTTCTTTTTAAAGAATATCTCTGGATTTTTCTGAGTAACAGTTTTTTTTAATTGGTTCTAAAAAAATCTTGAAATATGAGGTCCATTTGTTTTGAAGTTGAGTAGAATTGATTTTAATTAAACTAATTTTGAACTGTTATACATAATTAGAATGTGTGCTCAAATTATATCAGTTTTTGATTTGCATGGGAATGTTTGTCATGATTAAAGGAATTGATCATGAAGATTTTCCAAACAGGCACATAGTTATAGGAAAATTGAGACATGTTCAACTTATTATTCGTAGAATGAGCTTCCTAATGAAGGGTATCTCCTAACTTTTATAAGAAACTTCTTTTTTCCTAGAGAGATCTTGAGACCTTTTATAATTTTTAAAATTTTAAAGTTAAAAGGTTTGCTGGTTTGTTTCCTCATTTGCAAGTGATGATCGTCACTACTTTGAGTAGGTGACATAGTAAGTGTAGTTATTAGTTAAAAACACATAATATATTTTCATAGACTAACCCTGGAAAAATAAGTTTCTTGTATTAGACAACCTGGCTTAAACTCTCTAAGTTACTGCTCTTCTTGCTCCATCATCCATAAAAACAATCTTTATTATCCTTCGGAAGCTATGCACCATGCACATTTGTTGGACTGGTGGACAATACTTGCAAGTGTTGATAACTAACATATGTTCCCTTGTTGATTCTTTATCCAGTCTGTAACTATGCAAAAGGAAAATGGGTCCCAGACAACAACCGGCCATTGTATTCAGGTTTTGGTTGCAAACAGTGGCTCTCAGGGATGTGGGCTTGCCGCTTGATGCAACGTACTGATTTTGAGTATGAGAAGCTTCGATGGCAACCGAAGGATTGTCAAATGGAGGAATTTGAAGGTTCTAAATTCTTGAGAAGGTATTTCATTCTCTTGATCCATATATGGATAATGGACTGAACTGCTGTGTAATTGTACAATTTGATGCTGAAGACGTGCTTTTTCAATTCTGTTTGCTCATAGACTCGTTCAAAATGATTGAGACATAGGATGCTCCTCAATTGACTTGAAAGGGTTGCCATCTTTGGTTGAGGCGTGTGTTAGCATGGGAGTTATGTTACTTAATTTAGTCTGTTTTACTCTGATCACAAGACTGATGCTTTTTGAGATGCTGCCTCTTCTAATTTTGTAGATTTCATCTGATTTAGAAAACAAAGTGTCCCCATTTTCCCATCTCCATTTTCAGTTATTTTTGTTGGCCTGTTTTTGGTTCAACAGAAAAAAGGTCAATAAATGTTTGATCAATTGATAATAGTCTTTGTACATTCAGGATGCAAAACAAAACACTAGCTTTTGTTGGAGACTCATTGGGCCGGCAGCAGTTCCAGTCTTTAATGTGCATGATCACTGGTGGTGAGGAGAATCTTGCTGTTGAAGATGTGGGGAGTGAGTATGGATTGGTTGTAACTGATGGCTCTGCCCGTCCTAATGGGTGGGCATTCCGTTTCTCAAGCACTAATACTACCATCCTGTACTACTGGTCAGCAAGCCTCTGTGATGTTGAACCTATTGATGTAAATAACCCAAACACTGATTATGCAATGCATCTTGATCGGCCACCAGCATTCTTGCGCCAATATCTTCACAGGTTCAATGTTGTGGTTCTCAACACAGGTCACCACTGGAACCGGGGGAAGCTCAATGCTAATCGATGGGTAATGCATGTAGGTGGTATGCCAAATACTGATAGGAAGATTGCAGTGATTTGGGGCGCCAAGAATCTTACAATTCATAGCATTGTTAGTTGGGCGAATTTACAGCTTCCAAAACATCCGGGTTTGAAGGTATTCTTTCGTTCCATCTCTCCTAGGCATTTTGTTGGTGGGGACTGGAACACAGGAGGCAGTTGTGACAACACGAAACCGATGTCTGTTGGAAAGGAAATATTGGAAGAGGAGTCCAGTGATCGAGGTGCTGCAAGTGCAGTAAAGGGAACAGGGGTTAAGCTCTTGGACATAACAGCTCTTTCTCAGCTCAGAGATGAGGCTCATATATCACGGTTCAGTATTACAGCGAAGCCTGGTGTGCAGGATTGCTTACACTGGTGTTTGCCTGGTGTTCCTGATACATGGAATGAATTACTCTTTGCTCAAATCTAGTTTGCACATTATGGTGCTCGGAGAGTATTTGGTTAGCGTTTAAAAGGTTACAACCACCCCATGGATTGGAAAGGGTGATTAACTTCCAAAACCATAGTTTTCAGATGAACAGTCATGGGGGGCTGCAATATGTCCTAGCTGAGTTCGTACTTCAGAGCTGAGCTGATGAGATATTTGGAGTCGCACGTTGCAGAGATTTGTTGTGCGTTATCTACATGAGGAATGTCGTAGTAATCCCATTTCGCATTGCCTTAAAAATAACTGACTAGGGAAATTTTGAGATATGCAGTGTAGCTTATTTCACATGTAAATTAATTACTCCTTCATATGGCCCGCACGTAGCGGGTGTTCAGCTGAAAATAGGGTTGATAGAAAAAGCTGCGGAGTAGGAGCATTCGAAGATTGTTATTGAAAGTGAGTTCTTTATAATCTATTGTAGGATAGGTTGAAGTCAATAGAACAGATAAATACCCGTGCTCTTTCTAGAAAAAATCTGGCAGGGTTGAACAGAATAGTGTGTTATTAACTTGGATTTTTTATATATCACGGTGTTTCAAAGCATATAGCATATACCATACATTTCACGCCGAATGTAATATTCATGTATAATTCTACAGTTTGTATGGGACAATATTACTAGTGGGATCCTTGAGTGCAATAGTTATGTTGACTACTCTTTTACGAACTCATCGATTCACTGACACGCCCAACGATACGTTGCAACCGTATTTAATAGCGTGATGTTAGTTTTGTCTGTTAATAATGTGGTGCATCTTCTCTGTACCACACATAACCAATGATATATATGTGTGTGTGACACTCATTCTACCTCAAATCCTTAACCGTACCTGCTGATAATGCCCCGCATGTTCCCATGTGGGATTTAGTTGGCATAGAAAAATTATCTTGACGTTTCTATATATTAAAATTACATTTTTTTAACATTTAAGTAAAGTCGGGCAATACACATTTCATCTAGTGTTTATTTGTATTTCTTGCATTTTTATTACTTTTATGGGCTTTGCTAACTAATATCTTAAATGAGTAAGTTAAAAATTCAATAGATAGCAAACTTCCATAAAAACAATATAATGTCTAAAGTGCTTTGACATTTATGGTTAAAAAAATCTTGTAAAGCGTTTAAATTAAAATACTAGCATCTTTCAAGTTTCAAAGATAGTATAAAATTTCTCTTCAAAGCTAGTATCCTAAAGGCCTTCCATGTCCAAAGAAAAATTCAACAAGTTGATTTATTTATTTTTAATTAAAAAACTTGTAGGAGATTGACACCCGTAAGTCTCGCATGTTGACGACGTCCTAGAATCCACCGTCCGAAAACATGATAATAATAATTTCATCATAAAGGGCCATTCCATTACAACGGTCAAGTCGGGGGGATGAAGACATTTCCAGGGTATTCATTACTGGATAATAATATTAATATTAATAATCAAAACATCACCATTGGCCCATCCCACAGGTGATAGGTATCTCCATTTTCAACGCCAAAGCATCGAATTAAATGCAACAGTGTTTCCCATTAATTTAGAATCCACCATCATTGTCATATTATAATGAGACCATCGTAATTAAACCGTATAACCCGAAATAATCAATCAGATAATCAAATAAAGTAAGTAAATCAATCGCAATAAACACAAATAAAGTTTAAACAAGAAAGAAATACAAATAATCGCTCCACATGCCGACACACCGCATGAAGCCACGTGTCATTAGATAAAAGGTCACACGCAGATCCTAACGGAAAACTAGGCTCGGTTACTACGAGAGGGCCCCACACTGCACTCACACGAATTCCACCTTTCTTTCAATATATATAAACCCAAAGTACAAATCCAGATTCTGCTTCTTCTTCTTTACTCTTCTTCTTCTTCTCTTCACATTCACAGCTTAATTTTCTCTCTTCCGATGGCGGAGGATTTCTCCAAAGCGGTCGACGACGGGCTCAAGCTATCGAAGCGCATATACTTCGGGAAAGACCGGTCGGTGGCGCCGCCGAAGCCGCCGCCGGCGATGGCGCGTTCGTCCACCGCGTTTATTCCTTCGGCGCCGATGGTCTACGCGGTGATCCTCGATCCAGGGATCGTAGACAACCCTGACATACCTAGCTACCAACCGCACGTGTATGGAAGGTGCGACCCTCCGGCTCTGATTCCGCTTCAAATGAACGCTATTGAGATGAACGTTGATTGTTACCTCGACACCGCGTTCATCACCGTCTCCGGCACTTGGAGACTCCATTGCATCATGGGATGCCGCTCCTGCGATTGCCGCATCGCTATTCCCATGGGTCTGCAGGTAGTGGATACCTTCTTTCTTAAGGAAAAGCAATAAGATATAATTAGTTTTTCTTTTAAAAAAATTATAAAATAGAATATACTTATGCAGTGAACTTCTATAGAAGCTCTTTGGTGGAGGTTTTAGATTATTTAATATATGATGATAGAAGGTTTCATGTTATGTTTGAGTAATGCTTTGAATGTGTTTGTTCTGATATAATTTGGCTAACAGGGTTCAATTCTAGGTGTTGAGGTTAGCGTTTCTAGGAAGTCATATTCTACTCAAGTGGTTGTTATGGAAGATTACAAAGGGAATGAAAAAGTTGCGCCGGCTCAAAATGGAGGGTTTCTCAAACCTAATATATTTACTTTAACTATTCCTCAGGTTGATTGATACTACTTAGCTTGGCTGGTTTTGATTTCTTTGATTTGTGTGTAGTGTTATTGTTGTGATGCTGATTGTGATTGTGTTGTAACTGGTTGTGGTAGATTGATGGGGGTTCCAATTTGTCGATTAAAATTCGTTGGTCTCAGAAAATAGCGCACACCAATGGCCAGTTCTCTCTGAACGTGCCGTTTACCTTTCCTGATTTTGTTAACCCTGCGGCCAAGAAAATAGTTAAAAGAGAAAAGATCCAAATTAGTGTGGATGCTGTTACTGGAGGTGAGCTTCTGGGCAAGACAATAAGCCACCCAATGAAGGTTCGTGTGTTGATTTTTTTATTATAATTATTATTATTTTGTCACCACTGTTGAAATTTTACTTATAATATTAGTTATAACTGATTGACTGTCGTATCCTAATTGTCCAGGAAGTGAGGCGTGAAGCTGGAAGTATGGGCTTCATATATGATTCTAATGTTCTTGCATGGTCAAATGTTGATTTTAGTTTTTCTTATGCTGTAAGGCTCATGAGTCATGACCATTTTCTTCTTAGTTTGAGAAGTTGAAAGGTTATCTTATTGGCTCACTGTATGCATTTAGGTTTCCTCAAGTCATATAAGTGGTGGAGTTCTTTTGGAATCTGCATTTGGGAATGGTTTTGATCAAAGAGAGATGTTCTACATATATCTTTCCCCTGGTGATATTCAGAGTAAGAAGGTTTGTACTATGACTGTAAACTTTGTAGGTGTACATGCCGTGTTTAGTGTATATATTTTTTAGAGTTTCTTTTTATTCTCACTTCCTGTATTACTCAATTTGTAGGTATTCAAAAAGGACATAATATTTATTATTGACATCAGCGGTAGCATGCAAGGAAAGCTAATTGAAGACACAAAGAGTGCACTATTGACTGCTCTTTCTAAGCTTAATCATGATGATTCGTTTAATATTTTAGCCTTTAATGGAGAGACTTATCCATTTTCCAAATCGATGGAGTTGGCTTCCGGGGATGCTGTTGAAAGGGCCACTGAGTGGATTAAGACGAACTTTGTTGCTGGGGGTGGTACAAATATTTCACAACCATTAAACATGGTACCTAAAAAAATACATTTTTCATTAATATATCTTATTGAGCAGTTGTTAATACTGAACCAAAGTGTAACATTTTGGTCAGCTTGATGCATGGAAAACCCATTCCTCAAAATCTGTTTCATCTGTGTTTTAAGACTTGCTTTTGATGTAATATTATCCTTGTAATTGCATTCTGCCCTCTATTTTTTTATTAGAATGCGGTGTATTTATTTGTTGCCTTTTCTTTTCAGGCATTAGATATGCTATCCAATGTTCAAAGTTCAGTTCCAATAATTTTCCTAGTTACAGATGGAACAGTTGAAGATGAGAGACAAATTTGTGCTATGGTAAAGAATCGTATGACCACTGGAGAGTCACTATTCCCACGAATTTACACTTTTGGCATTGGTATGGTTCCCAGTATTTTTTGCCTTGATCAATACTTGCCACTTGTCATAACTTTTAATGCCATGACATTTTTTCTAATAAAACCTATTTAAGATCTTGCTCTTGGTTATTCTTATACATTGTAAGTATTGGGAAAAGTTCTTCGTTTTATCACTCATGCTAAACTCATTCAACCCCAGGTTTGTTCTGTAATCATTATTTCTTGCGGATGCTTGCAACAATTGGTAGGGGCCATTACGATGCTGCATTGGATGTAGGTAAGTTCTGAAATTAAATTGAACAAGATAGCACTGTCATTGTTTATCTTTCTTTTTTGTTATAAGTTAAAATTGTGTTGTTATGTTTTAGACAAATTTTGGTCATCACATAGTGCCTACCAATCAATAAACCTATTTGGGGCGTCTTATTATTTAGTAGCCCAGCTAGTAAGATAAAACACTTGTTGTAATGTTCATTCAAAATTCATCCAATAGTTGCTTACTGGCATTTGAAGATTTCTACTATTCCCAAACATGGTTCCTAAACTATTTAATGTTATCATGACTACACACTGAAGGATTTTGTGATTACATTTTAATCTTGAAGCTTTAATGACTGAATGGTTGAAATATAATGGGATTGTTGAAATTAACCAAACTAAGTTCACCTGGCTAGTTTTTTTATTCATTAAAAATAATTTGATAGCCGCCCTCTTTCTTGAATTGCCAGATTTGGTTGAACCTCGAATCCTGGGATTGTTTGACAGAGCTTCATCTCTCATTCTTGCAAATATCAAAATTGACACATTGGACGATCTCGATGAGCTCGAGGTAAAATTTCACCTGGTTCCTTGCTAGAATGAATTGGAAAAAATAACTCTCTGCTAACCTATTTTTTCTCTTTCCATGGTCATTACCAAACATATATGTACCAAACTGTCTTTCATTTGAAGAGTTTGATTCTTTTCCTTCAGTTCATCTGCCATAGCCCCATCGTTGTATTAATTTATTACTTATGATAAAGTTATCATTCTGACATGATAAGATGTGCCATGGTGCTCCATTTCATTTTTATTCTTTCCCCTCATCTTCTAAATATTGTAGTTCCCTACACTCTACCTATAATATTCATCATGACTTTTCTGTTTATACCTTCTTTGGAGTGACATTTGGAAATGAAGGTGGTGCTGTGGTTAACCCACATGCGCTGGCCTTTATGACTATTTATTTTCTATTACACAAATTACTATATGTGATTATCTGCAATGTTTATTACAGGCATACCCTTCTCATATTCCAGATCTTTCATCAGAAGGTCCCTTGATTCTATCTGGAAGATACAAGGGAAATTTTCCCAATGCTCTTAAAGTTGAAGGCATCTTGGCTGATTTCAGTAATTTTGTGGTAGATATGAAGATACAAAATGCTAAGGACATACCTATACAAAGGGTAAAGTGCTCTGCTTCTTAGCATACTTGCATTTCAAGTTTTCTTGTATTTGGAATTAATACTACAATTTCTCAGAGGAGGTTCTAAGTTTTGTTAGTGGGTGCTGGAGACCATTTGTGCTTACTGAACCTGTTTGAAAAATCTGTTTTTAAATATAGCAAGCTAATAGTTGGGTTAAATTTTGCCCCAATTATAAAGATCCATTGAAATGGGTACGTAGAGAATCATGGTCTTCCTTATTTGGTATGACTGTAGTATAAATATATGTTTACTTCGTTGTCTTATGTGATATGCCTGTACATAAAGAGTCATGATCCTGGCAACTTCTGATTTAGTTGATAAATAAATGTTGATAAATAAATGTCCGCAATTTTTAATATTCTGTTTCATTTCCTTTATTATTATTCATTGCTCTATTTCCTCTATTAACAGATTTCTGCAAGAGATCAAATAGAGTATCTTACAGCTCAAGCGTGGCTATTGGAAAATAAACAACTAGAACAGAAGGTTTGCTATCACTCCAATCGATGTATACACAGGATTTGCAGTTTCTTTTATTATTAAACAAATTTTCTTATGCTACTTCATTAAATTGGCAGGTAGCAAAACTGAGCTTTCAGACTGGCTTTATGTCAGAGCATACACGAATGATAATACTTGAGACTGATCATCTAAAGAAAGTCAAGGAATCAGCCGGAAAGAAAGAAGTATGTATCAAATTCTGAGGATTAAACAAGATATTAAATAATGTGTTCATTTGAAAACCTATTTTCTGTGGCTGAATTCTGGACAGTAGTACTTTTAAATATCTAAGAACAACTATGATTCTTGTATAATCAAATGCTGGATGCTTGTTTATTGTTTTTGCTTATATTGTTTCTAACATGGATAAAGTCTCACGTAGAAACTGTTCTAATCAGTTCTTTTTTCATTCATGGCAAGCAGACATCAAAAAAGAGCACTTCTCCGTATGAGTCACCCGTCCAAGGCCAGCAGAGAATGATTTTAATGCCACATTTGGGTATTGGCTTCGGCGACTTAACTGCAACTGCTGAAAATACTCCTCCAGGATGTGAATCGAAAGTGCCTGAAGTACCCGAAATATTCAAGGCAGCCACAAATTGTTGTGAAACGTTGTGCAGTTACTGTTGTTGCATGTGCTGCATCCAGTGCTGTACCCGGATAAACAACCAGTGTGCAACTGCATTGACGCAACTCTGCGTTAGTCTAGGATGCTTTGGCTGCCTCACATGTTGTTCGGAGATATGCTGTTCTGGAAGTGAAGGCTGAAATCTTGATTTTGCTGTTGTATGACTGTTGTATTTTACTGCATATAGAAATCAATGTTATATAGTTGTCATTTTGTTGGAAATGTACATGAGCAAGTCATGTATTGTGTTACGGGGTGATCTCCTTGAACATTGTATAGTTTTTTTTTCCCTGATGATAGTGGTGCAAGTTTAAAATTGCAATAGAAATTAAATACCATGTTATCAACAAAGAAGAAACTCGAATATCCCAAGCTACATATGCCATCAAAGAAAAATTTGTCTCCAGTACTTCACTGCCCCTCATTAGCGGTTCATACTTTTTATTTTTGCTTAATGGTTCATTTTATGCTTATTGCGTAATAGAATTATAAATATATTTCTAAAACACATATTTTAACACTTTTATCAATATAAACATAAGTCGTTTAATGTGCCTACAAGTTATTTTATTTTGGTATTTCTTTCAGCTTATTTATACTTTCTTCTCAATATTGTTTCACAATTTTTCGACAAATTTTGTTCCAAATTCATTGTAAGGGTGTAATTTATCATGAGTGTGTAATTTAGTATGAGATTAATGTGATTCGCTCGGTATAAAATGATTTTAGTATTTTACAAAGAAATTTTATAAAAATCAACAAACTTGTTGAATAATTATTTGTGTTGCATAACTACTTGTTGAATATACATTTTAATATCAACGAGGATATGTTTGAATTACCTTCGTAAAAGTACATTTAAGGCAAAAGCATTTTTGGCAATGGATAAGTAACCTTGCCTATTTGTTTGAGTTATTTTTAGAATTTACATTGGACTAAATGTTAAATCCTATCTTCTGTGGTGGGTAAGGTATGACCATCATTGAACACATACTATAAACTATAAAAATGCCACCGCATGAGATTTAACATCTGTGTTTCGCTGACTCAAGTTAAATGCACGACTTTCATACCAGTACCAGGTACACTAGACAATTGCCCTCGCTTCAGTCCCCTTAACCTCAAATCGTTTTCTTTAGAGATTATCAACCAAGCTTGTGTGTTTAAGCATCATGTATATTTATTCTTTTTCTTTGCTTTTAATATATATTTTTTTAAGATGGTATAAAATCTTCATTCTTTTAACTATATACATGTACGATAACAAATATTTTTGTTAATTTATATTGACACCTTCAAAGTAACAAAATATATTTTCATATGTGAGTAAACCATGGAACGAAATGATGCTCATAAATCCGTTTCAAAAGGATTAATTCCATTTGTTGAAGAAGTATTTGATAGGTACCTTTACTTGGTCAACCAATAAAAAAGAAAGTATCTAGGATTAGTTCTCATGCATTTGAAATCCCAGTTGACAATTTGTATTTCCTCAGTACTAAGAAATTGAGAGATCTGACTGATGTTACATATGATTATCTTGAACAATTATGAAATAAGTTTGTATATTTGAACTTGACTTGTCCCGGTTGGAATGTCATGTGACGTTGGAGTTTACATTAAGAAAGTTCAACTAGTACAAGAGATAAACAACACTGTGTGGCTGCAAATTTGATCTTGAGTGTGTAGCCGCAGTTTTGCTTGTTCACAGTAGAAGTGACAGAGGGGATGACAGTGAGGATGGTAGTGGGGGTAAAGGTGGTTTAAATAATTTTATTATTGATTCTTTTTATTGTCTACGAGAACTCGGTTGATACGGAAAACAAGGTGGATGCCTTAATAATTGATATTGCACAGGCAAAAGTTGAAGTTGCTAAAATAGATTTGCAGAACACAAAATAACGGTTTCACGAGTTAGAGTGATTGAATTAAAACACTGAATTAACCTACAAAGTAACAAAATTTATAATTTAGGTTCACCGTGTAAACATTTATAATTTATAATCTATGTACTCTCTGCCTGTCATCGTGAACTTAAATACAAGTTAGCCATTAACAAAATTGCGACTCAATTTGGAAAGTGAATGGAAGAATAAGCACTAATTGCACACTTAGCAAGATAGGTAACGTTTCTTTCTTGTCCAATGGTCACTTTATATATAAGAGGCAATATTAACTTGAAATTGAATTGGAAACATAGAAGGAAAGTGTAAAGCGAAGTCTATATATTCTTGATTATTTGATACTGAAAAAGGACTACAGAATACAGATAAGGTGATAAACCAGAACATCGTGATGCCAATACATATATTAATTTTGAAAATAACAAGAAATTAACGAGTGAGTGAGTGAGTGAGTGAGTCACTCGGGGTATGTGAGAGCAGTGACGAGAGACTCCATTTGGGGGAAGCGAGCGATGAGGTAAGAAGGTTTAGCGAGCTCAAAGTCCTGGTACTGAAAAGCAGGTGCACAAGTGCATCCTACAAGAGTATAGTTCCTCTCACTATCTCTAGCTTCACCTTTTTTGAAATCCCCATTCTCAGAGTAGCTAAAATCCTTAGTAGGAAACGAGCCAAACCACACGTTCGGAGGCACCGTGTACTGCGGCACCTCATTCCGACTCAGATCGGGTCCAAGGCAAGTGAATTTCACACTCCCCTCTTTCTCATCCAATTCCACTACCTGAGAGAAATTATCAATTAATCATCGAACAAAAAAAATGAATTGAATTAGGTTAAAAAGAAAGAAAGAATGAAAAGTAGTACAGTGAGAGGGTCGCCGATGTAATGGTGCCAGGTTTCGGCGCAGGGAATGCGATGGAGGCGAGAGACGCTTCCAGAAGGAACGAGAAAATAGATGGAGGTAGATACAGGTCGATCAACTTTGTATTGTGGTGGAAGTTGAGAAGTCGTAAGATTTATTGAATGGTCTCGGAATGTCTCCGTGTAGAACCCTCCTTCTGGGTGAGGTAATAGATTCAACTTGTTCGCGATCTCTGATGCAGTTAAACTCATTTTCCTTCTTCCTATTTCTTCCTCTCCGATCAATCGAATCACAATCAGGTTTGCACTTCTCACTTTATATATAGGAAATTGGAAATACTATCTGCAAACAACAGTCGTGTGCCGTTTATATTATTTTAATGTTATAGTCATAAAAGTTGAAAAGGAAATTAGATTTTAGAATTTTCTTTCTGCGGTGCTGCCTTTATCGTCGTAGACTTGGAAAACGGTAGGTGAAACAGGTGATGGAAAGCCAACACTATGTACCAACCCCGTCCTTATTTTCCTTGCAATGGATTTATTTTGAAGGTTATACCACAACGCAAAACAATCGTTCAATTATTATTACCATTTATAAAAACATGAATCCTGTTTACTCGTTGAAAGTTTTTTATATTCACGGGAGGTTAAGGAGATTGTAATGGACAGGGATTCTATTGAAGCGGTAATTATAATTTTTTAAAACATTTATTTGGTGATATTTTATTAAAAATATAAATATTATTCATTTAATAATTTAAAAAAAAAACAATTATATACACAATTATTATTTATAATTACCATGTATTATCATCACCATTATTGTTAATCATTATTATCATGTATAGTAAAATAATAGTGGAAATGGAAATTTTTATAATTTATTTTTAATTTTAATCATAAATACTATTAAATTATAATAGATATTATTAAATGCTTTCTACAGTTTGAAATTTTTTTTTAATATAAATCGAATAAAATTCATTCTACAGACTCTTATAATATAATTATATTCCTATAAAATTATAAAAAAGTTTTTGAAAAAATAAATGATAAAAAAATCCTATAGAACCCCAACCAACCACACCTCAAAAAAAAGCCCATTAAAAAAACTTGAATACCTGAGTGTATTTACATTTACTTCCTCCGGCCCAAAATCTCATCTTACTGAATGGACATTTCAGAGCGTAAAAGAAGGTCGTATAGTAAGATTTGTGGAGTTCTGGAAGAAAGAAAATTCTATTTGCTATATAAAGTGTTTTTTTCTGCAAGCACATCAGCGACATCACTTTTTAAAAAGGGAAATTACAATGAGTACATATGAATAAGCAAATTTCTTCAGTGTGGAGGAAAAAGAGCAAGTTCTTTCTACCATGAAATGATAAAAGGAATTATTTACAAGCTTAAAGTTTTTGTGCATGATCACTATATTTGAAATTTCCTTAAAGTTCTTACCCTGGAACTCAAGCCTTGAGTGAAGTTTCCTATTTGAAGAAAATGAAAGACAACTAATTACTATATGTAATATAGCATCTCCTTCTAGTGAGGATCAATGCCTCGAAGAAACATTGTTTGAAACAACATAAAACCAAGCGACAAGTGCCTGGCACCAGTATATATTCCCACCACGATTCATCTCCGGAAAACTTTCCCAACAAACCCTTGAAAGGTGTTCCCCAGCCCAACAGTTACAGTTTCTGCCAAATACTGCGCCTGAAAACTATGATGAGTAAGAATTCTGGAGTGCACCAAGCATGATATTTAAATATCATTGAAATTTGAAAAACTTGAGGGGGTCAATCACAGTAACAAAATAAGCATTACCTCTTGCATGGTTTTCTTTATATCAAAGGCATCTTTCACTCGAGCATCCAAGAAAGCCCATGTATCGCGGAAATCTGCCGGAAAATGAACCACAAAAGAATTGAGAAAAGTTCTCACGATCACAGCTTTATTACGTCGAGAGTATCCACAGGCAGTAGAGTCATCAGCCAAAACAACATTTATTCAATTTACAGTGATACACCAGGAATATCCAAATATAGGACGGGGAATAAAATTCCATTTTTTTCCAACAGTTGCTTTATCAAATTAATCCTTGCAAATTTAAAGCACTCACAAGAAAACATAATCAAAAGAATGAATGATTAAATGGTTGCTACAATCATAGAACTAGAAGTTGACTAACAAATGAATGATTATCGTAAAAAGAAGGGCGGAAGCACAAGAAAATGGTGAATGGATGAAAGATAATCAAGCAAATTACAGGAGTTCTTGTCTTTAACAGGGAAGAGAAGAAAAACAAACCAGGAGAGGTGTCTGTCAGCATGTAAATCTCAGTTGTTGAGTATATTCCTCCAAGGATTGTGCGCTTGGCATACCAGTCAATGTCAGAAGCATTATCACCAGCAGCATGCCAGATCTCATCCACAAGTGCTGCCCTCTGCTTAAAACTTGTAGGAACATTTACCGGTTGTGCCTGTAAACAAAATATTTACCAGACATTCTTTCAGGTCTACAATTCAGAAATCTGAGCCTCTAAAGTCTCAAAATAGGAAAAAGGACATAGACATAGACCTGGATGCTAAGAGCTTGAGGCCATGTTGATATATATGGAGCTTGCATTTCTAAACGAAATCTGACAAGCTTAGAGATGCAGTCACTTGGTGTCAAAATTTTTAAACTCTCATCTGAGTCAATTTTATCGACAAGTCTTTGTAAGCAGTCATCCATGAAGAACTGAAAAAAGTTTTATGACAGCAGACAAAATGGTCAATTCATATTAAAACTAATAAGCTCAACAATGAAACAAAAGAGTTCAGTGTCCAAATTATGGCAACCCATTAAACTGATAGTACTTAATTTAATCTATAGATAATATAAACGTGGAAGAGAATTCATGAATTGGAAACTCAACTAAATAAAGCAACCCAAAAGTACCGATAGATAAACATCATAGGCAACTCCTGAAATTGCAGCTCGCCAATGGTCACATCTTACAGTACTAAGGATGCTAGTGACAGTATAAGTGATATCTAAAACTTAGCTGAGTCACTGATGTTACATTAGAAACAGAACATTTTTCTTCTTCCCTTATTGCAACACTTTTCTTACTCCATTAGAGAGGACGGCTTGCTGAATAACAGCAACTCAAAATGTGATTGGAATACAGTATAAACTGTTATCAATTTCATCATAAAATAGAACATTGTGACGCAACGCAACTGACAGACAGCACCATCATGCGTTCTACCTAACATAGGATAACACGAACAACTTGATCCTCTTTTAACAAACACTGGTTATTAAGCAAAGAGTAACTTCAATATCAATACTCCAATAGTTCAAACAACTATTTTACACTCACCATTTCTCTCTATCTCTCTTCTTGTCTCATCGTATTACCAATTATACCCACACTTATGTCAGTGTTCATGGAACATTTTCCTTAAGGAAACTCATATCGACCATATCATTGAATAGCATTAATGACTACACAAGAATGTTCAACATACGCCTTCAACCATCACAGGAGACAAACTGTTCAAAATAGTCAAAACAATAAAACAGTAAATCCCTACTGTATTACTCTACTCCAACTCCAATCATGGTTAAACACTAATAATAATCACTTACAAGAAAACAAAAAGCTATTACAGATATCACACATAAAAATAAAGTGAAAAATGATTGAAATATGATAAGAATAAGAAAGAGGAGGAAAACGCACCTCGACAAGTGCAGCTTCCTTCCTGTGCAAAGATCCAACGATAGAAGGAGAAAGGCCAACATCTCTTGCTCCTGCAATTAGCGCCGATTCGGTCCATCCCAACTTTATCTGGAAAACCACAATTTCATCATCATAATTCGAAGAAGCAGGGGATTGTAGTTTCCGATAACGGAATTATTAAAATATAGTATAGTGAAGACGGAATTGAAGGATAAATGTTACGAACAACGTAAGGGAGTGAAGCCTGAAGCAAGCGAGCTTGTTGGTCCTCATACTTGGTTCCGCGTTTTGTGGAATCGTCGGCCGTTGAAGAAGATGAAGAAGAAGAAGAAGATGAATCTGAAGAGTTAGGGTTTTCGGTGGTGGGAACGGGAATGGTACTATCGGTGGTGGGGACGGGAACGTTATGATTGGTAGCGTGTGGATCGGAAAATGGTAGAGTCTCAGATGTGGAAAAGCGAGAAGAAGGTATCAATATCTGACAAGGTCGTAATCGAAGACCAACGGTGGCATTGTAGTACCTTGCACCGCACAATAACCGCTTCGCCGCCGTTCGATACATTTCGCTACTGCTACTACTGAGTTTGGAAAACGGAAGAGGAGCATAGAGTGATTTTTATTTAAAAGAAAAAAAAGGAAGGAAATAGTTTTTAAGTTCCACGTAGCATAGAATTGTTCTGCCACGTGATGGATTATCTGCCAAGAGTGGAATGAAACTTAACGCATTGTTTGTGAGGAATGAAAGTGAGAAAAGAAAGATGTGAATAAAAAATATGTTGTTAACAAGAAAAATAAAATAAAGTAATCGATATCATAAATAAGGCATTAATATCTAAAGTTTAGAATGTAATTAAATTGATAAATTTGTCGTAAATTTTATTTTTTTATGATTATTTATGATATTAAATGTTCTACACGTTATTTATTTTTTAATATATAATTTCTTAATAGTTTCAAAAAAATATAATTTCATAATTAATGAATATTTATTATCTGGATGGTAGTTTAATAGGATTATAATATTAAAAATTAAAATAATATACGTTGTTATCATTCAAGTATAAAAATTCAATTCAAATCAAGATATAATTAACCAATTCAAAAAATTAGAGTAAATTATACTTACTTCTTATATTTAATATCTCTCACATTTTTTGTATTATTATTATGAAATTTTTAAAAATATAAAGCTGACACTATAATTTACTAGAAAAATTTAAATCAATCTATAATTATTATAAAATATGTATTTTTATTATTTTAAAATTGTTAAAAACACCCGTTCAAACTGATTTAATATTAATTTTACTTTGATTCACCTAGTTTTGAGCCAATATTATTACCAGTCAATTTTATAGATGAATTGAATCGAACACTAAATCAGTTTTTGTTTGACGAACCAATTGATTTTCCCAATAATGTTATCAATTATCATTATTCTTTACTACTAATAAATTTTGATATATAATCCGGGATTGCTCATCCTATTTTTATCTCTTATTTTCTTCTCCATTAAACCAGACGAGAAAAAGAAATACTATATAAACTAACTTTTTCTTTCTTTCTAATAATTTTCAGTCACACTGAATAATGGGCAAACTTAAAAAGTTTGTTTTCAATTATGTAATTTATGCATGCAGCAAGAGCAAGTCTATATTAAAAAAGTGTATAAAGTATAAATTTCACAAGCCAAAATTGTACGTAAGTAATGGCTTTTGTGTATTTTTAACGAGGTAGTTATAAAATATGGACTTCTTTTTTAAGTAAAATTTTAGGTTTAATATATAAATAACATATTTAGGTGATTAGGAATCCAAATATTATGTTGTCCATACTAAAAAAAATATGCATATATAAGGTATCCAAATATTATGTTGTCCATACTAAAAAAAAGCATGCATATACAATGTAAGAGATTAAGATAGATGGATGATAGAGGAGAGTAGTGGGAGGGAAAGAGGAATGCATGGGAAGATGGAATAACATGCATATAAAAAGTTG
The DNA here is from genome assembly GCA_026586105.1 of Hylodesmum podocarpum. NCBI lineage: Eukaryota > Viridiplantae > Streptophyta > Magnoliopsida > Fabales > Fabaceae > Hylodesmum > Hylodesmum podocarpum. The sequence continues at coordinate 3,779,092 of JALJEV010000650.1, read as the reverse complement.
ATGGCCGTAAAATGGAAAACCCCCAGAAATGGAGCTGACAGGGTCAACAGTGGCTAGCAAATGAAATGCTAATGTTAGAAAGTGAAGGTAATTGTGGAAGCTCCATCACCATTCACCGATAATCCTTGTCTCAAACACGTACGACAACCTAGGTCGCTACTCCAACGCTACCTACCTACCTAGCTTCCCTCATTCCTAATTCTTATCAAACAAAACAAAAAAAGGTAAATCCAAACCCTACAATCGAAAACCCCCTCAATCTCTCCGAGCAGCGGTCCATTCCATTCCCGGACGCATATGATCTCCGGCACGGCGATGGCCGCTGTTCGCCCTCTCTTCTATTTCCTCCTCCTCCCCTTATTCCTCCCTCTCTCCCTCTCCATCACCGAAAACGAAGCTCTCCTCAATGTGAAAAAATCATTCTCCAACCCTGAAAACCTTCCCTCTTGGGTCCCCAACCAGAACCCTTGCACCGCTCGTTGGGTCGGTGTTATTTGCTTCGACAACACAATCACCAGCCTCCACCTCGCCGACATAGGTCTCTCCGGCACCATCGATGTGGATTCACTTCTTAACATTCCCACTCTTCGTTCCATAAGTTTCATCAACAACTCCTTCTCCGGTCCTATCCCTCCTTTCAACAAACTCGGTGCCCTCAAAGCTCTTTACCTTACCAGCAACCAGTTCTCCGGTCCTATCCCCTCTGAATTCTTCTCCCAATTAGCTTCCCTTAAAAAAGTATGGATCTCCAACAACAAATTCTCCGGAAATATCCCTTCTTCCTTAACCAACCTCCGGTTCCTCTCCGAGTTACACCTCGAGAACAACGAGTTCTCCGGCCCCGTACCAGACCTCAAACAAGATATCAAATCGTTAGACTTCTCCAACAATAAGTTACAAGGTGAAATACCAAGCTCAATGGCGAGGTTCGACGCCAAAATTTTCTCCAAGAACGAAGATCTATGTGGGAAGCCTCTTGATAAAGACTGCGACACAGGTACAAGTTCTTCGTCAGGTTGGGTGTTGAAGGTGGTTATACTCGTCTTCATCGCCGTGGTTCTGGCGATGATGTGTGTCATGGTCCGGGCAAAGCAACGTCGTCGTGAAGATGACTTCAGCGTTTCAAGCAGGGCCCGGTCTGAGGAAGTGGTACAAGTGCACGTGCCTAGCTCGAACCATAGTAGGGCTTCGGAGGGTAGCAGGAAGGAGTCAAAGAAAGGGTCGTCGCGAGGCGGCATGGGTGACCTTGTTATGGTGAATGATGAGAAGGGCGTGTTTGGTTTGCCCGATTTGATGAAGGCTGCGGCTGAGGTTTTGGGGAACGGTGGATTGGGTTCGGCGTATAAGGCCGCCATGGCTAATGGGTTGTCTGTGGTGGTTAAACGGATGCGCGAGATGAATAAAGTTAGCAGAGATATCTTTGATGCTGAGATGAGACGCTTTGGAAGACTCAGAAACCGTAATATTATGACGCCTTTGGCTTACCATTACCGTAGGGAGGAAAAATTGTTCATCACTGAATACATGCCCAAAGGAAGCTTGTTATATATCTTGCACGGTATCACATTATTTACCTAATCTCTACTTAATTATACATATACCATTACATCATTTTAATCATAATCTCGTGTTTATTATGTGTATAGATTCTGTTCCAACAAGTCACCTCTTAAACGGAAGGGTATCCAGAAACTTGCATGATCAAATAATTAATTTCCCATTTGGCCTTTTTCCATATGTTGCTCTTGTGCTATTTTTTGTGATCAGAATTATATGCATGCAAGGTGGCAACATATAGTTAAGGTATGATGTATATATAATGTTTTGATTTCAGGTGACAGAGGATCGAGTCACAATGACCTGAACTGGCCAATCCGTTTGAATATAGTGAAGGGAATAGCACGAGGGTTGGGGTTTCTGTATTCTGAATTTTCTGCGGAAGACCTTCCACACGGAAACCTCAAATCCAGCAATGTTCTACTAGCTGATAACTACGAACCTCTCTTAAGCGACTTTGCCTTTCATCCACTCATCAACCCAAACTATGCAGCGCAGACAATGTTTGCCTACAAAACTCCAGATTATGTAATGTACCAAAGAGTTTCACAGAAAACCGATGTTTACTGCCTCGGAATCATCATTCTCGAAATCATAACTGGGAAATTCCCTTCTCAGTATCATAGTAACGGAAAGGGTGGAACTGATGTGGTGCAATGGGTGTTCACTGCAATATCTGAGAGAAGAGAAGCGGAGTTGATTGATCCAGAGTTGAAAGCAAATCACTCAAACTCCCTGAATCAAATGTTGCAACTTCTCCAAGTTGGGGCGGCTTGTACGGAGAGTAACCCCGACCAACGACTTAACATGAAGGAAGCTATTAGGAGGATAGAGGAAGTTAAGGCTTAAAAGGTTGTGTCAATATGATAGGTTAGTACAAAGTTGCTCTTTTGTAGGTGAGAGTTGCAGTGCAGGCCTAGGAAATTAAGATTGCTTAAAGCATCTTGATATATCCAATCCAACCATAATCATGATGATGATGACTTTGTGCATGCATCAGAACCAAAAACACACAAACATGTTACGGGGCTAAAGAGAATCAGTGAATTATGAAAGGGAGAAAGAAAGACAGAGGTGGAGAATATTCGGAGGCACAGGGTGCATTACATGCATGTTGTTTTCAGGAACAGTGGATGTCCCAAAAATTATGAAATTGAGCATAAATTAACTGAGAGATGCTGAATTAAGCTTGGAGTTTTTCCCATTTTTGGTTAAATGTCAGAGTCCAAATTCCACGGGTGTGCTCTTTTCTGTTCACAGCAACCCTTGTAAATTATGTGCAATTCTTATAAAATGAAAATTAGTTTAAGTTGTTTGTACATTTTTGAGACAGCATCCCACAATTTCACTGCTTACAAGTTGTTTGTACCATGGAATTTACCCACTTTCCTTCTTATTCCTATCAAATCCAAGGGATTGCTTTTCAATTCTCCCTCCCTTCCCCTTTTATTTTATTTTATTTTATTTTTTGTAGATTTTTTTCTCTTTTAAAGGTAGCTAATACAAGTTGCTATGAGAAATGGCTAATGTCCTATGTTTTTCTCCCTTTGTTTTTGTTTGTTTGCTTTGGCATTCTTTGACATTAAGGGTATGGTTGATATTAGCTTAAGTTTAAAAACTAGTTGATGATACCAGCTTCTATGTTATACAACATCCAAGAGAATCACATGCTCTCTGCGGTGCTATTAAGAAGTTGTATATCAGAAATTTTAGCAACTTTACTCCAAAACTGTCACTGAAAATGAAATCATATTGGTATGAATGTCATAAAGAAAAATGATATTTAGACATCAATTACACACTTAGAAAAAGATTGAAAAGAAAAAAAAAATTTAAGTGAAATTATTGCCTTATTAATTTATTGAAATTATTTAAGATTGTGTATCCTGTTCTCAAACTGCAACAATTCTGAAACTATTGCCTTATTAGTTTATTGAAATTATTTCTGAAAACTATTAATTTATTAAAATTTTAATTTTACAAATGGACCCAAGTTAGGATATTAAAAAAAATGTTAAACATATTAATAATTTATTGAGCATTATAAATTTAATTGTACATTAAAGCCTGAAGGAGCATTTGTTGCATGATTTCTTTTCTAGGACTCTTATCCAATACACGTATTCTTGAAAAAAAAAAAAACTTATTTATTTTTCTCTCTTTAATTTTATATGTATATGTATTTTTCTCTCTTTAATTTTATACGTATATGTATTTTTTTTTATATTTTATAATTAATTATCTGGTTATCTGTATATTTCAGTTATCTACTAAATATTTTTTAGAAAAAAAATCTATACAGATAATACATAATAGAAAAATTGGTCATTAAATAAAAAAATATAGAAAAATTGTTCATATAAAGCATCCAAGTATTCGTTTAGAATACTAACCTTAATTTGAAAGTAACATCCCATAACACGCATTAATCATACCAATGCCTTTATCAGAGTGTAGTTCTGATGTTCACCTGCGAGCTTCTTAATTCTTCGATTCAAAGTGAAATAATAATAACATATACTGAATAACGATTATGTTAATCTACACGCACGTGTCGAAAAAAAAAAATGAAAATACTTGTTACATAGTTATCACATATAATCTATAATAACCTAATACATTTTTTGAAACATCAACTTATTAATCTTTGTGGAGTTAAGATAATAACTGACTATTAGGTTGAAAGAGTTTTGTGTATTATAATGATCTTAGTTACCATCCATATCTTGTCTCACTCAAAAAAAATAAATTTTTAAAAAAATGTAGTAGGAAGGGGTGGTTCAAGTTGAAGGATCCATGTTTTTTTATTGGACCCACTGTTACCCCATCATTGTCACGAGTACCAACTTCCAGTACGACTTCGCAAACACATACTCACCTTCTTCCCTTTCAATTCACTCCATCACCAATTCTATTTCCCCCAAAACACACCTTCTTCTCAGTGAATCCCATTCACATCTACAAACAATTTGGCAAACCCCAACTCCCACGAAACGAATCAATGACTTGCAAGTAACCCCACATCACCGCCACTTTCCAAATCCAACCCATTCCGTAAAGGGGTAGTTCCGTACTTTCAACCATGGTGGAAACCACGACTCTGGGGCGGTTCCACCACCAAAGGCTCGACCTTCGACGGTGGGTCCCCGCGCTATTCACCTCTCACAAGACCCTCTTCACCGTTCTCTGGATCGCCGCTTTCGCCTCCGTTTTCCTGTGGCAGAGGAACGTCGTCGGCGGCTTCCTCGTCTTCGGAACAAGGCTTCCGCCCAAACCCATGCCCAAGCTCCGTCCCACGGCGTTTAATTTGACGGATTTCGGAGCCGTCGGTGACGGCGTTACTCTTAACACCGACGCCTTTGAAAGGGCCGTTTCCGCCATTTCCAAGTTTGGGAAGAAAGGTGGTGCCCAGTTGAATGTCCCACCCGGACGGTGGCTTACGGCGCCGTTTAATCTCACCAACCATATGACTCTTTTTCTAGCTGAAGATGCTGTTATTCTCGGGATTGATGTCAGTTCTCTCTCTTTTTTTGAAGCCACTGTGTATTTCGTGATGTGTGCATTTTATTGTTTTTTCCTTTTTTAATTGTGACAGGGAAGGATATGGTCTTTTTCTCTTAGTAATGATTGATTTAAGGGTTCCGTGGAAATTTCCTTTCAGGGTGCTTGGTGGTGCGATTAGGGTCATTTAAAGTTGAAAATGAATCTGATAGGCGGATACATGGAAAGTAGTAAAATTTTGGAATGGTTGATTCTACTTTCTTTAGTTAGGTGATAAATACTTATCTGGTGTATCAGTTTTGAGTATCATATCACTGTCTTTGGTACAATTTCTTGTGGAACAAATGAGAAAGCTTAGGTACAATTTCTTTGGTGTTATTTGTGTTGTTCTCCTATCAAAATTGGAGCTTTATCTCAGGTGATTTGCATAATTACAGAACAACATAAATAACACCTAAGAAACTTTACCTAAGTCTTGTCCTGGAAACTCTTACGTTTAAATGGAATGGTTTTCTTCGTGGACTTTGGTTGTCTGTTCTGAGTCAAACAAAAGCATTATTTAGCTACTTGCCCTTGGCTGATTTCAGAAACTATGACAGGGTAAACCACCCGGAACAACTAATAGAATGTCTTTGGATAAATCAATTATTACGGTTATGATATTGAAGCGTGCATTGAGTAGTTGGTTTGGAGTAGTTCCATGCACAAATTGCCTTAATTAGGTTGCACATATCTTTCTGTGTTGGCTATATTCCTTTGCTCAGAGTTGAAGACACGGTGCACTAACCTTTCTAATGTTGGCAAAGGTAAATGAATGAAGTATTGTGACAGTAGAACTGCATTGTCACCTATAGCATTTCTTCAAGGATAGTTGGTTGTAGGTGGCTATTTTGACTGCAGTTGTTTGACTTTGGCTCAATTTTTCTTTTTTATGATGATCTTTGACTTCTTTCTAGCTTAAGAGCTAAAAATTGGAGAACGGTACAATATGATGGAAAATAGAGGGTGATTTCAACCATGGGATCCAAGCAAGGTGAATGAATGGAGGATTGCTTCTGTTGTATGGGTCCCATGGGAGTGAGTTGCTGGATAGTAAAGAATCAGCGAGAATTTAAATTAAATGTTACAATGATTGAGTGGTTACAACTTACAATGATTGAGTGGTTACACAAAACAAATAGGATTAAGAATACAATAATTGGAGAGAAAGTTGGTGTACCTCCCCTTATAAAAAAAAAGAAAAGAATTGTGGTATTTGTCATAGATGGTTTGAGCATTTGTGGAGAAGGCTAAGCATAAGTAATAGAAAGGAACATTGACCATATAGAATATACTCTAATAGTTAGAGGTAGAGCGATACCAAGGAAAATTATAGGTCAAACCACTAAGAGAGTTGTTTGAGGTAAATGGTCAATCTTTGCACTTAATACATGAAGGGAACCTTTTGGTGTTATATGATCTATATATCTGACCCTACCTAGTGGGAAAAAAAAAGTTGTTGTATTATGATGGTTTGGTGTGTATATTTGCTTAGCACTAAGCATATACTTCAATTTTATTCAAGAGTTATAATCAAATTTGGAGCATGAAGGATAAATTATAATTCTTTAAACTGCTATGGAGAGACAAATATGATAGGATTAATGGAGAGTACCAAGAGCTGACACCCCTAATTTATCAAATTGGTTTTATGAATTGAATACCACTATATTGGTCTGCTGTTCAGACCATATTTTGTACAACTCAACAACTCCTAATTAAGCTTTAAAGAGTAGAATATGGCTTGATTTATCTTTTTTGACAGATTTTTTGTCCAAAAAAAAAATCAATTTTCTGGCTCGTTGAATTCCTTGATATCAGCCCGATTTCTGTTTAATGTATATGAACAGTTGGAAACATGAGTACCCATCATTGAATGTTCTAGAAAATATGAGTATATATACATCTTCAGTGTGCATTTGGCATCGGGTGGGAGAATTTGACTTGATATCTATGACTCTACTTAATTATTACTAGATTAAGTATTCTGCTAAATCTTATCATCTTTGGTTGTAGTCATTTTATTTGTAGTTCTATCTTTCTCTTTGATAAATCTATTGCTTTCGGTACATGTCTCTTCCACCCTCTCATAATTGAACATTTTACTTATGCTATATTTTTCATCTTACGTATGGCTAACAGGATGAGAAATATTGGCCACTTATGCCTCCATTGCCTTCTTATGGGTATGGGAGGGAGCATCCTGGGCCTCGATATGGCAGTTTGATTCATGGTCAAAATCTTAAAGATGTTGTAATAACAGGTGAGAATTTTTCATCCCGCTTCCAATGTATGAAAGAGTACAAAACTCGTCATTCTACATGATGTCTTTACTTAGTATTGAATGTCATTGTAAGCACATTCATTAATTTATAAGTTCATCTGATTCCATCTATTGTCATAACTGACAGGGCACAACGGTACCATAAATGGACAGGGACAAGCATGGTGGAAAAAATTTCGCCAGAAGCGCCTTAACCACACTAGAGGACCACTTGTTCAGATCATGTGGTCTAGCGACATTGTGATCACTAATATTACGTTGCGTGACTCTCCTTTTTGGACAATTCATCCATATGATTGCAAAAACATTACAATAAAGGGTGTTACAATATTGGCTCCTGTGTTTGAAGCTCCTAATACTGATGGCATAGATCCTGGCAAGTATCATCTGCTGAAATCAAAAACTTCATTTCATATTTTAATGTATGATCTATGATTTGCTTGTTAGTTCTATCCCCATCGTTGAGGAAATAGATTTTGATGCTGAGGTGAGGATAGCTTCTTCATTTTAGTTGGAAGTGGCAAAGAAATCAATATGAAGAGGTTACATTTTAAGGAAGTTTCCTAGTAGGGGATTATTAAGTATGGTGGAACAAATGGGTGGAAGCTCAATGCTGTAAATAATCTGATTTGTCTGGCCAAGTGAACTATCTCCCAGTTTCAATATTTACATAACTGATTCAGTAGTAAATCATTAAGAAGGCAGGAATAGGTTAACTGATCCTTTTTATTTTTTGGGTAAAATAGTGAGGTGTCAGACTTTTGGGGAATGTGTCTTCAAGCCCGTGGTTGATTAATTTTGGAATTTATTTTTGCATAACATGTGTGAATGTCTGTCTCTTTGTGCACAAACAAGATGCACTTGGTTTGTGTTTCAATTATCAACTTGAGAAGTATTTAGTTTGAAAACTTTTGCTGGAATGTTCATCTATATGAATTTTATTGTTTGTGTGAAAAAGTTTAATAATCCCTAATTTCTGTGGTATGAACAGACTCTTGTGAGGACATGTTGATAGAGGACTGTTACATAAGTGTGGGGGATGATGCAATTGCTATAAAAAGTGGTTGGGATCAGTATGGAATTGCTTATGGAAAGCCTTCCATGAATATAATGATCCGAAACCTAGTTGTTCGCTCTATGGTCAGGTGAATCCCTATCTCAACCAATTTGTAATGTTCTGCATGCCTTTCAAGGTTATTTCCAAAGTTATAAACACAGGTTTCATGCCTTACCTTACTTTAATCATCACCTAAAGATTTAACAGTATGCAACTCTACGTATTATCAATAGACCAACATATACATGTTGGCCATTATGCCATACCTGATTTGGTTAAAGATGTGTTATTCTGCAGCCAGCATGAAATCATGTGTAATTTCTGCTTTTGTTTGAAATCATCTCTGAAGCCTCTCTTCCTTTCAATCTTTGATGAAATAACCGTACTCATGGAATCTCAATAGTTTACGTGTGTAGTTCATAGGATCCAGATAAATCAAGGACTTTGTCTGACTGATGGCAGCTTCTCCAATTGATGGTCCTAACTGGATGATATTTCTAGTTAACTTTTCTCTGCATAAACCAATCATAGTTATCATTGACAACTGCATATTAGTTTTTGTTTATCACATCATGTATTAGGGTCGTCATATCTAATGATTTTATTTTTATCAAATGGAACAGTGCTGGCGTCTCAATAGGGAGTGAAATGTCAGGTGGGGTATCCAATGTCACGGTGGAAAATCTTCTTGTATGGGATTCTAGGCGTGCTGTGAGGATCAAGACTGCCCCAGGACGAGGTGGATATGTGCGCCAAATAACTTACCGAAATTTAACGTTTGAGAATGTCCGTGTTGGAATTGTTATGAAGACAGATTACAACGAACACCCTGATGATGGGTATGACCCTACAGCACTCCCAATTCTCAGAGACATAAGCTTTACCACAGTCCATGGCCAAGGAGTTCGCGTGCCAGTCCGGATACATGGTAGTGAAGAGATTCCTGTGAGGAATGTGACTTTTCAAGACATGTCAGTTGGTCTAACCTACAAGAAGAAGCATATTTTTCAGTGTGCCTTCGTCGAAGGCCGTGTAATAGGGACCATCTTCCCTGCTCCCTGTGAGAACCTTGATAGGTACAATGAGCAAGGACAACTGGTTAAGCATTCTGCTCTACAGAATGTAACGGATATCGATTATGATTTTTGAGGTCCTGTGTTCACTAATTCTTGGCCTTGTTCTATTTACTCGGGCCTCAATTTATGTCTGTATTAGATCATTTTTGTTAAGGTTGGAGAAGTCACGTCATATTTTTTCCTTTTTTTTTTTTAATTTTGTAATTTCACTTCCCTACTCCATTTTATAGCTTTCTGAAGTGGAGTTGTAAATACAGAAATTTTTTCTTATGCCTACTTGAGTTTACTAATTACACAATTGCAAGCAAGAGAATTACTTTAGTTACACTTGAATTTGTCACTGTGATATCATTTTTATGCTGGGGAAGATTATGGAGCATTCCCTCTCAGCTGTAGGCATAGTACCTGAGAGTAATATAGTTATTTTGGTCCTAATTATCATTTTGATTCTCAAGAAGAAACCTTTTAAGAAGGTTCTTAAAGTGATTAGTTATTTTAATTCTTTTGTGAACAGTTGTTATATGACTATGGAAGTCTAATTAATGTGGTATTTTAATTATCATTTTATAGAATTATGTTTTGGTTTAGTTTTTTAATCTTATTTTATTTTATAACTTACCTGCTACGTACCTTATATATTCCATCCCTTGAACCTTATGTGACTCGAGGGTTTTTTCCCTCGTGCATCTACTCTTGTTCTAAAGTCCATGGTTTATGATTTTTTATTACATGCCTCGGTATGTGGAATTTCTTAACCGCACTCGAGATATTTTTCTTCCTGAATGAGCGGTAGAAAACATGTTGGGTGGGTATTCCCCAACCACTGCACATTTAATGTTGTTTCACGGGTTAAGTGTTTGTGACGAAGTTGTTGATCACCATGCATTATCTATAACTTTAATAAAAAAATAAAATAAAATCGATCTAACTTTACAGTGAGTAATTGATTTTCATAGATGAGCATGGTTAGGGTTATGATGAGTTATATATTCATCCTTGACTTCCACTTAAATTTTAGTCGAGTTATTTTATTAAACTTTAATCAATTCTTAACCTAAAATAAACCTGAAAATTATCAAGACAAACTAAAATTATATTTATTTAAAATGGAGTGTAAACAGAAAAGTTAAAATTTATAAAGTGTTTGTGTTTCTTTTAATAGACAAATAAATTCATTGATTGAAAAAAATATATTTACTAAATTTAATATTTTACGACCGTGACGCAAAGGTAATGTATGGAGTGCTTTTTGTGTTAACTCTAAACTTTATGAAATAAGACATTAAGAATGAAATAGTTAAAGTCAAAGTACAGTATGAATAACAAGGGAATACATATGATTTAAACTATTAATCGGTTAAAACTTAATAAATTTGCAGAGTATTTTTAGCCACACAAATTATAATAGACATCTATGTCAATACTTGTTTTATTTGCTTCGTCATGATGTGAGAAGAAATACAAGATTTTTGTTTAACAATTTGTACTTTAAGTACTAATTAACTCGATATCAACAACAAAAATATGAAAAAAAAAAAATTATATAATTTTAGGATGTGTTGAGTAATCCAATGAACAACCGAAATCGACCAAGTCCAAAATCAGGTTAATCATGAAAATTGTTTCTTTGTTTTTTTTTCTATTTTTAGAAATAATTCACCCAAAAACCCTCTGGTTAAAACGAGTCACCCAATTGAATTAAATATTACCTATGATAATGATACAATGTCGTTCGGTTAAAAATAACATCATAAAAATTACTTTCTTGATTTATCATAGTACAAGTAAATAAAGTAGTATTGTACTCAAATCTTTTAATCGGATTATTAACATTGAGGATTGTAAACCGGAAAAGTTTTGTGGTTAGGTGTTAATTAAGAACAAAGTTGGTGTATAATTTGTATCTACGAGCCTTGAAAAATATAGACATGGAAATTATTTAAGTTTAATTAAAATGTTATCGAAATCAAGTTTTCCATACATAACAGATAAAAAATTGCATAGTTCGTGTTAGTCTTATTATATTCGAGTATAATCAGGTAACATGGAGGATACATGGTGGTTATACCAAGAAGGATTCTTACTTTTCATACATTATGCATAACATTAATTTTAAGGTACATTAGTGGGTTATTAAATAATTTTTAGTTAATAAAAATTTTATAAACATGATTTATATAATATATATCAAAACTATTGATTTAATTGTGAGTTTCAATATAAAATCACCCAATTTAAAACTGTCGGTAGTATAAAAATTAGTATCACTTAAAAGAGTTTAAGTTAATCTCTCCTTAGATGCCATGTCATGGTTAAATACAATAAATTAACTTGTAAGTCTACAATAACAGATAGATATTTCCATTTAGTTTAAAAAAGTTTTTATCAGTTAATTTATAGAACATTTTATATTTTCTATAAATTTTTTTTAAAAATCATATAAATTAATTAATAAAAAATTAATTTAAAATTTTGAGCAATAAATATGACTTCTTTCTTTTAATTTTTTTTCTTTTAGAAGTCATTTTTCTACATCCCACGTAAGCTCACCAAAAATTAAAAAACAAAAAACATATTCAAGGTTAACACTAATGTGGAGTTCACTTACTGTGGAATAGGAAACTTCCTCAAACTTTATGCGTAGAAAAAAGAGCCACACAGCGTATATACACTTTTTTGTGCGGTATCAAGGTATTTCTATTTCTAATTATGCTGTGTTGTAGCTTACACACTTGTACTTGATTTTGCTGTACTCAAACGGATTTGATCACCATTCCAAGGGCCCAAGGTGGGTCCAACCCAAATTCTGTCCAATTAATAATAAGGCTCCAATTTGGTTAGCCTATGACCTATACCCAATGGCTAATGCATATTTTGGCCTTGAAATTATTGAAAGATGAGAGGGTGTTTCGTAAATGAGCATCAACATGCAATAGTTTATACTATTGTAGTGATAATGACTTGCGAACATAAAAATCACGTGGATGTGCGTACAAGTAAAAACAAGGGATGCATGAACCACTCCCTTAAGACTCGGTCTTCTTCGCCCGTGACACATACATGAAATGAATAATTGCTTTCTCGATTGCTTATAAAATTCAAAATCTCCCCACAAAGCACATGTCCCAATCCAATCAACTACACTTCTCATCCTTTTTTTTTTTTTTCTTAAGAAAAAGGAAAGAACAATTGACTTAAAACAGACCCACGTTACCAAGGCTAAGTCAACGAAAAACATTATTTTAGTATTTTTTTAATATTTATTAATATTTTATATTGTTTTGAACTATAATTTTCCTAGCATGTTTTCATTTTCTAAAAAAAAATGCATCAATATAGATTTTAAAGTTCACAATATAGTATATTTCTTCTTGAAAAATAAAAATATAGTTTAACTCTACAAATAACTTTTTCTTTCTTTTATATAAAGTAAGATATTTGCTTAGTATGTGTTGTATGCGCGTACTTAACTTTACAGCACCACAGAACTCCGTGTTGCCCTGCCCACAAGGATTTTTGTTTTTTCTTTCCATTTCAATTATTTGCTTAGATTTCATTCATATTCTATTTTTTAAAAGACCACAGCTATCAATTAATTGAAGAGAATCACCACAAAACTCCGTGTTTTTCTCAACGCACTATTTTCTAACATTTTGTTCATCTACACCTAAATGAAATATTTTATTATTGGTAGGTATGTCAATACTTTCATCAATTTTTTTTTTTTAATTTTTGAGATGTACTTTGACTTTTATAAGTTTTTGAAATTCAAATCATTAAAAAAAAATAGAAAATACTCAAGTAAAAGTTAATGCAGAATAAAAATGTTAACCCACAACAACTAAAAACCTTAACCACTAACCTATTCCAATCTTTTATTAACTTTAAACAGATATATTAAACTACCATAAATCCCTATTAACACTAACCTACTCCATCCGACCTAGCAAGTGTTCTATACGTATGCATCACTATATTTATTTGTAATTAAAATATTTGTACGTGTTATTTTATGTTACCACAATAGTGCTAGTATAATATTAATTAAATAGACAGGGTTTGATCATGTGATTCTCACCTCTGCTCTACCAGGTTCAAGATGTCAGAAAAACAGTAAAGTATCTTATTTAATGACTATTGATGAACACAGAAACTACCTACTCGCGGAATGCAAAAACAAAAGGCAATGACAAACTTTGCCGCTGGCTTTTAACCTACACGTGTTGCAGATTACTCTTCAAGTCACCACACAAATCAATAATAAAGTAATAAAGTAATGTCAAAGTTTGGACTGTGCAAGTGCAAGGTAGGTCATACAAGCAACAAGTAAAGAACCCCAAACGTTATCAATAATTTATTATTATTAAAAAATAAAAACGCCCACATATTCCTCGTGCTTCAATTTTATTTTCCCTCCTCACCGGTTATTTATAATAATAAACACAGCACAAAGTCTTCCGCAACAACATTAACAAACGCATTCATTGTTTCTCTTTGCGCGTTTTCGGAGCACAATTTTGTGAACAAATCTTCTTCCTTTCGGTCTGTTTCTCTGGTTAGAAAAAAAAATGTCGAGTTCATCGGAATATTCAGGATTTACCGGTCGGACGGTGAAGTGTCCGGCGGAGAAGTCCACTTTCTCTCAGACTTGTAGTCTATTGAGCCAATACCTAAGGGAAAAGGGTAGTTTGGGAGACCTTACTCTTGGGATGGCATGCACTGTGGAATCAAACGGTATGAATTTAATTTTATGAACTAATCCTAATTTTTTCTCTTTTATATTTCTGTTATTTTCTCCCTTTGACTTGATCTCTATATAATTTTAATTTATTCTAATTAAAATGAAATATTTCATGAAATCCAACTAGCAAAAGTTTAATTTTATTCTAGTTAGAAGGTATGAATCAATTTCTGAAGTTTGTGGGTTTGGATTTTTTTTTTTTAATTTCTGAAAAAAAAATCCTTAATTGAATTATGTAAATAAGGAGGTGGCTCATGGAAATCCATCTTCTTCGGATACTCAAAATAAAAAGTCTTTTTAAACTATTTTGCCTTTGATATTAATTGTAACTGTCCAGATTTTTTTCCTTGAAATGTTGGGCATTTGGGATTTTTTCCCTATAAAATTGGGGAAAAGAAAGAAAGGTAATATTAGATCGTGTGTAACATGTAATGTAAGATTAGAGAGAAAGGATTAGTTAGGAAATATTTTGTAGTGCTAAAAGTATTGTTGTATAATCTGTAGAGAATGATTATGTAACACAAACTGTAACATAACATATGTTCTCCCCAACTGCCATGGACTTGCGTGTTTTGTACTATACGAGATTTCCTGAACCTCCGTGTTTTTCAGGTTCCACTGAGACATCTTGTCACTCTACAACAACGATGGAGTTGTTTCCTACAATCAAGAACCCGGTTCCTGTGGATTTCCTCACACCGCAGACTGCTTATCCTAGCCCCTCAAAGGTTCCAACCATTGTTAGATCAAGGTTTGTTCTTGTGCTTTGTTTCATTAGTTGTGAAATCAGTTAATAGATTTTCATGCATCTTTCTTTATGTGGAAGAAAATTAATGACTCATGAGCCATGTTGTGAATGGATTCTCCTAGTTAATTGACTTTACCATTGCATGAGATACTAATCCTTCAATAAGTTTTAGTATTATAATATATTTCTGTTTTAAAAGTTAGGTTTAAAAGCATGAAGGGTGAGATTATAACCTTTGACCATGTCAAGTTTTTCTTTTTCAACCTGAGGTCTGTTTGGGTCATGACTGCATACAGTTTCATGATGATTAACAAGTGTTCCTTGTTTTGATGATCTACAGTGCATTTGAGCCTATGGAGAAAGAGCCTAAAGCTGCTCAGTTGACAATCTTTTATAATGGTAAAGTTCTTGTGTTTGATGATTTTCCTGCTGATAAAGCGGAGGAGATAATGTCATTGGCCAGTAAGAAACTAGCCCAAAACCAGAACTTATCTGCATATGCTCAAACTCATAGCCAGCAAGAGAATCACCCTTCCTTTGTTTCTAATGTTCTCCCTCAAGCACCATCTAGACCAATTGTTCGTGGTAAGTACTTAGTTTTAATCTCTACTGTTTTGAGATGACCAGAGTAAACACTTTTTGTACCATGGATCTTCTTTTTTTCTGATAGTAAGTTTCATTTCTATACAGATCTACCAATTGCTAGGAAAGCTTCACTTCATCGGTTCCTTGAGAAGAGAAAAGATAGGTAAGCAGCTCAAACAAGGAAATATTGTTTGGTGAATCTCTTATTATAGTCTTGAGCCCTTGAGCTTTGTGTAAATTGATTTTCATGTTGCAATCATACCTAAACTTAATCCTCTGAATATTGTTGTTTAGCCTAAGTGATTGATTTCGTTGTTCTTTATTCTGTGTTTGCAGAATTGCTTCCAAAGCCCCATATCAAATAGACAGTCCCAACTCTGCTCCTAAGCCGGTTGAATCCCTGCCATGGCTTGGATTAAGTGCTAACTCAACACAAATCTGAGTGCAATTGCAGATTTAAGTAGTTTTAACTGTTCTTTTTTTCCTTTTTGATATTTGATTCACTAGTTTTCTGTCGTTTTAACTTCCACTTTACCATGACTATGATAGATCTAACATTAGAAGTGTTAGGTGTGGCTTAAGTTGTTATGGTTTCCAAGTATTTCTTGTAATTAGTGTTTCAAATTCTTCTATTCATTCTTCTCATTTCTTTAGTTTGTTGCATTCCTTTTCCTCTGCACCTTTTCCGCTGCGAAAGTGAATAAATAAATAAATCAATATGAACCTGAACATCAAGCTAATAAGGATAACAACTCCATTCTTGTTCTAGAATTGTGCTTCATTTCAAGACGATAGAAATATAATGTTTTCGTTTTATTTATTTATTATTTATTAATCTCTTATGATGTGTTCACGCCAACCATGACATCAATTTCTTGGGGGAAAAGCCCATAACTTTAAATTTGAAGGACAAATTTACAAAGAAACTATCTAATAACTGAAATTGCTATTGGGGTTGTACGTTAGAAAATCCAAAAGTTCTCGTCGGTTTGAAATTCGGTGATAATTATTACGAAATTTATAATGGAAAATGTTGATTAGTACGGAAGTTGTTTCTTTAATATTGATAATTATTACAATAAAAAGTCCTAAATATACTTTTCAGAAAGTAGTAGGTGGTAAATAACAATTTTTGATAAATTTAAACTCTGTAGTAACAATCAATTTTGATAAGTTTCCCACATGTAACAATTTCTTAGCCAACAAGTTTCTCGTTTAGAAATTTGTATTTTCGAGGTCAAAATTTGCATAAAAAAGATAGATGATTATAAAATATAAATATTTTGAGAAAAGAGTAAAACGTTTTTTGCAACTACAAACAAAATTATAATTATCAAATTATAAGTATGATTGTCTATAAAACTAAATGATATATGTTACTGGACCAAGAAAAAATATTTATGTTTCTTTTAAAAGATAAAAAAATGTTACACAATAACTACTTTACATACTTTATTGAACGAAATTTATAAGAGTTTATTAAAATTTAGAAAGGTGACCTATGGTTTCTGATAAATTAATTTATTTTAAAAAATTTCAATTTCAAATTTAAAGTTATCATTTGATAAAGAAAAATTAATTAAAGTTTTTCTACAAACATTACATCACAAAAATCATGACCAAGAGATATCTCCGATAACAAAACTCACCAAATTTCAAAACATGTGAAAGCCACCTATTAATTAAAACAGTTCCTACCACGTGACTCTCGCATTTAATAGTTATCAAAATTTTCTTTGTTTGTGCACCACGTGGCCCCTGTGAAATTGGGACACCACATCCAAAATGTTGAATGTTTCGTGTCCCCTTAATCTGACATCTAGACATCATATTCACGCATCAACTACTCTGTCACCTTCCGTTTATGTTCCTAATTTATAGTCTAAAAAACTTAACCATGCATTAAACCCTCTTGGACACCAGAAAAAAAGTTATCCGTTTATTCACTTAGAAAAAAAAAAAAAAAAAAAACTTTATTGACGATAACTGATGCATTCAATCAAGAGGAATTGACCAAGTAGAGAATTTTGCATTTTAATATTTTTTTGCGTAATTTTACATTTAAATGGTGATAATAATAATTTATACTATATGTTTATATAATAATTTAAGGTAAATATCAAGTTCTTTATATATATATATAATATTATCTTTTGATTTAAAAATTCTATTTTAATACTTTTTCGTTTTTAAAATATTAAAATTTCATCTTTTAAATAATTTTCTATTAAAAATATTAAACAAGTTAATAATTTAAAGTTTAAAATAATTAATTTAATTTAATATAATGATGACCGGCAATTGCCTTTATATGTAATTTCATTATTTTTTTTTAGCG
The DNA here is from genome assembly GCA_026586105.1 of Hylodesmum podocarpum. Lineage (NCBI taxonomy): Eukaryota > Viridiplantae > Streptophyta > Magnoliopsida > Fabales > Fabaceae > Hylodesmum > Hylodesmum podocarpum. The sequence continues at coordinate 3,761,166 of JALJEV010000650.1, read as the reverse complement.
TTATTAATCAATGTAAACTAAATACTCGTGTAACAACTCCAACCATAACATATTTAATGGATTGCTTATCTAATTTTGCGGGTCCATGGTAGAATTCATTATGTTACATGTAATTTTAGAATCTTAATCATAATTGTATAAGGATTAAGGACCTTAACTCACTCCTCCAAAATGAGTATAGAGCTGGTCTATAATTGTAATTAAATGTTTGTTCCATGTTATTTCCTGTTGATTCTTTTAAGTTGTACAGATAATTTGTTTTTTTTTTTTTTTTCTCTCTTCATGGCACAGGGATTGTCTTGAAAAAGGTATCTCACTCAGATAAATATCATCATCTATTAAATATTATTACATATTATATTGAGTTCTATTTAATGCATGTTACATTACATTACATCAGGCTTGTTCTTCCACAGTATCATTAAACAAAATAATTAGTTTAATACATTGATGTCATTATTGGAATACGCAATGCTAAAAACAGCATATTTTTTTACATGACAATTTTCTTTTATTTCCAATGCATACAATTAACAAAACTTAACATACCAATAAACATTCTCTATGTCAAGCAGGTTATTAACCACCACAATATTAAATTAAATATTTTAAATTCTTAAACATTAATAACGTTGATATTAACTTAACATTTTTAAAAGGTAGCGGGGGTGTACATAGTCAAGAGGAAGAGTGGATATAGTAACATCCTTTTATAATACGGGCCTCCTCCTTTGTGTAAGAAAGAAGTTCACCGCTTTGAAAACAAAAATTCATGGGTGGTCTTGTCATTACATCTTCTATTTTATTTTTTTTTTAAAACTTTTTTCTTATCATTAATTTTGTATGACACTTATTTTTAAAAGTTTTAAAGGGAAGTGTGTCTGAGACTAGGTCCCTCCAATCCATCTAGTATCATCTTCTTCCTCCTTCATTGTCTCTCTTCTTTCCCTTTCCCCTCTGTTCTGAGGGTTTTTCTTTTTTTTTTTTTTTTATCCTTTTTTATTTTTTCCTTTATTTTCTTTTTTACTTTCTCTTGTTTTTTCAGTTTGCTTGTTGTGTTTCTTCTGAATCCCCATTTCCTCTTCCTCCGCAACCCTAACCCTAGAATTGAAGATGCAGCCACAGAGATTAAGGCAACATGCCATGATGCAACCCTCTCTCTACCATCACCCAGCTCTCCTAACCCCTCCTCAGGTTCCTCTTTTCCCTTTCAATTATTTTCTAATTTTTTTTTTTTTAATTTTGTTCTTGCTTAGCACTTTTTGTTGCTATTTTCAGCTTAGTTATCCCCAATATTTATTGTATTATATTCATGATTTCTGCTTGCACTTCAATTTCTCGTTAATTGATTAATTTATCAGCTAGCACTTTTTTTTTTTTTTTTAATTTTACTATGTTTGCTTGATATATGTGATTTCAGTGGCGCGAATTCATCTTGTTCTTTTGGTGTTTGCTTACTAGTTGAAACTTTAGGTTTCCGTGGTTTGTGAATTTGATTTGTTTGATTAGATTAGTGGAGAGGAAAGGCTAATTTTTCTTTTAGGAGTTTTTTTTTTTCTCCCCCTTTTTTTCCTTTGTCCTTTTACATCTTTATTTTGCAGATAGAGCCTATCTTGAGTGGAAATCTGCCACCTGGCTTTGATTCGAGTACATGCCGCAGTGTGTGAGTGTTAATAGACATTTTATTTTAATTTTTTTAAAACTGATATCTTTCAACTGTTCTTTGTTAAGCAAACCACCAGCTTGATCCCTGCAAGTATATGAGTCGTACAATTTAATCCCTAAAAGATAAAAAATGACAATATAGTCCTTGAAAGTGTAATATGTATATCATTTTAGTACTTGAAAAACCTCTACCATAATTCTGGTCTCTGAATTATATCATTTATTATCATTTTAGTTTCTGATTTAATTACTTATTTTCATTCTGGACTTATAATTCAGGGACTACAATGACAGTATACATGTTTCATGGTTTAAAGTGATAAACACATTACACTTTAGATATTATTTTGCTATTTTCATCTTTAGGGACTAAATTACGCGACCTTACATATTTTTAGGGACCAAAATGGTAATTTACTAGTTTTTATTTAGTTATTTTATCCAGTTTAGCTGCCTTAAGTGACTATTTGACTAAATTGTCTCTAAGATAATCCTTTGCTTGGAATGTTTTAAATTTTATCTGTTGGTTTCTGTTTTTTTGAAGTGAATTCAATTTTTTTGTCCATGAGCTTGTTAACTTACCCATTTGCTTTTTATATTTCATTTCAAATCTCTTATCACTATTTTGGATATGCAGTTATGTTGGCAACATTCATCCCCAGGTTACAGAATCCCTTCTTCAAGAGCTTTTTTCAGCTGCAGGTGCTCTGGAAGGATGCAAGCTTATTAGGAAAGAGAAGGTCAGCTTTGTTTATACCTTATAATTTATGATGATATCTTCAGATAGAGAATAAAATCAAGGGCAGATAATGTATTATAGAGTTCATGATTCCTGTTAGCTGTCTGTAGTGAATGGCTAGTTGTGTATTCACCAAAAATTCTTTGGCTAGATGAAAGGCATACGTGTTTCCATTTTTAAGTGCTCTTCGTGTGTTATCTCAATCATGATGGTCTGCATTATTTTTTATCTGCAGTCATCCTATGGCTTTGTGGACTATTTTGATCGCAGTTCAGCTGCATTTGCTATTGTAACTCTTAATGGGAGGAATATGTATGTGGGATCTCAATTTTGGGTTATGGTACATTTTTTATTAATTTAATATCTTAACACAACACATTGTCTGTAGTTTTGGGCAGCCTATTAAGGTTAACTGGGCTTATGCTAGCAGCCAGAGAGAGGACACCTCAGGTTATATTCTTGCTGACTGTCTACTTTTCAGGGTCATGTTATTGTGTCTCTTTTTATTTGGAAAGGCAAATTTACCTTTTTCTCTTCATTTGGATTCAGGTCACTTTAATATTTTTGTTGGTGACCTTAGTCCTGAGGTTACAGATGCGACATTGTATGCGTGCTTCTCTGTATACCCTAGTTGTTCGTAAGTTTATATATATCCTTTATATTTTTCTTTTCATTGGTATTTAGTTTTATGGTTTACAAGAGATATTTTTTTGAAAGTGCAGATACCTGAATGTTTATGTGAAATCAATTCATATTTATAGTATCATGATGGAAATAATGGTATGTTGGTTACAGTGATGCAAAGGTAATGTGGGATCAGAAGACAGGCCGCTCCAGGGGATTTGGATTTGTTTCTTTTCGGAATCAGCAGGCATGAAATCATCACTTCATTTTGATATTTGTTCTCTCAGTCTTTGGTTTTTTCCGCGTGTTTTCCATGCTAATGATGGGATACCTTGGTTCTGTGATTCAATTTATCAGGATGCCCAGAGTGCTATAAATGATTTGACTGGTAAGATATTTTCATAATTTAAATGCTATTTAACATTCCTCTTGTGATGTATGAGTGAATACTGTGAAATATATATATGATAATCAAAACTTCAATACTGTATTATATTTTTGAACTTTTGTCTAATATAAAAATTGTTTAAAGCCTGTAACAGTAATACCATATCTCGCTGTTCCTTTTTTCTTTTAATACTAATTATATCATTATATGTGAAATATACACCTGATCATTATTACATGCTTGAAAACATGTTATGGGGGGATCTGACATTGGGACGTAGTAACTGGGATGTTATTTATTCTGAAGATCAAACAACCATTTTGACTTGTTATTTTCTCCCTGAACATATATATATGGTAAGCATGTACTAACAGTGATAATTTTCCATGGGATATTTGGTTTATTAAATCATGTCTTCAGGAAAATGGCTTGGAAGTAGACAGATTCGTTGTAATTGGGCCACCAAAGGGGCAAATTCCAATGATGAAAAGCAAAGTTCGGATGCAAAAAGTGTTGTGGAGTTAACTAGTGGAGCATCTGGTGAGTTTGAGTTTACTGTACTATATTTTCTTTTAGGGGGCTTGTTATTTTCCCTTTATTTATTACAGTTTGCAGTTGTCTTTAGAGATGATTGAATTCTTATTTTCATTTCCTATTTACCTTTGTGAAGTCTAGAATATTTTCTGATGGAATCAGTTCTGGTTCATTTTTTCTTATATTATTTGAATTGTAAGTAAATTTTAAACCCATTGCTAATAGTTGAAAAGTTCATTTCAAATCATTTTTTAATGGGACACTTCCAAATATTAGCTTTTCAAGTGGCCAACATAATATTTTGGTTCATCTTTTATATGTGCATCATGATTGACATTTTTCAAACAATTATCTTTTGCAGTTAGAATGATATTTTTCCACTAATTGATCATAGTGGCATTATTGTAGATTTTACTTGGTGAATGATCTTTACTTATGGTTGTGTTTTTATTTATTTATTTTTGTAGAAGAAGGCCAGGAAACAATCAATGATGATGCTCCTGAGAAGAATCCTCTATTTACCACTGTTTATGTTGGCAATCTTGCTCCAGAGGCAAGGATTATATTTTTCCGAGTTTATATATATATGTGTGTGTGTGTGTGTGTGTGTGTGTGTGTGTGAGAAATACTTTTTCTGGCTATTTAAATATGTGCCGGTGTTGTATAGAAGTATAAACTAGTCATATAGCTTTGTGCATAGATGGAGAGTACTTCAGTACTTTATTAGGCGATTATCCAGCAGAGTCCTGTAAATTTTGTTCATTGTAAAATTGCTTTGTGGCCAGTTCTCATAATTTGTGAAATTGCAGATTACTTCTGTTGATCTCCACCATCATTTTCATTCTCTTGGTGCTGGAACTATTGAAGATATTAGGGTGCAACGAGACAAAGGTTTTGGGTTTGTCAGATACAGTACCCATGATGAAGCAGCTCTTGCAATACAGTTGGGTAATGCTCGATATCTCTTTGGCAAACCGATCAAGGTATATTGCTAGTTTGCAGGATATTTTATGTTTGATAATTCAATTGTTTGTGTTCCATATTGTTGTAGCCGGATATTATTTGTCTTCGAATGGATGTGCATGGCATTTGCTTGGGTGCAACTTGAGAAAAATGAGTGTCGTATTAAAATGAAATTTGATGTCGCAAGTAAAATGCCAACTTGTTTTTGAACCCTTGTTCACAGATCTTAACATCATATTCTTGACCATATAGTATAATTTAAGCTTTTGAACTCTGATCCAAAGGCTCTGGAAAATGTTGTATCTAATCTTGTTAATTGATATTTTACAGTGTTCATGGGGTAGCAAGCCTACCCCTCCAGGAACAGCCTCTACTCCTCTTCCCCCACCTGCTGCTGCGAATGTGCCAGGCTTTTCTCTTGCTGGTCTCGCAGCATATGAACGCCAAATGGCTTTGAGTAAAATGGGTGGTGCACATGCCCTTATGCATCAGCAAGGTCAACATGCCCTAAAGCAGGTAGCCATGGGAATGGGTGCACCTGGGGCTGGTTATGATGCCAGATACCAGAATGTTGCAACCACCCAGCACCTTATGTATTATCAGTAGAATGTGTTTTGCAACACTGCGATAAACAAGGGAGGATTAAAGTGTGTTGAACTGACAACTAGAACAATTCAACAATACCGTATATTTCTTCCTTCCCCTACCTGCCTCATCTCCTCACCTAACTTGATCCTCCCACCTTTTCTTTTGTGCTTATTTTATGGTTGGTACATTTTGTATTTTGTATTTTGTATTATGTATTACTACAGTTTCTTTGCCGTTGCTTGTATGCATGGTATCTTATGTTTCGAAGATTGTATCGTTCATTAACCTTTGTGCAGTTTGGGAGCTATGAGACTTTGCTTGATCATGTAATCCCATCTAAGGTGTCAAACTTACTTTTAAGTCTTTTTATTTATTTATTATATTGGTTACAAGAGAATTTAAGACTTGCTGACAGTTTATTTTAACTTAGTTATCAACTTGTAAATAATTTTATTTATTTTTTATAATTTAATTTAGATAGACAATTTTTTGTGGAGGACTAAAGTAACAAGTTGTTATTTAACCAAATTTTGTATTTTTGTTTTGGGTGAGTGAGAACGATGTCTTTAGTAATCCGTTCACAAAAGATTAAGTTGAGGATGGAAATTAATCGTTTGGTCCCCAAAAATAAAGTTTCAAGAGTCATTTCAGTTTCTCAAATCAATAATTCCATATACAATTATGAATCTGTAGGTCAAGTATAAAATCAAAAGTTTGCTTGCGAATTATCCATTTTAAAATTTTTGAAAAGAGAAAAATATTTCTGATATCACAAGAAGGATGCAGGAGGAGAAATTCAACCAAATATTCCTACCACGACATTCAACATAAGCATTGTTTAAGCTTTATTCTAAGAAAATGCACAGGCACGAAGGAAAATGAAAAACAAATTTTTCTTAAGTAAACCTATTCATCTGAAACTCATTCAAGCATGTTGTTTTTCTTAAGTAAACCTATTCATCTGAAACTCATTCAAGCATAAATCGAAGAAAATAAACGACAAAACCTCTCCATTCAAGTTAACATTAATATCTATATGTTGGGAAATACCGGCATGAATTCCCTCCTCTATGTACTCAAAATTGTTGCGGAAGCGTAAAATATAATAACAACGCCAGAAAATTTTAGCGTGGAAAACCTTCTCAATAAGGTAAAAATTACGGGACTCGTAGGCCTCTTAAATCTCTACTATAACAATAATGGGAATACAAATACAATATCAATTGTATCTTCAATTTGTGGATAACACTCACAAATTGGCTTACTAATTTTTCTCTCTTAGAAATCACTCTCTAAGGATCTCCCTATTTTTTCTCTCACTCTCTCAGTGAGGATCAGATCTCCCTATTTTTTCTCTCACTCTCTCAGTGAGGATCCCACTTTGCAACTAACATTGTGTTGCTGTGTTGCTTGTGATGAGATGCAAATTTCTTCATGCAATGCCTCCTATTTATAGGAGAAGGGAAGTTGCACTGTTTCAATTTTTAATTAGAAGGCCACCGAAAGTTTTCTGCAAATTGGCCTCCACTTGCAATTTTTTTTCAACTCCACCGAAAACCATTTCTTCTTTTGCACCGAAAGTGTTTTCCTTTTTGGTTGGAATGGTCTCACAGTTCTCCCCCTCCAGCCAAAAAGGAATATATATGGATTAGTTTTGGGGTTAATGCTAAGCCTGCAATTTCTTTACAGACTTCTATCTTCTCTTTCGGTAGAGGTTTTGTCATCATATCTGCCCCATTATCCCTGGTGTGTATTTTCTCAATCTTCAGTAGTTTATCTTCTAACACATCACGAATCCAGTGATACCTCACGTCGATGTGCTTCGACCTTGAATGAAATGTCGAGTTCTTACTGAGATGTATTGCGCTTTGACTATTGCAATAGAGAACATAGCTTTCTTGACTATGGCCTAACACAATTGCTGTGTTGCTTGTGGGACCATTCCAACCAAAAAGGAAAACACTTTCGGTGCAAAAGAAGAAATGGTTTTCGGTGGAGTTGAAAAAAAAATTGCAAGTGGAGGCCAATTTGCAGAAAACTTTCGGTGGCCTTTTAATTAAAAATTGAAACAGTGCAACTTCCCTTCTCCTATAAATAGGAGGCATTGCATGAAGAAATTTGCATCCCATCACAAGCAACACAGCAACACAATGTTAGTTGCAAAGTGGGATCCTCACTGAGAGAGTGAGAGAAAAAATAGGGAGATCTGATCCTCACTGAGAGAGTGAGAGAAAAAATAGGGAGATCCTTAGAGAGTGATTTCTAAGAGAGAAAAATTAGTAAGCCAATTTGTGAGTGTTATCCGCAAATTGAAGATACAATTGATATTGTATTTGTATTCCCATTATTGTTATAGTGGAGATTTAAGAGGCCTACGGGTCCCGTGGTTTTTACCTTATTGAGAAGGTTTTCCACGCTAAAATTTTCTGGCGTTGTTATTATATTTTACGCTTCCGCATAGTGCCCAATTTTGAGTACATAGAGGAGGGAAATTGTGCCGGTATTCCCAACAGTGGTATCAGAGCTCATTAGAGTTCTGGGATACTAGGTGCCAGATTTATAAAGAAAAATTCTTAGTATGCTCTGTGGTTGCAGCATTGTCTGATCTTCCACATCAGAAAAGAATAATTCTTATTGCTGAAAATAACGTGTGGTGGTGTGAAAGTGTTGTCCAAGAAAGTTCTGGCTAAGGAAAGACTTGGTATTTAAGCGTGTCCATTTGTGACCCACCTCTCTTTCCTGGGAACATATCTGGAGCACTGTTTGCATACTATAGTTATTATACGGCATATGGTACTGTTCATACAGCATACGGTACTATTCATACGTACGGTATAACACTATTCATACGTACGGTATTCCTGTGTAACTCAAGATGGAAGAAGCTGTCATTCATGTTGGAAATATGTTCAAGCTAACTGCAGATAACTACTCCTATTGGAAGCCGATGATGGAAGACCATTTATACTGTAAAGATTTACATGAGCCAATCACTCACCAGAATAAACCGGAGGAGATGAAGGACAAAGAATGGGAGCTCCAAAATCGGAAAGCAGTAGCTGTGATTCGAAAACATATTGACAGAAGTTTGTTTGAGCATGTATCAACTTATACCAACGCGTATGAGTTGTGGACAAAACTTGAATCCTTGATTCAAAAGAAGACGCCCAAACAAAGCTCACCTTGTCGACGACCGGGTGAAGTTGGAGTACTCGAACGATCAAAATATGATCGAACATTTGAATACCTTCAAAGGTATTGTGAACCAACTAGCAAAGACAGATCTGAAGCTAGATGATGAACTGCAAACTCTTCTACTCCTTAGCTCTTTGCCTGAGAGTTGGGACACCCTAGTTGTCACTCTTAGCAACTCTGCTCCAGATGGAAAGCTAAGCATGGATTCTGTCGCAGACAGTTTGCTTAATGAAGAATCAAGACGGAGAGAAAGGGGCTTGAACAATCAGTTTGAAGCCAACGTTGTTGACAACAGAGGAAGGAGTAAGAATAGTGAAAAAGGAGGTTGTGGAAAGACACAAGGTAGATCCAAATCTCGCACTAGACTAAGTTGTTATTATTGTGGAAAACCAGGCCACATAAGGTCTGAGTGTAGATTCTTGGAGAAAGACCTTGGTGGTACACAAGTCAGGGGGAGAGATTCCTCAAAGGAATGAGCAACCTGATCAGATATTACAGCCTCATCAGGTAGAGCAACCGGATGAGATGGAACAACCTGACAAGTCAGAACAAAGTCAGGAAATGTATTGAAAAATAAGTGGGTGTTCAAACTCAAGACTGAAGAGAACAACCCAAACCCCGAGTTACCTAGCAAGTGGTAGCAGAGCCGATGACCGGGCTCGAGTGATGCAATGATCGGAGTGGATCTAAGTGAAGGTCAGGTGGACCTCATTTTGAGATCCCTTGTATCGAAAGTCTATCTAGCAGGAGTGGCTAGACTGCGTGTTCCGTTGATGTGAGCTATCAGAAACGGCGGTACAAAAAGACTAGAGCATATCGACGACAATGTGAAGCTCAAGACTTGTCGTGGCGATGGAAGCTCTAAAGGCCATCATTGACAATAGGAATAACCTCAAGTGAGAAGATCAACAAGAGTTAGACAACCATCAAGAAAGTATTTCTCAGATGATTATGTCACTCTTACTAATGAAGGAGAACCTCAAAGCTTTATGGAAGCTATTGAGATGAATGATAAAGTAAAATGGATACTAAGGTATCTGAAAGGAACTGCCAAAAGTTGCTTGTGTTTTGGCAATGAAAGTTTAATGCACATTGGGTATTCAGATGCAGATATTCCCTTTTTGGCTGGAGGGGGAGAACTGTGAGGTCCAGCCAAACATGCAGCATAGTAAATTGGCAGAATGTCAAAATTGGCTGCATAGTAAATTGGCAGAAATCAAAATTGGCAGCACAGTGTCAAAATTGGCAGCACAGTTGGCAGCATAGTCAAAATTGGCAGAAACTTTCGGTGGCCTTTTAATTAAAAATTGAAACAGTGCAACTTCCCTTCTCCTATAAATAGGAGGCATTGCATGAAGAAATTTGCATCCTATCACAAGCAACACAACAACACAATCTTAGTTGCAAAGTGGGATCCTCACTGAGAGAGTGAGAGAAAAAATAGGGAGATCTGATCCTCACTGAGAGAGTGAGAGAAAAAATAGGGAGATCCTTAGAGAGTGATTTCTAAGAGAGAAAAATTAGTAAGCCAATTTGTGAGTGTTATCCACAAATTGAAGATACAATTGATATTGTATTTGTATTCCCATTATTGTTATAGTGGAGATTTAAGAGGCCTACGGGTCCCGTGGTTTTTACCTTATTGAGAAGTTTTCCACGCTAAAATTTTCTGGCGTTGTTATTATATTTTTCACTTCCGCATAGTGTCCAATTTTGAGTACATAGAGGAGGGAAATTGTGCCGGTATTTCCCAACACTATATAAGATGTTTTTTGAGGTAATCGTAATTTTTTTTTAAAAAAAAGTGTCGGTTATAATTTTAAATTTGTTTGTAAATATATACCTATTTATTTTTTAATAGAATATCTTAACAAGATATACCATCAATATATTTTAAACTATTTGTATATCCTTAAATCATTAGGATCATTTCGTCCAAGATATTGTCGATATTAATCTATATCTCATGATTTTGCCATTAAAAGGCACCTTAATGGAGTGAGCAGGGTTTATAAACTAATCTTAATATCGGCTAGTGATGTAAAATTTTAAAAATATATTAAAATAGTTGTTCCTTAAACTATGATTAAGGAGTAAAATCAGGTTTTTACATCGTTAAAGTAAAACCATATGAAATATGGTCTGTTTTGATGTTAATTTAATTTATATTTTATGGACTTGTTTTTAAAAGTCATCTCGATGGGTTAAGAAAAGAGAGTATTTATAAACTGTCCTTAACCTTAACTAACAATTGATGTAAAACTTTGAAGGTGTATTAAAATACTATCGTTTTTAATTATAGGTCAATTTGTTTAAATTATAAAAAAAGAGTGATTTTTTACATAAATAAGAAGGGATTTACTTCTTTTAACAAAATTACTTTTTTTTCAAATAAAAATAGTTTAAACAAATATATTAAATAAATAAAACTGATTGTACCTTATTTTATTTTAAAAAATTAACAAATAAATCCTCTAATTTACTTTAGCTCAGATGAACAAATCCCATAATAGTAATAATAAAATAATAATAATTTTTACTCCTATTAGAGACCTAATATCACCAAATACCAATCTCAGTTACTGGATCAAAACCCAACACTTCATAAGAACGAAGAATCTTCTGACCATGTAATGAGAATTTCTCGTGTAAATCACATGATTCACCTTAAAACGTATTCTCATACTAGAAGAAATGCTACTTTGCCTTCTTGGAAGAGAACAATTCGTGTAAATATGCCCCTATTCCCTGAGGCCATAATATTTGTTCAAAAATAATTACTTGAATCTTATAATAAGTAAAGAATAATAGTTATGTGTCCAATGGCAATATCTCCTCCCCTTTTTCCTCTAAACTAAGCAAATGAAATATCATCATGACGCTGAACTTGCATTTAAATAAGAAAAATAAACAATTATATTACGCAGATAACTAGTTATTAAATATGAAAAAAAATATATATATATATATACATATAAAATATAAAGAGAGAAAATATATATATATTACGTAAATAAATTAATTTAACTGTAATTAACTGTAAAATAAAATTATTTAAATAATACTAAGTTACCAAGGCTTACATAGCTTATGAGGTAAAAATAGCAAAAGTAAAAGTAAAAGATGCATGAATGTCGACATATCACTTTGAGAACAGGAAACACAATAATCACCTTAACTTTAAGGAAAATTTTGGAGGAGAAATAGAATTTGGTAGTGGGAGCATATGGTCACGAGTCACGAATAATAAAAAGGGGGTTCGAAAGCATAAAGTAGCTATGGGAACCATGATATGATTCTCTTTAAGATCCTAGCTTGTTTGATGATTTATTTATTTTATTTATTATCTCTTTTGGTTAGTGGGGATGGGATGGCCACACTGATGATGGTTCGATTCCCTTGTCATATTCATTCATTTCACTGGTCATTATTTCATTTTCAAAATGGTCCCCACTGAATGGCATCCACTTAAACGACGAAATAACACATTTATGAGACAGCTTCATCTTGTGTTCAAAAAAAGGTCCCAATACATGCACAAGTTTTTCTTCTCTCAAGTCCTCATCTTTTGTCATTTTACATGACTTATGGGTTGCACCATTTATGGGTTACAATGAAAGCAATCCGCTACATAACAAAATATGCCAAGAAATAGAGAGATAACAAATATTAAAAAAATTTCAGTCCTTACATGTTAAGTTTATTTTTAATGTGTTTCATATATAAAAATTTATCAATTTGATCTTCAAAATAAATAAAAAGAGTTTGTGTGTAAACACCTTCAACTCTGCCCTCGTTGTTAAACTATGAGATTCTTGTGAAACTTGTCACGCGTAGTAACAATAAGTATAATAGTTTTTTATTCTTTATGTGTCACGCTTTAAATTTAGTTCATAGACAACGAGCTGATATTGAACTCTTATTTTTTTTTAAAAAAAAATGCTTTATTATTTTAGAAGTTCTGTGTAAGGTTGAAGTTACTTTTTATTTTATTGTAATTAACTAATTATAAATAAATTATTTTGAAAGTTTATTATAATTTTAGATTTTAAAAAAAAGACTTAGAATAGATTTTTAAAATCTGTCCTATTTTCATATTCTGATTTTTTTTTTTCAGATACTGAAGCAAATATATATAAATAAACATATTTTTCTCATAAAAAAATCAAAACAAACAAATTCATCATAAAAAATACAAGAACCAGATTTCAAATTATGTGACAGTTTGTTTAAATTTATTTTTTTTTTAAAAAAATGGTTATTTTAATTAAATAAGTGGTTTTCTATTTTTTTAATATGTTTAGTTAAACGATTTCTGTTCGAAAAAAACAATTTTCCATATTTTTAAAGAGATAAAATTTATCTGCTTCTTGAATAAATGTTTTTTTAATAAGCATTTTCATAAGTTTTTTTTTTAATTTTAAATAAACTAACCCTACATATACACATGTATGAAATATATAAGAACTAAGTTTTCTTAAAAAATATTTATTTATATTTTTTATAAGCAAAAAATATATTTTAGATAAAACATTATCTTTTTATATTATAGTCACATAGTAACATTAATCATCAAGACATTTTAGTCATCAAATTTATTTCTTAAAGATATAAAAGACCACTATTTATTTTTATGAAAGATTAAAGTTATGTTTGAGTTAAAATTGGAAAAGTACTTATACAAATTTCAATGTATAAAATAAATAAGTGCGAATTTTCGCTCTAAGAGTAACAAGAATTTTTTATAAGGGACAAATTTAGTTATAGGTTATGTAGTATGTTTGATTTATTTTTTCTTAAACCTATATTCACTTCTTTCTATTAACTTCAAAAATGGGTTTTAGAAAAGAAATCTCCCAAAAAGTACAAAATTTTATGAGGCTAGCTCATTCAATGATGAAATACATGATTTAATGTTTCAAATATT